>CM043702.1:13370000-14570000 GCA_023935145.1 Bretschneidera sinensis
TCACTCCCTGGCAACGGCGCTAAAATTTGGTGTGCTGTCGCAGGCAACCAAAAATAAAACTTATACTACTAAAAATACATGTAGTAGTGTGAGTAAGGATCGTTCCCACAGAGAGTATTTAGCCTAGTTTTATGCTACATGAACAAGGATGGGGGGATTTGAGTATAACGAAAACAATTTTAAGAAAAACAAATAATGAACAATTCAAATTGAAGTATCAAAATCAATCAAAAGAACAAACCTTGGTCTAAGTCAACATCCACCATCGGAATTTTACAACTGATCATCGATGCAAGTATATATCAATTCACACTTTGAATATTCACCGTTGGAACTAATTTCCTATCTCTCCTTAGTCGTAATTAATTCGAAAACAAGCGATCTAATTAACCCTAACTACTAAATAACCCAAGACAAGCGCTAAAGGTTTAATTTAGTAGCAGCCTTAAGAATTAGAGAGATCGATGAAGCTAAACAACACAAGCATAAGCGGTTGCATTTAATTTAGTCAAGCAATCTTCCTAAGATCTAATAATTTCCGACGCAGCAAATCATTAAATCTTAGTTGCTTCACAAATTAAAGGGATCAAACAATTACGGATTTGATATCTAACCTATCAGTAAATTGCAACGAATAATAAACTAGTAGGCCTCCTAGCAATTAAACGAGACAATCATGAAAATAGGGATAGAAGAACATTCGATACTCAAAGCATAAATTGAACAATAAAAACATATTAGATCTCACAGTTTTATTGATTTCGAGGCTTCCGTTTCCTTCAACCAATTATAAAATTTTAGCCATGTAGGGCCATAATGAAAACTCGAAGGAGAAGTTAGAGAAAAGGGGAGAGAGAGGCATCCTTGAAGTCTGATGATTTTTCCCCTTTTATACACATTATTTTTAGTAGTAGAAACCCAACAAGGTCTCCTAAAAACATTCTAAATATTATCTTAAAATAGCAATATCCAAATCTGACTAATTTAAGGAAAATATTAGAAATAAATTAAAGTCCTAATATAACTAGGAAACTGGTGTTTTCAGCATGAATTTTCATGCACCAGATCTGGAAACTTCCAAAAATAAACCGGGTCAAATCAGTGTATTAGAATTGCAGGTTAAGAGACTTTCTACAACTGCAACAGTGCAGGTGCAGCAACTCCAAGCCCGGTTTCTACCTTGATGCAGCTAGTATCTCTCAAAACTCAAAAGATTAAAGTTATAGAACATTTTCTTGGTGCTCCGTAGCATTGAATCATCACAATCAAAGCTCAGATGAGATAGTTATACCCAGATTACGAAGTGATGTCAAAACTGTCTGAAATCATCTAATTAGTTTTGTTTTGCACTTAATGCCAACATTTGCATCCTAAATCAAAATACAAGAATCATGCATACATTTAGGCACCAAATGAGTATAAAAAAACTAAACATTAAGGGAGAAAATTATGATATTTTTCATTCTCATCACTAATACTAAGTAAATTTTTCTTAAGGCCTTGCACATAAAACATGGTTAATGGTTGAAGATTCTTTACCCACTTTGCCATGCCTGATAATCTTTATCTCGGTGTTATCTCTAATGGTGACGTGTCTGACATCCCTTAGAGTTAGATCATTGAACATACTTTAATAACCAATCATGTGCTATGAGCGTCCGTTATCAAGGTACCAATAGTTACTTTTCTCTTTAGTGTAGAGACACATCTACATTTTACATGGGTATATAATAGCACTCTTAGGTACCCAAAATTTCTTGGGTCCTTTGGGGTTAGTCTTAGAAAATACTGCTCCTTTAGGGACCCATACATTCGTAACATTATAAGGTGCTCTATAATTATAGACATGTTGATGATGCATGATCCTAGGATGATAATCGTAGAAGTTTCTAGGATATCTTGAATATGTATGCCTATTATTCCTTGGATGAGCATTCCTAAAATACATGTTTCTAGCATAGGAGTTATGAACATACATGTTATCTCTAGAATATGCATGATAGTTATTTCAAGGATATGCATTCCTTCCATGTACATTTCTTAAATGTGTATTCCTAGCATTTGTATTTTTAGGATGCGCATACATATATGCATAAGTGTTTCTAGGATTTCTATTTCTAGCATAGTCATTTGAATTCGTTACATTTGAATTGAAATTTGTATTCTTAGGCTTACTAACATTTTTTAAAGGAAAACTCTTAACATTGCTAGAGGCATTAGAAGTAGAGGGTTCATCCACACATGTTGCTTTCACAAAGGAAGTCTTTTTTTAATTTTTGTTTTCCTAATTGAGAGTAACCCAAACCATATTTTTCTCCATTCATTCTTTAGCAAGATAGCACTTTATCTAGTTTTTCTTTTCCAAGAATAAGCCTAGATATAGTGTTATTTAACTCTATCACTTTATTTTTCTTCATCTCATTATCATTTACACTAGGATTCATTTCTTCCATCTTCTATGTCAATAATGACCTGAGAAGGGTTTCGACATCAAGTTTGTCGAGATCTTCGGCCTCCGTTGTGGCCGTCTTCTTTGCTTTCCAAGTTGATGGTAAATATCTTAATATCTTCTTTGTTAGTTCAAACTCCTTAGTGTTCCTACCAAGAAGCTTTAAACCATTAATAATAGTGGTGAAGCGGGAGTGCATTTCATAAATTGTTTCATTAGGAGATATTTTAAAAGCATATAAAATTTTGATTTTTTAACTTCACTAGTGCCCTCATAAGTAATTTGAAGTTTGTCTCTTATTTCTTTAGCCAAAAAACATGCTAAACTTTTATTGTATTCATTTATATCTAAAGCACAATATAGTATACTAGTAGCTCTACTATTTAGAGACATCATTCTACAATCCCTTTCATCAAACTCTGTTTTGAGCTTAGGCATTGTACGAGTGATTTCTCTAATAGTTATATCCTTAGTAGGGATTCTAGGTCTTTCTTCAATGATTCTCCATAAATTATAATCTTGTCCTATAATAAAGATTTTCATTCTATTTTTCTAATAATTATAATTTATACCATTGAACAAAGGAAGTCTAGTATAGGAATGACCTTCGGTATAACTATTTGAAGCCATTAGATCAACTCAAAGATTTTAAGCCTAAAATTGAGTATGCGTCTCTAATACCAATTGTAGACTGAGGTACAAACCCAAGAGGGGGGTGAACTAGGTTTTAAAAACTATTTTGCAATTAACAAACAAGTTTTAAAAATTTAATCAATTTAAGCAAACAACAAATAACTTGCTTCAAATTAAAGGAGTAAAGGAAAAGGATATGCAAACTCCATTTATAGTGGTTCGGCAATATCAGAATCACTCCAACCCTACGTCCACTCTCTTCAAGGAACCTCCTTGAAGTAATCCATTCTTCTCAAGTGTTGCCCAAACCTTACAAAGATCACTTGCACAAGGAAGTTATAAAGAAGTGTTTAATGCCTAAACACTCTAAGAGTTACACAAGTCTTTCTCTTTACAATGATAGGAATTGATTGTAAAAGAAAAGAAGAGAGATAGCAATAAATGCTTTACAAAATGAAGATGATCTCTCTTTTAAGAATAAAGCTTGATGAATGGCTCAAAAAAAATAAATTAAAGCTTTCAAGAGTATTAATGAGCTATATCAGAAATTGATTGTTCTAGCTTCTTAGAAATGCTCATTAATGAGGGGTTTTATAGCCTTGGCTTTATATGGCTGTTAGAAAAAAGTTGGAGTGGTTTTGAACATTAAATACTCAAGTTTCTCATACGGATTTTGAAAACTAACCATTTTTCGCGACATAACAGTCGACTGTGTAAAATGAACAGTCGATTGTCCTCTCTTGAATTTGAAATTCTGGGTTTGAAATGTTTTGGACAACTGATTGTCTAAATGGGTAGTCAACTGTGAAACTCTATGTCTCTTTCACATTTGGTTGTCTATGGACCATAGTTGACTATCCATTTTGTTTAGAAAATGGTCAGCTACAAAGACTTGGTAGTCGACTATCCAAAATGCACAGTGGATTATCAGTCTTAGAAAACTTAGATTTTTAAATCAGTTTATGACAGGAATGAGGTTTTGAATGACCAAAACATTTTCTAAAAGAGTTTTTGAGCCATTTTCAAGCTAAGAAACTTAAAGAGAGATTTAAAAATACAAGTAAACTACCTTAGAACCTAAACTTGGTCTTCGGTCTTCTTTCGAGTGTCTCTCATGTACGATCTATTCTTCCTTATGCTTGAATTACGTCTTGATTTTGAGTTGGATACTTCAACTTAGTTAAAAACACTTAGTTAAAACTGTTAGTATAGTTAAAGTAATGTTTTTTCATAATTAAAACCAAATAAGGGTCAACAGCAGCGAAAATTTAAAATCTTTATTTTCATAAATTTAATTCACAAGAAAATTTCTATGAATCTATTAGATTGTTGAATCAAACTAATCTTTTTATAAAATATTAGAGATTTATTCCTTTGATGCATATTCTTCTTGTTCCTTTGGAAATGGATTCACGAGTTGTTCAAACATCCAACCTTTAAGTGTCTCCACACAAGCAATAAAAAAGAGGATCATCTTCTTCGAGAAGTCAAACACCACGCGAGGAATAACACAAGGCTGGCTAAATTCCTATGTTAGTGCTAGCTCTAGGATTTCAGCATTTTTAAGAAAGAGAGAGAGATAAAAATATGATTTTTAGTCTCACAACACTTGTGTTAGTGTTTCTATCAAATATAAACTTTATATAGAGCCCTTACTCTTAATAGCTCCAAGAATTCTAAAATTAGAAATAAAACCCTTCTTTAATTAATTATTAGAAATCTCTCTCTTAGTTAGTTTTTCTTATTCTTGCAATTGCCATATCATGTGTGACCCTTAGGTTCAATATTGCACTAGTAGTAGGTCATAACAATTGAATCTCATCTAATTAATTAAACTCATTTTAATTTTAATTCGAATGAAAACTTCTTTAAATTCTCTTTTTAGTTAAGAATTAATTGTTGAATTAATTATAATTTTCTTAAAGGCTTCTACAAGTCATGATTGACACCTAGCAGTGTGTCATGACTATCCAGACAATATAAATTAGTATGAACCTTTCTATTGATAGTTACCTTACAATTTGATCCTTTCATCATGCAATATCCCTGATTAAACCTAAGGCATGGATTTATTGTGAAGCCTAAATTATTTAATCATATATATCTCCATCTCAAGTCCATAACTTGAATGGTTAAATTTGAAACTCATTTCTAATTTCCATGCCACATTGGCTAAGAAATTTCTAAGTTATGAGTTAATCAGATCATATAGGACATTCTTTTTCTTTTATTGAGAGTGGTGGATCATTTGATGCACACTCACATACCTTCATGCATAAGTGATCTTACCCAATTACTACCCTCTTAGGAAGCATAATTAGAGTCACATTTAGATAGCATCAAAGTGTCTATGACGCCTCAAGTCTAGGGATTACTTATACAACTGCAATGTAAGAATTCCTTTTGATAGCCAGTAAAATATCCATTTAAAATTTCTTAGTCGAGTCATTTCGGGGTATCTGTTCTCTAACAAGCACCTACCTTACTTGTTTTAGTGTCTCATACATTAGTGATCGTGAGATCAATAACCCTCAACTCCTTGAGGAAACATAATGTACTAATCTATCTAGATTCACTAATGTTATTCTTAGTGATCCTATAATTAGGAACATTTAAGAATAAAGCTTAAGGCAGTAAATCTCATTAGCATGATCTCAACATGGTGCTTATTTCTATTGCTCTTATTCTATGGGCTTTATCGTGTAATGAACATGTAGTGATTTGTAATGAACGTGATAAATAAGATAAATATCATAAATTATTATCTATTGTCAATAAATGAATAATATTAATTACAAGTAATACATCCATAATATCAAATGTTAATGGATTGTAGGGCACACTAGTATCAATCTCCCACTTGCACTAAAGCCAATAAGCTATATATCTCATACACATTACTTCACTTAGTGGATCTGTCATATTATTTGTTGATGAAACTCTTTCAATCTTTACATCGGTTGTTCAAGTGATTCCTTTAATCAAATGGAATCGTTGCAAGAATTGTTTGCATTTCTAATGAGACCTTAGTTCCCGCGCATGGCCATTGTTGTCATAGTATCATGATATTAAACTTATAATGTCATAAACCATTCCAAGCTCAATGATGAACTTATTTATCCATATAGTTTTCCTTGCAACCTTAGGTACGACAACTTATTTGGCCTCCATGATCGAATCCATAGTGGTCCTTTTCTTGGAACACTTCCAGCTCACTACTCTACTATTTAAGGTGAACACTTATCTGTATTTTAACTTATTGTCATAATTTCATATTGAAATTAGAGTCTGTGAAGGCTTTAAGTTTCAAATCCTCTTTTCCTTCTACAAGGAACAAATCTTCAGTTCTTTCAAGACCTTAAGAATGTTCTTCATAGTTATCTAGTGACCCTTACCTGGATTGGATTGATATTTTCTCGAACACCTAAAGCATATTCATCATTATGCCTTGTACATAACATGGAGTACATGATAGATCTAATCTACTCATGTGTTCTCTATCCTCAGCTGTCTTTGGGGATATGTCTTTTGAGAGAGTAATTCCATGATTCATCTAGGAATTTTCCATGCTAAACCATTTTCATATTTTGTCAATGTACTTTGATTTGGACAAGCCTAACATCTTTCTAGATCTATCTTTATAGATCTTGTTCCCCAAAATATAGGATGCTTCGCAATGAGTAGTATTTCTTCCACATAAAGCACTAAGAATATCGTAGTTCTCCTACTGACATTCTTATACACACATGGTTCACCTTCGTTTTTATAAAAATAAAATACTTGAAAACAAACACCTTTTATTGTTGAGGATGATAGAAATAATACCAAAACAGAACATACATACATAAAACCATATTATAATTGCCATATATTTCAAATTTTATCATAAAACTGATGAACTACCAACAAAAATAGAAGATAATATGATCAAGAAATAAAATGACATATCAACAATAGCTGTCTATATGAAATAAACTTCAAATTATTCATAGTATTCCAATAAATCCCTAAATTATAAAAGCAAAACAAAACTTTCTCACAAACTTCCTATCCCAAAAATAGAAAGCCAATTCTTCATTTCTTGTTTTCATATCAATCTTCAAGATTTTTCGAAGCCAGACATCAACACATTGGATAAAATCCTTATTGATATGACCAAAATAATACACTTTAATAGAAACTAGACACGTGGCCAACTAACAACTCCCAAATGGCAAAGTGACTAAAACTAATTACAACGACATACACACAACTATGCCTCTTAAAACAATGATGTGACAACTTAAGAGGAAGTCATCCCTCACATACAAAGACCATCTTTTATGAGGCTCGAGGCCCAGACATCATGTCTATACAGTCTTGCACACTAGAGAATCAATCAAAGAGAATACCAGCTCCTATATAAAGAGATCTGCACCCTTGAACAAGGAGGGAGAAAGACCAACAAAAAAAGTAACCAAGCAATCCAATAAACAAGTAAAAGGAAGTACCCTAAACTAGGTCAAACCAAAAAAAGAGAGGACTCAAACATAGTCATACACAATCTATAAGAGGTAGAAGCCAGAGAGAATGACATCATAATTTTTTTTGTGAAAGCAATGAGAATGAGGAGACCGCCGCACCTGAAACCCCCCAGAAGGAACTTGAGCCTTTACCAGAAAATCTTAAGTATAAGTTCCTAGGTCCAGCAGATTCTTTGCCTATAATGATAGCTTTAGATTTGGGTGATGCTCCAGAGGAGAAATTATTGGACATCTTAAGAGAGCATAAGGAAGCTATAGGCTGGACTATTGAGGATGTCAAGGGAATCAACCCCTCGTTGGTAATACACACGATACATATGGAGGAGAATGCCAAGCCATTGAGGGAGACACAAAGAAGGCTCAACCCTGCTTTGCAAGAGGTTGTGAGGGCGGAAGATATTAAGCTGTTAGAGGCAGGGATCATTTATCCCATCTCTGATAGCAAGTGGGTGAGCCAGATTTCAGTCGTGCCCAAACGTGCTGAATTTACGGTAGTAAATAGAGACAACGAGTTGGTTCCAACTCGAGTGCAGTCAAGATGGAGAAAGTGTCTAGACTACCGTAAATTGAATGCTGCCACTAGGCCTGATCATTTTTCATTCCCATTTATTGATCAGATGGTGGAGCACTTAGTTGGGCATGTTTACTAACGTTGGGTCTGGCTGAAGACGTTAAACTTAGCGCTCATGGGAGGCACCCCACAGCTTATCTTTTCTTTTGTTTATTTATTAATTTGCATTTTTATGATTAATGTTGTTTCCAGTATTTTTGTTTTCCAGTTTTTATTTTTCAGGGACAAAGCGTACTTCAGTTCAAGTTTGAGGGTATGCTATGAGCCATACCAGTCCAGATAGTTCTCCATATCTCAGGTCAGCTCTTTCCATATTAGTCACACATTGGGGTCAATGTGTAATTTAAGTTTGGGGGTATGGGAGACACATCACACACTTTGTCCTAATTTGTTGTCTTTTCGTCATAGAGATAAATGCATGCTCATGTTATCGTGAAATTTTAGTTGATCTAAACATTTTCTGTGATGTGATGTCATTGGTGAGCTTAACATTTTGAACACATGATCTGGTGATAATTTTTTTAAAATTTAGTTACTTACTTTAGGCATTTTGAGAATTCACATGTTTGATCTAATCTCACACGAGCACATTAGCACAAATTATGTGAGGTATGACACGTGATTTTAATGTGTATTTTTCCTTATCTTAACTGAAACTGGATGACTTGTTGGATGAACTCTTGGGCATAGGAAAACATAAAAAAAAAAAAAAAAAAAAAAAAAAAAAAAAAATTTATCAATAAACTTTTCGCTGAGTAACTGGACCTCTTGCCTCAGTAAGCAGTGAGTGTTCACGTCAAAAGGTGAAATTTTGCTTGGTAATATTAAGGTCGGTTTAATTTCGTAGCCTTTTTGACTTGAGTTAGTAAGTCCTTAGGGGTGTCTTTACACCTAATGCCCTAAAACCATCTGGTTTGGGAGTCATTGACTTAACACTCGCTACATGGGTCAATTAGAAAGCTCAAGGGAACTAAGCATAGCCGTGCCTTAATAATAAAAAAAAAAGAAGAGAGAGAATAAAATAAAAACTATGCCTTTTCGTTCATTTTTGATGGGAAATTCGGTGAATCTTGAGACATGGAGACCTTACACATTAGAGTTACTTGGAAACTTCATTTTTATGTACTAATTCACCTTACACTGATTCAAGCTTGTGATGCCTTATCCTGCCTTTTGTAAGTAATTAGATTTTAACATTTCTATTCATTACGAAGATGTGTTTACCTTTTTAAGCTTGCTTATGAATGAATATCATGATGATGTGTGCTCCTTAAATTTTTGGATACCATGAGTGATGACTTTATCTTTATGTTCTTTGTTTTTCATTGAGTCTTTTATTTTGTTTTGCTAAGGGACTAGCAAAATATAAGTTTGGGGGTATTTGATGAGTCTAAAATATTGCATATTTTAGACCCTTAACTTATATTTGTTATGCTCTTAGTTAGTATTATTTTACTCTATTTTACGTTTTTCTTGTGTTTTGTGTGTTTTTACAGCTTTGTGGAGAAAGTGCAGCATTTCAGGTTGATTTGAAGCTTCTGGAGACATTGCGCTCGATCGCAACAGACATGCGATCGAGCGCACCAGCGCTCGAGCGCACCTGCCTTTGAACGAGCGCAAGGTCAACATCCCACATCGAAATATTTGAAGATCAGTGCATCTGCGATCGATCGCAGCAGACATGCGATCGAGCGCACATGAGATCGTGCACACAAGACATGCGATCGATCGTACCTGCGATCGATCGCACCACACTGCGATCGAGCGCACACGGGCCTGTATCCCACATCGTTTCTGCAACCTGTTTTACTCCGGGTCTCCCCCTATATAAACACCATTTGGCATCATAATCCAATGTACAATTCCTGAGCCACTTTGGTGTTTACCGGTGGACGTCCGCTAGCATTCTGGTGGATCCCGAAGGCATTGCTACCACGAGGGGAAGCGCCGCCCGTCAGCGAGTGGAATTTCTCCCATGTAAAGTTGTTTATTTATTTCTTTATATTCAGTTGTTTTAGCTTAAATGTTTAGCACTTGTTATTATAGTTTTATAGTTATGAGTGGCTAGACTCTTCAGCTAAGGTTGAAGATGAAGCCCCGCCGTTGTTTGGCGTAGTAGTTCAGATTTGCTTGTACAAATCTGACAATTTTAGTATAAATGTTCTGTCAATTATTTGAGTTAATCTTATAATTGATTGAGTTTAAATTGTCTGTTGGATTTTCTTTGTGTTTCATCTGATGGATACATTGAATGCTTTTCGATTAAATTGGATTCCCTTTGTGATTTGTTAAGAGCGGATACGTTGGGTGCTTTTGGTTTAGTTGGGATATTCTTTGTTTTTTGTCTTATAGTTGGATTCATTGAATGTTTTGATAGGCTATATTTTTAGAACATGTATGCTTAACTTCGGTGGGGTGGATTCGGAAACCTTAGTGCTTTTTATTATTAGATTTTAAATCAATTAAATTTAGTTTTAATTTATTTTACAAATTATCATTCAAAATTCGGAACTAGGTTAAGATAGAGTTGATTTAGATTAAAAATTATATTTTCACAACGCAATTCCCTGTGGATTCGACCTCGCACTTGCACAACGCTATACTGTAAACGACTCGTGCGCTTGCGAGTAAATTAAAACTCACAACATCAGACATCCCCTTTAGCGATCCTCAATCTTAGGGTTTTGCTCACCACTTACCCTGCGAGTTCTCTAGCTACTCTCTTCCACTCGATGAACAAGGTACTAGTAACCGAAGCAAACTGAACATTACGATGAGATAAATTAGGATACCTTCAAAGCTTAGCTCATTCAACAACTTGGGACCTACCTAAGGAAAGTGAAGCAGCAAGTAGCTAAGTCATGACTTCACATAGAACGTCAAAAGTAAAGATCAAAGTCATATTCATAAAAGTGTTCATACTAGGAGTCAACCCTAGTTCACTTGAAGAATAGGATCCTTAAAACCAATGGAAAAGGACTAAGCTTCACTCAAAGTTGGGCTTTCAACCAGAAGACTACTCTAAGAAAGAAGAAAAAACAAAGAAAGAATATATAGTCATAAAAACTTGTAAAATTCTTATAATTTCTATTCAAATGAAGTAAAAAAAGCTATAAAATGAAGAAGAAATCTTAAATAAAGACACTTCATTAAAAAAAAAAACAAAATATTTTTACAAGTGGAGGGTTTCAAAGCTGAAGGTACATGGAAAGAAACAAAAAGAAGCTAATTCATATTCTTAAGACATTGGCTCTTCATCCTCCTTAACAACCTAGACCACTTTGACCCTTCAGCTTCTTTGACGATCTCTTCCACCTTAACCAACTCTTTTATTTGCTCCTTAAGAGAATCTGGGATCTCCAAACTATCTTCTTAGTCACTTCAATCTTACTGAGTAATACTCCAAAGACTCCACCAGCAACAAAGCATTCTTGAAGTCCCAGAGTTTTGGTACTTCTCCAGACCATTAACTTTGGCCTAAGGCAATTGGGACCTCAATTCTCGCTTGATGTCCTAGAGACGGTACACTTCAGCACCAACACTACTCTAGAGACACCACCTCTTCAGCAGCAAATAAGTGGTTGGTGTTAGCAGCAGACAAAGAAGCATGTAGTTCCTTCTTCTGGCTAGAAAAGGCATACCTTTTTGCTCTACCCTCCTCTAGTTGTTTTTCATTATCCACATCATTCTGCCAAAGTCAAAAAATAATGGCATCTATAGATTGGACGGAGTGACTCATGAAGAACTCATAGCGAGAAAAAACATAAGAGAGAAAAACACTTACTAGGATATAAACAGAATTCTGTGAACTTGAAGGACACAGAGAAAGAAACTCGCGAGAATGAAAAACACACAAAGAACTTAGCATTGAAAAGGTATAAAACACCAAAATAAAAAAAGAAAATGGAAATCTAAGGCTAAAAGTCCTTTAAATATCTTCTGCTAAGCCAACCATTTCCAATTATGCATTAGTTAATGCACCCTTCACGCTGAAAAATGTGCCTCAAGCAGCTGAAGCGTACAATCATTAAACACAACAGCTCACAACTGCGTCTCGAAAAACAAAACGTCTCGTCATAGGCACGTGGGCTCGAAAAGCACTAAATAAGCCACTCTGGCAGGCCCAGCAAGTTCAACCCCAAGGAATAGAAGCATGCATAAGGCCCAAATCTTAAAAGACCTAAACTTACAAAGTCAAAGGGCTCAAACGTAATCTCACTCAAAATCAAAGTTCTATATCTTCAAGAATTAACAAAAGTCAACAATTCCCCTCGACATGGAGCTAGGCACTGTCGAAGCCATAAAGCCTCACTCTACCTAGCAGATAAGGAATTGCAACCTCAACTACATAACTCACACAGAAATGGGACCACGACCTCAGTCCCATTATTCCCACCTATATGGAAACTAAGGTCTTCATGATTACACTATTCTAGTTAGGTAAAAAAATGAATTAAGGCTCCAGTCGAAAACCCCACTCAAAATATCAAAGCTTATGCCCTACAATTCTCGCTACAATGAAGATTGTGGCTTCAGTTAAACAACTCCCATCATAGAGAGACCACGGCTCTAAAAGGCCTCATAACCCCACTCAAGCAGAAGAAAGATTTCGATTCTAGTCACACTACCATTAAAATACTGATCAAGGCTTTAGTTATACAAATCATCCAGAAAATGAACTACTACTTTCGAAGCTTTATAGTTTCGCACGAACAGAAGAAGGGCCAAACTCTAGTAAATAATTCCTACCAACGTGGGATTACGGTTTCCAAAACCTTACAATCCTACCTCAGATCAAGAGAGCTAAAAAATTCAGTTGTGCAACCCTAACAAAGAAAATGGTTTTAGTCACACCAATTCTTGACCAACAAAAAGTAAAAATTTAGTCACCCAAAATCTTGGTAGTGTGGGATTATGGCTTCCAAAGGCGCTCCATTCTACCTTAGATCAATGGGAAGATAGACCTCAACCGACAAGATCCCAACCAAAGTTGGGGTTAAAGGTTCTCGCAGCCATAAAACCCTACCTCAGATCAGTCAAGAATTATGATGTCATTCTAATGTTCCCTAATCGAATAAGAACAACGGCTTTAACAATGCATAAAAATTTCACAATCAACAGTTCCTCGACATGAAACTAGGTGCTCCCAAATCCATACATTTTCTCTCTAACCAATAGGGGTACGACTTCAATCATCTCGCTCCTCTTCAGGAGCTGATCATAACAGAAAATTCCTGTGAGAGTTGAGTTTTAACTTTAGACAACCAATTTCTACCTACACAAAACTAAATCCTCCACGGCCATGTACTTTCATCCAAGTTGAAAAGAAATCAAGATTTTAGTCGTGCAATTCTGCTCTGACCTAACAAGGATTTCCAAAAGGGTTTAAAGACTTCCATATCAGGATTCTCTCTACCGTAGATAAGTGACTTCAGCTATATAGTTCACGTCGAATCAAAACTAAGGCTCTAAAGTCTCACAATTCGTTCGAGCAAAAGAGGAACCACAGCTTCGATTAGGCCTCTACCAATGCAGGATCTGATCCCTAGTCTAGCAAACCTCGAGAGAAAGACTAAGACAAGTCATCCCCTTCCAACTCATGAAGATACTAAGGTTCATATCTTGTGACTCCCACCTAATGGAGTAGTGATTTTGGGCCCTACAGTTCCCACCGAAGTAAAACTACGACCTTCAGCCTCACAGTTCACTCCAAAAAAAAAAGCTACAGCCCGATCACGCTACCACCAAGGTGTAGTATGAGGATCGGACCAACAAAGATCTTCAAGAGGATTAAGGACCGATGTCAAAGCACCTTAGCATGAACAGAAGAATGCCTTGTCATATAACTCGGATCCAAATCGTGACCAATCGAAGTCAATGGTCAAAACTTATGCAACCTCGCTTCGGCCCAATTCAGAATTGCAACCTCGACTGTGGAAAGACATTGAACATACAATCCACTTCATGATAAAGCACTTAATCAAAGTTCCAACCCTATTCATGACGAACAACAAAAGAGAACTAATCCTCTAAGGAATCATAATAGATACTTTGATATGACCAAAATAATACAATCCAATATAAACTAAACATGTGGCTAATTAATAACTACCAAACGAGGAACTGACTAGAACCGACTACGATAACATACGAATAGCCATGCCTCTTGAAACAATGATGTGACAACTCAAAAGGAAGTCATCCCTCACGTACAAAGGACCATCTTTTATAAGGCTCAAGGCACTGACATCTCGTCTATACAATCTTACACACAGGAGAATCAGGCAAGGAGAATACCAATGTCTATATAAAGAGATTCCCACCCTTGAGCAAGGAAGGAGAGAGACTAACGAAAAAATTAATCAAACAAATCAATAAACAAATAAGAGCAAGTAGCCTAAACTAGGCCAAACCAGAAAAATACAGGACTCAAACACAATCATACATTCTCTAGAAAAGGTAGAAGCTAGAGAGAATTCCAAATATAGGGAGAAAACACCAAAAGATTGAAGAAGAAAGATAACCCTATTCTCTTCTCTATCCAAATATCCCTTCACCCTTCAATCCTTTCTTTATTCACCTCAAAGAGTGTTCACTAATTTAATCATTGGAGGGTCTTCCTTGGAGTACTAAAACTCTAAGAGACTTCTTTTGCAAGAGTAAGCACACTTTCCACATGAAGAAATTCCCCAGTCCAGGAGTTCTCTCACCTAAACCAACCTTCAGCAATACCTTATTGAGGACGACTAAAGTCCAGGCATCCCCATCCTTTTTGTTTTTGTATCAACACTTATCATAGTACTCAATAGTGCATAAATTGCGAGTACTCTTGGATACATCAAGCTTTTCATTGTTGATGCAGTGGGTCATGCTGGAGGCATGTGGATATTATGGGACAAAGAGATGATCAAAGTGGAGGTTGTTTGAAGTTCTTATCAAGGAGTTCACTTGAAAATTAATGTATATCCTTCTCCTCTATCTTGGGTTTTTAGTGCTATTTATGCTAGTCGACATTATGATATTTGAATAGTTTTGTGGAAAAATATAAAACATTTTGTGCAATCTGTTTCTTCTCCTTGGCTTCTAGCTGATGATTTTATTGAACTATTGTATGGGACTAAAAAACTGAGTTGTAGAAAAATTAACCAAAATCAAGATAAATACTTCAAAGAGTATATGGATGATTGTAACTTGATTGATCTTGGATTTAAAGGTCCAAATTCATTTGGACTAATCTTCGTAATTTTGCAGGCTTGATAAGAAAAAGACTTGATAGATGTTTCAGAAAGTCAGATTGGTAATTTTCTTTCCCATATGCTCTTGTTTTGTACCTGCCCAAAAACTACTCCGACCATTGTCCTCTTCTTATTAACATTCATCATTCTCAATCCTTCAAACAGAGACCCTTCTGCCTTGTAACATTTTTATTCTCGAATCCGCCTTTCTTGATCTTGTTAAAGAAGCTTGGTATAGCAAAATCTTTTTAGAGGGGCTATTCTTTTTTAAAATCTTGTCAAGGAATGGAATGTCAAATGCTTTGGTAACCTTTTCTCTTGTAAAAAACCTGCTCAAGTAAGACTTACTAGCCTTCAACTACTTATGATTAATAACCTTATTTCTAATGGTTTTCAATTAAATCTTAAAAAAAGAGCTCCAAAAGGAATTTAATGATATCCTCAAACTTGAAGAGGAATTTTGGTTTATGAAGTCTAAAGTGTCATGGCTTCTTAAGGGTGACCGTTGTACAAATTTCTTTCATCTTTAAACAATTTATAGAATGAGAGAGAATAAATTCTAGGGCCTGGAAGTTGAACATGATAACAATGATTTTGATGAGAGTGTTTCGTCTTAGTGGTGTCTTAAAAATTTCAACACTGATCTGATTGAGAATTTTGTTTCTATTGAGTTCAAACCCTCCTTCATTTCTACTTTGGGTAGTTCATTACATCAACCCCTCATTGAATCTCCTTCGGAAGAGGAAGTGAGAAGGGTTGTTTGGTCCATTAAAGCATTTAAAGTTCTGGACCATATGGTCTACTGTAATACCCGTATTTGTAAAGTAAGGGTAAATAAGTACTTTAATAAATATGACGTAGAGTTAAAATAATATATATATATCTAAATGCGAAATGTTTAATTTTTATAAAGCAATTCAAAAAAAAAATTTGTTGCAACAGGTGGCAACACTTATTGCCAAAAGAATGAGGCCAAGCTGCATGTAAAGCAGCAAGGCCTCTGCGTGGAGTATTTTGGGGAGGGGGGCTGCTGAGTCTTGTTCAGATTTTTGGCTTATAAATATGAATAGTTTTAGTTTTTTTATTTATTTACTTACCAAATCCTGTTTTGTTTTCCTTTAACTACGATTCAAATTACTCTCTTTCTTTAAACACTTGGGGACCAAAAGAAAGGTTGAAAGAGAAAAATTTTAAAGGGGTTTATGGGAGAATTTTATAGAAAACCACGGGAAGCTCTAAGAAAAACATAAGGTAATAATGTGAAGTTTATTTTTGAAATTTAGCATACATGAAATTTCCCAGAATTCAAAGTGGGAATTTTCAAAGAATGTGAATTATGGAAGAATTGATGAATAAATTAGAAATTTTAATATCAATATTATGTCAGGTATTGACGATCAGCAATTAGGGGAAATTACTGAGAGGCGCAGGAAAGGCAAGGAGGTGATCTATGGGTAGCTCTAAGTGCTACGTAGTGAGTTAGATTTACTTAAAGTAATCAAGACAAATATGAAATATGTAGTGATAATATTAGAATAAATCATTAACTTATGATTTGGTGATAGATGAAAGTTTGTTGATAGGTATGATAGAAATAGTGGATGTGTAGAGAATTATTTTATGAGAAATAATATTATTCGAATAATGAGTCGATTTAATAATAAAGGCGATAAGGAAAATTCTTGATGAGCTATGGTTGATGATTTGATATGATTTATGAGGAGAGGAAATTTAGTGGATCTTGACAACCTATGATTGATGATTTGATATGATTTACGAGGAGAGGAATTTAGTGAATTTTTCAAATAATAAATTGAGAATAATCAGGATAGTTAATTTAAAAATTTGAATTCATGTTTGTTTTTATATTATTGTTCATATGCATATTTCATATCATTGGTCATATGCATATGCATGAAATAAAAGAAACAGGAGGAGACCAGTCTAATTGAAAAACCATGACAGCCAGTATATGCTGGAAATAAATGAAAACCGTGACAGCAGGTATATGCTAGAAATAAAAGAACCGGGAGGGGGCCAGTCTAAGACAAAAACATGTTGACATGTGGGAAGACGTTCCCTAATAATAATTCATGCATTGCTCATGTTTTAAATATTGATTGTATTACTAAAATGCTGAAGTGTTGTTTGTTATTGTAAATTTATTTATAGATCAATGAGTCTCACAAAGTGACAGTTACGGTGAGAAAGAAACATAGAAGTATGATATGATAACAACCATCTAAATGGTCGAATTTATGCCGTGAACCTCATAACGAGGTAATTATGAGATAATTGATGGTCTTAAGGTGAACAAATATATAAAAAGAAGATATTGATAGAGAATAAGACTTATGATATATGTAGTGATAGTAGAATGCTATTATCAAGTTATATAAGATATCAATGATTAAATATTAAAAGACTATTTATACAAATTAAACACTTCTAGTAAATTTAATTCACTGAGCTTGTGAAGCTCATCCCTCATTGTACAATGATTTCAGGTAGCAGGCAGGACAAATAGTTTGGTGAGTTGAGGTTCAGACAAAATCATTATCTGTAAGCCACGTACATGTCCACATCCTCAGACTAATGAGAAAATAAAATAAAATTTTATTTGTAAATATTCATGCATTTTACGTTGTATATAATGTTTAAGTCAATACAAGAATGATGTATCTCCCCTGTTAAGGGTTGAGGAGTAATGTAAAAATTTATGTTGTCGTTATTTTCTTGTTGCATATATGTGTCGTGTTGGGATTTTTAAAATATGACAATACCGTCTCGGGGGTGGCCAACTCGGGATTGGTCGTTACAATTTTTGTATTAGAGCATTAGGTTTTATGATTCTGTAGACTGCATGAGAGCTTAAAGAAGTGGAAGATCTAAATAAACTATATTTTAATGCAGAGTCTGAGGATGACATTTAGACGTACTAGAGCTAGAGGTAGAATTTGAAATAAGAGGGGATATGGTAGACCCCTAATTTTTAAGAGAACTGAAGCAGAGAAGGAAGTTAAGTCTGTGGTTCTTGCGAGAAAACATATTAATAGTGCAACTAGTACTAGTATAGCTATGAGAGAATCTGAGGTTAGGATTAATGAATTGAGAGAAGCTCTTAATCGTGCTATAGAGAGGATGAATGCAGCTGAAGAAAGGGCTGATAATCTGCATAGAAGATTAGAGGAAAGAGGTAGAAGAGAACCTGATGTGGTGAAACAAGAGGTTCATGAGGGAAAAGGTGTGTTTGCACATGAGATGTAAGGTGATTGTTTTGTGAGATTTCTTAAGTTTAAACCCCAGTCTTTTAGAGGATATATAAATCCTGTAGAAACTGAGCAGTGGATCAGACATGTCAAAAAATATTTTGAGGACTTACCAGTGACAGATAGACAGAAGGTTTCTTTTGCTTCATTTATGCTGGAGGGTGAGGCTTCTCAATGGTGGGAGGATATTTTGCCCAAGGTAAGCACACATGTAGAACAACCTTTAACTTGGAGTAAGTTTAAGGTTGAGTTCTTTGCAAAGTATTTTTCAGATACCTTTCAAGCATAACAAGAGAGAGATTTTATTCATCTAAGGCATGGTAATTTATCGGTGGCTAAATATGATAGTAGATTCATAGCCCTGTCAAGGTTTTTACCTGAATTAGTGAATACGGAGGACATAAAATGTAAGAGATTTTTATATGGATTACACTATGACATTCGGACTAAAATCTCTTATATGAGCATACAAAATTATGTTGTACTAATGGATAAAGCATTACAGATTGTAAAGGATTTAATGGAGTTTAGAGGTAGGAGAGATTGGCTGAAGAGGTCAAGATTTGAGGGACCAAGAGGTGGTAGCAGTATGGGTTTACAGGGCGGGAGACCACCTAGAGGGGCCGTTCCTTATCACAAGGAACTGTAGTGCAGAGTCAGAGGTAAACAGGATCTATTACTTCTATAGCTCAAAGTAATATTGGTGGGAGCCCTAGATTTGGGAGACAAGCTATGGGAATTAGGAGTTCTGGTAGAGGAGTAAGTATGCCACCCGGGGGAAGTGGTAACCTGATGTATGATTGAGAGGCAAGGGTTCACTTTAGATGTAATCAGATAGGGCATATGTCTCAAAATTTCTCTCTGCATATATGCTTTGTATGTGGTGAGGAAGGACATGTTGTTGCAGATTGTCCAGTGAGAAAATCTGTTGATGTAAGCGTTGGAAATGTTAGGAGAAGACCGGTTAAGAGAGGTGGTGGATCAGGGAGTGTGCAAGGCAGAGGTTAACGATTAGTAGCTGAGAGAGGACATGGTAGCCAGTTTCAGTTCAGAGATAGCAGAGTCTATGCATTGACCCAACATGATGGACAAGCCACTCCTGATGTTGTTATGGGTATGATATCTATCCTTGGTAGGCCTGTTAGATTATTAATTGATCCTAGTGTAACCCATTCTTTTGCATCTAGTATTTATATGAAATCTATTGATGCTAGTGCTAGTCCTTTGATGCATACGATTATTGTTGAGGTTCCTAATGGAGATATGGTTATTATCATGACAATTTATCGAGGTTTTGTGATTGATATTGCTGATAGAGAATTTGACGTTGATTTATTGCCTTTAGATATGACAGATTTTGATTTAATTCTGGAGATGAATTGGTTATCTGCATATCATTCTTGGGTAGATTGTTTTAGAAAAAATGTGGTGTTCAAGATAACAGGATAAGAGGAGTTTAGTTTTCAGGGAGAACGTAAGATACTTGCTAACTGTCTTATTTCTGCCTTAACTGCTAGTAAATGGTTGAAGAAGGGTTGTGAGGGGTATTTGGCATATTTGGTGGATTCTAGCAAGGAAAGTAGGAAGTTAGAAGAAATCTTGGTAGTGAAAGACTTTTTTGGCGTATTCCCTGAGGAGTTGTCTGATTTGCCTCCCAATAGGGAGATTAAGTTTTCTATTGAAGTGATTCCAAGATCAGCACCCATATCTATAGCACCTTATAGAATGGCAGCAACTGAATTGAGAGAGTTGAAAGTTTGGCTTCAAGAGTTACTAGATAAACAATTTATTCTTCCTAGTATGTTACCTTGGGAAGCCCCTGTGTTGTTTATCAAGAAGAAGGACGGGACAAGGATGTGTATTGATTATAGACAATTGAATAAGATTGCCATCAAGAATAGATATCCTTTTCCCAGGATAGATGATTTATTCGAGCAGTTATAGGGAACTAGGGTGTTTTCTAAGATAGACCTAAGATCCAGTTATCATCAATTGAAAATAAAGGAGGGGGACGTGCCTGAGACGGCTTTTAGGACACGTTATGGCTATCATGAGTTTCTGGTGATGCCATTTGGTTTGACTAATGCTCCTGCAGCATTTATGGACCTAGTGATTTGGGTGTTTAAACCATTCTTGGACAGATTTGTGATTGTGTTTATTGATGATATTTTGGTATATTCCAAGAATGAAGAGAAGCATATGCAACATTTGGAGATAGTGTTGGAGATTCTGAGGAGAGAGAAATTATATGCAAAGTTATCTAAGTGTGAGATTTGGTTGAGTGAAATATCTTTCTTGGGGCATGTTGTATCGGAGAGGAGATAATAGTTGACCCACAGAAAGTAGAAGCAGTGTTGAATTGGGAAAGACCCACGAATGTAACTGAAATTAGAAGCTTTTTGGGGTTGGCTGGTTATTATAGGAGATTTATCCAAAAAATTTCTATGATTGTTGGACCATTGACTAAATTGAAAGGAAGGACATGAAGTTTAGGTGGTTAGAGGAATGTGAGAGAAGTTTCCAGCTGTTGAAAGAAAAATTGATTACTGCCCCAGTATTAGTGTTTCCTTCTAGTGTTGAAAGATTTGTGGTATACAGTGATGCGTCTATTGTTATTTGTCTAAGGTTCAAACAGATCCAAACATGGTTTAAAAATGGTTAAAGTCTAAACCAAAGGTGGAGTATCAAAGTTCAACAAGTTAGAAGACTGCACACATGTATGTGCATCAATTTGGAGCAAGGGAAGGCCATGCGCACTAGTGTGCGCACTTCTGCACACAATCAGGGAAATGTGCGCACAGCAGCAGCATCAGCATGTGCCATTGCGCCCAGCAACTAGCACCATGGCGTCCAGAATGGTGTGCTGTAGGACCGCATTAGTGCCATGGCGCCTAGCAACTAACACCATGGCATCCAGAATGGTGTGCTATAGGACTGCATCAGCGCCATGGCGCCCAGAAGCCAGCACCATGGCATCCAGAAGGTGTGCAAAGGTGCCTTGTCCAGCGCCATGACGCCCCTTGTTGAGCACCTAGGCGCTAGGCAAAGGGCTGCACACATGGACAGCCTGTTTTAAGACCCTTTTAAGTGCGTGAGTGCAAGGTTAAAATGCACAGCACCACTTGGGAAGTGATGAAGGGCTATGATTAAGTGGGGATCATGATCAAAGGGTGGAAATTGATTCACAAGAATGTCCAAGAAGTGAAAGGCTATAAAAGGAGTTCCCAAGCCTCATTTTTCACAGATAGAATACAACACATACAAGACATTCTTTGAGATCAATTGTAATACAAGAGAGAATTGTGTGAGAGACATAAACACAAGAGGGACTCTTTGTAGTAAGGCTGGTTGTAAAGAAAAGAGAGTAATATAGAGAGAGAGAGAGCATTGTAATCTTCTTTCTTCTCTTCTTGGTTTCTTCAAGAACTTGAACTTCTTGAAGGGGATTGCTGTAACTTGTAAGAACCATTTGAGATTAGTGCAGAGAGTTCGGAGGAACTCACGGGGACATAGGCACATTGCCGAACCTCGATAACAAATTGCTTGTCTTCTTTCTTTCTTTGATTTTCTGTTCTTGTGTTCGATTGCTGAAATTCTTTCTACAAGTCATTCTAGACTTAGGTGTTTGGAAGATCACCCCTTTGGCATCTTGTCAAGGTGATTTCCAACAGTGGTATCAAAGCTGCACAGCTAGTTATCGGAGCAAGAAGTAGAAGGTGACGGAGCCAAGACTCCAAGAATCAAAAATCAACTTCTTGGGTGATTCAAGAACGGTGTAAAGATCAAGATCCGGTCGTGTTCTTGAAGGTTGATTCAAGAACAGTGTTAAGATCCATCTTCGATCTGTGTTCTTGAGGTTGAAGATAGCATTTGTGGGTAGTGCATTTTTCTAGGATCTTGTCCGCAAAAGATGGCTTCAAATTTATGTGTAGCAAAGTTTGATGGAAAGGGAGACTTTGCCCTTTGGAAGCGGAAGATCAAGGCGGTTCTAATGCAACAGAAAATGGAATTAGCTATTGGAGAAGATGATGCATTTCCATCAAGTGTCATGGAGGACCAGCGGACCAAGACGAAGAAGATGGCTTACAGCACCATTTTCTTGCACATGTCAGATAGTGTCACAAGGGAGTACGGAGACTCGAAGGATCCGGCTGTCATATGGAAGAAACTAGATGAGTTGTTTCTTACCAAAACTCTCCCTAACAAGATTTATCTTCTTAAAAGAACCTTTGCTTTTAAAATGGATCATAGTAAAGAGTTGCAAGATGAT
This sequence comes from Bretschneidera sinensis, assembly GCA_023935145.1. NCBI lineage: Eukaryota > Viridiplantae > Streptophyta > Magnoliopsida > Brassicales > Akaniaceae > Bretschneidera > Bretschneidera sinensis. The sequence continues at coordinate 13,392,951 of CM043702.1, forward strand.
TTTGATGTCTTTAATAAGCTAGTTCAAGATTTGAATAGTTATAGCATTATTTTTTCGGATGAACGATTGGCTGTCATTTTGTTAAATTCTCTTCCTGATTGCTTTGATAATTTGATTAATGCTATTGAGTATAGAAGAGATACTTTGACAAAGAAGATTGTAATCAATTCCATAAGGGCACATGATTTCAAGGCCAAGATGAAGGAGACATCAAGTGGAGATGGGATGTTCGTAAGAGGAAGGCCAGCAACTCGGAATGGCAGTAGCAACCATGGCAACTACCGGGATAAATCAAGAGGTAGAGGGCAGAACCATGAGAGATCTCATTCCAAAACAAGACTTAGAGGAGGAAGGAGATGCTTCTAGTACAACAAGGAGGGCCATTTCAAGAAAGATTGCAAGAAAAGGATATGGGATGAGAGGAGAAGCCATACCAACAATGGAGAGGCTTTGGTTGCCAAAGGAGAATAGTAAGATGATGTGCTTGTTATGTGCTCAAAAGTAAGCAGGAGGCAAGGCAGCAGAAAGTGGATTCTTGATTCCGGGTGCACTTATCATATGTAGCCTCACAAGGAATGGTTCAAGAATTTCAAGGAGATTAATGATGGAAAACCCTCTGAATTAAACAACCTTAGGACTTTTGGTTGTGCTGCATATGCACATCAAAATGAGGATAAACTTAGCCCAAGATCTAGAAAATATGTATTTCTAGGATATGGTGATGGGCTTAAGGGATATAGGTTGTGGTCCTTAGAAAATAAGGGCATGAAACTGATTATAAGTAGGGATGTTATTTTTAATGAATTGTTATTTCCCTACTTGGAGAAAACAAACCCTGCAAGGGCTAGTGAGCAAACCAAACCGGAAGTTATGGAGCATCGCATCAAAGAGAACTCGGTTCAGGTAGAGCAGAGGAGGCAAGAGGGTTCGGACTAGGTAGAGCCCTTGGATGAAGGCCAAGCTCAAGAAACTTAAGAATGAGAGGCTGAACAAGAAGAGGTTGATGCAGTAAATGACTACCAGCTCACAAGAGACCGGGAAAGGAGAGTGGTTAGACCACCCTTGAGATATGGGTTTGCGAATGCTAATGTAGTAACTCCTTAGATAGAAGGAGAAGTTGAACTAGAAACTTACACGGATGCCATAGAGTGTAAGGATTCGTCAAAGTGGCAGCTGGCTATGGAAGAAGAAATGGACTCTTTGATGAAGAACAACTCTTGGGAGTTGGTGCCCAAACCAGAAAAACAGAGTGTTGTGGATTATAGATGGCTCTACAAGATTAAATAAGGGAATACTCCAAGGGATGAAGTCTGATATAAAGCTAGGCTGGTAGCGAAGGGGTTCACACAAAAAGAAGGCATAGATTTCACCGAAATCTTCTCACCAATTGTGAAGTACAAAACGATCCGGATAGTGTTAGCATTGGTGGTCCAATTTGATTGGGAAATTGAACAAATGGATATGAAGATAGCATTCTTACATGGAGAGCTCGATGAGACCATTTTCATGAGGCAACCCGAAGGCTATGAGGAAAGAAGGCAGGGAGAGTTAGTGTGCAAATTGAAGAAATCTCTCTATGGCCTAAAGCAATCACCTCAGCAATGGAACAAGAGGTTTGATTCCTTTGTAATCAGCTTGGGTTTCATGAGGAGCTACTATGATTCTTGCTTATGCTATAAAGGGCAGAAGATTGAGGAGATGGTGATCATCTTCATCTATGTTAATGACATGTTGCTGGTTGGGAGCAGTATGGAGAGGATAAAGAAATTAAAGGCTCAACTCAGTGAAGAGTTTGAGATGAAGGATCTTGGCCATGCAAAGAAGATCCTTGGGATGTGTATCATCCGGGAAAGGGAGAGAAACAGATTGAAGATCTCTCAAACTTCCTACATAGAGAAGATGATATCTAAATTCTCTATAGAAGATAGCACACCAGTGAAGGTTCCCCTTACTGGTCATTTTAAGTTCTCCAGCGATCAATGTCCAAGATTGGAGGTGGAGAAGAAGGAAATGGAGAAAGTCCCCTACTCTAATGCTATTGGTTCTGTTATGTACACCATGGTAAGCACTAGACCGGACATTGCTCATGCAATAAGTGTTCTCAGCAGGTTTATGAGTAATCCCAGAAAGGAGCATTGGCTTGGGATGAAGTGGTTGCTGAGGCATTTGAAGGGAAGCCCAGAAGTAGGGCTGGTATATGAGAAGAGGGGTAATGCCATCTGCCTTGAGGGGTTTGCAGATTCTGACTATGGAGCAGACCAGGATAAAAAGAGATCGATTACCTCATATTTTTTCAACTTAAATGGATGTTGTGTAAGTTGGAAGGCTCAGTTACAGCCAGTGGTAGCACTCTCAACAACCGAGGCTGAGTACATAGCTGCTACGGAGGCCATCAAGAAAGTTATATGGTGCAAAGGGTTGCTTGAAGAGTTGAAGGTACTGGATGAGCAGGTTGTGGTATTTTTGGATAGTCAAAGTGCTTTGCACTTATGTAAAAATCCAGTGTTCCATGAGAGGAAAAAGTATATGGATGTTCGGTATCATTTCATTCGGGAAAATGTTACGAAAGGATGCATCCATGTGGACAAGGTTACCATGGAAGAAAATCTTGCGGACTTGGGAACTAAAGTTCTACCTCTAAATAAGTTTAATCATTGCCATTAATTACTTAGGATTGGAGTTGGTTAATTGGTGACTCAAGATGAGTTTGGATCCCGAAGCTTTCTGCACAATGGTTCAGGTTTTTTGAACACTTAGACAAAGGTAGAGACTGCTGTAATTTGTCTAAGGTTCAAACAGGTTCAACCATGGTTTAAAAATGATTAAAGTCCAAACCAAAGGTAGAGTATCAAAGTTCAGCAAGTTAGAAGTCTGCACACATGTGTGTGCATCAATTTGGAGTAAGGGAAGACCATTCGCACTAGTGTGCGCACTTCTTCACACAACCAGGGAAGTGTGAGCACAATAGCAGCATCAGCATGCGCCATGGCGCCCAGCAACCAGCACCATGGCGTCCAGAATGGTGTGCTGTAGGACCACATCAGCACCATGGCGCCCAATAACCAGCACCATGGCATCCATAATGGTGTGCTGTAGGACCGCATCAGCGCTATGACGCCCAGAAGCCAGCACCATGGTGTCTAGAAGGTGTGCAAAGGTGCCCTGCCCAGCGCCATGGTGCCCCTTGTTGAGCACCTAGGCGCTAGGCAAAGGGCTGCACACATGGACAACCTATTTTAAGACCCTTTTAAGTGCGTGAGTGCAAGGTTAAAATGCACAACACCACTTAGGAAGTGATGAAGGGCTATGATTAAGTGGAGATCAGGATCAAAGGGTGGAAATTGATTCACAAGAATGTCCAAGAAGTGAAAAGCTATAAAAAGAGTTCCCAAGCCTCATTTTTCACAGATAGAATACAACACATGCATAACACTCTTTGAGATCAATTGTAATACAAGAGAGAATTGTGTGAGAGACATAAACACAAGAGGGACTCTTTGTAGTGAGGATGGTTATAAAGAAAAGAGAGTAGTATAGAGAGAGAGCATTGCAATCTTCTTTCTTCCCTTCTTGGTTTCTTCAAGAACTTGAGCTTCTTGAAGGGGATTGTTGTAACTTGTAAGAACCATTTGAGATTAGTGCAGAGAGTTCGGAGGAACTCATGGGGACGTAGGCACATTGCCGAACCTCAATAACAAATTCCTTGTCTTCTTTCTTTCTTTGATTTTCTGTTCTTGTGTTCGATTGCTGAAATTCTTTCTACAAATCATTCTAGACTTGGGTGTTTGGAAGATCACCACCTGGGCATCTTGTCAAGGTGATTTCCAACAATATCAGGGATTGGGATGTGTGTTGATGCAACATGGGAGAGTTATAGATTATGCATTTAGGCAATTGAAGAATCATGAGAGGAATTACTCGACGCATGATTTAGAATTGGTTGTCATAGTTTTTGCTTTAAATATTTGGAGATATCATCTTTATGGAGCCAATTGTGAAATTTTTATTTATCATAAAAGCTTGACACATTTACTAACCCAGAAGGAGTTGAATTTGAGGCAGAGGAGGTGAATGGAGTTGATTTGTGATTATGACTGTACAATTCATTATCATCCAGGAAAGGCTAATGTAATAGCTGATGCATTGAGTAGAAAGGCTATAGGGAGATTAGCTGCTATTGGGAGTCGTAATACTAGCTTGATGATAGAAGTGAGAAGAATGAGGATATAGTTGAGTGTCAATGATAGAGGAGTATTAATGGCAAATATGGTGGTACAATCTGCTGTTATTGATCATTTATTAAAGATGCATGGTAGAGATGAGGGGAGAGAGAAGATCAGACGGGAAGTGTTGAGTGGGAAGCTAACCGAGTTTAGAATTAGGGAAGATGGTATGGTGGTACTGGAGCATAGAGTTTGTGTTCCAAATAATGTGGAGATGAGGAAGGAGATACTAAGAGAAGCTCATGATTCTGTATATTTCATGCACCCGGGTAATAATAATATGTACAGAGGATTGAGACAGAATTATTGGTGGTCAGGGATGAAGAAAAACATAGCAGAATATATTTTTAGATGTTTGACTTGCCAACAAGTGAAGTCTGAGAATAGACATCCAGCAGGTTTATTACAACCTCTTCTAGTACCTGAGTGGCCATGGGAAATTATGAGTATGGATTTTGTCTCTGGTTTTCCCCGTACCTAGAGAGGACATGACACTGTGTGGGTTATAATAGATAAACTTTCTAAGTCTTCACATTTTCTTCCTATTAAAACTACCTGGAGTCCTAAAAAGTTAGTTGACTTGTATGTAATGGAGATAGTAATATTACATGGAGTACCCGTGAGTATTGTATCAGATAGAGATTCTAGATTTACCTCTAGATTTTGGAGAGGTTTCCAAGAAGCTATGGGTACCCGTGTACAATTTAGTACAGCTTTCCATCCACAAACTGATGGGCAGACGGAGAGAATCATCAGAATACTAGAAGATATGTTGAGGGCAAGTGTATTGAGTTTCTCAGTGAACTGGGATGCTTATTTACCTTTGATCGAGTTTGCATACAATAATCAATATCATTGGGATGAAACCATTCGAGGCTTTATATGGTAAAAGGTGTAGAACTCCAGTATGCTGGGAAGAAGTTGGAGAGAGAAAGATATTTGGTCCAAAAATGATAGACTTGACTACTAAGAGGCTCAAACTGGTTAGTGAGAACCTTAGAGTAACATAGAACAAGCAGAAGGGATATCCTGGTAAAAGAAGATGACCTCTAGAGTTTCAAGTTGGTGATTGGGTATTTTTGAAGATATCTCCATGGAAGGGTGTGTTGAGGTTTAAAAAGAAGGGAAAGTTGAGCCCGAGATTTGTGGGGCCATATGAGGTGATTAATAGAATTGGACCAGTAGCATATCGATTGGATTTGCCCCCAGAGTTAAAGCAATTACATAATGTGTTTCATGTGTCACTGTTGAGAAAGTACTTACACAATGAATCCCATAGTATCTCGAATCAGGCGATAGAACTTCAGGAAGATTTGACTTTTATGCAAGCACCGGTCAGAATTCTAGATAGAAAAGAGCAAGTCTTGCGAAATAAAGTCATTCCTTTGATTCAAATATTATGGCGGAACAAAGATGTCGAAGAAGTCACTTGGGAGCATGAAGCAAGAATGAGGAAGGAATACCCCCAACTCTTTCATGAATTAGGTAAGAAAATTTCGGAAACGAAATTTTTGTAAGGTGGGTAGAACGGTAATACCCGTATTTGTAAAGTAAGGGTAAAGAAGTACTTTAATAAATATGACATAGAGTTAAAATAATATATATATATATATATATTTAAATGCAAAAGGTTTAATTTTACTAAAACAATTCAAAAAAAATATATCTAAGTCGTCCAAAAGAAGACAAAAATAAAAAATAAAAAAAATTTATGGCAACACTTGTTGCAAAGAGAATGAGGCCAAGCTGCATGTAAGGCAGCAAGGCCTCTATGTGGAGCATTTTAGGGAGGGGGCTGCTAAGTCTTGTTTAGATTTTTGGCTTATAAATACAAATAGTTTTAGTTTTTTTTTTATTTACTTACCAAATCCTGTTTTGTTTTCTTTCAACTACGATTCAAATTACTCTCTTTCTTTAAACACTTGAGGACCAAAAGAAAGGTTGAAAGAGAAAAATTTTGAAGGGGTTTACAGGAGAATTTTATAGAGAACCACGGGAAGCTCTAAGAAAAACATAAGGTAATAACGTGAAGTTTATTTTTGAAATTTAGCATACATGAAATTTCCCAAAATTCAAAGTGAGAATTTTCAAAGGATGTGAATTATGGAAGAATTGAAGAATAAATTAAAATTTTTAATATAAATATTATATCAGGTGTTGACAATCAGGAACCAAAGGAAATTGCTGAGAGGAGCAGGAAAGCCAATGAAGTGATCCACGGGTAGCTCTAAGTGTTACGTGGTGAGTTAGATTTACTTAAATTAATTAAGATAAATATGAAATATGTAGTGATAATATTTGAATAAATCATTAACTTATGATTTTGTGATAGATGAAAGTTGGTTAATAGGTATGATAGGAATAGTGGATATGTAGATAATTATTTTATGTGAAATAATATTATTGGAATAATGAGTCGATTTAATAATAAAGGCGATAAGGGAAATTCTTGATGAGCTATGGTTGATGATTTGATATGATTTATGAGGAGAGGAAATTTAGTAGATCTTGACAACCTATGATTGATGATTTGATATGATTTATGATGAGAGAAATTTAGTGGATTTTTTCAAAAATAAATTTAGAATAATCAGGATCGCTAATTTAAATATTTGAATTCATGTTTGTTTTTATATTATTATTCATATGCATATTTCATATTATTATTCATATGCATATGCACGAAATAAAATAACCGGGAAGGGGTCGGTCTAATTGAAAAACTTTGACAGCCGGTATATGCTTGAAATAAATGAAAACCGTGACAGCCGATATATGCTGGAAATAAATGAACCAGGAGGGGGCCGGTATAAGATAAAAACATGTCGACATATGGGAAGACTTTTCCTAATAATAATTCACACATTGCATATGTTTTAAATATTGATTGTATTACTGAAATGCTAAAGTGCTATTTGTTATTGTAAATTTATTTATAGATAATAAATTTACAAATGAATGAGTCTCACAGAGAAACAGTTATGGTGAGAAAGAAACATAGAAGTATGATATGATAAGAACCATCTAAATGGTAGACTTTATGCTGTGAACCTCATAGCGAGGTTATTATGAGATAATTGATGGTTTTAAGGTGAACAAATATATAAGAAGAAGAAATTGATAGAGAATGAGACTTATGATATGTGTAGTGATAGTAGAATGCTATTATCAAGTTATATGAGATATCAATGATTAAATATTAAAAGACTATTTATACAAATTGAATATTTCTAGTAAATTTAATTCACTGAGCGTGTGAAGCTCATCCCTCATTGTACAGTGATTTCAGGTAGCAGGCAGGACAAATAGGTTGGTGAGTTGAGGTTCAGACGAAATCATTATATATAAGCCATGTACATGTCCACATCCTCAGACTAATGAGAAAATAAAATAAAATTTTATTTGTAAATATTCATGCATTTTACGTTGTTTATAATGTTTAAGTCAAGATCAAAATGATGTATCTCCCATGTTAAGGGTTGAGGAGTAATGTAAAAATTTATGTTGTCATTATTTTCTTGTTGCATATTGTGTCGTGTTGAGATTTTCAAAATGTGACAACACTATCTCGGGGGTGGCCAACTCGGGATGGGTCGTTACATCTACATCTTATGTTCTACCAGAAATGTTTGAACATTCTCATGGATAATGTTACCAAACTTTCCAAAGCAATTTATTCTTCAAATAATTTTTTGAAAGGTCGTCATGATACGTTTGTGCAACACAATTTATAAAATTGTTACCAAAATTTGAGTGGCTCATTTTCGACCCTATTTAAATGATCTTATTTCACCCTTCTAAGCGAATTCCATCCATGGTTGGAAAAATAATGATAATATCATTATCATTCAATCCATACCATTTTGTATAAGACTAGTAGGATTGGCGAAATGGCCATTAAAATTGATCTTGAAAAGGTTTATGATAAAGTTACTAGACCTAAGAAGTTTGGGGGTCTTAGTATTAGAAAAGCTCACTCTAAAAACATTGTTTGTCTCTAAGCTTAATTGGAAAATGTTAATGGATAACAAGAGCCTTTAGATAAAAGTTCTACGCAATATTAAATACTTTACCAATAGAAAGATTACTAGTAACAATCCAAATGTTAATACTTTTTGCACTTGGAGAATTATGAAAAACACTTGGGAGGTTGCTAGTAAGGGGCTAAAATGGGTGATTAACAATGGCTCCAATATATCCTTTTGGTCCGACACTTGGGTCGCCCTTTGAGTTGTGATGAGGATAATCTTAAAGTCTTGGATTTAATGGATAAACTGGTTTGGAATTTGGAAAACAATCCTTTTGCTTCCCTGAAAAAATTAAGAACTTGACTACTACAACTCCTTGCTGACCTAATTCCTTGAAAAGGGACTGTTTATTGTGGGCGAATTGCCCTGATGGAAACTTTGCTACTAAATATGCTTACTTTTTATTGACCAATACCTTGTTGTGTCATCGCCGCCTTTGGCCAAGGTTTGGACCTTGCAATCAATCACCTAAGTGCATGTTGATGACGAAAATCTGCCTCTCAGATCCCTATGCACATGAGAAACACGTAAACTAGAAAGTCCCCTAGGAGTTGTGCCCCGGGGGGACTCTCCTATGCCCAAATCGGTCATGTGGAAAGAATAATAAGAGAATAATAAACTGTAAAGTTATATATTTGTAAGAGTTGTTTGTTGTAAATTTTGAATATGTACCTTTATGGTGAGAGCCCCCTTATATAGTGTTTTGGAGTGTTATAATAGTACTCGAAGATCGGTGTGAAATTATGATTATGTTCCTTGCCATGTGTGGTGATTTAATTGGTTTATTTGTTTGAGTCACAAAATTATCCTTTTGCCCTTGAAGGTTGCCACGTGTCGTAATATTGTTGGAAAAGGAATTTTTCTCTATATCAGATGCCCCCCGCTTCCTTGAATGCATTAATACGGTCGAGGGAGTACAGTTTATTTGGACTGTTTTACTTTTGTGTCATGTAGTTCTAACATCGTTTAGATACCCGGGTACTAAGAAGGTGAGAAGCAGACACTTAAAGTTGTTTGAGTAGTTTAAGGGATAGTGCAAGACTATCTTTTGAATATCCCATGCTTAAGGAAGACTAATAGCTCGGTGCTACCTACTCAGGAGGGAATGTAAACTCTGAGCAGGCCTAATAGCTCGGTACTACCCCCTTTGAAGGGAGAGTGATAAGTTTGTGGAGCTCAATCTTGAGCTAAATTCCTCGAAGTGAGGTGAGTAATGAATCCAAGTGATTCAAACTTGAGTAGAGTGCATCGAAGTGAGGTATGTAACGAGACTGAGTGATATAGACATAAGCATGGCAAGTCCGAGTTAATCAAATGTAAGTGGAGAGTATCTAGTCCGAGTTAATCGGATATAAGTGGAGAAAAGCGAGTATGAGTTAATCAGACATAGGTAGAGAATAGCGAGTCCGAGTCCGAGTCCATCGGACATAAGTGGAGATTAGTGAGTCTGAGCTAATCAGTCGTAAATAGAGAATAGTGAGTCTGAGTTAATCGGACGTAAGTGGAGAATAGCGAGTCGAAGTCCATCGGACGTAAGTGGAGAATAGTGTCCGAGCTAATCGGACATAAATTAAGAATAGCAAGTTCGAGCATAATCGGACGTAAGTGGAGAATAGTGAGTCCCAGCTAATCGGACGTAAGTAGAGAATAACGAGTCTGAGTTAATCAGATGTAAGTGGAGAATAGAAAGTCCGAGCTAATTGGACGTAAGTAAAGAATAGTGAGTCCAAGTTAATCGGATGTAAGTGAAAAATAGTGAGTCCGAGCTAATCGGACATAAGTGGAGAATAACGAGTATGAGTTATTTGGACGTAAGTGAAGAATAGCGAGTCTGAGTTATTCGGACGTAAGTGGAGAATAGCGAATCTGAGTCCATCAGAAGTAAGTGGAGAATAGCAAGTCCGATCTATTCAGAACTTAATGGAGATAGATTACAGGAGATTGATTTGGATTAAACTACTTGGAGTCGATAAAGAAATTGGATTGAGGTCGAAGTAGCTCGGGACTACCTCTTCGGAGTTGATGCAGAAACAAAGCTGATGGAGAAACGAGGCTAGTGGAGAAAATGAGGTTGATGGAGGAATGAGGTTGATGGAGAAATGAAGCTGATGGAGAAACGAAATTGATAGAAAAATGAAGCTGAATGAGAAACGAAGCTGATGGAGAAACGAGGCTGATGGAGAAACGAGGTTGATAAGAAACGAGGTTGATAAGAAACGAAGCTGTTGGGAAAACGAAGCTGATGGAGAAACGAAACTAGTGGAGAAACAAAGCTGGTATAGAAACAAAGCTGGTGGAGAAAATAAGCCAGTGGAGAAACCGAGCTGGTGGAGAAACCAAGTTGGTGGAGAAACCGAGCTGGTGGAGAAACTAATGTGATGCTGAAGTAGGTCGGGGCTACCTCATCAAAGCTAATGAAGAAAATGAGCTGAGGGCGAAGTAGCTCGGGGCTACCTCCTCGGAGCTGATTTAGAAACTGAGCTGGAGAAGAAACAAAGCTGATGGAGAAATGAAGTTGATGGAGAAACCGTGTTGGATGAACTGAGGTGTTTGAGTATTTTGGAATTTGTATCTCATCTTGTGGAGTGCTTCTATATGTTTGAGTTTAGGGTGTGTTTGAGGCCCTTTGATGAAGAAAATAATAGTATTTTCTTTGACTGTTTGTATGAAACTTACTTGAGGAAGTTGAATTTAAAAATTTGGAGGTCGGTTCTGGAAAGAGGAGGCTGAAAAACCTTAAGAACTGGTTTGTCCAAGTCTAAAATCAAGCTTGAGTTTGTTGAACCAGCTAGTAAAAAATGAGTCCAAATTAAGGGTTTGTGAAAACATTCATCTGTACAAGAGGAATTTTTGAATTCTGAGCCCAGATTTGAAACGAGCACGTCATAAAACCTTAGGAACCAGTCCTGTTGGATCTTAAACCGAGTTAAAATAACAAAATCGGATGGCTAAAATGGTGAACCAATTGGTCAAACCGATTGGTTATTTTAGATGTGTTAAAAATTTGAGTGTGCAATGGAATTGTGACACATAAGAGAAGTAAATTTCCAATTGATAAAGTGCAATTTTACGGTCCAATAATTTTTGGACATGTGGCATGATTGATTTTTGAAAAGATAAGAGCTTTTTAAATGCCCAATAAAATACTAGCATGATAAAAAGGTCAAAAGTAATATGGCTGTAAAAAATAATTTTATTGTCTAACAAGAGATGGAAATGTGACGGATGTATATTCTTAAAAATAATAGTAATTTGAATATTAAATTATTTTTTTTCATTAACATTTAACACGTGGTAAAAAATCTTTAAAAAATGAGTGAAAATTTGCTTATCGAATAAAGAATTCACATGTGGCAATGGTACATTTTAAAAAGAAAAAGAAGGAATCTGTATGTGAGAAATTGGACCAAGTTGGTTGTATCACAAAGGTTTAGGCTCTTCTAAGAGTATAAATTTCCACGTTCAACACCTGGCAGGGGTAAAGTTTTAAATTTCGAATGGCAATCTAATGATTGTGTGGCGGTAGCATCGATAAATAGCATGATATCTCATTGGTGTTTTGACATGGTGGCAATGATATCTGAAGAAGATGAAAAACAGTGTCACTGTTCAATGAGAATATGACAAGGGTAATTGTTTGTTTTCTTGAAATTGATGGGATTAACTGGCATGACATTTTTCTGTCGCCGTTGCGATTCGGTGTTTTCCAGCCATTGGAGAACTGAATTGCCGTGAAACTTTGTCAGGGAGGTTGTCCAGACAGCTTGTGTTGGTGGCGGTCGTGGTGGTTTTTGATGGTCGGATTCTCATAGTCCAATCACCATGAAACTTTGCAGACATGTAAATAGACCGAAGAATCTGTTTGTATGGACTGATCTTAATTTTGATGGTCGGATTTTAAAAGATAAGACAATCAAAATTATGTTTTCCCATATAATTTTAACGACTTCAATGGATAACTTTTTGAAGTCCAATCATCGTGAAACTTTGAAAGCATGTCGATCAAATGTCGAAGAATCTATTTTTGTGGGTTGATTTGGATTTTGATGGTCGGATTTTGGCAAATCTTATGGTCAAAATTCTGTTTTCGCGGTGAATTTTAACGGTTTCGATGGAGGATTTTCTGACGTTCGATCGTCGTGACACTTTGTAGGGTGGTAGATGCGGAGGTGGTAAACGCAGTGTTGTACTCCAATTAGATCATTGATGGTTGGATTTTTATAGATCTGGCAGTAAAGATTTTGTGTTTGGCGATATTTTGGTGATTCATAGGGATTTTTTTAGATTTGACGAGATCTTGTGTTTTTTGTATGTGTGGATCAATGACTTTAGACTAGAAGGTCCCGGGAGTTGTGCCAAAGGGGACTCTTCGATGTCCAAGTCAATTATGTAAAGCTATATATTTGTAAGAATTGTCTGCTGGGAGATCGGTGTGAAATTATAATTATGCCCCTTACCACGTGTGGTGATTTCATTAGTTTTTTTGTATGAATCACGAAATTATCCTCACGTATCATAATATTATCGGGGAGAGAATTTTTCTCTATATCAGTGCAATCTTATTGGTTAGTAGCACGCAAGCACATTCCTTCAAACTAGTTTCTTCACCACATTGGCATGATTGATTCCGACTTGAAGTACCGGCTGCTCTACTTCCCCAGAAACTCACATCCACATCCTTCGGGATTGCAGAGTCATTAAAAAAACTTGGCATTGTAGTTTATAACTTTATATAAGTTGTCATTATGTTTTTTTTAAGCAATGATCAAACTTACTTTTAAATTTTATTCACTCACACAATAACTTTAGATAAAAGAGTTGTTGATTTCAATAATCTAAGTCAAAATCTCAACACACTCAAATAAATTTAACTTAAAACAATAATCATTTACTAGAAAGTTGGTTAAGTTATCATTGTACAATTACTGATTACGGCAGTTTGGTTCATGTGAGTTTTTCATTGGGTTTAGATGTTTCCGAATAAAAAATTACTGAGTCGGTTCTTTAAGGTAGAGTCCATTGCAGTAGCCCATTTTCATTGATTTGTTCAATTAAACTGAGGTGATAAATTATTGTTCCAATCTGCGGTTCAAATGTATTGATGACATGAAGCACAACATAATCTATTGATGACATAAATAAAATACTTTAGAAGCATACCCATAAAATAACACAATCGGTGATGTCTACTTTAAATTAACTCGCTCCACATATGAATCTATGCAAAAACATCAATCATCAAATATTAATGGAATGGAAAAGGCCTGACGAAGAATGATGGAAAGAATACCACAATATAGGTAGGTAGGCTAGCGTGCAAATTTTAGAATTTGATATCCAAAATTTAAATAGGTGACGTAAAATCGTATAACCACACTGATTAAAACCGTTAGTTTGCACTGTGGCATTAAATACGGAGAAGCAAAACCAATTTTAACGAGTTAACTAAAACCAATTAAAACTGATTCTTATTCCAATAGTCATTCTTGGCCTGATTATCCAGATGCATAGAAAGAACATCACGACAAGCAAACATCACCTCAAAAGGATTAGGCTGTTTGCCTCCAAACTTGACCACATTTATGTGTTTCCAAATGCACCAGAAAACACATCAAGCAAGAGGAAGAAGCTCAACTGCATGAGTCTTCCTAAGTGGTAGTAGAAAATATTCGAACCACTCGAGAAGCTCTTGCTGTTTAAACTCAAATGAAGTCTAAGTCAAACATAACCCAAATCACTAGCAAAGCAACATCCAAACACATAAATGTAACATAACAGCCCCTCGATAAGACAGCCCAGGTAATGAGAGTCAGAAAATGCATTTTAATAGTGTTTATTTGTTAGCGTTTAGGGTTGATTTAGGGTTGGATTACACATTTATGCCTTAATAATTCTTAAGTGTTGATGAGAGTCATAAAATGCATCTTAACAGTACTTAATTGTTATCATTTTAGGGTTGATCTAGGTTTTAATTGCACTTTTATACGTTAACAACTCTAAAGTATCATTCTTGGATCATTGATATATTTCGGTGCATTTTCAAGTACTTTAAGCTCAAAAGATGAGGAAAAGTTATCATTGCTTAAGGCATAAAGACTCGAGGCATACTGGAGTGAAGGAGTGCTTCGGGAAGGACAAGATGGAGGGCTTAAAAGAGTAACAGTTGCTGCCCGCACAGGAAAGGAGTTTCACTAAATTGCTAGAATTGCCCATACAGATCAATCATCTTTGCAAATTAAACTGTATTGATACAAGAAGAACCAGGAGATAAGCCATATATTCTTAGAAAGATCCAGAAGTCTATTTTCTGGAGAATTTTACAGTTTGTTAAAATGATTTTTCTAGAGAAAGTTATGGCAGTTTAAGTAGACAAAGGTCAGGCTGTGCGGGTTGTGCGGGATTTCAGCGTGAAGGGCATGTGAAGGCTTAAATCCCACATCCCATATCGGTTAAAACACATTTCTATATCCCACATCCCACATCGGATTGGAAATACATTGCACTCATGGTATTTGCCTATATAAGACCCACTCCACTTCAGCTTTAAGATTCGGAGAATCTGAGATCATCAGAAAGTGAATCCAGAGGGCCTTTAGGAGCAATCCAGAGGGCTTTTAGGAGGAATCCTAAGTATTTTTGGAGGGCAAGCTAAGGAATCGTCGAAGTTTTCGCTACCAAGGGGGAGATGATCGTTGAGAGGCCGGAGGCAACTCGAGGACGCATGAGCCCCATGGCTGGCTAGTCTCCAAGCAAGGCAAAGGGATAAATCCCTAGGTGTAGTTGTTCTTATTTTCCTTTATTTGATTCAGTTGTAGTTTGGTATTATTTTCATTAAACATTGTTTTGTTTTATTCTTTAATTTAATTAGTAAATTTCTTATTAGTCCGGTGATTACATGCTTCTTTTCCATATAAGTCTAGTCAGGCTCTTCTTATGTGTATTTGTTTGGGTGTGATTGAGTCTGGTAGATCTCTTTTATAGATTTGTCCATTGCTGTGGTATTGTTATTTAGATATATTGTCGTCTTTTGATAATTTATAAGTTAGGTCATGTGTGCTTGAAAGTAAAGAATAATTCATATCAATTACATTAGGGTTTATACATGCGCTTTAATTGAATATTTGTCAATTGTTTGTTTGGGATGTGAAACTTGCAATCGAGATAAAAACAACTGAATCAAGTTAGGATTAGGGCAACGAACCTAGAGAGGATTTATGGAACCTTGTTGTTTCTTTATTATATTATCCATCAATTATTTACACAATTTTCACACAATCAACAATTCAGATTTTGTCACTTTAACTTTTATCGTTTATGTTGAGGTTTACACCTTCTTTTGTAATTAGTTTGTTTCCCTGTGGAATCGACACCCCAAAGTTGTACTACAATACTGCGTTATGTTTTGGGCGTAATCAAGTGTCATTCTTGGTATATTGATTTATTTCGATATATTTTCAGGTATGTTGGGTTTAAAAGAGATGGAAAAGCTAACGTTGATTAAAGAACGAAGATTCTATGCATGTTCACAATCATTTGGAAAGGAGTTTCACTAAATTACCAGAATTGCCTGTACAGATCAACCATTTTTATGGATTAAACTGTATTTATTCAGGAAGAACCAAGAGATGAGCCATATATTCTTGGAAAGATTCGGATGTCTATTTTCTAGAGAATTTTACGGCTCGTAAATATGATTTTTCTATAAAAAGTTATGGCAGTTTTAGTAGACAAAGGTCAGGCAGAACCGGGTCTGGACAGCAGCAGAACCGGGCCTGGACAGCAGCAGAAGCACACAGCCTAAACAGAAACCCTAGAGTGACTTTTTTGTCTACAAAGCTGTCTCCATACAGCTATATATAGGAATTTAGACTCAGAGAACAGGAGACAAGAGTTTTTGAAGAGAGCTTCCATCTTCTTCTTCTTTAAGGTGATCAAGGATGAACTCCATGTCCAACTAAACTCCAAGTAAGGTGAAAGGATGAGTTTCTAGGTGTAGTTGTTCTTATTTCTATCTTTGATTTAGTTGTATGGATTGATTGTTAAACATTGTTTATGATTTACTCTTTGATTAAATAAGAAGGATTTGAATTCATGTGACAGTTGCAATTTATGTTCTTCTTCTCTTAGATCTTCTTAATCCGGTGATTGCATTCTTCTTCTCCATATAAGTCTAGTCAAGCTTTTCTTATGTTAAAGTTGTTAGATGCAATTGATTTTGGTAGATCTATCTTATAGGTTTGTCCATTACTGCAGTATTATTATTGAAATATATTGTCGCTTCTTGATAATTTATAAAATAGATTTTATGTGTTTGAATTGGAATTAAGGAGTAATTTATGGCAATTACATTAGGGTATTTATGTGCTTTGATTGAATATTTACCAATTGCTGGTTTGGGATGTGAAACTAGTAATTGAGATAAAATATTTGAGTCAAGATAGGAATAAGGCAACGAACTTAGGAAGGATTCCTGGAACCTTGTTATTTCTTTATTGAATTCTTCATCATATTTTCACAACTCTCTTATTTAATTTCATTCGTACACTCAGATTTTCTTATTTGAACTTTATCGTTTAGTGTTAAGGTTTACACTTTCTCTTGTAGTTCGCTTTCCTCGTGGGATCGACACCTCAGCTATACACAATAATCGCGTGTTAGTTTGAGCGTTATCAAATTTTGGCACTGTTGCCGGGGAACTGCGCTTAATTACAAGAAAGATTGTCAACTTAGAGACAAGACAGTA
Source organism: Bretschneidera sinensis (assembly GCA_023935145.1). Taxonomy (NCBI): domain Eukaryota; kingdom Viridiplantae; phylum Streptophyta; class Magnoliopsida; order Brassicales; family Akaniaceae; genus Bretschneidera; species Bretschneidera sinensis. The sequence continues at coordinate 13,409,945 of CM043702.1, forward strand.
TCATTGTTCTTTGCTCTTTGTTTTGATTTTCTGTTTTGATTTTATTTTGTTTTCTATATTCGTCTCCCCTCTAATTCCTTTGGTGTATGCGTAGACTTAGAGATAAGCGAGGTAAACTCATTAAAAGACCCGAAATATAGTTACTCTCTCCTTCTTTGTTCGATAGTGAAAGCTCGCCTAGATCAAATCATAGTGCACACCCAAACGAGAATTTAGAGAAGTTTGTTAAGGCCAACAATAACAATGAGAATGTTACTAGGACACTTAAGGACTACTTGCACCCTAGCCGAACGACCACACCATCTTGTATCATGTTCCCCCCTAATGTTCAACAACCTGAGTTTAAGTCAGGCATGATCCAATTGCTACCAACTTTCCATGGATTAGAGAATGCAAACCCCTATGTCCATATTAGGGAATTTGAGGAAGTAGTAGCAACCTTTCAAAGTAGGGTCGATATGTTGGACACCATCAAACTTAGGTTTTTCCCCTTTTCGCTTAAGGATAAGGCCAAGGTTTGGTTGTACTCGTTAAGGCCTAGGTCTATAGGTAGTTGGGATTAGATAACCCAAGCCTTCTTACAAAAGTATTTCCCAACCCATAAGACCAATAACCTCAAGAGATAAATCTCAAACTTTGCAAAAAAAAAGAGTGAAACCTTATATCAAGTTTGGGAACATTTCAAAGACCTTTTGAATTCTTATCCACACCACGAGTATAAGAGTTGGTGGGTAGTTAGCTATTTCTATGATGGACTTCTAATTAAGGAAAGGCAATTTATAGAAATGATGTGTAATGGAGATTTTCTTTAAAAAGATCCCGACGAAGCCATAGATTTTCTAGATGACTTATCAGAAAAAGTCCACACTTGGACATGACCCAATGCCATAGAAAGTACCAAGAGAAACCAAATCGCTCGAATTTATCAACTTAAGGAAGAGGATAGCATTAAAGCCCGTTTAGAGGTCTAAATAAGGAAATTGGGGTTTTAAAAACCAATGATGCTACCCGAACCGGTTGCTAGGGTAGAGTCCCACGAACCTTGTTTTATGTGTAATGGGATAAATCATGTACCTAGGGATTGTCCAACCTATTTTGAGATGAAGGAAGAGTGTAATGCTTTAGGTGTACCCTTTAGGAAAACATACTCACCCTACTTTAACACCTTCAATCCCGGTTGGAAGAATCACCCTAATTTTTGTTGGAGATCCGATACACAAACTTCTACCCAATCTAGTACCCAATGGAAACCGAAAGCAACTTCATCTAATGCACCAAAACAGTCTTCACCTTTGGAAGATGCTTTTAAGTCATTTATACAGGTACATGCCCAAAGTGTCGAAGAGCAAGGCAAGATAAATCAACGGTTGCTAGAGGAGCAACAAGGGATCAAAGAGGAACAAAAGGTGATAAAGAGCCAACTCACCAAGTTGACTAATTTTTTGACAATTCAAGAGCAAAGTCGTTTCTCTTCATAGCCACAACCTAATCAAAGGGGATAACATATGGCACAAACTTCAAATTTCTACAATCAAAATGTTAAAGAGGTTAATGCCAAGACTACTCGCAGTGGTAAGGAAATTGATGGATCCACTCTACCATCAAACTTGATTCTTAATACCATGAGTAACAAGGATGAAGCCCCCAAGGAACAAGCTGCCCATATCGATTCCATACCAGTGCCTTTCCCTCAAGCACTCCTTAAACCTAAGGAGTGAAATTCGGCATTAAAAGGTGAGATTCTTGAACAACTTAAGCAAGTTAAAATTAAACTTCCTTTTCTTCATGTCATAAAACAAGTTCCCAACTATGCTAAAGTCATTAAGGATCTATGCACACTCAAGAGGAGGCACAATGTGAAGAAGACAGCATTTTTAATGGTGCAAGCAAGTGCGGTAATTGATAGCAAGACACCGCCCAAGTATAAAGATTCGGGCTGTCCTATGGTGGCTTGCCAAATTGGAAACAAAGCTTGTGGCCAAGCATTGCTAGATTTAGGGGCTAGTGTGAATCTTATGTCCTACTCTATGTAGTTACAACTCGGTCTAGGTGAGATCAAACCAACTTCCGTGGTACTTCAACTAACGGATCGATCGGTAAGAAAACCAAAAGTTATTGTGGAAGATGTTTTAGGGCAAATTGACAAATTCTATTATCTTGTTGACTTTTTGGTGTTAGATACCATTTCTATTGTGAACACGGAGTCAAAAATTCCTTTGATACTTGGAAGACCATTCCTTGCCACCGCCAATTCCCTCATTAATTGTATGAATAATCTAATGACATTATCATTTGAAAATATGACTCTAGAGGGGAATGTTTTTCGAGTCTCAAGGTAGCCACATGAACAGAATGAGTGTTTCGACACTTACATGATCGATGAGCTTATTTTGGATGATGAGTACATTAAAGATAATTCTAATTCTTTGGAATTCCTTCTTAATAATTTTGATTTTGATGATTCTTTAATTTATCTCCATGCCATTGATGTTGTTGATGTTTTTGATAAGTCGCAGGGATTTATTAAGAAATCATGGCAACCATGCTTTAAGGAGTTGCCTAAAGAGAGGGAAGCACCCAAACCATCTTCCGATGAGACACCAATGCTTAATTTAGCTCCGCTGCCCAAAGGGCTCAATCATGCCTTCTTAGGGCTAGGTGATACCTTTCCAGTTATTATTTCTTCCGAACTTAGTGATGTGCAATGTGATAAATTGTTGAATTTGTTAAAATAGCATAAATCTACATTAGGTTGGACTATAGCTAACATAAAAGGTATTAGCCCTTTAATTTGTTCCCACAAGATTTATCTAGAAGAATGAGCTAACCCTCGTAGAGACCCACAAAGAAGGCTAAATCCAACTATGAAAGAGGTAGTTAAGAAAGAACTCTTAAAGCTATTAGATGCGGGAATTATATATCCAATATCCGATAGTAAGTGGATTAGTCCAACTCAAGTAGTTCCTAAGAAAGCCAGGGTGACAGTGGTGGAAAATGAAGAGGGGGTGTTAGTACCAACTAAGGTAGTGACCGGGTGGCGTATGTGCATTGATTATAGGAAACTTAATTCGGCTACTCGGAAAGACCATTTTTGCCTTCCATTCATAGATCAAATCTTAAAACGTGTGGCTGGTCATCCTTTTTATTGCTTTTTAGATAGGTATTCGGGATACTACCAAAGAGGAATTGCCTTAGAGGATCAAGAGAAGACCATTTTTACTTGTCCTTTTGGTACTTTTGCTTTTCGTAGAATGCCCTTTGTTTTGTGTAATGCACCGCCTATTTTTCAAAGATGCATGATGAGTATTTTTAGTGACATGGTTAAAAAAATGTATGGAAGTGTTTATGGATGATTTAACCGTATTTGGAACTTTTTTTTATTCATGTTTATCTAACTTGAAAAACGTTTTGTGTAGGTGTGAAGAGAAGGGGCTTGTGCTTAATTGGGAGAAGTTCCATTTTATGGTGTCTTCCGGAATAGTTTTGGGCCATATAGTGTCCGAAAAGGGGATAGAAGTGGATAAATCAAAAATTGAATTAATCTCTAAACTACCCACTCCTAAGAATATTAAAGATGTAAGGTCTTTTCTAGGACATGCCGAGTTTTATAGAAGGTTTATTCAAAATTTTAGTGCTATCTCTAGATCTTTATGTAACCTTTTGTTGAAGGATACCGAGTTTAAGTAGAGCCCCGAATATGAGAAAGCCTTTAGTACACTTGTCTCTAAGCTTACAACTGCCCCTATTATGCAATCACCCGATTTTACCTTGCCTTCTAAGATTATGTGTGATGCTAGTGACTATGCTTTAGGGGCTGTTTTAGGACAAAGAAGGGATGGAAAACCATTTGTTGTTTATTATGCTAGTAGAACCTTGAATCATTCTCAAATGATATACACCATAACCGAGAAAGAATTACTAGCTGTAGTATTTGCATTGGATAAATTTCGCTCTTATTTAATTGGTTCACCTATCACTATATTCATGGATCACTCTGCTTTTAAATTTCTTTTCTCAAAAACGGATGCTAAGGCCCGTTTGATACGTTGGATTTTGCTTTTGCAGGAATCTAACTTGACCATCAAAGATAAGAAGGGGGTGGAATATTTGGTGGCAGACCATCTATCTCGTTTGGAATTTAAGAATGATACCGACATTTTGCCCATTCACGAAGCCTTTCTGGATGAGAATTTATTTGCTGTCCTTTGTCACACGCCATGGTATGTGAACATTGCGAATTACTTGGTTTCTCGTCAAGTTCCATCTACATGGAGTGCACAAGATAAACATAAGTTTTTGGCTGAGGTAAAGAATTTTTATTGGAATGATCCTTATCTTTTTAAATATTGTCCCGATCAAATAATAAGAAGATGCATTCCAGATATAGAAATTGATAGTGTGTTAACTTTTACTCTACCCTATGCTTGTGACGGTCATTTTTCTATTAAAAAGACAAATGTAAAAAAATTTACCATGCGATTTTTATTGGCCTCCTTTAATCAAGGATACTTATGAGTTTTGTCGTTCATGTGAAAGATGTCAAAAGCTAGGTTCATTGTCCCACTGTCATATGGTGCCTCTCAACCCAATCTTAGTGGTGGAAATCTTTGATTGTTGGGGGATTGATTTTATGGGACCATTCCTATCTTCTTTTGGGTATCTTTACATTTTGCTTACCATTTGATAAGTGCTTAAATAGTCATATTTAAGCCCCCTAATTTACAGTTGTTAGGTCCTTAGTTGTGTTATTTCACTTTATTTTATGTATCTTATGGGTTTTCTATGTTTTGTAGGTTTTTAAATAAAATGAACCACTTTGGGAGCTGTTGGGCTTAAAAGAGCAAAAAGCTGCTACCTGCACTGCGATCGAGCGCAGAAGCAGTGTGATCGAGCGCACTTGCGCACGAGCGCAACATCCCGCGATCGAGCGCATACGCGCTATCCCACATTGACTAGAAGTACTTTGCAGCACCAACTGCGCTCGAGCGCACCAAGCTGCGATCGAGCGCACTCGGGCAAAATCCCACACCAGTTAGAAAACACATAGTACTCCGGGAGTTTCCCTATAAAAGCCCCTCTCCACTTCAGCTTTGGGAATCATCTAGAAGCAGATCTAGAGGGCCTTTAGGAGCAATCCAAAGGGCCTTTAGGAGCAATCAAGAGGGCCTTTAGGAGAAATCTAGAGAACTTTTGGAGGGCAAGATGAGGAATCTCCGAAGCTTTGCTACCAAGGGGGAAATCATTGAAAGGCTGGAGGTAACTCAAGAAAGCATGAGCCCCATGGCCAACTAATCTCCAAGCAAGGCAAAGGGATGCATCCCTAGGTGTAGTTGTTCTTATTTTCATTTCTTGATTCAGTTGTAGTATGGATATATTATCATTAAACATTATTATGATTTACTTTTTAATCTAATCAGAAGATTTCCCCTTAGTATGGTGATTGTATCATTCTCCCCCATATAAGTCTAGTCATACTCTTCTTATGTGATGTTGTTAATGTGTGATTGAGTCCGATAGATTTCCCTTATAGATTTTTTCATTACTACAGTATTGTCATTATGATATATTGTTGTTTCTTGATAATCTATAAGTTAGGTCATGCGTGCTTGAAAGTAAAGAGTATTTCATAACAATTGCATTAGGGTTTATATATGTGCTTTGATTGAATATTTGTCGATTGCTTGTTTGGGATGTGAAACTTGCAATCGATATAAAAACAATTGAATTGAGACTAGAATAAGGCAACAATCCTAGGGAGGATTCCCGGAACCTTGTTGCTTCCATCATAGTTTTCATTATAATTACACAATTCTCATATCACTTTACTTTATTATTCAAATTCTCTCGTTCAACTTTTATCGTTCGTGTTAAGGATTATACCTCTCCTTGTAGTTCACGTTTCCCTGTGGAATCGACACCCCAAAGCTATGCTACAACTACTGCATTATACTTTGGGCATAATCAAATTTTGGTGCCATTGCCGGGGAGACACGCTTAAGAACAAGGAAGATTGTCAACTTTGAGACAAGACGGTAAAAGAATTGCAGATAATTTTTCCTTTCAGTAGTTTGTAAAGGCAATAACTTCATTCCTTCTTTTAGCTTGCTACATTAATTTTTTATTTTATTTTATTTTATTCTTTCTTTTTATAGGATTTTTATCATTTTGTGATCTTGCATGCCTAGATATAGAGACCCTTTGGGAAGATTTGCTTGTAGGCCTGTGCTAGAGTTAGAATTAAACTTTTTAAACCCTTTATTTGATAATCCATCTAGTCCTGAGGAAATGAGTGAACACGAAGATTAACCTACTAGGACCCTTCAGGATTACCTCCACCCTACATGCACAGCCACACCATCTTGCATCATGTTTCCAGCTAATAGTCCCCAACTAGATCTTAAAACAGGGATGATACAGTTACTCCCTACATTTCATGGCATGGAAAATGAAAACCTATATGTGCACATAAGGGAGTTTGAGGAAGTAGTTGCGACTTTTCATAGTCATGGTGCAACCACTTACAGTGTTTTCAGAGGCGAGGGCGTTGGGTGAGGCGTTTTGCCTCAATGAGGCGAGGCGTAAGCCCCAAGGCATTGGGGCGTAAGTCTTTTGAAACGTTGGGGTGTTTTGAATAAAATAATATTAATTAAATTATAAAAATACTAAAAAATTGACATAATATAAATAAATTAATTATCAATAAATTTTACTAACTTAAAACCTATTAATGAATATTTATCAAAATATTTCATAAATAAACATTCACATCACAAACACAATATTAAGTGGTTGTTGTTTACACACTTACAATAATATAACAAATTCACATACATCTCATCTTTCATCAATAAATCATAAATCACACTCCAAAAATCAAATTCTAATTTTCAGATTGACCAATCTATTCATCACAAGACACAAACACGTTCCAAATTCCAACAAATATAAAAATAACACAATATTAATTGTCAAATGTTTACTGATTAGTGTTTACACACTTACATTGTTATAACAAATTCACATATATAAATCTATTAAAAGCAACAAATTAGATAGCATAGATAATGCAATCTTAATGATGTTATAAAATAATATTAATAAAATGCAGAGTATATAATATGGAGCCTATTAATGAATTTGTTAATCAATGGAAACAATAGAGGAAAAAAAAGAAGAAAACAGTGGAAACAAAGGGGAAAATAAAAAAAAAAAGGAAACAGAGGAAGAAGAAAAAAAAAAGGAAACAGATGAGGGAAAAAAAACAGCAGGTGACAAACGCACCTGCCAGGAATCGAAACAGGGCTGTAAGGCAGGGAAAACAGTAACCTACCACTAGAGCACTGGTGTCTGACTGTGGAAATGTTACTAACAAATATATATATAGAATATATGCCCCAACAATCACGCCTCTGGGCTTTTTTGCCGGATTTCGCCCCGGGGTGCGCCCCAAACCCGTTTTTTAAATCACTTACTGCTGACATTGTGAGACTTAAGTTCTTTCCTTTCGCTTTGAAGAATAGAGCTAAGAGTTGGCTATACTCACTAAGACCACGATCTATTGGGTCGTGGACTGAGATGACTCGGGTCTTCTTTAATAAATACTTTCCCCAACATAAGACCAATGCTTTAAAAAGGCAAATATTCACCTTTGCACAAAAGGACAGTGAGACTTTGTATCAATCTTGGGAGAGTTTTAAGGAGTTGTTGAGTATGTATCCTCACCATGGGTATGAAAATTGGCGTTTAGTGAGCTATTTCTATGAGGGTCTTACCTATAGAGAGCGCCAATTTGTAGAGATGATGTGTAATGGTGAATTTCTGCAAAAAGACCCTGATGAGGCTATTGAATACCTCAATGAGCTTGCTGAGAAAGCTCACATATGGACTGGACCTAGTGCTACTAAAAGCACGAATAGATCACGACCTATAGGAAACCTGAGTGGTAGAGGAATATACCATCTTAGGGAAGAAGACAACCTGAAAGCTAAGGTCGAAATGCTCACTAGGGAGTTAGATGCATTAAAAACCAAAGTCTTAAAGCAAACACATGTGGCTAATCATGCCGAGTCTTTGGAGCCATGCTTTGTGTGTGGTGGGGTAGGTCATCCCGCTCAAGAATGCCCTACATTTTTTTATATGAGAGGGCTGTATGAAGAACAATGTAATGCCTTAGGCATGTACAAGAAGCCTCTAGCACCTGTTGTGAGTTTTAATTTACTCGCAAGCGCACGAGTCATTTGCAGTATAGTGTTGTGCAAGTGCGAGGTCGAAACCACAGAGAATTGCGTTGTGAAAATATATTTTTAATCTAAACTAACTCTATTTTAACCTAGTTCCAAATTTCAGAATGATATTTGCAAAATAAATTAAAACTTAACTAAGTTGATTTTAAAACTAATAATAAGCACTAAGGTTTCCGAATCTACCCCACCAAAGTTTAAGCATATATGTCCTAAAAAATAGCCTATCAAAAGATTCCATGAATCCAACTATAAGACAAAAAACAAAGAATATCCCAATTAAACCAAAAGCTTCCAATGTATCCGCTCTTAACAAATCACAAAGGAAATCCAATTTAATCGAAAAGCATTCAATGTATCCATCAGATGAAACACAAGGAATATCCAACAGAAAATTTAAACTCAATCAATTATAAGATTAACTCAAATAATTGACAAAACATTTATACTAAAAATCGTCAGATTTGTACAAGCAAATCTGAACTACTACGCCAAACAACGGCGGGGCTTCATCTTTAACCTTAGCTGAAGAGTCTAGCCACTCATAACTATAAAACTATAATAAAAAGTGCTAAACATTTAAACTAAAACAACTGAATATAAAGAAATAAATAAACAACTTTACATGGGAGAAATTCCACTCACTGACGGGCGGCGCTTCCCCTCGTGGTAGCAATGCCTTCGGGATCCACCAGAATGTTGGCGGACGTCCACCGGTAAACATCAAAGTGGCTCAGGAATTGTACACTGAATGATGAAGCCAGATGGTGTTTATATAGGGGAAGACCCGGAGCAATATGGGTTGCAGATTCGATGTGGGATACTGCCCATGTGCGCTCGATCGCAGTGTGGTGCGATCGATCGCAGGTACGATCGATCGCATGTCTTGTGCGCACAATCTCATGTGCGCTCGATCGCATGTCTGCTACGATCGATCGCAGATGCACTGAACTTCAAATATTTCGATGTGGGATGTTGACCATGCGCTCGTTCGCAGGCAGGTGCGCTCGAGCGCATGTGCGCTCGATCGCATATCTCGTGCGATCGATCGCAATGTCTCCAGAAGCTTCACATCTCCTGAAATGCTTTATTTTCTCCACAAACCTGTAAAAATACACAAAACACAAGAAAGATGTAAAATAAAGTGAAATACTACTAACTAAGAGCATAACAAATATAAGTTAAGGGTCTAAAATATGCAATATTTAAGACTCATCAAATACCCCCAAACTTATATTTTGCTAGTCCCTCAGCAAAACAAAATAAAAGACTCAATGAAAAACAAAGAACATAAAGATAAAGTCATCACTCATGATATCCAAAAATTTAAGGAGCACACATCACCACGATATTCATTCATAAGCAAGCTTAAAAAGGTAAACCCATCTTCGCAATGAATAGAAATGTTAAAATCTAATTACTTACAAAAGGCAGGATAAGGCATCACAAGCTTGAATCAGTGTAAGGTGAATTAGCATATAAAAATGAAGCTTCCAAGTAACTCTAATGTGTAAGGTCTCCATGTCTCAAGATTCACCAAATTTCCCATCAAAATGAATGAAAAAGGCACAGTATTTTTATTTTTTTATTTTTTTATTATTTTTTTTTTAATAAGGCACGGCTATGTTTAGTTCCCTTAAGCTTTCTAATTGACCCATGTAGTGAGTGTTGAGTCAATGACTCCCAAACCAGATGGTTTTAGGGCATTAGGTGTACAGACACCCCTAAGGACTTACTAACTCGAGTCAAAAAGGCTACGAAAATAAACCGGCCTTAATACTACCAAGCAAAATTCCACCTTTTGACGTGAACACTCACTGCTTACTGAGGCAAGAGGTCCAGTTACTCAGCAGAAAGTTTATTGATAATGAAATTTTTTATTTTTTATTTTTTATTATGCTTTTCTATGCCCAAGAGTTCATCCAACAAGTCATCCAGTTTTAGTTAAGATAAGAAAAAATACACATTAAAATCACGTGTCATACCTCACATAATTTGTGCTAATGTGCTCGTGTTAGATTGGATCAAACATGTGAATTTTCAAATGCCTAAGGTAAGTAACTAAATTTTAAAATTTATCACCAGATCATGTGTTCAAAATGTTAAGCTCACCAATGACATCACATCACAGAAAATGTTTAGATCAACCAAAATTTCACGATAACATGAGCATGCATTTATCTCTACGACGAAAAGACAACAAATTAGGACAAAGTGTGTGATGTGTCTCCCATACCCCTAAACTTAAATTACACATTGACCCCAATGTGTGACTAATATGGAAAGAGCTGACCTGAGATATGGAGAACTATCTGGACTGGTATGGCTCATAGCATACCCCCAAACTTGAACTGAAGTACGCTTTGTCCCTGAAAAATAAAAATTGAAAAACAAAAAATACTGGAAACAAACATTAATCATAAAAATGCGAAATAATAAATAAACAGAAAAGATAAGCTGTGGGGTGCCTCCCATGAGCGCTAAGTTTAACGTCTTCAGCCAGACCCAACATTAGTAAACAGGCCCAACTAAGCGCTCTACCATCTGATCAATAAATGGGAATGGAAAATGATCAGGCCTAGTGGCAACATTCAATTTATGGTAGTCTAGACACTTTCTCCATCTTAACTGCACTCGAGTTGGAACCAACTCGTCGTCTTTATTTACTACCTTCAATTCAGCACGTTTGGGCACGACTTTAATCAGGCTCACCCCTTGCTATCAGAGATGGGATAAATGATCCCTGCCTCTAACAGCTTAATATCTTTTGTCCTCACAACCTCTTGCATAGCAGGGTTGAGCCTTCTTTGTGGCTCCCTCGATGGCTTGGCATTCTCCTCCAACTGTATCGTGTGTATCACCAACGAGGGGTTGATTCCTTTGACATCCTCAATAGTCCAGCCTATAGCTTCCTGATGCTTTCTTAAGACGTCCAATAATTTCTCCTCTGGAGCATCACCCAAATCTAAAGCTATAATTATAGGCAAAGAATCTGCTGGACCTGGGAACTTATACTCAAGATTATCCAGTAAAGGCTTAAGTTCCTTCTTGTGAGGTTCAGGTGTTGTAGTTTCCTCCGTCTCACTGATCTTTAGAGGAGCAGACTCCACGATATTATTTGCTTGCTCAAGTAACTTATCTAAATCCAAATCCTCTTCAAACTGAGCAAAGCATGCCTCCATAATGTCCTCAGACTTCCTTTCTTTCTTGGGCGCTTGTAGTCTCTCAGGGTAAGGAGTTTTAGGTAAAAAAACGATCTAAAGATATCATTAATAATAGGTGTGGCTGTAGATGGCTCAGCATCTCTCTTCTCATTGTTGCCACTTTCTTGCCCTTGGTGCATAGCAGGGTTCTCTTCCACTTGATTGTGCACTTGTCTCCCAGACCTCAATGGGACAATTGATTGCACTTGTTCCTGCCAATGCATAGGAGTTAATAAATTTCCCACCGCAAACTGTTCCTTTGGGTTAGGATCAGTTTGACTGGGGAACGTTCCTTCCTCTCCTTCACCCACGTAACTTGCGATTTGATCAATTTGACTCTCTAGTGTGGCAATCGCTTGGGTGTTTTCTATTGTTGCACTCATCATTTCACTCATAGATTGGCTAGTCGTTTTCATGAAATCATTGGGAGCGTCCTCCAATGACTGTGAAACCGACGCTGGCACTTGAATGGGAGCTTGGTAAGCGGGTGATGGTGCTGGATAAGCTGAGTGACCATAACTTGGAATTGGTGGAGGAAATTCGGGAGGGTATTGATTGTGAGCATGATAAGGGTCTCCTCCCTGATTCCTCAGTTGGTTCTGCGTCCATGAAACATTAGAGTGGTCCCACCACCCTGGATTGTATGTTTCAGAGTAAGATCCATTTGATTGCCAACAACACTCATTGAAAGCATTCATTTGTTCCATGGGATACTCAGCAAAAGCCGACATTGATGGACAATTGTGTTCTAAATGCAGAGGACTAACACAGATGGAACAGCTATCAACATTGAATGTGTTGGCAGCATTGAGGGACAGGCCGGTCATTTTAATGAAATCCTTGAGGGTGTCTTCTAAAGACTGTGAAACCGGCGCTGGATTCATCCACATTTTTTTTTTAAATTAATTTTTTTTTAACAAAAAAGATAACTAACTAGTAGAAAAATAAAATCATTTTAGACCAAAAATTTTCACAAACCAAACAAGTTCCCCAGCAACGGCGCCAAAAACTTGTTGTGAGTTTTAATTTACTCGCAAGCGCACGAGTCATTTGAAGTATAGTGTTGTGCAAGTGCGAGGTCGAATCCACAGGAAATTGCGTTGTGAAAATATATTTTTAATCTAAACTAACTCTATTTTAACCTAGTTCCAAATTTCAGAATGATATTTGCAAAATAAATTAAAACTTAACTAAGTTGATTTTAAAACTAATAATAAGCACTAAGGTTTTCGAATCCACCCCACCAAAGTTTAAGCATATATGTCCTAAAAAATAGCCTATCGAAAGATTCCATGAATCCAACTATAAGACAAAAAACAAAGAATATCCCAATTAAACCAAAAGCTTCCAATGTATCCGCTCTTAACAAATCACAAAGGAAATCCAATTTAATCGAAAAGCATTCAATGTATCCATCAGATGAAACACAAGGAATATCCAACAGACAATTTAAACTCAATCAATTATAAGATTAACTCAAATAATTGACAGAACATTTATACTAAAAATTGTCAGATTTGTACAAGCAAATCTGAACTACTACGCCAAACAACGGCGGGGCTTCATCTTTAACCTTAGCTGAAGAGTCTAGCCACTCATAACTATAAAACTATAATAAAAAGTGCTAAACATTTAAACTAAAACAACTGAATATAAAGAAATAAATAAACAACTTTACATGGGAGAAATTCCACTCGCTGACGGGCGGCGCTTCCCCTCGTGGTAGCAATGCCTTCGGGATCCACCAGAATGTTGGCGGACGTCCACCGGTAAACATCAAAGTGGCTCAGGAATTGTACACTGAATGATGAAGCCAGATGGTGTTTATATAGGGGAAGACCCGGAGCAATATGGGTTGCAGATTCGATGTGGGATACTGCCCGTGTGCGCTTGATCGCAGTGTGGTGCGATCGATCGCAAGTACGATCGATCGCATGTCTTGTGCGCACAATCTCATGTGCGCTCGATCGCATGTCTGCTACGATCGATCGCAGATGCACTGAACTTCAAATATTTCGATGTGGGATGTTGACCATGCACTTGTTCGTAGGCAAGTGCGCTCGAGCGCATGTGCGCTCGATCGCATATCTCGTGCGATCGATCGCAATGTCTTCAGAAGCTTCACATCTCCTGAAATACTTTATTTTCTCCACAAACCTGTAAAAATACACAAAACACAAGAAAGACGTAAAATAAAGTGAAATACTACTAACTAAGAGCATAACAAATATAAGTTAAGGGTCTAAAATATGCAATATTTAAGACTCATCAGCACCCTTCTCTAACATTTATAATCTGAGGTGGCGAAATCACCCCAACTTCAGCTAGAAATCTGAAAATCAGTAGCATGCACAACCTCCTAGATCATACCCAGCACTTTATTATGCACCCTCATCCTCTAGGAACTCTTTAGAAGACACCGTACATGCTTTTATAGAGGCACAAGGTAAGACAAACCAAAGGTGTGAGGCATTAATTACGCATGTTGTTGAAGAGAACAAAGAAATTAGGAGCCAAGTGTCCAAATTAATGGGCTCCTTAAGTGTGACTGGGTGAGGTAAGTTCGCTTCCCAAGCCCAGTCCATACCTCACGGTCAACATATGGCACAAGAAAATTTGAAAGATGTAAATGCCATTGTGACCCGAAGTGGTAAGTCACTACACATCCCACCAATGAATAAATATGAGGATGTGGAAAAGGGTCAAGCTAGTAGTGATGCTGAGCTGCCCAAGAACCCTGAAGTGACCAAAAGTCCTGTTAAGGCACCATTTCCTCAAGCCTTAGAATCAAACAAGAAAAATCTAGACCTAAACAATGAAATCCTAGAGAACTTAAGGCAAGTGAAACTTAATCTTCCTCTTTTGCATGTGATTAAACAAGTTCCTACCTATGCAAAAGTTCTCAAGGATTTATGCACAATTAAGAGAAAGCACCATGTCAAGAAAACAGCATTCTTAACTGAGCAAGTTAGTGCTTTAATTGAGCAAATAATTCCCCCAAAATACAAGGATCCGGGATGTCCTACCATTGCTTGTAGCATTGGAAATCATGAGGTCGAACAAGCCTTGCTAGATTTAGGAGCTAGTGTAAACTTGATGCCATTTTCTATTTATTTACAGCTAGAATTGGGAGAAATCAAACCAACCGGCGTGGTATTGCAATTAGCTGACCATTCAGTCAAAGTACCCCGGGGTGTGGTAGAGGATGTGTTGATTCAAATTGATAAATTTTATTATCCTGTTGATTTCTTAATCCTTGATACTACTTCTGTTATTGACACTAACTCTAAAATTCCTTTGATTTTGGGTTGACCTTTCCTTCCTACTGCAAATGCTCTAATTAATTGTAGGAATTGACTCATGAAGCTGTCCTTTGGAAACATGACCCTCGAGGTGAACATTTTCAATGTTGCAAAACAGCCCAAAGATGAGGACAAGAACCACCAATTATACATGATCGAGTCACTCATCGATAGTGGAGTTTCCATAGCTCATGATTTTGATCCTCTTGAATATTTTCTTGATAATTCTAAGATTGATCCTATTAATGATAAATATGATATAATTGATATTTGTGCTCCTTTTGACTAATCCCAGGATTATGGCACTCGGGCATGGCAACCAAAGTTTAAGGAGTTGCCCGAAAGAAGCAAGAAACAAATTCCCTTAGTATGGCAGCACCTAAAGTTAAATTGAAGCCACTACCCAAGAGTTTAAAGCATATCTTTCTCGGTCCAGGTGATACTTTTCCTGTTATTATCTCCTCTGAATTATCTGAGACCCAATGTGAGAAATTAATTCAAACCTTAAATGCACATAAATCAGCCTTAGGTTGGAGCATGGCTGATTTAAAAGGTATTAGTCCCCTTATTTGTTCACATAAAATAAATTTGGATGAAGGAACTAGTCTTCGTAGACACCCTCAACGTAGGTGTAACCCTACTATGAAAGAAGTAGTGAAAAATGAAGTGCTAAAACTATTAGATTCAGGAATTATATATCCCATAGTTGATAGTAAATGGGTAAGTCCTACGCAAGTCATTCCTAAAAAATCCGGGGTCATTGTGGTAAAGAATGACCTAGGAGAGTTAGTCCCTACCAAGCCTGTGACCAGGTGGCGTATGTGCATTGACTATAGAAAATTAAATGCTGCCACCCGGAAAGACCACTTTCCACTCCCTTTTATTGATCAAATTCTTGAGTGTGTAGCTGGTCATCCTTTTTATTGTTTTCTAGATGGTTATTCTGGTTATTATCAAATTGAAATTGCATTAGAAGACGAAGAAAAAACCACTTTCACTTGTCCCTTTGGCACCTATGCTTTTCGTAGAATGCCATTTGGATTGTGTAAGGCCCCTACCACTTTTCAACGTTGCATGATGAGTATTTTTAGTGACATGGTTGAAAATTGCATGGAAGATTTTATGGATGACCTAACTGTTTTTGGATCTTCATTTGATGCATGCTTAATGAATTTAGAAAGAGTGTTGATTCGCTGTGAGGAGAAAGAATTGGTTTTAAATTGGGAAAAATGCCATTTCATGGTACCATCCGATATTGTTTTAGGGCATATTGTCTTTTCTAAAGGAATACAGGTTGGTCAATCTTAGATTGAATTAATCTCTAAATTACCTATCCCTAAGACAATAAAGGATATAAGATCTTTCTTTGGTCATGCTAGTTTTTATAGGAGGTTCATACAAAAAATTTTGAACATATCTAGACCACTATATGCCTTCCTAGTTAAAGACATCCCCTTTGAGTGGACTCAAGCTTGTCAAGAGGCCTTTAAAATGCTGATTGGCAAGCTTACTTCAGCATCTATAATGCAGTCACCTGATTGGACTTTACTCTTTTAAATCATGTGTGATGCTAGTGACTATGTTGTAGGTGTCAGTGAAGGGAGGGGAAACCTTTTGTCATTTACTATGCTAGTAAAACTTTAAATAGTGCTCAAATGAACTACTCCACCACTAAAAAAGAATTGCTAGCCGTAGTATTTGCTTTGGATAAATTTCGTGCCTATTTAATTGGTTCTCCTATCCTTATTTTTACAGATCATGCAGCCCTCAAGTACCTTCTTACAAAGAAGGATGCTAAGACAAGACTAATACGATGGATCCTACTCCTACAAGAATTTGACATCACCATCAAAGACAAGAAAGGAGTAGAGAATGTAGTGGCTGACCATCTTTCAAGGCTCACATTTGAGGACACCTCTGATGACATGCCAATGAAAGATGACTTTCCCGATGAGCATTTACTCTCTGTTACTTCCTTACCATGGTTTGCTCACATCGTGAATTATTTGGCTACAGGTGAGATACCAATGGATTGGAGCACTCAAGACAAGAAGAAATTCTTATATGAGGTATGTAATTTTTATTGGGATGACCCCTACCTTTTCAAGTACTGCCCTGACCAAATTTTAAGGCGTTGCATCCCTAATGAAGAGATTGCTAACGTATTGGAATTTTGTCATTCCCAAGCTTGTGGAGGCCACTTTTCAATGAAAAAAAACACCTGCAAAAATTTTGCAGTGTGGATTTTATTGGCCTACCTTATTTAAAGATGCAAACATCTATTGTCGCTCATATGAGAAGTGTTAGAAGTTAGGAGCTGTGTCTCGCCGAAATATGATGCCCTTAAACCCTATTTTAGTGGTTGAAATCTTTTATTGTTGGGGCATTGATTTTATGGGACCCTTTCCTCCTTCCTTCGGATACCAATATATCATCGTGGCAATAGATTATGAATCTAAATGGGTAGAGGCAGCAGCTTGCCGAAGCAACGATAATAGAACGGTAATTAAATTTCTTAAAGAAAATGTGTTATTTCGATTTGGTACCCCACGTGCTATAATTAGTGATCGAGTTACACATTTTTGCAACCGTTCTTTTGAAGCTTTGATGAGAAAAAATGCGGTGTTACATAAAATTTCTACTACCTACCACCCTCAGACTAGTGGACAAGTAAAGCTTGCTAATAGGGAAATTAAACAAATTTTAGAAAAAACGGTTAACCTGGAGCGTAAGGATTGGTCTTTGAGACTAGTTAATGTGCTTTGGGCTTAACGTATAGCCTTTAAAACTCCCTTAGGTATGTCACCTTATCGGCTTATTTTTGGAAAGCCTTGCCACTTACCTGTAGAGCTCGAGCATCGAGCTTATTGGGCCATCAAGTCTTTTAATCTTGACATAGATGAGGCGAGTAAGCTTAGGAAATATTAGTTGACCGAGTTAGAGGAATTAAGAAACGATGCTTATGAGAACTCTAGAATCTATAAGGCTAAAATGAAAGTATTCCATCACAAAAACATTTTGAGGAAAACATTTAAACCTAATGATCGGGTGTTCTTATACGATTCTAGACTCCATAAGCACCCAGGCAAACTTCGGTAGAGGTGGACCGGCCCTTTTATAGTCAAAAATGCTTTTGAAAATGGGGCGGTAGAAATAGAAAATACTAGGGATGGTCGAAATTTTAAAGTAAATAGTCAACGTCTTAAGATTTTAATTGATAGGCAAGATCCGGAGGTGGAAGACATTCCACTAATGGATCTGGTCTATTCACCTTGACCACACCACGCAGGTATGATTTGTTTTGCTTTATTTTTGTTTTCTCATATTTTCTTTCTTTTTCTTTTGTTTGCAGGTTAGTTTCATTTTGTCAATTCAGGTTACATTTTTGGTACTTAGCGGGCTACCCACGTCACTCATCAGGTGTGTTCTACCCTTTTAGTTACTCCCTATTCAAATTTGATTCTTAAACATTGAGGACAATGTTTCAATTACGTTGGAGGGTAGTGGTGCAACTTCAGTATTTTTTTTTAAAGAGGAGATAAATGCATGTTCATGTTGTTTTTGAAATTTTGGTTGATCTAAACAATACTGTGATGTGATGTCATTGGTGAGCTTAAAATGTTGAACACATGATTTGATGATAGAGTTTTAAAATTTTGTTACTTACTTTAGGCATTTGAGAATTCACATGTTTGATCTAATCTGACACGAGCACATTAGCACATAACTGTGTGAGGTATGACATATAATTTCAATGTGTATGTTTCCATGGCTTAACTGAAACTGGATGACTTGTTAGATGAACACTTGGGCATACAAAAGTAGAAAAATTATATAAAAAAAAGAGAGAAAAATGCTAAGGATGATCATTGATACACTTTCCACTGAGTAACTGGACCTCTTGCCTCAGTAAGTAGTGAGTGTTCACGTCAAAATGTGGGAATTCTGCTCATAATGATCATTGAGAAACTTTTCGCTGAGTAACTGGACCTCTTGCCTCAGTAAGCAGTGAGTGTTCACGTCAAAAGGTGGGAATTTTGCTTGGTAGCATTAAGGCCAGTTTAGTTTCGTAGCCTTTTTTACTCGAGTTAGTAAGTCCTTAGGGGTGTCTTTACACCTAATGTCCTAAAACCATCTGGTTTGGGAGTCACTGACTCAACACTCGCTACATGGGTCAATTAGAAAGCTTAAGGGAACTAAACATAGCAGAGCTTTATAATAAAAGAGAAAAGAAAATAAAACTATGCCATCGTTGTTCATTCTGATGAGAAATTCTGTGAATCTTGAGGCATAGAAACATTACACTTTGAAAATATTTAGAAGCCTCATCTTTTTTTGCTAATTCACTTTACACTGAGTCAGACATGTGATGCCTTAGTCTGCCTTTTGTAAGTAATTATATTTTAAAATTCCTATTCATTGCAAAGATGGGTTTACATTTTAAGTTTGCTCATGACTAAATATCATAGTTTTGTGTGATGCTTAAATTTTAGGATACCATGAATGATGGATTCATCTTTGTGTTCTTTGTTTTCCATTTAGTTTTAGTTTTGTGTTGCTAAGGGACTAGCAATATGTAAGTTGGGGGGTTTAATAAGTGCTTAAATAATCATATTTAAGCCCCCTAATTTACAGTTGTTAGGTCCTTAGTTGTGTTATTTCACTTTATTTTATATATTTTTTGGGTTTTCTATGTTTTGTAGGTTTTTAAATAAAAGGAAGCACTTTGGGAGCTGTTGGGCTTAAAAGAGCAAAGAACTGCTGCTTGCACTGCGATCGAGTGTAGAAGGAGTGCGATTGAGCGCACTTGAACGCGAGTGTAACATCCCGCGATCAAGTGCATACGCGCCATCCCACATCGATTAGAAGTACTTTGTAGCACCAAATGCGCTTGAGTGCACCAAGCTGAGATTGAGTGCACTCGAGCAGAATCCCACATCAGTTAGAAAACACATAGTACTCTGGGAGTTTCCCTATAAAAGCCCCTCTCCATTTCAGCTTTGGGAATCATCTGGGAGCAGATCCAGAGGGCTTTTAGGAGCAATCCGGAGAACTTTTGGAGGGCAAGCTAAAGAATCTCCGAAGTTTTTCTACCAAGGGGGAGATCATTGAGAGGTCGGAGGTAACTCAAGAAAGCATGAGCCCCATGGCCAACTAATCTCTAAGCAAGGCAAAGGGATGCATCCCTAGGTGTAGTTGTTCTTTTTTTCGTTTCTTGATTCAGTTGTAGTATGGATTTATTATCATTAAATATTGTTATGATTTACTTTTTAATCTAATCAGAAGATTTCCCCTTCGTCCGGTGATTGCATCCTTCTCCCCCATATAAGTCTAGTAATGCTCTTCTTATGTGATGTTGTTAAGGTGTGATTGAGTCCGGTAGATTTCTCTTATAGATTTGTCCATTACTACAGTATTGTCATTATGATATATTGTCGTTTCTTGATAATCTATAAGTTAGGTCATGTGTGCTTGAAAGTAAAGAGTATTTCATAACAATTGCATTAGGGTTTATATATGTGCTTTGATTGAATATTTGTCGATTGCTTGTTTGGGATGTGAAACTTGCAATCAAGATAAAAATAACTGAATTGAGACTGGAATAAGGCAACAAACCTAGGGAGGATTCCCGGAATCTTGTTGCTTCCATCATAGTTTTCATTACAATTACACATTTCTCATATCTCTTTTCTTTATTATTCAAATTCTCTTGTTCAACTTTTATCGTTCGTGTTAAGGATTACACCTCTCCTTGTAGTTCACATTTCCCTGTGGAATCGACACCCCAAAGCTATGCTACAAATACCGCGTTATACTTTGGGCGTAATCACCATTGATTATGTTTCTAAATGGGTTGAAGCTATACCTTGCCACACTAATGATAATAAAGTTGTTAAATTTCTTAAAGAGCATATTTTATCTAGGTACGGTACTCCACGTGTTATAATTAGTGATCAATTGTCATATTTTTGTAACCGTTCTTTTGAGACTTTGATGCGCATGTATGGAGTCACTCATAATGTTTCTACAACTTACCATCCACAAACCAATGGCTAAGCAGAACTAACAAATAGGGAGATTAAGCGAATACTTGAAAAAACGGTAAATCCAAATTGAAGAGATTGGTCTTTGCACCTATCTGATGCGCTTTGGGCATACTGGACAGCATACAAGATGGTTCTTAGAGCATCTCCTTATTGGTCCCTAGCAACAGCGCCAAAAACTTGTTGTGCAAAAATCTACCTAAATAAATAAGCAAATAATTGAACGTTTTACTTGCAAGTGCACAAGGTCAACATAATAGTATAGTGTGCAAGTGCGAGATCATTCCCACAGGGATTGGTAAATTTTGAATCAAAATTAATTTCACAATATAAAACGAGAGAAGAAAAAGTGAATTTGATTCGATAATGATAAAAGTGTAGGGCTTTGATATCCACCACTAATCATGCTTTCCCAATAAAACAGTATGCCAATGTTTTAATCATATTATGAATACCTGATGTTGTCAACCTAAGGTCATGGTGTATACTCCTTAAGCTATTGATTTCTGTTGTGACGATTATCTACCTAAATAAATACGTGGATAACCGTCCTAGTTTTACTTGCAAGTACACAAGGTCAATAGTAGCATAGTGTGCAAGTGCGAGATCATTTTCCGTAGGGATTGGTGAACTTCAATTTAGAATTAATTTCTTCAAAGTAAAAAAGAGAAATAACTATTTATTGTGAGTAAATAACAATAATGAGAACATAGGACTACAATATCCACAACTAATTATACTTTCCCACTAAGTAAGGTGTCAATGCTCTAACCTTATCAAGAATATTTAATGGTTGCCAACCTAAAGGCTTGGTCCACACCTTAGGCTATTGATCTCCCTACACAACGAGTTAGGCATGGTGTATGCTCTAACTTTTTTCTCTCCTAAGGGATTCAGCATGGGGGTATACTGAGTTGTTCCTTAAGAGAGCATGGGGACTATGAAGATCAGCAACCACACGAGACCTAGGGCTTGGTCTGCTCCCGGTTTCCCATGTTGATTAACCAGGGAATCCGGTGTGGATATCTCTTGTTACTAATGTCGAACCCAGGACTCAGTCATCCAAATTGATTCGACTGACTTATCCATACCACATACATACGTTGATCAGGCACACATATATGAGGAATTTAAATACAAATAGGCATTAATTAAGTTAAACATTCTAACAAGGCTATAGCAAAGATAACCAATAAATAAACATGTGGAAAAGCATAACAAGGGCTTCAATCGAGCCCTATAGGAGTTTAGTTACACATGCTAGTTAAACTAAACATTCTAAACATAATAAAAAAAACAGAAAACTAAAACCGAAGAAGACTCAGGAGACGACCCGTCAATTCCTCTCCTAAGCTTGCTATTTCAAATCCCAAACAAAAGGTATGGTTTATGTGTTTTACAGGGCTATTTATAGGGTCCTTATGGTGTCCCGAAACCCTAATTTCCTATTTGCAGCCTGGAGACTACTTTTTATATATGACTCTGTTGCCTCTAGAGTGATTGCACTCGAGCATATGCGGGATGCGCTTGAGCACATGTGTGCGCTTGAGCCTTCTTCAACTGTGCTCGTGAGCTTGTTCTCTCGATCTCAAGGGGAGGTGCGCTCGAGCGCACCTTGCTAGATGGTATAACTTGACTTTTTCTTCTAAAAGCTCCAATTTATCATCTTTTTGTCCAAGTCCTGTGAAAAACACATAAAACACGAAAATGAAGTAGAATCCATAGAAATAGATAAATAAAGAGCCTAACAAGTGTAAATTAAGGGGCTTAAATATGACTATTTAAGCACTTATCACACCCCCAAACTTACATATTGCTAGTCCCTTAGCAATACAAAACAAAATACTGTTGAAACAAAATTAAAGATAAATTCATTTTCGTGATACTCAAAGATTTGGGTTGTGCATAAAACTATAAGAACCGTTCATGAGTAAGCTTATAATAAAAACACATTTTTGTATTGAAAAAGGATTTTCAAAAGTTCATGTTACTTACCTAAGATTGCTTAAGGCATCGCAAGTTTGATTTATGTGTGATGAGTTAGCACATATAAGATGGGGTTTTCACATAATTTTAGTGTATAGTGTTTCGATGCCCAAACCTTTATCGAATTCCTTATCAAAGAGAACAAACATGGCATATTGCTTACTTTTTTTTTCTTTTTTCTTTCTTTTATCATGCAATCTTTGACATGTTGAGTTCCATCAAGCTTTCTATTTGACCCTTGTAACGAGTGTTTGGCCAATGACTCCCAAACCGGATGGTTTTAGGACAATAGGTTCATAGACACCCTAAGAACTTACTAGCTCGAGTCAAAAAGGCTACGG
This sequence comes from Bretschneidera sinensis, assembly GCA_023935145.1. Lineage (NCBI taxonomy): Eukaryota > Viridiplantae > Streptophyta > Magnoliopsida > Brassicales > Akaniaceae > Bretschneidera > Bretschneidera sinensis. The sequence goes on from CM043702.1 coordinate 13,433,061, forward strand.
AACTAACAGGTTTTAATGCTTCTAAATGAAATTCCCACCTTTTGACGTGAACACTCAATGCTTACTGAGACAAGAGGCCCAGTTACTCAGTAAAAAATTTTATTATGATCATTAAATGCTTACTTCCCACCTTTTGACGTGAACACTCACAGCTTAATGAGGCAAGAGGCCCAGTTACTCAGTAAAAAGTTTTTAATGATCATTAGAAGCTTTTGATTTTCTTTTTTCATGACGAACATTTTTCTTTATTTTTCTTATTTCGAAGTATTCTTTTTAACAAGTTATCCGATTACAGTTAGGTTATGGAAACATATATAAAATAATTATGTGTCATACCCCACACAAATGCGTGCGAATGTGCTTGTGCAAATTTAGATCAAACTCGTGAATTCTTAGGTGCCTTGAGGTAGGTAACTAAACTTTGTAAAATTCCTATTACAAGACTATGTGTTCTAGGTTTTAAGCTTACTAATGAAGTGTTATCATACTTTTAAATTAACCAAAAATTTTATTACTAAATGAACATGCATTTATCTTTTCTATAAAAAAAACTGGGACCTAGTGTGTGCATGTGTTTCAAGTGTGTGTGTAACAGTATCTCCCACTACCCCCAAACTTAAAATACACATTGTCCCCAATGTGTGTGTGGCACAGAAAGATCTGACCTAGGAGATGGAGAACTAGGTTGCTTGCTTTGCTTGTGACACGCCCCTAAACTTGAACTGGATGCATGCACTAAGTATCTAACAAAGAAAAAATAAATGTTGTTCCAGAAAACAAGAAATATAATAAATATGAATGTAAACAAAAGAAAAGTACTAAAATAAAAAGAATATGTCTGGGGTGCCTCCCATGAGCGCTAAGTTTTACGTCTTCAGCCAGACGGAGTATCCTCTCACTGCTGATCATCTGTGGGTGCAGTCGAAGAGGTGTCGGATGTAGGAGGTAGGTGATCAAGGATGGCCTATAGCATCATCTCCTATCATGTAAACTGTGCCTCTAACCTATTGATCTACTGATGGATCAAATGGGCTGCCTCACGATCCTCCCGACGGATTTCGAACAACTCACAACAGAAGGAAGACAGCTCATCTAGGAGGTGTTGATACTCCATGGATCCCATGTCTGGCTGGTCCTCCTCCCATGAAGGGCTCACTGGTGCATGTTCAGCCTCCATCATATCATCTACTATGAGCTCGTTAGCTGGAATTTGTGCTCGAGGGCCTCGGGGCATGTGAGACTGGCTGAGGCTCCACTAGGCTTTCCCAAAGAAATGATGGTCACTAACCAGGCCATCTATAGAGGAGCCTCTAATCCCCTTCTTCTTGAAGATGTGACTGAGCAAGAACTTATGAGGAAGGCCCTAGGCATTAGCTGTGGTCCTCTGCCGGTTATGTACCCCATCCCAGAACTTATGTATCTGAGTCCATATGGCCTCCGGGATGGAATACCAGTGACCCCGGTGAAAGGCGCAGAGAGCCTGTAAGAACTGATCCCGTCTCTATGTCTTATGCCCCAAAGGACACACATTACGCTGCAGGACTGAGTCAATGAACCATAAATGGGGAGGCAACCTCGACCAGCTCCCCGCATTGTTGTGGCAGTCTGCATACTGACCCGCACACATATCATCTATGATGTGTAAGAGAGGGAATGGGTCAGGCTGCTCCTCTATATAGCTGTCCTCTGGTGGGGACTCATCACAACAGTGTAAAGAGTCGGCTATGTCAGTGGTGGTCAGCTCTATGAATCTGCCCTGGACTGAAGAAGATAGGATATCTGGCCTGGTGTAGTCATAGGTGAGGTTTTCGTAAAAGTTTACCACGAACCGAGTGTATGTCGTCGCACAGACCGGCTTGAACAATCTCTTGAGACCCCGGCTCTTGAACTCTCGGACCACCCATCTTGTGCGTCCAAACCTTTTAAGTCCACATCTACATTGAATGTGGTCTCGAATAGTATTTCATGTTGTTCGAAACTGGGCCAAGATGCCTGGTGGCGGCTGTTTTGAAGCTCAGGATGTGGAAGCCATGTGTTGTGGAAAAATAGTGTTGCTTCTGGTGTGATTGCGCTCGTGTGCAGCTTCTTGTGGGCTCGATCACACAGATTCAAGTGCGCTCAATCGCACTCAGTCAGGCAATAGGTCGAATACATTATGCGCACCAAAAATCAGAAGCTGTAGAATTTATACACATTTGATCCCAACCTCCTGCAAATGTAAAAATACCCAATCAACACATAAGATAAACATATATGAATATGTAAACTCAAGATTAAGAACCGTGTGTGTGTGTAAGTATCTCAAAAAAAAAAAAAACATGTGTGTACCTTGTGTGCTTAGGAGGGTAGTGCATGTGCAAGGGAGAAAGAAAATGTATTGGCCTGGTGGTGAGCTTGGTTATGTGGCGAGGTGGTAGTGGTGTGGAGTGCCAGATGAGGATTGAGGGTAAGGTTTTGCTGTGTGAGATGGTGAGTGCGAGAGAGAGATATCAGAGGTGCGATTGAGCGTAAATGATCGATGAAGAGGGAAACTGTTTATAATATGCACGTGACTTCTCTGCCCCAAGTGCGCTCGAGCGCATTTGTGAAGTGCGCTCGATCGCATGATGCGCAAGTGCGTAGGGTAATGCGCTTGTGCACACTGAGGTGTAGGGGATGTGCACTCGAGCTAATGAATGATGCGCTCGAGCGCAACGCAATATGTACGGCGTATTTAAAACTTACCAAAAACAAAATTAGAACGATACAATTATACCGTATTTTAATGGCATTCAGTACCACTAACCTTGATAGAGGCACTTGAGGTATAAGTTATGCAAGTGGAATTACTCAAGTGCTCTTTATGGTAGCTTCAAGGCTATGTCCTTTGAAGGAGGCACTTAGGGCCCCCATCAGGTGGTTCCAGTGCCGTCGACAGCTGCTTTGTCTCCAAGTTTGGTGCCTGGTCAATAAAATAAGGAAAAGTGGTATTAGTAAGTGCACGATTTTTAACTCGAGGAGTATACTCACTTGGAGGCTTAGGTGTGCTCTTGATGGTGTGCATAACTCCCTTGATATCTTTAATCACATTATCCTCTGGTCCAATGTCCAATCTCGTGTTAGCATGGTTGGGGATGGTCTTCAATGGAACAGTGTAATGGACCTTAGAAATTTTCTCACCAATACCTTGCATGAAGCTCACATTATTATACTCATCATTAGTTTTAGTGGAGTCCAGTGTATTAAATATTTTAAATTCTACCTCTTCATCATTTACTCTCATAGTGACAATGCCCCTTTTCACATTAATGTTTGTGTCAGTAGTGATCATAAATGGTCTCCCTAAGATGATAGGGAGTGGTACAGGCATATGGTATTCCTCCATGTCTAACACAATAAAATCAGCAGGTAAATTAAATTTACTTACTCTTACCAAAACATCCTCAAGGATACCTCTCGATCGTTTGATGCTTCTATCAGCCAATTGCAAAGTAATGGAGGTTAGTTGGAGTTCCCCCAAACCTAGTGTCTCGAATACACTGTAAGGTAACAAATTGACACTCGCTCCTAGGTCCAATAATGCATGCTTGAAAAGCTGGTCACCTAGCCTGCAAGGAATAGTAAAACTACCCGAATCTTTTAGTTTAGGTGGTAGTTTTCTTAATAGTACAGCACTCACCTCTTCGGTCAAGGCTACTGTCTTATGTTCCTGAAAATTTTCGTTTGTTAGTGCAACAATCTTTTAAAAACTTAGCATAAGTAGGAAGTTGTCTTATTGCATCTAATAAAGGAATATTGTTTTCTACCTTTTTCAAAGTTCCGAAAATGTCGATCATTTTAGTTTCCTTTTTAGGCATCACTAACCTTTAAGGGAAGGGTGGAGGTATATTTACCTTTTCCATCTCTCTTACCTTAGATGTAGAGGTGTGGTTTGGAGATGCTTGTGTAGGCTCATTGGTGCCGATGATCTTACCACTTCTTAAGGTTGTTATAGCATTTAGTTGTTGGCATCCTCTTGGATTAGATAGCGGCCGGGCTGGGAGCTCTCCTTGCTTTATGGTACTCAATTCCTTGGCCAATTGTCCCATTTGTACCTCTAGACTTTGAATAGCTTGATCATGTTTTGCAGTGATTTGCCTCATTTCAGTCCAAAATTGCCTTGACTCTTCCATGAATTGTTCGTGTTTATTCAAGATTTGTTGCTACTGAGACGCTAGTTGCCTTACAAGATTTTCGAGGTCATTCTTCCTTGGTTCAGGAGCAGATTGGGCTGCTGGTTGGAAGTGTCTTTGCTGCCCTTGATTGTTTTGATTGTTGCTAAATGAGAAATTTGGGTGATTCCGCCAACCAAGGTTATAGGTGTTTGCATAGGTGTTGTTCTTCGGTGGATAATTATTTGGTCCCACAAAGTTGGCTTGCTCATGATCTGCAGATGAATACAAGAGACATGTATCAGTATTATGATCAAATTGTGAGTAGATGGCACATACCTGGAGTGGTGTAGCTTGTGGGTTAGTTGAGGTGTTTTGAGCGGCCATGGCTTTTGTTGTGAGTTTTAATTTACTCGCAAGCGCACGAGTCGTTTGCAGTATAGTGTTGTGCAAGTGCGAGGTCAAATCCACAGGGAATTGTGTTGTGAAAATATAATTTTATCTAAACTAAATTTATTTTAACCTAGTTCCGAATTTTGAATGATATTTTGGAAAACAAATTAAAACTAAACTAAATTGATTTTAAAAACTAATAATAAAAACACTAAGGTTTCTGAATCCACTCCACCAAAGTTTAAGCATATATGTTCTAAAAATATAGCCTATCAAAACATTCCATTAATCCAACTATAAGACAAAAAAACAAAGAATATCCCAACTAAACCAAAAGTATCTAATGTATCCGCTCTTAACAAATCACAAAGGAAATCCAATTTAATCGAAAAGCATTCAATGTATCCATCAGATGAAACACAAGGAATATCCAACAGACAATTTAAACACAATCAATTATAAGATTAACTCAAATAATTGACAGAACATTTATACTAAAAATTGTCATATTTGTACAAGCAAATCTGAACTACTACGCCAAACAACGGCGGGGCTTCATCTTCAACCTTAGCTGAAAAGTCTAGCCACTCATAACTATAAAATTATAATAAAAAGTGTTAAACATTTAAACTAAAACAACTGAATATAAAGAAATAAATAAACAACTTTACATAGGAGAAATTCCACTCGCTGATGGGCGGCGCTTTCCCTCATGGTAGCAATGCCTTCGGGATCCACCAGAATGCTAGCGGACGTCCACCGGTAAACACCAAAGTGGCTCAGGAATTATACACTAAATGATGAAGTGGCATGTGTCTTATATAGGCAAATACCACAAGTGCAATATGTTTCCAATCCGATGTGGGATGTGGGATATAGAAATGTGTTTCCAACTGATGTGGGATGTGGGATATAGAAATGTGTTTCCAACTGATGTGGGATGTGGGATTTAAGTCTTCACATGCCCTTCAAAACTTCTGTTCACACTGAAATCCCGCACAGCCCGCACAGCTTGACCTTTGTCTACTAAAACGGCCATAACTTTCTGTAGAAAAATCATTTTTACGAGCCATAAAATTCTCCAGAAAATAGACTTCTGGATATTTCTAAGCATATATGGCTCATATCCTGGTTCTTCTTGAATCAATACAGTTTAATTTTCAAAGATGATTGATTTGTACGGGCAATTCTGGAAATTTTAGTGAAACTCCTTTCCCAGTGCTTGTAAACCTGAAAAATAATGAAAACAACTCAAAGTAACAAATTTCTAAGTTAATAAATGTAAATTAAGTGGCCAAAATATGCAATATTTTTCACTCATCAGCTTTAATTAATAGATCAAGTTTCCTCTCCACAGCAGCTATTTGAGGAGATGATCCTCCATTCAGGCTTACCTCATACATACTCTTACTCTTGGTTATATGTCTACCTCGAGAGGAGAACTATTGCGTGTGTTCACTTAGGGTTTCGAAGAGTTCCATCGCTTCTTCGCTGCTCTTTTCCATCAGCACTCCTCCACAACCTGAATCAACAATATTTTTGTTAGTATCACTCAAACCTTCATAGAAAGCTTGTACCAGTTCGTCTTGGGGTAGGTTGTGGTGTGGGCACTTGAGTAGTAGTTCGTTGAAGTGTCCCCAGACCTCGAAGAATGGATTATCCATCCTTTTATTGGAAGGATTGAATTTCCTTCCTCATTTGCCTCGTCTTTTGGGCTGGGAAGAACTTCCTTAGAAATTTGCTAGCCAACTCCTCCCAAGTGTGGATGGAAACTGCAAGCAAAGAATTATACCATAATTTAGCATTATCTTTCAAGGAAAAAGGGAAAAGAATTAACCTTATTCCTTCTTGGTCTAGGCCTTGGATGTGCTGGAACTTGCAAAGATCGAAGAACTCTCGAAGGTGCAATTGTGGATCCTCACAAGGTGCACCCCTAAAGTGAGTCACAGCACTTAATATTTGCGGAGATATGTAACATTTTCCTTTAACCTCAGGTTGATATGCAATACATGATGGCTGAGCAAGGTTCTGTGGGATGAAGGATTGCTTCATTGGCCTCCGCTCAGGTGGTTGCTGCTCGGCTATCTGTTCTACCATTGGAATCTCTTCCTCGATTCCTCATTCTACTTCTTTCGAGTTATCTCTAAACCTTTGTCAGATAGTCCTCTCTAGCTCAGGATCAGGATCAAGGGGAAGGAATGTCGGATGCTTGGATCGATGTCCGTGCATGAATCGGTGATAGTTACGAAAGTGCAGCAGTCAAATACTGCTGCTCGGATGACTTTCTGCCTCAATTGCACTCGATCGCACAGAAGGGTGCACTCGATCGCAAGTGGCACAGAAAGCTCTCTTGAAGTACCTGAAACAGAGAAAAAAAGGAAATTGATTAGGGTTTTAATGAAACGAAAAAAATAAGATAAACACAATAATTAAGAATGGAATAAAATAAAAAGGAAATAACAATATTTAAACTAAATGAAAATTTAATTCTAAAAAGAAATTTAGTGCAATCCCCGGCAACGGCGCCAAAAACTTGTTATGACGATTATCTACCTAAATAAATACACGAATAACCGTCCTACTTTTACTTGCAAGTGCACAAGGTCAATAGTAGCATAGTGTGCAAGTGCGAGATCATTTTCCACAGGGATTGGTGAACTTCAATTTAGAATTAATTTCTTCAAAGTAAAAAGAGACATAACTGTTGATTGTGAGTAAACAACAATAATGAGAACATAGGACTACAATATCCACCACTAATTATACTTTCCCACTAAGTAAGGTGTCAATGCTCTAGCCTTATCATGAATATTTAATGGTTGCCAACCTAAGGGCTTGGTCCACACCTTAGGCTATTGATCTCCCTATGCAATGAGTTAGGCATGGTGTATACTTTAACTCTTTTCTCTCTTAAAGGATTCAACATGGGTGTATACTGAGTTGTTCCTTAAGAGAGCATGGGGGCTGTGGAGATCGGCAACCACACGAGACCTAGGGCTTGGTCCGCTCCCGGTTTCCCATGTTGATTAACCCAGGAATCTGGGTGGATATCCCTTGTTACTAATGTCGAACCCAGGACTCAGTCATCCAAATTGATTCAACTAACTTATCTATACCACATGCATACGTTGAGCAGGCACACACATACGAGGAATTTAAATACAAACAGACATTAATCAAGTTAAACATTCTAACAAGGCTGTAGCAAAGATAATCAATGAATAAACATGTGGAAAAGCATAACTAGGGCTTCAATCGAGCCCTATAGGAGTTTAGTTACACATGCTAGTTAAACTAAACATTCTAAACATAATGAAAAAAAACATAAAACTAAAACTGAAGAAGACTCGGGAGACGAGTCGTCAATTCCTCTCCTAAGCTTGCTATTTCGAATCTCAAAAAAAATGTATGGTTTATGTGTTTTACAGGGCTATTTATAGGGTCCTTATGGTGTCCCGAAACCCTAATTTCCTATTTGGAGCATGGACTCTTCTTTCCATATCTGGCTCTGCTGCCTCTGGAGTGATTGCGCTCAAGCGTATGCAAGATGCGCTCGAGCGTATGCGAGATGCGCTCGAGCGCATGTGTGCGCTTGAGCCTTCTTCAAGTGCACTCGATCTCAAGGGGAAGTGCGCTCGAGCACACCTAGCTGGATGGCATAACTTGACTTTTGCTTCTAAAAACTTCAATTTATCATCTTTTAGTCCAAGTCCTGTGAAAAACACATCAAACACGAAAGTGAAGTAGAATCCATATAAATAGATAAATAAAGAGCCTAACAAGTGTAAATTAAGGGGCTTAAATATGACTATTTAAGCACTTATCAATTTCCCTAAACAACGAATTAGGCATGGTGTATATTCTAACTCTTTTCTTTCTTAAATGATTTAACATGGTGTATACTAAGTTGTTCTTTAAGAGAGCCTAATATCTGTGAAAATCGACAAACACACGGGACCTAGGGCATGTTATATACTCCCGGTTTCCCATGTTGATTAACCTAAGAACCCGACATGGATTTCTTTTGTTACTATTATTAAACCCAGAACTCGGTCATCCAAATTGATTTAATTAACTAATCCATACCACATGCATATATTGATCAGGCAAACACATATGGGGAATTCAAGAAAACAGGCATTAATCAAGTTAAGCATCATAAGATAACTATCACAAAGGCAACAATATTGAATTATGGAAAAGTATAATCAGGGCTTCAATCGAGCCCTGCTAGTAATTTAGTTACACATGAGTTTGATGTTAAACATCTTCATAAAATAAAATATAAGGAGAAGAATAAACCCGAAAAAACTTCTTAGAAGAGCCATCAATTCGTCTCCAAAATCTCTCCTTCCCCCTATTTTTGTGTTTACAAGCCTACTTATAGAGTTTAGGAACATCTGGAAACCCTAAAACTCGTAAAACAAAACCCTACATTTATTTCCAAAATAGGAACAATTGTCTTAATCTTCATTGATGCACGTGTGCGCTCGATCACAGAATGGTGCGCTCGAGCGCATGTGCGCTTAAGCCTTCTTCTTTCTCGAACGAGCGCAGTGCGCTCGATCATTGGCTTGGGTGCTTGAGCACTGTTGCACTCGATCGCACTAGGCAGACTCCAGCTTTTCCAGATTTTCTCTTTAAGCCAGATAATTCCATAATGCTCCATTTTCTCCAAAAACCTATAAAAACACAGAAAACACAAAAAGGAAATAAAATAGAATGAAATAACACAAACTAGGATCTTAACAAATGTAAATTAAGGGGCTTAAATATGAATATTTAAGCACTTATCAATGCGCTTTGGGTATACTAGACAACATACAAGATGGTTCTTGGTGCATCTCCTTATCGGTTGGTATTCGGCAAAGCATGTCACTTACCGGTAGAACTTGAGCATAGAGCATATTGGGCTATTCAAAATTTTAATTATGACTTGAAGATTTCCAGTGAGGAGAGGAAAATGTAACTTTGTGAGCTTGCAGAGTTTAGGGATGATGCATATGATAATGCTAAGGACTTAAAGTCAAGAATGAAAGCGGTACGTGATCATAAAATACTCCGGCAAAATTTTGAACAAGATAATTGAGTTTTTCTTTATGATTCTCAGTTACACTTCCATCCGGGAAAATTACGATCACGATGGAAGGGACCTTATGTTGTGAAGAGTGTTTTTCCAAATGGAGTGGTAGAAGTTGAAGATCCCTCTGACCGTCATGCATTTCGAGTTAATGGCCAAAGGTTGAAGCTCTACTTGGAATATGAATGTGTTGAAGATAGGCTGGAAGAGATCTCTTTAGTGCCCCCGGTTTATCCTTCTTAATCGAGTACTTTTGTTCCATTATACATTAGTTTTAGTTTTTTTCATTTTTATTTATTTATTTAGTTTTCTTTACTTTTTTTTTTCTTTCTTTCTCTCGACTTTTTTCTTTCACATTGGGGACAATGCAAGTCTTAGGTCAGGGGGTGGAGAAAACACATTTCCTGTTTCATACCATTGAATTGTTTGGTGTCACTTTCCTTTTTTTGTTTTAATTCGTTTGTTAGGATAAACTGTTAGAAAAAAAAATTTCTTGGAAAATTGAAAATTTTTATAAATTAGGTTTAGTTTTGTTTGTTTTTAATATGTTTTGTGTTAGTTTTGGAGTTAATTTACATGTCAATGACATGATTATAATTGAGATAGCATATAGCTTTTAGAAGAAGTTAAATCTTGCTTCGGTTTGAGAATAATTTTAAATGTCGATCTTCATTTAGTTTGAGACTCTGGTTTGCAGTAAGAATGCATGACTAATCTAAAACATTTATAGAAGTTTTCTGTTCGAATATTTTGTGAATACTTTTGCAGTCTCGACAAACTCTAGAACTTATTTGATAATTACTTGAGGTGAAATCCTAGAATGCACACTACTTAAGATATGATGTAGGCCATATTTGGACCATTTGAGCCTTTCAAGCTTACCTTTGTTATATTTATCGCTAGTTACCTATTTGAGCTTTTTTTAATAAAAAAAATAGCCTTATTTCTTTTGATAGCCCATTTACTTACTTTAATGAGCTTAAAAATATTTTATCCTTACCTTCCTTTTAAGAGAACTTAGTTTATACACATTTGTTGAGAAGCACTTAAGAGGAGTAAGGGTGAAAATATGAAAAAATATTGCTACCATAACCCAAGTACATTAAAGGAGGTTGGGGATTGTGGAAAAGAGTAATGAATGAAAACAGATGTGAATGGTTATGTGCTAGAAAAGAAGAATAAAAAAAGTGTTGAATTATTGAGAGAAATGCTTAAAAAATGGTTGAATGAGTTGGGTGTTGAAGTAAGGTTATTTAGTGCTTAAAAAGGTTGTGTTTAAAATTAAGAGACTGAGTTCTTTTACTTGTTTAATCCTTCCCGTTCTTTCTTGACCTTTACCTTAGCCTAACGTTACAAGCCTATTAAAGACCTAGTGATCCGATGTAATGTGATTTTTCTACATTAGTGGAGAGTTATTTGAAAAGTGAGCCTATAGAGTTTGATTTGTGATTGATGTCACACAATTTAATATGTTTTTAGAGCCCAAGACTTGTATTTATGAATGTTGTGCATAAAATCATCCAGGTATTTGGATTAATGGTTTGTGGTAAGATGGATGTCTAAGAGTCGATCAAGAATATAAGGTTGATGTTTGGATTATTTTTGGACTTAGGTGGTATTTAACGATTCTATATGTTGTGTGTTATGTGCAATTTTTTAGACAAAAAGTTGAATTACTCTTGGATTAACACTAACATTGCTTTGTTTTGTTTTTAGGATTTTGGGTTTTGTTTTGATTTCTAGTATAGAATTTATTTTATTTTTATTTCACATGAATTGTTGGGGACTACCAATAAGCTAATTGGGGATTATGATGAGATTCAGAAAATGCATCTTAATAGAGTTTATTTGTTAGTATTTAGGGTTGATTTAGGGCTGGATTACACATTTATGCATTTTCAGGTATTTTGGGTTTAAAATAGATGGAAAAGCTAACGTTGATTAAAGCACGAAGATTCTATGCATGTTCACAAGCATTTGGAAAGGACTTTCACTAAATTGCCAGAATTGCCTGTACAGATAAGTCATTTTTGTGGATTAAAATTTATTGATTCAGGAAGAACCAGGAGATAAGCCATATATTCTTGAAAAGATCCGGATGTCTATTTTCTAGAGAATTTTACGGCTCATAAATATGATTTTTCTAGAGAAAGTTATGGAAGTTTTAGTAGACAAAGGTCAGGCTGTGCGTGATTTCAACGTGACAAATCAGTCATTTTGCGGATTAAACTATATTGATTAAGGAAGAACCAGGAGATGAGCCATATATGCTTGGAAAGATCCAGATGTCTATTTTCTGGAGAATTTTATGGCTCATAAATATTATTTTTCTAGAGAAAGTTATGGCAGTTTAGTAGACAAAGGTTAGGCAGAACCGGGCCTGGACAGCAGCAGAAGCACATGGCCTAAACAGAAACCCTAGGGTGACTTTTCTATCTACAAAGCCATCTCCATACTGCTATATATAGGAATTTAGACTCAGAGAACAGGGGACAAGAGTTTTTGAAGAGAGCTTCCATCTTCTTCTTCTTCAAGGTGATCAAGGATGAACTTCATGTCCAACTAAACTCCAAGAAAGGCAAAAGAATGAGTTTCTAAGTGTAGTTGTTCTTATTTCTATCTTTGATTCAGTTGTATGGATTGATTGTTAAACATTGTTTATGATTTACTCTTTGATTAAATAAGAATGATTTGAATTCATGTGACAACTACAATTTATGTTCTTCTTCTCTTAGATCTTCTTAATCCGGTGATTAAATTCTTCTTCTCCATATAAGTCTAATCAAGTTTTTCTTATGTCAAAGTTGTTAGATGCAATTGATTTCGGTAGATCTATCTTATAGGTTTGTCCATTACTGCAATATTATTATTGAAATATATTGTCGCTTCTTGATAATTTATAAGATAGATCTTGTGTGTTTGAATTGGAATTAAGGAGTAATTTATGGCAATTACATTAGGGTATTTATGTGCTTTGATTGAATATTTACCAATTGCTGGTTTGGGATGTGAAACTAGTAATTGAGATAAAATATTTGATTCAAGATGGGAATAAGGCAATGAACTTAGGAAGGATTCCTGGAACCTTGTTATTTCTTTATTGAATTCTTCATTATATTTTCACAACTCTCTTATTTAATTTCATTTGTAAAACTCAGATTTTCTAATTTGAACTTTATCGTTTAGTGTTAAGATTTACACTTTCTCTTGTAGTTCGCTTTCCTCGTGGGATCGACACCTCAACTATACACAATAATCGCGTGTTAGTTTGAGCGTTATCACCAGGCTACACATACAAAAAGTAAATTAATGGCACAACCACTAGCAGTAACAACTCAATATCCCTATCCTCAAGTGAGAAAAAGATAACATCATAATTCATATCTCAACATTCTTCTAACCCTAGAAAAAAGACTTCAATTTGTTTTTAAAAAAAATAGACTTTTCATTGGTTGACTTCATATAATCATATATATAAAAAGGAGTTAACATCCGTAAGGAAAAGTTTCTAGCAATCTCATTGAAAAGGATTTTTCTAAACTAATTTCTTTCCTTGATCATTTCTTCCCCTATCTGTGTTCCATGATTTGGAATTTTCTCCATTTGGATCTAGTTCATAGTTAGAAGAGTGTTCAATTCATCTAAAATTTAAATTAAGGTCTTAGATTGAATCAAAAATTCTTTACCAAATTATCCTTTTGCTACATAGCAAAATAGAATTTTTTTATAAGAAAAATCATATTTTCCACAAAAAAAAGGTAAAACAATGACCATAGATGTCTCCCACACATGACTTGTTACCAGGGGCACATGCTGAATCTCTAGGTCGTATCTCACGGTACTTCTCCCATGGTTCACTTTCTCTTACAAAAACTGGCTTAGTGCTGTAGGAGATTTCTAGTAATACTCATCGGAAAAAAACAGATCAAAAGTCAATCTTTCTCAATTCACACGAGTGGTGCATAAGGGCAGTCGATGGGATGGAAGATGGTGAACCAGATGCTGGATTGTAGATCTCGTTGAGTTCTTTTCAGTAGTATCAAAGTTGCACTTTCCCAACCATCGATTGGTCTGATATCAAAAAAAATCTCTAAATGTTAAAAACATTAAATCACTTTAATTATTCTCTTCTAGCTTAGTAGTAGATATAAAGTCTGGTTTAGTGTGTGATTTGTGAAATACTTTGTAGTAAAACAACAATGGAACTATAAATTGTTTAATGTTTGATAAAATAACAACGAAAACAGTTTTTTTGAGATAAAATTCAAATTTTTAGAAACATCCATTTCATAAACTTTTTTTATAGGAGTTGTCATGTTGAAGTTAGTTTTTGTATAGAATAAACATAAACCAAAAAATAAATTGTCCCAAACATGATGAACTCTTCTAATTTGTTTAAGACAAATTTGAATTTTTATGGTTATCTTTTATAATCTCACTATCAATTGGACAAAAACGAAGAAGACCATGATCAGTTGAAGAAGAATCCCTATTCAAAGTGGCACAATCTCACCCTCAACCCCACCTGTTTAGCGAAATGAATAGTGTAATACTAGATCCAACTTCTTCAATAAAAATCATAAATAAATATGTACACATATACTTATATTATTTAAGAAAAATACTAATTATCTATTGTTGATTCCAAAAACAGATTGTAGGGGATACACCATCTTTGATGGCCTTCAACGGGGTGTTGTTTGAGGTTGGCCTTGATGGAAGAGCTTGGGAAGAGAATGTTTTCTCTAGGCTTGAAGTATTCAAACACTTGCAAAACAAGTCTCCCGGAACATTACACTCCGACGCTTAAATTAGTTGGAGTTTGCAAAGTAGAGTAGAAAGGAAAATTATATTGAGGTGAAGGAATATTTGGGAGGAGGAGAGAACTAGGATAATTCTCTTTGTTCCCCGTTTGTTTTCTCCATGTACTTGGATTTTTCTTTGGTTTTTACCTTTTACTGTATGTTTCTCTTTTATTTATCTTTCCCCCTTTTTGTCTTGAATATAGGAACTTCTTTACATAGACATTGGTGAGTTCCTTGTATGGCCTTCCGAAGTGAGACACTGTTGAGAAGTGACTTCTAAGCCTTGAGCCTTAAAGGGAATGGTTTTTTTCTGTAAAAATGGCTTCTGCTTGAGTTATCACATCAAGGCATCCAAAACCACGATAGTGTGCGCATTAATATAGCCAGAGCAGGTCAAGTCACTTCACTATTCAGGGTAGCTGGCCACGTGTTTGACTCTCATTGGGTCATAATATTTTCGACATATTATATGCCCTTATGCCCTAAGGGATCTGAAGAGATTCCTTGAGGGAGAATTTTTTCTTTATTGTCTGTATAGAGTTAAGGTTGGCACATCGATTTGAAGCTCTGTTTTGTAATAGATTTTACAACTGGCACTTCAACACTTCATTGGTGAGGACTATATGACTTGAGCCTTAGTTCTCACATAATAGAAGTTGAGTGTTTGATGTTTGTCTGAGGCGAAGAGGATTTTATTGGTCTTCTAAAGTCTTTTCTTCTATATAGGGAAGGTTTTTATTGACTATAGTCAGTACACGTAACTCAACTAGAGTCATTATCTCTTTTGCCTCGATGAGACTTTAGTAGCTTCAACGAATTTTGCTCTTGTTTGGAGGGGACATTCACATGATTAAAGTCGTAACTTCTGACTGACCAGAGGTAGGATTTTGCAGTTGTAGAAGCCTTTATCCTTAGCTTTGGGGATAATTCAGTTGGTTGTGGCCTGGATTTTTATTGATCCAAGGTGGAGTTTTTGCAACTGAAACTAGATTTTCTCATATAACTAGAGTTATACCTTTAGCCGAGGCTATTTTGTTGAAGCACTTTGATGTTTGTCTGTTTTTATCTTGAATAGTTTTCAATTCGTGGACTGGATTCTATCCTGGTAAAAGCATAACTGTAGCCGTGGTTTTTCTTTTGCTCGAATGATTTGTGAGGCTTAAAGGTTTTTTACTTTAGTGGGAACTGTATAGCTGGAGTCACTGCTCCACTGTGGTAGGAATCGTACGACACGAACCTTGGTTTCTTCATGAGTTGGAGTGGGATTGTTTGCTACAGCTTCTTCTCTAGGGGTTCGTTTGGCAAGGGTTTTAATTCCTTGCTAGTGGAGGTATAACTAGAGCTGTAATTCCTTTTTTTTCTCGAGTGATATGAGGCTTAAGGATCATAGTCTACTTCAACATGAACTATCTGGCTAGAGTCACTACTCCACTACGGTAGGAATCCTAAGACACAAACCTTCAAACCTTTTGTGATAATTCTTTTTAATCGGAATTGAACTGTATAGCTTCATAAGTGCCTAGTTCCACGTCGGGAGAAATTTTTTATAGTGGTCAACTCCCAAAAAGGAGCGGTGTAACTAAAGTCATAATTCTTGTTTGACCAAGGTGAAATTGTATGGCTTTAAAAGCGCCTAGTTCCACATCAGGAGGAATTGTTGACTGTAGTCAGCTTTAAAAGAGGATCGATGTGACTAAAGTCATAATTCCTGTTTGACCGGGGTGGAACTGTACAACTTTGAAAGCGCATAGTTTCATGTCCGGAAGAATTATTGACTGTGGTTAACAACTGAAGATGAGCGATATGACTCTTGTTTAACCGAGGTGGAACTGTATTACTTCGGAAGCGCCTAGTTCCATGTTGGGAGGAATTGTTAACTATGATCAACTCTTGAAGAGAAGCAATATGACTAAATTTGTAATTCCTGTTTGATTGTGATGGAACTGTGCATCTTTGGAAGTGTCTAGTTCCACTTTGGGAAGAATTGTTTACTGTAGTCAGCTCTTGAAGATGAGCTATGCTTAGGCTTTGATGGAGCTATGCAGCTTCGTATAATTTGAAATTAGAATTTTTTTTACATATTTTTCTTTGAGCTTGGGCTCGTCAAGCCTACCCGAAATATTCAATTGATGTTTTTGAACCTGTACCTTTGTGATGGGACGTTTCAATCCCTGATGCGCCTTTATAAGCTGTCACATTTAATGATCAAGTGAACATTTCAACTGCCTGAAGCACTTTTTTGTCAGCATAAAGGGCACATTAGTCACGCGACATTGCAACGGTTCACTTTTCAAAGGCTATTTAAAGGACCATTTGCTTCTTACTTTTTTCTTATTTCCTTCATTTTGGTTTTTTCTATCTCTCAGAGCTCCAAGTCTCTTGTACTCTTTAGAGTTCTATGAGAGTCTTCTTTTTCTTTTCAAGTCTCTTTAAGCTTCCAGATTTCTCTTTTCTATTTTGGTAAGTTTTCTTCTCCCCAATTCTTTTTTTCTATCACGCCATGTCTACTTTTAGGACTAGTAGGTCTAAGAAAGTAAAGACTAAGAGTAGAGAGGTTTATCTTGAAAGTGGGGGAATGGTAGTCTGTACTAGTCGGGTTTTCTAGGCTAGGAGAATCCCCAATCAGTTCTTGAAAAATGACTTAGAGTCTACACCCACTAGGTTTTCTCTTCCCTCTAAGTGGAGAGTTAGGCATCTTGGTCCTGACAATAGGGCATGCACTGTCTTGAGGGACAAGGCATCGTACACTCTCTACTACTATCTTGACCACCTGAAGGCGGAGTTAAAATTCCTTGTCGATCCTGATGTTAGGGAGATCATAAATTATTATGCTATCTGCACTATTCAGCTTTCCCCAACGGGATGAGGTGCGTTGTGGGATTTATGTTGGCTTTGAAGAAGTATGTTGTGTTCAGCAAGGGAGACGTGAAATCTAAGGTGCAAATGTTTAGGTGGGTCTACACCCTAAAAAAACATACTGACAACGGGTGGCTCAACTCCTACCCAAGGAGCGAAAGGACGATTTTAAATACTCATTCCCTGATTAAGAGCTAAAAGGAATGGTTCTACTTTGTAGAAGGGCTAGAATCTCATCAGGTTTTACTAGAGTAGAACTCCGAGGAGATACCTAATCAAAAGGAACCTTTCTTGGATAGTGAAGAAAAATGGGCGATCGGTAAGGTCTTAAAAGGAAGGGCTAGAATGTCTGATAAAAACTATATGAACGAGTCATAGTTGAGGGCCCACTAGCTTCGTTTACACCTTCCTAGCTCTCCTGTTGGTAATGAAGAGTTGTTTATGAAGTTTTTCTTTTTTCTTCATTATCTTTATTGGTATCTTTCTGGTAATCTGATCTTTCTTTTGTAGAAGACACCATGTTCAGCCAAGCTGAAGTCTCAATGATGGCCCGAGAGAAGAAGAGGGCGAAGATTTTCAAGTCTTCTTCTGATAACCAGTCTGGAAGGAAAAGGGTGAGGATAGAGGGTCTTTTGACCCAACTAGTTGAGGTGAAATGACCTGAAGTTAAGGGGATCGTAGTGCAGCTGGTTGGGGTTCAACAGACTAAGGACTAATGAGCTGAGGGATAAGAATTTGAGGTTCCTGCTATTGAAGAGAAAAAACCGAGGACCTGGTTCAAGAGATTGAGATTTCTTAAAGGATTAAGTTAGAGACCGATGATGAGGGGGTTCTCTCCCCTGAGGTTGTACTTGTTGTCCTTCTCTTTAGCTCGGTACCCACAACCCTTGAAAACTCTACTCCTGTTCTCGGGGGTTTCTCTACTACTCTAGAGGACTCAACTTTTATCCTTGAAGTTTCTTCTTCTGCTCTTTGGGACTCTAGTTTCAAGACTTACCATCCAAACTGGCAGATAAAGCACACAGACTCAACTTTCGACGGTGTAGATATTGTACGTCAACTGTTGGGAGGCTCTGCTCTTCCTACTGACACTGATTCGATGAGGCCCATGACCTCTCATCAGCTGATGGTCAATGCTTTAGACCACTATTACAAGGTAAAGATCTTTTCTCTAGGTCTTCTGATTTGTGTTTTCCTTAACTTTTTCTAAGTGATTTACTTTTGGTGTAGAATGGCATATATGGTTTTTTCTTAAGCCACTCTGTCCAGTCTATAGATGATACCATTTCTGGAATAAGACAAAGTGATTCGGATCTTGTAAAACAGTTGGAGGAGGGAAAATTTCAGATGGATGCCTTCTCTAGCCGAGTTAACAATCTAAAGCTCGAGAGGTAGAAGTTCCTACCTTCTCTGGCTATTTTCAATGTCGACCATCTATCTATCGTGGAGGAAGTGGCGTCTTTGAAGGCTGAAACAGTAAAACTTCAAGATATCGAGAGTCAACTTGGTTCTGAAATTTCCCGAATTCATGAGGTTGAGAGTTGTCTTAGTGCCAAGGTGGTTCATATTTAGAATATCGAGAAAGAACTAAGGTCCCAATTGGTTCAGGTCAAAACCTCTGCTGCAGATAAGTATCCTAGTTCTCTAGGCTACAGGAAGGATCTTCTGAAGGAGCCTTAGAGTACTACTTAGTGGGCTTCGCTGCTGCTAAGGCAAAAGGTGCCAAGAAGTGCCCTGAACTTGATTAGGCTAGCTTGGAGATCCTGGATTCTTCTGAGAAACATATAGAAGGGGAGACTGCTGAAGTGGTAGAGGTCATGGAGAGGACTATAGAAGCCAAGGCTATTGAGAAGGTCGAGGATGAGGAGCCATAGTCATAGGACTTAGCTTTCTTTTTTTCCTTTTTTCCTTCTTATACCTTTAGCCTTAGGGCCCACCATTGTAAATACATATTTTCTTTTCAATGAAGTATTTTTATTTCATTCCTTTTCACCTTTATATCTTTACTACTTCTACTAAGTAGAGTTTACAAGAATTTTTACAAATGTTAAAACTGTTTTTTTTTCCTGTTTCCTCTTGTTCTGACTAGAGTAGCGATCCAATAGAGCTTAAGTCTCTTGCTTCGGGTTCTTAAGGTCCTATATTTCAGGTAGACTGAGGTGGGATCTTTTTGTGAACTCATTTTGAGCATATTACTTTAGTCCTTTACTCAAGGTGAAGGCCTTTCTATGCTGATGCGCTTCTAAGGTGTGTATACTTTAGATAAGCTAAACTTGACTTAGTTGCTTTCTCTTTTACCTCTCTTTGATAAATCCCAAAGTGTTTGGTGACGAGCAAACTATACTTGAGTATGTTTTGAATTTTTTTCTTACAAGGTTTAGCTTGCTTCGGCTGCTAGGATCTACTTTGCCCAATTAAAGAGAGTTGCTAGGGAACTCGTAGCGCAAGTGGTGACTGAAGCTTGGGATTAAAGATCATCAAGGAGGGTCTCTAAATCTATTCTTTGGCTGAGCTTCTTCCCTTGGTTGGTGAGGTGCTCTTGGGGTGGTTTGTTAGCTTTTGGATAGAGCTGAACATACCTAGATTTTGCTCCTCTTATCCTACCATTGTCGAAGAGAGTGAACTTTGAATTGCCAATCTTGAACCTATATGGAGCTTGATCGATCTTAGGGGTGAAGGTAAGTCTTGATTTGTATTGTTTTCTTCCGAGCATGGGATAATGGCTTATATAAATCTTTCTATGAGTTCATGGATACTTTGGAGAGTTGTTTGTCTCCATTGCTCGATTGGTCTTCTTCTACACATGGCTTGATTTTTGGCACTTCGGGGTTATTAGGGCCTCAGTCTGATTTTTTGAATGAATGGATCATCTTAGGACCTGATTTTTCTATAGGGCTCGTGGTTGCTGGTCCTTAAAGCAAGTCAAATGTACTTGTTCTTGACTTTCGCTTCTAGAGGATCTTGAGCAGCTCACTATTCTTTACTCCTCACTAAGGGTTAGGAACATTTCATAATTGGATGAGAGTTGAGCTTGAGAGTTCAGGAGGTGACGGGTTTGGCTTCGTCCACCTTCCTCTCCAAGGAGGGGTGTGTTGATGCTCAATCTGAACTGAAATGACTATTTCTTCTCATCTAGATGACTATTTCTTTTCGATCTTTGAGGATGGTTAATGTACCGACTCTTTTGGTCGTGGTCTTGAATATGTTCAGGTCGAGTCAAGTTTAGTGCCATATATGTGATCAAGAGGCTGGATGGATTCCACCCTTCGTGAACTTTGGGGTTTTTATGATTCCCTAAGGTTTGGTTAGGGTTGCGTCCATCCGCGTGTTATTTAGAGGGTACCATGTTGTTCTTCTTGGTTTCGATGGATTTGAATAGGGCACCTTAAGGTTAAAGTTTCAGGTATCGTATGATGAGACTGTTTAAGGGCTTTTAGGTGGCATCATGAGATAAATTTGTTTTTTTCCATTGACAGCACCAATATGTTGAAGCTAAAAAAATATTGTAGGGGATACCTGGTCTTTGATGGCCTTCAACGGGGTGTTGTTTCAGATTGGCCTGGATGGAAGAGCTTGGAAATGGAATGTTTCCTCTGAGCTTGAAGTGTTCAAACACCTGCAAAAGAAGTCTCTCAGAGCGTTATGCTCCGAAGAGGACCCTCTGACGCTTAAATCAGTAGGTGCTTTCGAAGGAAAGTATAAATGAGGATTGTGTCGAGGTGAAGGGATATTTAGGAGGATGAGATAACTAAGATAATTCTCTTTGTTCCTCATGTGTTTTTTCCATGTACTTGGAGTTTTCTCTTGTTTTTACCTCTTACTATATGTTTCTCTTTTATTTATCTTGCCCCATTTTGTCTTGAAGATGAGAACTTCTTTATATAGACTGTAGTGAGTTCTTTGTCTTGTCTTTCGAAGTGAGACTCTATTGAGATGTGACTTATGAGTCTCGAGCCCTACAGGGAATGACCTTTGTCCATAAAAGATGGCTTCTACTTGATTAATCATATCAAGGGATCCAGAACTACAGTAGCATGCACGTTACTATAGCCAAAGCAGGTTAGGTCACTTCACTGCCCAAAGGTGGTTGGCCATGTGTTCAACTCCCATTGGATCATATTATTTTGGTCACATCATCCATGTTGCAAAATGTAGTATGCCAGTATATAAATCTGTTGCATGAACAGGGGAAGATGCTCTCTTATATAGTCAAAAGATTTTTTTGGCCAGATATATCAAAAGATTTAAAATTATTACATATGGATAAACCCAATATTTGTTTCCTATAAAAATATATCCCAAATATTACTAACCCCTAAAGTGATTTTTGTAAAACTTCTTATACATCTGAATTTTTTAAGCAATTAAAGAATGAGTTCTCGAACACTTCAAATTGACAAATGCTCATTAATGTAAAGTTTAATTTGAATTTACACGCATATCTTTATACATGTAAATGCAATTTCAAACTCCATAGTATTTAGAGAAAAAAAATATTTTCGCTCTCTATATGTAGTACTCCATAATTATATAAAATTTCTTAATGATAAATACTATCATTAGCCTCATATATATCTATTCCAGTAGATAGCTTAAAGTTGGTTTTAAGTTTATGTTTATTTTTTAAAATCTATAAAATAAAATAAAATAAAAGTAGTTAAATTAAATCAATCTCGTTAAACATCATCAATTAACAATTAAATTATCAATTAATAAGTGATTTGATTTAACTAAATATTTTATAAATTTTAAAAATTAAACACCGGTTCAAAATCAACTTTAAATTATTCTAAACAAGCCCAATATAAATTGATATCATAGAGCACTTTTCTAGAGTAGCAATTAAGCAAACGTGCACATGGGTGTCAATTATCATACCCAAAGTAAATGAATTGCTAATTCCAAATAGTTGCTTGATAAAAGGATTTGCAAAAAGCTAATACTGCGTAGAGGATGATTTTGGTTAGTCTAGATTCTCTAGAACTTAATTATTCTTATCTAAACTTATACTTGCCTTACTCAAATGTTATTGAGTTTGATGTAATTTGTTTTCAAGACACCACAAAATTTGACATATACAGCTAACGATCTTTTATATTTTCAAAATAATTTATGTGGAAACTTTGAAAAGACTTTTAAATAGAAACAGTTAGTTTTTTTTGTATTTTACAGAATCTGTATTTATAGATTCTCAATGACTGCAATTCACACCTCTTTCTCCTAAGGATGACTGCTCAAACAAAAATTATTTTTCCATGAAAAAATGAACAACAGTTATTTTCTTTTAGAAAAAAATTATTGTTTTAAAACAATTTTTTGTCTAGATCAAAATGACATAAAAATTCAACTACTTGATTTAAATCTCACGCAACTAAAGTACCACAATCTATCGCGTTGGATCATAAAACATTAGCTCTTTTCTTAAGATTATATATATATATATATATATATATATATATATATATATATGTGTGTGTGTGTGTGTGTGTGTGTGTGTTTGTTGCCACATATAAACAAAAGCAAACTTTCCAAAGCTTACGGTGTGAGATAGGAAATAAAGAGAGTTCGTAATTTATAATCTAAAATCTCAATAGAAACAAAAAGACATTTGCAGAAATAAAGCATTTGACAGAGATTGTATGTAACACTATGAGTTCGTCGCTCAAATTAGGAAGTTTAAGTCAACTCAAAATACTAAATATCTATATAATATTGAGTTTGGGCTATCATTTATAACACTTACGTGTTCATCATCCAAAAGTGTTTTAACTTATATTATTTTTTTGAATCATATGGTTTTACATATAACTCAAGACCTTCTTTATAGACTACTAAATGTGAGACCTATGTTATCATATTATTGTTTGTTTTTTAGTTTCCATGCACTTCAATTTTTTCTTATGGTTTTTATACTAAAACGTGAAAATGTTCGCAAGTAATACTTACTAGTTATTTTGTAGGTAATTTTATGTAGGCTAAATAACATTTTATCTCCTTGAGGTATAGTGAAACCCTTCATTAAATCCCTCTATTTTTAAAAATTACAGTTGCCTCTTTTATTATATTTTTTTTTTGAATTTACAGAACATTTATCTTCTTCTGTTACATGTTCCGTTAGTCATCAGTTATAGATTTGGTCAAAATTGTGCCAACTGAGATTTTAAATGGGAGAAGCCCATTTTTATCCTTACAATGGTCAGAAAAGACTATCATAAGTTCATTGAAAGGTTAGTATGGAATGATTCCCATAGCAAGGGAGAGATCAAGCGCAGGAAGAAGCTCGTTCCAGTCTTGGTTCAATTGCATGCGCTATAGCTTTGGAAAGACTCCTTTCATTTTCATGGTTGAATTTATAGTTAAAGGTCAATCTTGTCGGCCCGCTTGATTGAATTAAGTACCTTATTGGATAGCTTGCTTTACTTCTGTTGATAATTGCATACTAGCCGACAAAGAAGGAAGATCTCAATGCCAGGCCCGATCAGAGATCTCGAAGCTATGACCTACAACCAGAAGAAAGAGTAGACAGGAAGAGTGGGTCAGTTCATTGTCTCCCCTTCCTGATCGTGCTTAAAATTCACCGATCGAAACAAGTTATTTCGCAGGGACTCTTCGGTCTAGCCCCTATCTCTAACAGGAAAATATCTTTAATGAAAGGCTTCCTCCGGTATGGCATGTCAGCTCTCATCTCAGCTGCAGTTTTTTTATTGCTGCATCCGTTTTCTTGCTCCTCTTTTGCAACAAATCCTAGTGGTTGTTCCATATATACTTCTTTTTGCGAGTCTCCATGAAGAAATGCATTCTTTATGTCTAATTGGTATAGAGACCAGTTTTGATTTGCTGTAATGGATATAATAAGTCGCAATGAATTGAGTTTAGCAACAAGAGATAATGTCTCAGAGTAGTCAATTCCAAAGGTCTGTGAGTGAACTCTTTGGCAACCAATCGTGCCCGCTCAACAGTACCATCCGGAAGAAACTTGACTTATACACCCATTGACATCTAATAGGCCGCTTCCCAGCTGGCAATTCTGATAACTCCAAAATATTATTTACTTGAAGCGCAACCATCTCTTCTTCCATTGCTTTCCTCTACCTAGCATGGGACAAGGCTTGATGATAGGAACAAATGAGATAGACAAAGCAAATTTTTTGAAGGAATTATTACCGCTTAGCGCTTGTGCTAAGGAGTGAAACAGCTTGACCATAGGGAAATGAACCTATGACCATTTTTATATAAGTCGAAGGCGACCACTAAATTGTTTGAATAAGACATACTAGTCACTGACCGAAGCAGAAAGACTAAGACAACTCTTTTCGGGTTATGCCATAAAGAAAGACGTGTCTACGATGAATCTTCTTTACAACGGTTAGAACAGAGTCAAGTTCTCTTCTCCAAGTACTCTCATTTGCGCATTGCGAAATTTGTTCAACTGCTCGCAAAGATTGAAGATCCAAGATTGGGCCTTTTCATTTCTAATATAAGATTGAATACCGAAGTGGTAACCGCAAGTGAGTTCCTCTCTCGTTACTGTACTGCTTTCAACGGCAATGAGCAGCACCTTCTTCGTTCATCACATTTATTATATATGTGATTATTTTTGTTCCTAAAATTAATGGCTTATTTTTGTGTCAATTTTGAAATTGGGTGTTGGTATTTTGGGTATATGGTATAAATGAAGATCATTGTGGGTATTTGTTGATGGTTTCGTCTTCATGAGATGATTTTTCTATTCAAAACATGGTTAATTTTTGGGTCAGTTATGAAATTGGGTGTGGGCATTATGTGATGGTTTCTTATGGGTTTTGGGTGCTAACGAAGTTGAACGAAGTTAATTTTTGGTCTTTTAGGGTTTTAAATTAGTTCTTATATATGCATGATGTGTGAGTTCTCTATATTTGATAAATGTTTGTTGGGTTTCAGGTGAGCCATGTCTTACTCAAGTGTGAACGATAATGGGAGTGGCATACAATTCTTGAATAGGAAGAAAATTTGGTCTAAGAGCCACGGTGAAGATATCAGAATCACAGAGGAAACCTAACAGACCGTACTACATTTGTCAAGATAACAAGTGTGGATTCTTTGGCTGGTGTTTACTTACTGCTGACCCAAATGCCAATCAAAATTCACTACCCATAGAGAACTCTAATCTTGGAGGTCAAACTGGATTGGGTGTGAAGATGTTGGGTATGGACATGCAAAGAGTCAGATAGAGGATTCGAAATCTGTATGTAAAATTGCATGTAAAACAGAATGAGTTTGGGATTATAAAGATGTTGCAGGTAGCAAGTATTGTTTGCAATGCTTTTGTGTTTGTCTTAGTTATGGGAGTGTTGTTAAACAAGTGAGAGTGGGAGAAAGTGTGTGTAATTGTTTGATCTTAATAGAAATGAAACCTGTGCAATTTGATGAACAATCTGTCCATTTAATGAATTTTTTTGTTCATTGTTGCAACATATGAACTTAATTCAACCTAATACTTCACACTAAATAATTCATTACATGAACTTAATTTAGAAAAGCAACTTCAATTCAACATCTTGTAGGGAAAATATCAGTAATGTCTTCACATCCAAGTGGTCTCCATGACAAAATATGGTCAAATCTGTAGAGCTATTACAAAATGAATGCCATGGACTATACATATTCAAATTACCTGTACCATTCAAATGACTCATAGCACACACAATTCATTTGTCATACATAGTGGCCAATTGTTGATAACAATAACTAACACAAAATTACAACAAAAATAAACTACTACTTTATGCTAGTTCCTTTGGGTTGAACAATTTCCTTGAGAAGAGTGTTGTGAAATGGCTCCATTGTTCTGTTGAAGGGGCCTACCACTGCCATGATTCCCCCTGGCTCCAATTACTATACACTACACATAAAAAAAGATGCATATGCTTTAGTTTACCCAAATATATGCACGTACTCCAACAATTTACTTTGTAAATCATTAACAATTCTTTATTACTATAACCTTATCACCACCAAACACACCAAATGATCTAGAGTCCACATGGTTATCCAAAACCTTTCCTTTCCCTTTGTCAACATATGTGCTCTTTCCCTTGTCCAAAGGTGTTGCTCTACCAGCACCAAACCCCACATCTCCCAATAGTTCCTCCATCAAGTCCACCCTTTCCAACACTAACACCACCTCTCTCAACCTTCCCTCCACCAAGTCCACCTCTACCAGCACCAACAGCACCTCTCCTAGTAGCTCTCCACCAAGTTCACCTCTACCAGTACCAACACCACCTCTCCTAGCAGCCCCTCCACCAACTCCATCTCTACCAACACCAACACCACATTTCCAAACAGCCCCTCCACCAACTCCTCCTCTCCCACCACCTGTTGCACCAAATAAACCACTGCTAAAAAATTTTCTACCTCTGCCAGCACCTTCTCTCCTTCTCCTCTTCCTCTCCCAGCACCCTATCTCCCTCTCTTAGTACCCCTACTTCTTATGAAATATCTAATATCAGTTTGGTTTGAGGCGAAAAAACCTTCTTCAGTTTCTTCCCTTCTACTATACATTAAATGTGAATAGAGAAGTCAACCATCACGTAAATATCAATATAACCACTTGACCATAAAGTACATTGTAAAATTAAAAAATTTATACCTTCTTGTTTACATTGTCTCGTTGGTATATTCTTTTATTATGGCCATACTAAAAAATATTTTGCATGTCACTGTGGAAGAGTTCTTCTCATTGTAGATGAACCAGGTTCAGATACTTATTTTCTTCTGTTTTTCTTAGGTCTATCAGACAATCTCTTAAGAAGTGAGGCTTTGATGTCCTTATCAATAGAGATAAAATTCAAATCAACCTTAGGTAAAGGTTTGATGATTTCATTATAAGCCAGAAGGTAGGTTTTCATAGAGAAATAGTCATTATAGTAATTCTATATATTGGCTCTCTTGTATGTAATACAGAATGTTGCATATTTGCACGAGAGTCCAGTTTTGGACCAGTGCTTACAATTGCATGTCCTAGCACCCAAATCTATAGCATACCTATCCCCCTCCTCTATCACCTAGTGTTCATCTCTCCCTGATGGAATTAAGCTAAATTTGTTAGATGATTGAATTATTCTATTCAATTTATCCTTCACTTTGGGGGTCACTTTTTCTTTATCCTGCTCCCACTTACACTATTTTCCAAATCTTAACCCCAACATCATCTTCAGTCTCAAGTTTTCTAACAAAATCAAGATTGGCTTATTCCTTAACTTAATGGCCCAAACATTAAAGTGTTCGGTATGATTGTTTGTTACCTGTCCACTCTTTGAACTTGAGTCATATGTGTGTCTTGCCCAAGTCAATGGTTTCTCTATAAGCCATTTAAAGGAATGTTCATAATACTCCTTTATACTATCTATAGTTGCCTTCCAGCAATCTCTGTTTAAAGCTTTTCCAGCCAACCAAAAGTCACTCCTTAATTCAATACATGGATGCTCAGCTCTAAAGTTGCTATACGTATGTCTAGCACAATTTATATGGCAGGCATATGGGAAAAATTTAGCCACTGTATTCTCTAGTCCTTACAAATAAGATGACCATGTACATTACTAAAGATCTGTATAATAAACATGCATATAGTATGAAAAGATAAAATATGCTCATATACCTTTTATTTATCAGTCATTATTGCCAATGGCTTCTTTGGGATTCCTTCACCAATGTAGTCTCTCAAGCATTCATAGAAGAACTTCCAGTTATCAGTGCATTCAACTTCTACAATAACAAATGTAACTGGAAGCAACTCTTCTATTCTATCAAGGGCCACAACACTGAGTAGTATCCCACCATAAGACCCCAGGAAACATCCATCCAAGCCTAAAAAGGGTTTACAACCCTTTAATAACCCAAATTTGAGTGCATTATAACATACAGAAATCCTCATAAACATTTGCAGGATTCTCATTTATGTTTATTGAGTGGACTTGAATTCTTATAACACTACCAAGGTCCTTTTCAACCACCAAGTGTGCATATCTCCTTGATTTACCGAATGACTATGCATGTCCCCTATCAAATTCCTCCTCAACTTTCTTCTTAGCTCTGTATAGTTGGTGTTGCTCAGCTTCAACTCCAAGGGAATTCAACTATAATTGTTGGAGGTGTGTAGAGGAGGAAGGAATTCTAATGGGGAATTGAGAGCTCTGGACATAAAGGAAAATGAGGATTGAGTCCTGTTTCGAGTACAAAATAAGCTTCTAAAGGTTCTTATTAGTTTTTTTACTTTCCTTACACAAGAATGAGCTATATATAGCCATGTACAGATGAGTATAAATCAACTAGTTTAGTGTGCACATACACACAATCAAGACTAGTCTAACTAATTTCCTAATTAACATGCAACAATTATGTTTGGCTCCATTTACATCCGTTCAAGCTGCCCCTTATTATTACTGTAGTGCCCTTGCTTTAAGATTGTTCCCTTACTACTTTACTGCTCTTCAGATCAGTGCCTTAACTTTACTGGTTATCCTCTGAACCTCACGATGAACCATGATGTTTCTACCCTTCTAGTTTTGTATAGCTGCACCATATCTTTCTGGTTTCTTCAGTAGGTTTTTGTCCCTTAGTTTCATTCTTGTAACAATATTGTCCCCATGAAAAGGCACCTTGTCCTCAAGGTGTTATTGCTATACAGTGCTAGCATCTTCCTAGAAAGCTTATTCTAATAAGAGATTGTCCCATTGAACCAGGTATTAGTGCACCCATTGACCTTGCTGTAAAACTCTTCTTTCATATAGAATGGCAATTAGATGATAGATTGGGTAAGAGCTGGAGCAATCAGTAGGAAGAAGGGAAGATATAATAAAAGAACCTCTAAAGGGTTTGAGAAGAGAAATATGAAAGAAAAGATGGAGTCTGCATCCATCTGGCAGTTGCAGTTTGTAAGCAATCTGTCCAATCCTTTCTAGGATTGGAAAAAGGACCACTTTCTACTCAGTTTATGGGACACACTTGAGTCTGCTGAGTGTTTTCTATAGGACTGAAGCTTTAAGAGAACTAAATCACCAACTTGGAATTACATCTAAATTCTATTTTGGTCAGCTTGTTGCATCATTCTATGTTGAGTTTTGAGTAAATAGGCTTTGACTTGTTGTAAGATGTCCTCTCTGGTTCCCAATAAGTGATCAACAGCTTCAATTAGGGAAGTTCCTCTGGTGTAGGTGTGTCAGGCAATCTGCCATATACAATCTGAAAATGAGTCAGGCCTAAAGAAGAGTTGAAGCAAGTGTTGTAGTAGAACTCAACACAAGCTAAGTAGTTGGACCAGAGATGTGGTTGGTTTGCAACAAAGGATTTGAGATAGTGCTCCAAGCATCTGTTTACCTCCTCTGTTTGGCCATCAAATTATGGATGATAAGAAGTGTTCATCCTTAATTAAGAACCCTGTAACTTGAAGAGCTTCTTCTAGAATTTGTTTGTGAATAGAAGATCCTTATAACTGACAATTGATTTTGGAAGGCCATACAACTTGTAGACAATGTCCATGAAGAAATTTGCAACCTTGCTTGCTGTGAAGTTAGGACTAAGAGTGCATCAGCTACTTTGTTGTTGCTGCCAAGGTTGTAGAGGATTTCGTATGAGTATCCTAGCAACTTGGTGAGATAGTGTTGTTGCTCAGGAGTTTGGATTGTCTGATCCATCAAATACTTCGGGCTTCTATAGTTCATTTTGATAAAAAGGCAAAAAACATCCCACCAAGTAGATATTGTCTCCGTTTTTTACAGCTGAAATGATGGCATAGAGTTCCCTAATATAAACAGACTGTGTTTGCATTCTTGGGCCCATCTTTTTGCTGTAAAATAAAATAAGATGGGGGGTTAGAACAGGACAGCACCAATGCCAGAACCACTAGCATCAGTCTCCAAGGTGAAAGGCTTTGTGAAGTCTGGCAAGCTGAGGATGAGTGTGGAAGTCATTGCATTTTTTAATAGTAAAAAGCCTTCCTTGTCTGGCATACTCCATTGAAAAACATCTTTCTTCAAGAGATCAGTTAATGGGCTAGCAAGGTTGGCATAATTCTTGATAAACCTCTTGTAGTAACCTCTTAACCCCAATAAGCCTCTCAACTGTTTTGGATTTGAAGCTTCAGGCCATTCTACCATT
Organism: Bretschneidera sinensis; assembly: GCA_023935145.1. Classification (NCBI taxonomy): domain Eukaryota; kingdom Viridiplantae; phylum Streptophyta; class Magnoliopsida; order Brassicales; family Akaniaceae; genus Bretschneidera; species Bretschneidera sinensis. The sequence goes on from CM043702.1 coordinate 13,463,462, forward strand.
GCTTGTATCTTGGAATGGTTAGGTTCCACACCTTTCATAGTGATCATCTTAGCCACAGGAGCAAAGGTTTCTTCATAATTAACACCATATTCCTGTTTATTTCCAAGTGCAACAAGCCGAGCTTTATAACGATCCAAACTTCCATCAGATCGAACCTTGACGGAGTAAACCCATTTGCAACCCAGAGGGACTATAGTGGAAGGACAAGGTGCAATGTCCCAGGTGTGATTGGCCTCTAAAGCAGCAATTTCTTCCTGCGTAGCTTGTCGCCAACAATCATGCTTGATAGCATGTGAGTAGCATGTGGGAATATCAAAATTGGACAATGCAGCAGTAAGAGCAGAAGCAAACCACCCATACCTATCCGGAGGTAAAGATATTCGAGAAGAGCGACGTACCAAGTGTTCTGAAGGTGCTGCAACTGACTGGAGCATGGTAGGATCAGATATCGGTTGAGCCATCGGAAGAGACTGTGGGCGGGAGCGTCTCGTATATACAATACCTGGTTTAAAGCGAGAGCTGACTTGATGAAGATCTGAAAATTGTTGCTCAAAGGAGGGGAGGACCACCGTAGAAGAAGAGAGCTCAGAGGATATAGGAAAGAAATGTTGATTTTCAAAGAAAATAACATTCCTAGAAATACGTGTACGATGTAAGGTAGGATCATAGCAAACAAATCCCTTTTGACACACATTATATCCCAAGAATGCTGATGAGAGTCATAAAATGCATCTAAACAATACTTAATTGTTAACATTTTAGGGTTGATCTCGGTCGTAATCGCACTTTTACATGTTGATAACTCTAAAGTGATATTCATAAATCATTGACTTAATTCGATGCATTTTCAGGTGCTTTGAGTACAAAAGAGATAATAAAGCGATCCATGTTTAAAGCACCAAAAGATCTTGGGTGTCGGTGCTCATTTTTGTCTAAGGTTTAGACGTGTCCAAACGTGATTCAAAGATGGTTAAACTCTAAACTAAGGCTGGAGTAATAAAGTACAGTAAGTTAAAAGACTGCACACAAGTGTGTGCATCACTTTGGAGCAAGTTAAGGGTAGGCACACTAGTGTGTGCACTTCTGCATACAAGCTGAAGAAGTTTCACTGAATTGCCAGAATTTCCCGTACAGATCAATCATCTTTGCAGATTAAACTGTATTGATGTAGGAAGAACCAGATGATGAGCCATATATGCTTAGAAAGATCCGGAAGTCTATTTTCTGGAGAATTTTACGGTTCGTAAAAAGGATTTTTCTAGAGAAAGTTATGGCAGTTTTAGTGGAAACAGTTCAGGCCAGCACAGCAGGCCCAGACGCACAGCAGGCCCAGGCGCACAGCACGGCCCACTCGCCTCTTGACCGGATTAGGGCAAGCAAATGACATTCTCCAAGACCAAAACACCCCCCTCATGCTCTATAAATATATCTTTATGGAGTGTGCAGCTGGGCATTGAAGAGAGAAAGCAAGGAAGAGAGAAAAAAGAGAGGATTCAAGGGATCCAAATCCAGCATTCTTCCATTTTATTTCTAAGTTTTCTTTGGTTGCAAATCAAGGGGAGAACATCCATATTGTTCATCCACCTTGAACTCCATGGCCAAATCAAGGGGAAAGCATCCTTATTGTTCTTCCACCTTGATTTCCATGGCCAACTAATCATTTTACAAGGGAAAGGGATGAATCTTTAGGGATTTCTTGTTCTTTATTTCTTGTTCTTGATTCAGTTGTATGGATTTATTGTTAAATATTGTTTATGAATTATTCATTGATTAAGTAAGAAGATTTGAGTTCATGTGATAGATGTACTTCTTATTCTTCTTCTTTTAGACTCTCTTAATCCGGTGATTGCATCATTCTCCTCCATTGAGGTTGGTTGGATGTGATTGATTCCGGTAGATTTATCTTATTGATTGTCCATTATTGCGATATTGTCTTTTAAGATATATTGTCGTTTCTTGATAATCTTTAAGATCGGTCATGTGTGCATGAACCGAAATCAATGATTAATTCGTAGCAATTATATAAGAATTGTAAATGTGCTTGATTGAATATATTCCGATTGCTTGTTTGGGAGTTGAAACTTGCAATCGAGATAAAATCAATTGAATCAAGAGTGGAAATAGGGAACAAACCTAAGGAGGATTCCCGGAACCTTGTTATTTCTCATTTATATTTCATTTACATTTACGCAATTTTCCTTTACATTATTTCACCATCAAAGCTTAAAAATCTTGAGTTTAACTTTTATCGTTCGTTTTAAGGTTCACACATTTTCCTTTGTACTTAACTTGTTTCCCTGTGGAATCGACACCCCAAAGCCGTACTACAATAACCGTGTTATACTTTGGGCGTAATCAAATGCACATCTAACAGATTAAGCAGATAATTTATGTCGCTTATGGGGAGGTAAATGGACAAAACATACACAACCAAAGATACGGAGATTATCATAACTAGGTTGTTTAGCAAACAAGCGGAAATAGGGAGACTCCATGTGTAAGATTTGGGAAGGTAAACGATTAATCAAGTGAGTAGCAGTTTTCAAAACCTCGACCCAGAACATTGATGGAACAGATGATTCTAACAAGAGAGTACATACCACATCAAGAAGATGACGATTTTTGCGTTCAGCTACTCCATTCTGTTGGGGAGTAGCAGGACATGAACGTTGATGAATAATACCTTTAGATGCCAAGAATTCCTGAAACTCAGTAGACAAATATTCACCACCAGAATCTGTGCGTAATGTCTTAATAGTCGCAGAAAATTGATTGTCAACATACGCTAAAAATTTAGTGAAAGTATGAAAAACCTCAGATTTAGAGCGAAGAAAATAAACCCAAGTGAATCTGCTATAATCATCAATGAAAGTCACATAATATTTAAATTTTTCATGTGAACTAACGGGAGAAGGTCCCCAAACATCACTATGGATAAGATCAAAGCAGTGAGAAGCTCTGCTAGCATGTAAAGGAAAGGGAAGAATTTTGCTTTTACCAAGTTTGCAAGAATCACACTTAAGAGATAAAGAAGAACGTTCTTCATTATCAAGAAAACCATAGTGCAATACATGAGATAAGATCTGAGTATTGGGATGGTCTAAACGACGATGCCACACCATACTCAGATTTGGAACATTATTGCAAGCAAGAGACTTAATAGACGAAACTAGAGAAATTACTGGGACAGATAAAAATAGTGGAAACAAGCACCCCACTTTAGGTCCCTTCGCGATCAGCTCTCCCGTTACCTGGTCCTGTACAACACAACCATCACCAGAAAAGTTAACAACACAATTGTTATCAACTAATTGACCAACATAAATGAGATTCGTGGAAAGTTGAGGAGCAAGAAACACATCAGTGAATTTAGAAGAGGCATCTCCGACAGCAGCAATTGGTAAAGAACTGCCATTGGCAGTCTGAATGGCAGATGGACCAACATAGGGTCGAACATGACACAGAGCGGTGGGAGTATTCGTCATGTGATTAGAGGCCCCCGAGTCTACGTACCAGAGTTTGGTAGAATTTTTACCTTGAAACCCCATTGCAGATAATGCTGAAATTAGCATCTGTTGCACCATTTCAGGTGTGCAGTAATTCGCTGCAGGAGGTCCCGAAACTGGAGAGGCACTGGAAGAAGAGCCAGGAGCTGCGGAGGGTACAATAACAGAAGTCTGAAATGCTTGAGCCTGACGATTCTGTGGGCGGAGACGATATTCTTTGATGATGTGACCTTTCTTCTTACAATAAGAGCAGTATTTCTTGGGACAATTGGCAGCAATATGCCCATATTCCTTACAGCAAAAACACTGCAAGTTTTTAGAATGCATAGGCGGTCTGCATCCTTGGGCAGCATAAGCAACAGTTCCTGGACTACCATAAGATTGCTCCAGAGTGGCTTGAGTACTAAGACGTTGTTCTTCACGAAGTAACTCACCAAAACAAACGAGGAGCGAATAGATTCATATTCTGGGCGTAGTTTCATAAGAAATTGATCACGCCATCTAGTCTCGTGGAGGTGCTGAATAGTCAAAAGAGTGGCAATAGGAACAGCCGCTGTAACAAGATCAGTATAGTCAGTCCAAAGAATCAGAAAGGCCGAGTAATAGTCTTGGATGGAAAGACTGCCATGTTGAAAGGTGGCAATTGCATGCTCTAACTGAAAGCGATAAGCATCATTATCTTGATGATAAACCTTCTTCAGATAAGTCCACATGGATTGAGCAGACCGATGAGTACGCAAGTTGGTGACAATATGTGGCTCCACCGAACCAAGAAGCCAAGACATGATCCGAGCATCAAGCATAGTCCAAGAAGGAGAAGACCTAACATCCTTCGATTGGTCTGTATTGGATGTTTGTGCGACATCCGTGCCATCGATATGGCCCCAAAGTTCTTTTCCCTTGAGAAAAATTTCAAACTAAAAAGCCCATATAGAGTAATTTTTGCCCGTAAATTTGACACACACAAGTGCAGAGTCCATTGCAAATAAGTGCAAAAAAAATAGCCCGACCAAAAAAAATGCCGAAACCACCCAAAGCAGAAAAAAAACAAACTGCCAAAGAGATCTGAGAACAAAAAAAAACACCGAGAAATCTGAGACCCAAAGCTACAAAACACCTCTCTGAAAATAGAGGATGTTGTGAATGCCGAAACTGCTCAAACCAAAAAAAAGAGGAGGTGCCGACAACACCAACCCAGAAAGAGAAGACCGAAAAACAACAAAAAAAACTTTCACGTCGGGTTCACCGAGAACAACACAGAACACGACGAAACACAAAACCGAGAAAAATTACAAACGAAAGAAGAACCTAAGCAACTGGCTCTGATACCATGTTAGAATTTATGATAGTAAAGAGATGTGAGAATTGAAGAGAGTAAAGAGATTGTACAAATGCTTACTTGAGTTCATATTATTGAGAATACAATTAAAGAGTATATATAGGTTGTTAAAGGAAAAAGGCATTCCTTAAAACAAGGAAGGAAACATGGTCTAAAGTAAGCCTTAAAACAATGATGAATATATGGCAAGTGTAGGTGAAGTGGAATAGTTAGTGACCCTAATTAAAGAAAAGAATATGGACTTTGTCATCCATTGACAATGATGTGCCCCAAGTAATCTATTTATTTCTTGGCAAATTGGCATTTTCTCAATTTAGCAAAAAGGTTGTTTTCCTCAAGGCATTGCAGGACTTGTCTCAAATGTCGCACATGGCCTGTGAGGCACCTATTGTAGACCAAGATGTCATCAGAGAAGATTATGATAAACCTTCTCAAGAATAGTGTGATGAGCTTGTTCATTGTGACCTGTAATGTTGCAGGGGCATTTGTCAAACCAAAGGGCATCACCAAGAACTCATAGTGACCTTGATGGGTTCTGAAAGCAATTTTTGGAATGTCCTCTTTCCTCATTCTGATTTGGTGATATCCAACCTTGAGATCTAGTTTGGAGTAGATAATAGCACCATGCAGTTCATCCATCAATTCATCTACAGTAACAATGGGAAACTTTTCCTTAACAGTAAGAGCATTCAAAGCTCTATAATCCACATAAAACCTTCAAGTTGCACCTTTCTTTTTAACTAACAGGACAGGTGAGCTGTAAGGGGTGTTGCTAGGTTAAATAACACCATTTTCTAGCATGCTACTGACTAGTTTCTCTATCTTTGTCTTTTAAAAATGGGGGTATCTATAGGGCCTCACATTGACAGGTTTGGAGTTTGGTTCAAGATGCAATGGTCAGTGGCTTTATGGGGTGGTAATGTGTTTAGGGTTGCAAAGACACGGTGAAATTCATGCAGTAAACTTGTTATTTCAGGATATTCTAAACTATCATCAGAATACAAAGTATGTACTACAGGTTTTTCCTTATTCATAGACATCAAAATGAAACAAGAGTCTTAGCTATTATTCTTGGACAGTTTAATAAGGGAACTGCAAGAGATATGTTCAGTTTTTACCTCTTATTGGCCTTGGAAGTGGATCTTGTTTCCTTACCAGCAAAAGTCCATTATAAGGGATATGTAATATGTTGTTACTGGTCCCAATTCTTGTAGCCAGTGTACTCCTATAATTAAGTCTGCTCCTTGTAAAGAGATGACATATAAGTCAAATGTAAAATCATAGCCCTGGATAGGGAATGGAGTTTATTCACATACTCCAATGCAGGTTAAGTATTCACCATTGCCAACTTCGACATTGAAATGGGATGATGGGATAATAGGTAGTGCAAGAAACTAAGCAATTTTTTCTTGAATCAAGTTATGAGTATTGCCTCCATCAATCAAGAGTTGGACAGGATGCTTCTTGATTGCACCCAAAAGTCTAAGTGTTTCTGGAGTCTTCTATCCAAGAAGAGCATGCAAGGAGATTTTTGAGACTTACTCATCTTTTAGACTAGCAAAAGGGTTAAAGAATTCATGTTCTTGATCTTCTTGTTCATAACCTTCCCAGAACAGCAAGGAACTCTTTGCTTTTCACTTGTGTCCAAGATGAAACTTCTCATCACAATTGAAGCAAAAACCCTTCTCTCTTCTTGTTTGCATTTCTTGTAGGGAAAGTCTTTTGATGGGAAACCTCTGAACTGGTGGTACTGGAGGCCTAGCTGTAGAAGGCTGAGGGGTCCAATTGAAACAAATGTTTCCTTGGCCTATATCCAGAAATTTGGAACTCATTATAGAGCACCATGATTTGGAAGAACTTCTTCACCCTATCTGTCTTCTTACAGTCTTGCTAATCCCACAGCATCATGGAAATCCAGAGTTCTATAGGCAACAACCTCTCTTCTGATGTATGGCTTAAGACGAGATGAAACAATTCATCAAGAACTGATCTAAAATACCATTTACCTTGCTGGACAGTGCTTCAAATCTTGCTTGGTACTCTAGAACAGTGCCTTCTTGTAGGAGTTTGGTCAATGCACCTTGGGTTTCCTAAAAAACAGAATGACCAAATCTTGCTTGGAGTGCTTTGAAAAATTGAGGCCAAGATTGGATCATTTTGTTATGTTGTGTCAACTGAAACCAACTTCTTGTTGGTCTTTCCAAATACAGTGAGACTAATGACAGTCTTTGGTGGTCTGGGGTGTGGGAGAAGAAGAAAAATTGTTCATCTTAGAAGAGCTAATCCATGAGATCACCTTTCTTAAATTTTGGTAATTCAATCTTGGTATTTCTGATGTTGGAGAACTGAGTAGTATGTTGTTATGAATCTTGATCTTGATCAGAAGGGGTTGAGTGGTCATCTAGAGGATACCTTTGCTTCAGTGTGTCAATCTCTTTGATGGCAACATTAATCTCTTATCTAAGTTTAGCAAGTCTTTCCCAAGAGAACTCAACCTCGTTAGTCTTGGAATGTAAATCTTCTGCCATGGCTTAAAGACAGTAAAGAACAATGAAAGTACCAATGTTAGAGGTGTGTGGAGGAGGAAAAAATTCTGATGGGGAGTTGAGGGCTCTGGATAGAAACGAAAATGAGGATTGAGTTTTGTTTCGAGCACAAGATAGCTTCTAAAGGTTCTTATTATTTTTCTTACTTTTCTTATACAAGAATGAGTTATATATAGCCTTGTACAGATAAGTACATATCACTAGTATTGTGTGCACATACACACAATCAAGACTAGTCTAACTAACTTCCTAAGTAACATGCAACCATTTTGTTTGGCTCCATTTACATCCATTCAAGTTGGCTCTTATTGTTACTGTAGTGCCCTTGATTTAATCTTGTTCCTTTGCTGCCTTACTGCTCCTCAAATCAGTGCTTTAGCTCCTGTAGTTATCCTCTAAACCTCACTGATAACCATGTTGTTCCCGCCCTTCTAGTTTTGTATAGCTACACCATATCTTTCTGGTTTCTTCAGTAGGCTTCTATCCCTTAGTTTCCTTCTTGTAACAGCTTGGCAATCTAAGGGATTCTAACATTGTTGTTCTCGGAAACCCTCACATAATTGTGGTTATCATTTAGTTTCTTCACTATAAAAGTTCTCCCATCTGGAGTGACAGATTCCCAAATCCTCCACGGTGGATCATTTTTAGGCCTCTTAAAATTGTGCCCACCTTGCACACTATAATCATTCAATATTTCTCTAAATGAAACCACATTAGGGAAAATATGGCCAACTTCAAATACAATTTTACTATATTCCCTTGGTTTAAAAGGCTTTGATGGTATCTTTATATCCCTATCAAACATCCTAGTCTTCTTCTTTGGACCAATATCTCTACTATCTGATTCATCACTTAGCACATAGTCTAAACTTTCATCAGAACTAATGTCACCAAGAGCTTCATCAGACTTCTCATCTTCTACAACAAAATCAGCATCACCACCCTCAACAGCCTCACCATCCTCGCCATACTCTAACCATTCCCCATCCTCTACATCAAAGAAACCATTGTATTCATCCTCTGACCCATACTAAGCAACTCTATCTCCCTCATTGTTTTCTACATCCTGCTTCTCCACACTAACATTCTGCTCATCCACACCAACATTTTGAGACTCCATACCAACATTTTGATCCTCCACACCATCCAAATTTAGTACCTTAGAACCACCATCTGAATTAACTATATTATTATTCTCTACAACATTTTCAGCTTTACCTATATTTTGTACCTCACCCTCAGCAGTTGCAGTACCCATAAAGTCACAAAATGCATTATCATCATCATACAAATTTACTAAAGATTCATTCTTTATACCGTCATTGAGGTCCAACCCCTGATAAGCGTGCTTATTCCATAGATTCTCAACATCATAATCAATAATGTTAATCACCTCTACATTTTCATCTAACTGAAAAGGGAATTTGTCAATTTCTACCCTTTGGACTACCAACAGAAGAAATGGGCCTAAATTGCTCTAATTCCTCAACATATATACCAACGCAATCAATATCACGATAATACCTAAATACATGAAGCAAGTCTTCGTTAGTTTTGATAATTATACCATTACTTCTTGTGATTTTTACCAGGGTTGAGTGAACATTGAAATTATGTTTTGAAGAAGTTCGAAGGAAAGTTATTAAACTTCGTACTTACGTTCAATATGTATTGTATTGCGAATTTAATGAATAAAGATCGGTGGTCATCGAACTTAACCACCTAATGGGAGGACCAAGCACCACGGTAAATGCCCCAAGTGTGCCGAAAATACACCTTAATCGCCCGCATGCACAATCACCTGCGTACTATTTTTCATAAGTTACTAAATTATATGTAACTCCTTGTCTATAAATCCATAAATATAATTATTTCAAAAGATTTTTTTTTTTTAAGAAACCTTTAACTTTTGTCATATGTTATTTTTTTAAAAAATTTATTTGGAGATATAAAGTTCAATTTATGCTCTTATAAAGATCCAAAATAATAAAACCCAATCAATAAAATCTCCATTTAAAATAATCTATTCAAGTCAATAGTTAAATAGTAAAGTAACTTAAATTTGTTTTTCATAAAATTAATTATAATATTTCTAAAAATTGATTTAAAAAAAGTAAATTAATTAAATTAAATGAATTTAAAACATCATATTTTAACAACTAAATGGAGGAGAAGGGAGATTTTAATTTTACAACAAACTTCATTTTTCAAACTATGTTCATACATTGAGATTCGAAATTGGGATGCTTTAATATAGAAGCCGACCTATTAAACCTTGCAAAGATCCAAAATAGTGAATATTATCAATTCAACCATTGTATATCAATAACACAATATCTTGGTTTTCTATACATAATTTTTAATTTCATATTTAATTATTCTATAAACTCATTTTTTCAAAATTTTAACTCGTTTATTTACGTCTTATGCTTACATGTGGTTGAGTAGATAAAAATTTCTATAAAATTAGTTATTTATTTGATTAATTTTTGTTTTAAAATTAATATATTTTTTTAATTATTTGAAATTTTTTACTTCTAGATTTGCATTTTTAAGCACATTTTATATTATTTTTTTAATAAATAACTTTTTTTTAAAAATCCAATGAATCAATAATAAAGTATTAGCAATATTAACTCAATCTATTTAAGGATAATTTAAACATCAACGTCCAATAAATGATTTATAAATCTATAAAGCTTGTGTCCTTTTTTTACCACCAAAACGATGTAGTTTGTATTAGTACTTGTGTGGTTTATGTAAATCATGCTATATATACCTTTCAAATTTGAAATAATAATAATATACAGTATAACAAAAAATATAAAAGTAAAAAAAAAAAGAAAAAAAAAGAAAGGAGAGTACCATTTTGACCTTTTTTTCTGTTTATTTGATGCCAAACCTTATTAACAGTATCATAGGTGGCGATTATATTACATTCTCTTTTAAATCATATAATCTTTGAAAAAATTATAGATCAAATTTCATAAAAATACAAATTAAAATATTTATTCAATTGAATCTGTTCTTAATGTCCAATTATTTTTTATCAAAAAAAAAAAAAACAAATGCTAGGGTTAACCCTTGAGAAAAAAGAATACCTAAAACATCGTCTATCAACAACTAACCGAAATCCATAAGAAGGTTTACAAAGGACTGGAGACCAGTCTGATTGTAACCTAACTTGCCATGAAATCTGTATTATGATTCCTTTCACACATCGTATGAACAGTAAAACAAAAGGAGATGCTCGGAATAAACAATCTACGATCCTCATGAAACTACATAACAAAAGGAGACAAAATATGGGATTGCCACAAGTAATGTAGTATTATAATCTTATATTGCCTTAAATGTTTGAACAATTTTATCAATTAAAAATATTTGCTTGCGCCTTAATAATTTATGTTCTGGGCCTTTTGGCAATATCGTCACCCTAAAGTTAATTACAAAAGCTATTTGTTTAAGTGCAATGGACAAACTAACACTACAGAGTATATCTTAACTATTGTCTAACATGGTAGCGGAAGTTTAAAATCAAGTGGGACAAATATTCTATAAACCTAAAAAAATAATATTAATTATTGAATTAAATAAGAAAGAAAAATCCCTCATAAAAAAAGAGAAAAAAAATCTTTATGGGCCACGCCCAATTTTTATTGTGCTCATTATTACGCCAAAAGAAAGAGGCATTTGGCCCATTTCATTGGGCTTACATTTTATGGAGGGAAGCGTTGGGCTTACTTTTAAGCATAGAAAGCAAAGATTGAGTACGGAGTATATGTATGGTAGCCCAGACCAACATGACTTTTGGAGCCATTTGCATGATTTGAATCTGAAAACCATTTTATTTTTAAAAAAATTATTTTTATATGATGATCTGAAAATAATTTTTAATTTTTAATCGTTTCTCTTTCGGGCATCCTGAGAAATCGCTCAATCAAATTTCAAACGGTTTTAAAACGTGTGAACTTATTGATAAATATTTTCGAGGATGTAATGTAACCCAAGAAGAAGAACATGCATGAATTGGAACATCTCATTCTAAAAGTAGGTTTGGTCTCTTCTTTAAAATTAAGATGAGTATGATTGTCAATCGCAACATTATTTGTAGAGTTCACTCTCCCGCGTGTGAACTGCAAATTATAATTTTAATTGTTAGCCAAGTTTGACGGTAGACTCCTTGAAATGAAATGTTTCATTTATCTAATTTTGTTATCATTTTTTTTTAACAGGAAAAGAAAAATGGCCCAATTAATTAGATGAAGTTCTCATGTTGTATACATTTTTTGTTAAATTTAAAATTAATTTAGTTGCCCTTTAAGATTACTATTAATTAGCTTTTCATTAGCTATCTATAAGGTCAAGTAGTGTCTTGCGTAACTTAATTAGAGTAAAAAAAAACATAAATTATATTTGGAAATTGATTTAAATATGTTTAAATAAGTAAATTTAAACATGTTTTAATCATTTTTTAAGCATCAAGAAAAAAAATGAAATTAAAAATTCATAAAATATAAAGAAAAGTTTTCAAACTAAACAATGACCGAATATATATGATAAATTAATTTGAGTTGTATACAGTACCTATAGCTGGCTAGCAGACCTAAATAGTACAATACTACATTTTTCTTGTATAGTATAAATTGCTTAATTTGAGAAATGTTCCTCTGGAAAATTGCGTAATGGTAATTTTTGTCTCATTAGATATGTTGTTGTCTCATTCTCTCCTTCTCTCTCTTCAATCTCCTTTTCCTTTTCTATTTCTTGATTTCATGAAACTTTGTCAAAGTTCCTCTCATGGTTAAACGATCCTTAGCCAGTTGAGCTGCACAAGACAAACCGACTCACATCTTTCTTTTCCTTGTAATGCATTGGGAGAGTCCTAACTTTCTCACAGTTTCTTGATGGATGCCGCAGAGCCTATTGTTCCCTTGTAGAGAAACCTGGGTAAGGTTCTTGAAGACACCTTTTGTTGGAACTTCTTCTTCCTAGTGATTGTAAGACAAAATTAAATTCAGCAAATACTGAAGTTCTTCTAATTCTTTTGGGATTTGACCGGAGAGACTGCTTGAAGAGAGATCCAAACTCTCCAGGGATGTTAAATCTCCTATTGAACTTGGATTCAGGGCATGTCATTGGATTTTTTAAGTACCGTTTTTGAAATGAAAGGCTAAAAAATTGTCGATGTACTATGGTCATCATATTTGTAAAAAATACAATGATTTTTTATATCTTCTTTTGTTTGTCAAAAAAAAAATGTACATGCTGAGATTAAGTCCAAAATTTGGTTAAGTGGGATAGAAGATCTGATTGAAATTTTGGAGGTTTTGATAAAATAGAGTCGAATCCGATCCTTGATGTGAATAACAAGTTATATTGAAGAGTAAACAACTTGATGGACAAGTTATTTGAATGCTATAAATATGGGTATTAAGAGAAATAGTCTCTCATCCTATTCCTGAAACATAAATATTTGGTCAGATGGAAAGTGTAACAAACAAAACACCAATATAGCTTGTAAAATAAGATTTTAGAAGGATTTAAGAGTTGAGTAAACATAGCTTTACTATCTAACGGTTGAATAAACATTTGGTGTATTGAGGTTTTGGTTGTGAGATTGTGAAGAGTTTTCACACAGTTTTGTCTAGAAAAATTGTAATTATTAACTCATGGACATAAACAAAAAATTGTGCCGAATAACATTAAAATTCTTATGTTTATTCTTTTATTTAATTTTGTTATTGTGATTATGTGATTGTTGATTAAGTATTAAATTCTCAACAAGGGATATCTCATCCATGTTTATGGTTTGGGTGAATTAAAAAGATTTTTGATGGAAAAATCTAAAATGGAACCATATTCAATTTTCGATTGTATATAAAGGGTCCATTTTCTTTATCTATCATGTAGGGCATGATCATAATGCAGTCTTACATTGTAGCTATGTGCATGAATGAGATATAAAGTTGAAAGGTACATCATTCATGTTTTCTGAGACAGATTAAATGTTGATTACAACGACTTGAGAAAACCTTCTCAGAAAAAAAGTTATATCTGATACTTGGTAACGTTGCTTATAGAAAAGTCTTACCCAAGTCAAGTGGGCATTGATTGCACTCATGCATTAATCAAGCCAGGCTGGAGAGAAAATAGCAAATAATCCTAGTTGAATTTTCTTTGTTCCTTTTTCCTCTCTGTTTAATGGGTTGTGTTTTGACTTGGAAGGGAACAACTTTTGTTTGTAGCATCGCCCTAAGTGGAAAATATTTTCAAGCAGTTGCCGATGAGAAATGAATGGATCATGAATTAGGGACCTCCTCTGATAATGACAGTGATACTTTAGCAACAGTCTAAACATCACCTTAACTCAAAATTATCTTAAGTTAATATTGGCTTTTGGTGTTTTCTAACAAGAACCACGATCTTTTTTATTTAAAAATTAAAATAAAAATCAAATTTATGATGAGATTAAATATTATATTGATAAATTTAAATTTAAATATTTTTCATTTGATAATGTAACATTCAATTTCACTATAAACTTGACTCCATTTCAATTTTCAAATGGAAAAGATCGTAATCCTTTCAATAAAAATTAAAACAAGCCAGAATGATCTCTTTGAGGCCTCAACTCAAACTTCATTTCTTCTCTTTTGTTCATTTATCCTAGATGCTAAAATCTAAATCCCAACAATATTTTAAGAGTTCAGTTTGGTTGCACAAATAATGATATATGTTTAAGAATGACTAAGTGTTGATATTTTTATTGATAGAGTATCTTGATTTATGTTCAAAGAGGATTATCATTTTAAATTTAATAATATTTTTTTTAATTGTATATAAATTAATATAATCTACCATAAAGTATACCAGCAATTTACCTCCTACAAAACGGATTCCAAACCATTGTCATGGAGAGTCAGGCTTTCTAGTAAAAAATTGTCATCATGAGATCAAAAAATCATCAAATTATATTTAAAATGAAAATTATGAACCACAATAATAATACAAAAAAAATCACAGAATATGATAATTTATGACCACTTACCGTTTGAATTCAATTATTAGTTCATTATCTTTTCATCTATTTGGTTATTTTACTTTATTTTTTGGATTATTATCACCAAATACCTTTACATTTTACTTTGTACTTCAACATTCCACTTGCATTTTAAAAACTATCAATTTACCTCATGCATTTTAAGTAAATGTCCAATAAAATCTTTTGGTAATAATTTTAGCGAAATTGATACTGATACATACAAAAATCTTGACTATTAAACAAAACAAGATTTTTTTATCAAATTTTGTGTGTGGACTAGTATCAACTTTAGTCAAGCTTTTTGTGTGCACCTGTATCAATTTTGCTAGAATTATTATCAGAATGGTTTATTGGGCATATGCCTAAAATGAAAGGGGTAAATTGATCGTTTTTAAAATTAAAAGGAGACATTGAAACACAGTACAAAATTTAAGGATGTTTGATAATAATAACCCTTATTTTTTTTATTTAGTATTTTTATTGTCTAATATTCCTAAATGTCCGTTAAAAACCCTCAATTACCTAACATTACAATTTCTCTATAATTTTTTTACCATTTCAATATATATGTTGTAAGTATATCAAAAAAACTATTAAAGAACCCAAAGATAATTTTTAAATCAATTTAACTATCATTAACAATAATAGAAGAGTTCACAACATCATTTAGTCAATAAAAAGCAACAATTCAACAATTAATTAACAATAAGTAAAAATATATTTGCCTTTAACATAATAAAAAAAAATTTAATGAAAGCATTGATCTTTTACCCTTCTAGAAAAAAAAATATTACTTTTTATATAAGAGTCCAAAATATATATTTTTTTTAAAAAAATCTGGAGAAAAATGTTTAGAGTGATATATTTTTTTAATTTTTGAGGGATTGGGTGGAAACTTCTCTTTTTCATATATAGGAGTCTTATAAAGGGAGTATAAATAATTTTTTTTCTTTAAATCTTTGGGGGCTAGTGCCCCATAGCCCTACAGTACTACAATATTACTCCTTTAAAGTGGGAGAACTAATAAATAAGTCATGTATCTTTGAGAGTTGAACCGTTATCTCAAAACTTTAATTTTGTTTTTGCAGTAAACCAAGGTTTCATTGGCAAAGAGTTTTGAATTTGAAATATCTTAAAAGTGAAATGTTATTTTTCTACAATTTTTTCCATTCATAACTTTTCTCTTTAATTCCCGCACTTTAATTTGTATACAATTGCATGAGGTTTTGCACATTGCTTGAATTAACTATAAAGATTGTAGTCTCGTGATCTAATGATCACTTCCAAATCCTTCATTTAGAGACTCGTGTTCTATCACATGGAAAATAACTCAAACGGGTTAAACCATTTTTCTTTAGTTGTGTAGTAAATGGTGCAAAAAAATTGAACAATTTTCATATGTGGATATTGCATTAAATATATGGAATTCACTAAAACAATAGTTAGGTCATCCCAATAATTTAGAAAGTATGAAAAATAATAAGTAACTAGTGTTATTTTAAACCGACTAAATTATCATTATTTCATTAGAAGGCCAAAAGAGGATTGTCACTAGTGTTATTTTAATTTAAGTGAGGTATTTTAGCAAATAAAGCAACAAAACCCTAACTATTATCTCAATCAACTCTGTATACTCAAACTCACAGAGAAAGAGAATCAGGAGAGAAGGAGAAGGGTATCAAATCAATACCTTAGCTCAAAAAAATTAAATCAAGGTGATTAAGAAATCTTTTGGTTTTTGTGAAAATAGGGCATTTAAGGTATAGTAATCTTGCTCAATTTTGAACTTATTGCCTCTTCAATGTTTCCTTGAATTTGATTTTAACCCAATCAAAGATCGATGTTTCCTTAGGTTTGATTTTGACTACACTAAGGAGGGGTGAACTTATTGTCTGTCAATGTTTCTTTTGTTCTAGATTGTGAGTTAAATCTTGAATAAGTTTAATCATATACTTAATGAATTGTTATTTTGGAATTTAATTTGAGTTTGTTTGATCGCCATTGATTGATTTTGCTAAACTTTTGATTGTGAAAGAACATTCTTAATAACTTATATTGATGAATTGGTTTGCTTATTTTAGTTACAATATTATATATGTAACACTAATTTATATATGTGCTTGATTCTTATTAAGTTGAGTAAGAATATTTGTTGGCCATATTGATTTGGAAGTGGAAAGTTAGGTTCATTGTCGGGCTTCGGATAGTGCAAGAGATTATCTTAATTCGTAGGTTCTTTTAACTGTTTCTAGAGTAATATGGAGGATGAAATAACTCATAGACTTGGACAATTTGAGTATTTTGTTGTCTCCAACTTGTTTCTACATTTTTTTTTTCTTTTAGAGATTACCCTTGTTAAGTGATCTTATTGTAATATCCGTAATCGTAAAGTAGGGAGAAAGAACTTTAATAAATATGATATAAAGTTAAAAAAAGAGCAAAAAACGTGGCAACAGGTGTTGCCACCTGCTGCCAAACTAAGAA
The DNA here is from genome assembly GCA_023935145.1 of Bretschneidera sinensis. NCBI lineage: Eukaryota > Viridiplantae > Streptophyta > Magnoliopsida > Brassicales > Akaniaceae > Bretschneidera > Bretschneidera sinensis. The sequence continues at coordinate 13,480,382 of CM043702.1, forward strand.
AGGAAACATGCATGCCCTCTACGTTTTTGAAACGTGGAGGCTTGTTAAATGCTAAGTGTTAGTATATATATATACACCTATGTGAAATCGTAAACAGATTTCACATAGTTTTTTTTCAATTTCTCGTTTTTCTCTAAACCTTTGGGGATCCAAAGAAAGGTTAAAAGAGTAAATTTTTTGAAGGGATTTACAGGGGAATTTTATAAAGAGTCACAAAAAGCTATCAGAAAAACAGAAGGTAATAACATAATGCTTATTTTTTAATTTTTAGTATTCATGAAATTTCCCGGATTACAAAGTGAGAATTTTCAAAGGGTGCAGTTTATGAAGAATTGAAGAATAAATTAGAATTTTAATATAAATATTATATCAGGTGTTGACGATCAGCAATCGAGAGAAATTTCTGAGAGGAACGAGAAAAGTAAGGAGGCGATCCACGGGTAGCTTTAAGTGCTACGTGGTGAGCTATATTTACTTTAAGTAATTTAAATAAAAAATCAAATATCTAGTGATAATATTAAAATAAATTATTAGCTTATGATTTGGTGATAAATAAAGATTTGGTTGATAGATATGATATGAATATTGGACATGTAAAAAAATTATTATGTGAGAAGAAATATTATTAGAATAGTGAGTTGATTTAATAATGATGGTGATAATTAAATTCTTGATGAGCTATAGTGGATGATTTGATGTGATTTGTGATGAAATTTAGTAGATCTTGACAAGCTTTAATGGATGATTTGATGTGATTTGGGATGAGAGGAATTTAGTAGAATTTTTTATATATAATTTGAGAAAAATCAGGATAGCCAATTTAAATATTTGAATTCATATTTTTTTTATGTACATATCTCACATCATTGTTCATATGCATATGCATTAAATAAAAGAAAAGAACCAGAAAGACAGCCGGTCTAATGAAAACGAAAGAACCAGAAAGGCAGTCAGTCTAAATGAGAATAAAAGAATCGGTAAGGTAGCTGGTCTAAAATAAAAACATGTTGACATGTGGGAAGATGTTCCCATAATAATAATAATTCATGCATTGCATCTGTTTTAATTATTGCTTGCATTATTGAAATGATGATGTGTAGTATGTTATTGCGAATTTATTTATAGATGGATGAGTCTCACAGAGAGACAGTTATGGTGATAAAAACCATCTAAATGGTAGATTTTATTATGTGAACCTCATTACGAGCTAATTATGAGATAATTGATAGTCTTAAGGTGAACCAATAAAAACGAGAAAGAGATTGATAAATAATAGATCTTATGACATGTGTAGTAATAGTAGAATGCTAGTATCAAGTTGTATGAAATATAAATGATTTAATATTGAAAGATCATTTATACAAATTGAGTCCTTATAGTAAATTTAATTCACTAAGTTTGTGAAGCTCATCCCTCATTGTACAATGATTTCATGTAGCAGACAGGACAAATAGTCTGGTGGGTTGAGAGTCAGACGAAATCATTTCTGTAAGCCACGTACGTGTCAACATTCTAAGACTAATGAGAAAATAAAATAAATATTTATTTGTAAATATTCATGCATATTACGTTGTGTAAAACGTTTAAGTTCATATCATATTGATGTATCTCCTCTGTTGAGAATTGAGGATTGATGTAAAAGAAATTCGGTTAGAATTATTTGTATTGTTGCATATAGGTGTCGTGCTGAGATTTTCAAAATGTGATGACACAGTCTCGAGGGTTGATTATGCTCAAAGGATAACGCAGTAGTTGTAGCATAGCTTTGGGGTGTCGATTCCAAAGAGAGAGAAATTTAAAGAATAGTAGAAGGAACAAAGAAACTAAAGAAAAATATTAAATGATTAATAGAGAACAGAGGTTAATTTTAAATTCAAATTAAAGTGCAGCAAAGTGACTAACGGAGAAAGTACTCAAATTTGACAAACAGTAAACCGTCGAGAATCCCTTGCACAAATCTGGTATTTTAATTATTCTTAATTCGTTGAATAACTCAATTGGGAACTCAATTCCCAAAATTTCCAATCAGAAGGTGTAGATTTATAAACCAAGATTAAACCAAATGTAACCCTTTGAAAAATCATTCACCACTTTTAAAATACGTAAATTATCATCACTATTGAGAAAATCCAACGACGACAATATACTCATGAAGCGATATTGTAGCAAAGAATTAAATCAACATAGATAAATAATTGATCCAAACATAATCAAAGAACTAATCCATTCAAAAGAGAAAGCATGACTGAATCCATAAACAGAATAAATTCTACGATTATTCAGAGAAGAAAACATCACCAATGAATTGAGAATGATAAAACAAAAGAGTTTTAGTAATTGAAAATCAAATACATAAATTAAAAAATAAACAAAAATATCATCTACTGTGCAAGTTCATCCCTAGCCCCATTTGAGAATTTAGTTATCCATAAATATAATGGACAACAAAAATCTCAAGGAAAAAATTAGAGCAAATATTAAAGTGCTAAACATTAAACTTTAAAACTTAAAAGAAATAAATTAACTAATAATACATAGAGAGAGAGAAATTCCACCCGCAACTGCTGTGCAGTGATTCCCCCGATTGGTAGCAAAATCTTCCATATTGCACCCCTTGGTAGCAAAGGCTCCGAGATTGCACACCCATTTGATGAAGTGAAATGAAGCTTTTATAGGGGAACTTCATGAGTGCAATGCGTTTCCAATCCGATATGGGATGTGAGATGTAGAATGTTTTTCCAACCGATGTGGGATGTGGGATTTAAGCCTTCACATGCCCTTCAAAACTTCTGCCCACGCTGAAATCATGCACAGCCTGACCTTTGTCTACAAAAACTGCCATAACTTTATCTAAAAAAATCATATTTACGAGCCGTAAAATTCTCCAGAAAATAGACATTCAGATCTTTCCGAGCATATATGGCTCATCTCCTGTTTCTTCCTGAATCATTACAGTTTAATCCACAAAAATTACTTCTGCCACGCTGAAATCACGTATAACCTGCCCTTTGTCTACTAAAACTTCCATAACTTTCTCTAGAAAAATCATATTTAGAAGCCGTAAAATTCTCCAAAAAATAGAAATTTGGATCTTTCCAAGCATATATGGTTCATCTCCTGGTTCTTCCTAAATCAATACAGTTTAATCTGCAAAAATGACTTATCTGTACGGGCAATTCTGGCAATTTAGTGAAACTCCTTTCCAAGTGCTTGTAAACCTGTAAAACAGAAAAAAAAAAAAAAAAAAACTCAAAGTAACAAATTCTTAACCCAAACATATAAATAAATACTTGAGTGCTGTTGCACTCGATCGCAGGTCTCCTATGCTCGATTGCAACAGCAGATTCCAGCTTTTGCATTTTTTTCACATTAAATCCCCAATTTCCTTTACAATCCTATAAAACATTAAAAATCATAAAACTAACACAAAATATCATATTAGGACACAACTAAAGAATTAATAAATGTAAATTAAGGGGCCAAAATATGCAATATTTGGCACTCATCAAATACCTTCAAACTTACATTTTGCTAGTCCCTTAGCAAAACAAAATAATAAAAAAAACTAAATGAAAAACAAAGAACACAAAGATAAATCTATCATTCATGGTGTCCAAAAATTTAAGTGGCACACAAAACCATGATATTCATTCATGAGCAAGCTTAAAATATAAACACATCTTTGCAATGAATAGGAATTTTAAAATCTAATTACTTACAAAAGGCCGGCTAAGGCATCACAAGCTCGAATCCGTGTAAAGTTAACTAGCACATAAAAATGAAGCTTCCAAATAACTCCAATGTGTAATGTCTTCATGTCTCAAGATTCACCGAATTTCCCATCAGAATGAACAACAATGGCATTGTTTTATTTCTTTCTTCCTTTTATTATGAGGCTCGTCATGTTTAGTTCCCTTAAGTTTTCTAATTGACCCATGTAGCGAGTGTTGAGTCAATGACTCCCAAACCAGATGGTTTTAAGGCAACATGTGTAAAGACACCCCTAAGGACTTACTAACTCAAGTCAAAAAGGCTACGAAACTAAGCAAAATCCCCACCTTTTGACGTGAACACTCACTGCTTACTGAGGCAAGAGGTCCAGTTACTCAGTGGAAAGTTTGTCAATGATCATCATGAGCAAAATTTCCACCTTTTGACGTAAACACTCATTACTTACTGAGGCAAGAGGTCCAGTTACTCAGTGGAAAGTTTGTTAATGATTGTTATGAGCATTTTCTTATTGTTTTTTTTTTCACTTCTCTATGCCAAAGTGTCCATCCAATAAGTCATCCAGAATCAGCTAAACCATGGAATATACACATTAAAATAAGATGTCATACCTCACACGATTATGTGCTAATGTGCTCATATCAGATTAGATCAAACGTGTGAATTCTCAAATGCCTAAATTAAGTAACTAAACTTTAAAATTCTATCATCAGATCATGTGTTCACGATTTTAAGCTTTCCAATGAAATCACATCACAATATTGTTTAGATCAACCAAAATTTCAAAACAATCATGAACATGCATTTATCTTTTCAATAATATATATAAAAAAACTGGGACAAAGTGTGTGTGAATGTGTCTCCAATACCCCCAAACTTAAAGTACACAGTGTCCCCAATGTGTGAATAACATGAAAAGATCTGACTTGGGAGATGGAGAACTAGCTGAACTGGCATGGCTCATAGCATACCCTTAAACTTGAACTGATGCACACATTGTCCCTGAAAAAGAAATACTAAAGTAATACTGGAAAACAAAAAAAATATATTAAAAATAAACAGTAGTAAGAAGTATGAAAAAAAACAATGAAAACAAAACAAATAAAGAAAGGAAAAAAAATACCTGCGTGGTGTGGTCAAGGTTGATAGACCTGATCCATAAATGGAATATCTTCTACTTTCGGACCTTGCCTATCAATTAATACTTTAAGGCGTTAACCATTTACTTTAAAGATCCGACCATCCTTAGGGTCCTCTATTTCTACCACCCCATTTGCAAAAACATTCTTCACTACAAAAGGACTGGTCCACCTAGACCGAAGTTTTTCTAGGTGCTTATGGAGTCTAGAATCATATAAGAGCACTCGATCATTATGCTTAAACGTTTTTCTCAAAATATTTTTATCATGAAACGCTTTCATTTTAGCTTTATAGATTCTATAGTTCTCATAAGCATCATTTCTCAACTCCTCTAACTCGGCCAACTGAAATTTTCTAAGCTTACCTGCTTCTCCCATGTCAAAATTGAAATGCTTGATGGCCCAATAAGCTCGATGCTCGAGCTCCACAGGTAAGTGGAAAGGCTTTCCAAAAACAAGCCTATAAGTTGACATACCTAAGGGATTTTTGAAAGCTGTACAGTAGGCCCAAAGCGCATCAACTAGTCTCAAAGACCAATCTTTGCGATCCGGTTTACCGTTTTTTCTAAAATTTGCTTAATTTCCCTGTTTACAAATTCTACCTGGCCAGTTGTCTGGGGGTGGTAGGCAGTAGAGATCTTATGCACCACCCCATATTTTTTCATCAAAGCTTCAAAAAAACGGTTGCAAAAATGCGTGCCTCGGTCACTAATGATAGCACGTGGTGTATCAAATCGAGATAACACATTTTCTTTGAGAAATTTAATTACAATCCTATTATCCTTGCTCCTGCAAGCTGCTGCCTCTACCCATTTTGACACATAATCTACTGTCACAATAATATATTGATATCCAAAAGAATGAGGGAATGGTCCCATAAAATCAATGCCCCAACAATAAAAAATTTCAATCACTAAAATTGGGTTTAAGAGAATCATATGATGATGTGACATAACTCTTAACTTTTGACACTTTTCACATGAGCGACAATAGATGTTTGCATCCTTAAACAAGGTGGGCCAATAAAATCCACACTGCAGAATTTTTGTAGCAGTTTTCTTCATTGAAAAGTGGCCCCCACAAGTTTGGGAGTGACAAAATTCCAAGACACTAGCAATCTCTTCATCAGGGATGCAACGACTTAAAATTTGGTCAGGGCAGTATTTGAAAAAAAAAAGGTCATCCCAATAGAAATTACGTACCTCAGTCATGAACTTCCTGTTGTCCTGAGCACTCCAATCCACCGGTATCTCACCTGCAGCCAAATAATTAACAATATAAGCAAACCATGATAAAGAGGTAATAGAAAGTAAATGCTCATCAGGAAAATCATCCCTGATTAGTAGGTGCTCAGAGGTGTCCTCAAATGTAAGCCTCGAGAGATGGCCAGCTACTACGTTCTCTACTCCTTTATTATCTTTGATGGTGATGTCAAATTCCTGCAAAAGTAAAATCCACCGTATTAGTCGCGCCTTAGCATCCTTCTTTGTAAGGAGGTACTTAAGAGCTGCATGATCTGTGAAAATAATAATAGGAGAACCAATCAAGTAAGCACGAAACTTATCCAAAGCAAACACTATAGCTAGCAACTCTTTTTGAGTAGTGGAGTAATTCATCTGAGCACTATTTAAAGTTCTACTAGCATAGTAAATGACAAAAGGCTTCCCCCCCCTTCGCTGTCCAAGAACAACACCTACAGCAAAGTCACTAGCATCACACATGATCTCAAAAGGTAAAGTCCAATCAAGTGACTGCATTATGGGTGCTGAGGTAAGCTTGTCAATTAGCATTTTAAAGGCCTCTTGACAAGCTTGTGTCCACTCAAATGGGGCATCTTTAGCTAGGAGGTCACATAGTGGTCTAGATATGGTGGAAAAATTCTGTATGAACCTCCTATAAAAGCCTGCATGACCAAGAAAGGATCTCACATCCTTTACTGTCCTAGGTGTAGGTAACTTAGAGATTAATTCAATCTTAGATTGATCAACCTCTATCCCCTTAGAAGAAATAATATGCCCTAAGACAATACCTGAAGGTACCATAAAGTGGCATTTTTCCCAATTCAAAACTAATTCCTTCTCCTCACAACGAGTCAATACTCTCTCTAAATTCAATAAACATGCATCAAAAGAAGATCCAAAAATAGTCAAGTCATCCATAAAAACTTCCATGCAATTTTCAACCATGTCACTAAAAATGCTCATCATACAACGTTACAAAGTAGCAGGTGCATTACACAATCAAAATGGCATTCTATGAAAAGCATAAGTACTATAAGGACAAGTGAAAGTGGTTTTATCTTGGTCTTCTAATGCAATTTCAATTTGATAATAACCAAAATAACCATCCAAGAAATAATAGAAAGGATGACCAGCAACACGCTCAAGAATTTGATCAATAAAAGGGAGGGGAAAATGGTCTTTCCGGGTGGCAGCATTCAATTTCTGTAATCAATGCACATCCGCCACCCAGTCACAAGTTTTGTAGGGACTAACTCTCCCAGGTCATTCTTCACCACAGTAACACCTGACTTTTTAGGAACAACTTGTGTAGCACTTACTCATTTACTATCAGCAATAGGATATATGATTCCCAAATCTAATAGTTTCAACACTTCATTCTTCACCACTTCTTTCATAGTGGGATTAAGCCTACGCTGGGGGTCTCTGCGAGGGCCAGTTCCTTCCTCCAAATTAATTTTATGAGAACAAACTAGGGGACTAACACCTTTTATATTAGCCATGCTCCAACCTAAGGTTGACTTATGCTCACTTAGAGTCCGAATTAATTTCTCACCATGAGACTCAGACAATTCAGATGAGATAATAACAGGAAAAGTATCACATGGACTAAGGAAAACATGCTTTAAACCTTTAGGCAGAGGCTTCAATTCAACTTTGGGTGCTTCCACACTTGAAGAAATTTGTTTTTCACTTCTCTCAAGCAACTCTTCAAACTTCGGTTGCCATACCCAAGTGCCATAATCTTGAGTTCTATAAAAAATAGCACAAATATCAACTACATTAGATGGATCACTGATAGAATCAAACTCAGAATTAACAAGAAAATACTCATGGGGATCAAGATCATGAGCTATAGAAACTCCCCTATCCATGAGTGAGTCAATCATGTATGTCTGGTGGCTCTCGTCATCATCTTCTGACTGTTTTGCAATATGAAAGATATTCACTTAAGGGTCATGTTTGCAAAAGACAGCTTCATGAGTCCATTCCTGCAATTAATAAGAGCATTAGTAGTGGCAAGGAAAGGCCTACCTAAAATCAAAGGAATTTTAGAAGTAGTATCAACAACAGAGCTAGTGTCAAGGATTAGGAAATCAACAGGATAATAAAATTTGTCAATTTGAATTAGAACATCCTCTATCACACCTCGGGGTACTTTGACTAAACGGTCAGCCAATTGCAATACCACAGTGGTTGGTTTGATTTCTCCCAACCCCAACTGCAAATAAATAGAATATGGCATTAGATTCACACTAGCTCCTAAATCTAGCAAAGCTTGCTCAACCTCATGATTTCCAATGCTGCATGCAATGATTTGACAACCAGGATCCTTGTACTTGGGAGGAATCCGCTACTCAATTGGAGCACTAACTTGTCCTGTTAGGAACACTGTCTTCTTAACATGGTACTTCATCTTAACTGTACACAAATCTTTGAGAACTTTTGCATAAGTAGGAACTTGTTTAATCACATGCAAAAGAGGAAGATTGATTTTTACTCGCCTTAGATTCTCTAGGATTTCATTGTTTGGATCCAGAGTTCGTTTGCTTGATTTTAAAGCTTGAAGGAATGGTACCTTAATAGAACTCTTTGTCACCTCGGGCTCCTTAGGCAGCTCGGCATCACTACTATCATGACCTTTTTTTCACATCCTCTGATTTGTTCGTTGTTAGGATGTGTAATGACTTACCACTTCGTGTCATAATGACATTCACATCCTTCAGATTCTTTTGCGCCATGTGTTGACCATGAGGTGTGGACGGAGCTTGAGAAGGGAACTTACCTCACTCATTCACACTCAAGGAGCTCATCAATTTGGACACTTGGCTCTTTATCTCTTTATTTTCTTCAATAACCTGCGTAATCAAAGATTCACATTTTTTTTAGTCTTACCCTGTGCCTCAATAAAAGCATGCAAAATGTCTTCTAAAGGACTCATAGAAGATGAAGGTGCATGATATGGTGCAAGATATGATCTAAGGGGTTGTGTAGGTGGCTGGTTTTCAGACTTCCAGCTAAAGTTGGGGTGATTGCGTCACTTCAGATTATAGGTATCAAAGAAAGGTGAAAAAGGCTTATTGTACATACCTAAGACATTACATTGTTCCTCATACATCCCTCTCATCTCAGCAAATGTGGGACACTCTTGAGCGAGATGATCTACCCCGCCACACATAAAATATGGTCCAAAAGATTCTGTATGATTAGCCACGTGTGTTGGCTTTAAGTCCTTAGTCTTTAACACATCTAGCTCTCTAGTGAGCATCTTGACCTTAGCCTTTAGGTTATCCTCTTCCCTGAGATGGTAAATTCTACCATCATTTGAGTTTACTGCAGGGCGTGACCTATTTGTTCTCTCAGTAGCACTAGGTCTAGCCCAAGTGTGAGCTTTTTCAACAAGGTCATTGAGGTATTCTATGGCCTCATCAGGATCTTTCTGTAAGAACTCACCATTACACATCATCTCCACAAATTGACGCTCTCTAAGTGTAAGTCCCTCATAAAAATAGCTCACTAAGCGCCAATTCTCATACCCATGGTGAGGACACATACTCAACAACTCCTTAAATCTCTCCTACGACTGATACAAAGTCTCACTGTCCTTTTGTGCAAAGGTGGAGATTTTCCTTTTTAAAGCGTTGGTCTTATGTTGGGGAAAGTATTTATTAAAGAAAACCTGAGTCATCTCATTCCCCAACCTAATAGATCGTGGTCTCAGTGAGTATAGCCAACTCTTAGCTCTATCTTTCAAAGAGAAAGGAAAGAACTTAAGTCTCACAATGTCATCAGTTACATTTTGACTACGAAAAGTCACAACTATTTCCTCAAACTCCCTAATGTGCACATATGAGTTTTCATTTTCCAAGCCATGGAAGATAGGGAGTAATTGTATCATCCCTGTTTTAAAATTCAATTGGCAAGTATTAGTTGGAAACATGATGCATGATGATGTGGCTATGCGTGTAGGGTGGAGGTAATCCTGAAGGGTCCTAGTGGGTTGATCTCCGTGTTCATTCATTTCTTCAGGACTAGATGGATTGTCAAGTAAAGGATTTAAAAAGTTTGATTCTGAATCTAGCACAAGCTTACAAGCAAATATACCCAATGCGTCTCTATATCTGTGCATGCAAGGTAACAAAATAGTAAAAAAAATACTATAAAAAGAAAGAAGGGAAACAGAAAAAAAAAATGCAACAAGCTAAAAGAAGGAACGAAGTTACTGCCTATACAAACTTCTGAAAAGAAAAACTATCTAGCAATTCTTCTACCGTCTCCCCAGTAACGGCGCCAAAATTTGATTACGCCCAAAGAATAATGCGGTAGTTGTAGCACAGCTTTGGGGTGTCGATTCCACAGAGAGACAAATTTAAAAGAATAGTAGAAGGAACAAAGAAACTAAAGAAAAATATTAAATGATTAATGGAGAACAAAGATTAATTTTAAATGCAAATTAAAGTGAAGCAAAATGACTAACGAAGAAAGTACTCAAATTTGACAAACAGTAAAGCGTCGGGAATCCCTTGAACAAATTTGGTATTCTAATTATTCTTAATTCATTGAATAACTCAATTGGGAACTCATTTCCCAAAATTCCCAATCGGAAGGCGTAGATTTATAAACCAAGATTAAACTAAATGTAACCCTTTGAAAAATCATTCACCACTTTTAAAATACGTAAATTATTATCACTATTGAGAAAATCCAACGACGACAATATACTCAGGAAGCGATATTGCAATAAAGAATTAAATCAATATGGATAAATAATTTATCCAAACATAATCAAAGAGCTAATCCATTCAATATAGAAAGCATGACTGAATCCATAAACAGAATAAATTCTACGATTATTCGGAGAAGAAAATATCACCAATGAATTGAGAAGGATAAAGTAAAAGAGTTTTAGTAATTGAAAATAAAATCCATAAATTAAAAAATAAACAAAAATACCATCTACTTTGCAAGTTCATCCCTAGCCCCACTTGAGAATTTAGTTACCCATAAATATAATGGACAACAAAAATCTCAAGGGAAAAATTAGAGCAAACATTAAAGTGCTAAACATTAAACTTTAAAACTTAAAAGAAATAAAGTAAAACTAACAATACATGGAGAGAAAAATTCCACCTGCAGCTACTGTGCGGTGCTTTCTCCGATCGGTAGCAAAATCCTCCAGATTGCACCCCTTGGTAGCAAAGCCTCCGAGATTGCACACCCATTTGATGAAGTGAAATTGGGTTTTTATAGGGGAACTCCATGAGTGCAATGTGTTTCTAATCCGATGTGGGATGTGAGATGTAGAATGTGTTTTCAACCGATGTGGGATGTAGGATTTAAGCCTTCACATGCCCTTCAAAACTTCTGCCCACGTTGAAATCATGCACAGCCTGACCTTTGTCTACTAAAACTGCCATAACTTTATCTAGAAAAATCATATTTACGAGCAGTAAAATTCTTCAGAAAATAGACATCTGGATCTTTCCAAGTATATATGGCTCATCTCCTATTTCTTCCTGAATAATTACAGTTTAATATGCAAAATTCACTTCTGCCACACTGAAATCACGTACAGCCTGACATTTGTCTACTAAAATTGCCATAACTTTTTCTAGAAAAATTATATTTATGAGCCGTAAAATTCTCCAGAAAATAGACATCTGGATATTTTCAAGCATATATGGCTCATTTACTGGTTCTTCCTGAATCAATACAGTTTAATATTAAAAAATGACTGATCTGTACGGGAAATTCTGGCAATGTAGTGAAACTCCTTTCCAAGTGCTTGTAAACCTGTAAAACAACGAAAAAAACAACTCAAAGTAAAAAAATTCCTAAGCTAAACATATAAATAAATACTGGAGCGTTGTTGCGCTCGATTGCAGGTCTCATGTGCTCGATCACAACAGCAGATTCCAGCATTTGCATTTTTTTCACATTAAATCCCCAATTTCCTTTGCAATCCTATAAAACATTAAAATCATAGAACTAACACAAAATATCAGATTAGGACACAACTAAAGAATTAACAAATGTAAATTAAGAGGCCAAAATATGCAATATTTGGCACTCATCAAGGGTGGCCAACCCAGGATGGGTTGTTACACTTATATTTTAATTAAATTACGTATATTGTTTTAATTGATTAATCAGATAGATTGTATTCAGACTTTTTTTATGTGTCTTCTTCCAAATCTAAGAAGGAATACATATTTAGGTCAACATCGACATCTCCTGAAGGTGTATCATTTTCACCAACATAAAACATAAAGCTTGTGTTTGGGATCCATTTCTACTTGTGGAACAATAGTAATATACGGTAATTAACAAACCCTAATGAAAAATTTAGGGATTTTCAAAGGTAAATGCATTACCTTTTTTAATTGACAAAACATTTAAACAAATTTAAAGGTAAATATAGTACCTATGTTAACTGACAAAACCTAATAGAAAATTTGGGGATTTTCACAGTAAAATTCCTAATGATAGTATAGAAATGATTGAATTATAAGATGTGACTGGAAGAATACAATCGAGTACTTCTAGTAAATTTAATTCTCTGATCTTGTGAAACTCACTCATCATTGTTGAAAATTTTCAGGCAGCGGGCAGAACAGATAGAGTTTAGAGCTGATATCAGAGTAATTAGTTTAAGTAAGTCTTGTGGTCAAGTCCCCAAACATTGTAAGAAAGAAGGGAGAAAATTTTTAATAAAATCTTTTAATAGATTTTTTTATTTATATATTGTTTCTGATAGGAGAATGATGTTGTATCTCCTCTGAAAAGAGTTAAGGATTGAATGAAAATTTTAAATTTCATTTGATATATTTTTATAATTCCATCTTTCAAATAATTTTCCAATATTCATTCATCTATTATCTCATATAATTCAATAATAACATTCTATTATAACTACTCGTATCATAATTCCATCTATTTATCAATCTCTTCTTAAATTAACAACAAATATATCAATTTTTGTTCTTATATTTTTAATCATCTTGAGATTATCAATTTAACATCATTATTTACCTCGTTATGAGGTTCACATCATATAATCAATCAATCAAATACTTTTATCATATTATCCTTTCATATTTTTTTCTCATCATATATGTCTCTCTGTGAGACTTATTTGTCTATTAATAATTTCACAACAAGACTTATGATTTAACATCTCAATCAACAATAATAAAATAACCGAATAAATAAATGCATGTGTTTAAATCATCTTTCTTTCTTTCTTTCTTTCTTTTTTTTTTATCACATCATCACATTATTTCATATTATAATTTGAGAACGTCTTTCCACATGTCGACATGTTTCAGCTAGACCAGCTATCTTCTTGGTCTTCTCAGCCATACCAGCTGCCTTCCTAGTCTTCTCAACCAGACCAACTGCCTTTCTGGTCTTCCCATATAATAATTCCATCTTTCAAATAATCTTCAAATATTTATTCATCTATTATCTCATATAATTCATTAATAAAATTCTATTATCACTACTCATATCATAATTCCAACTATTTATCAATCTCTTCTTAAATTAACATCAAATATATCAATTTTTGTTCTTATATATTTAATCATCTCGAGATTATCAATTCAATATCATTATTTACCTCGTTATGAGGTTCACATCATATAATCAATCAATCAAATAATTTTATCATATAATCTTTTCATATTTCTTTCTCATCATATCTGTCTCTCTGTGAGACTCATTTGTCTATCAATAATTTCACAAGACTTATGATTTAACATCTCAATCAACAATAATAAAATAACCGAATAAATAAATGTATCTGTTTAAATAATCTTTCTTTCTTTCTTTCTTTTTCATCACATCATCACATTCTTTCATATTATAATTTGGGAACATCATTCCACATGTTGACATGTTTCAGCCAGACCAGCTACCTTCCTGGTCTTCTCAACCAGACCAGCTGTCTTTCTGGTCTTCTCAGCCAGACCAGCTGCCTTCATGGTCTTCTCGTTATGTATATGAACAATAACATGCAAGCAAGCATACATCAAAGTATTCAATTCAACTATCTCTTTTCCAAAATTATTATTTTATTATATACATATTAAATTGTCTCCTCACATCTCATATCAAATTATCAATCATAACTTTTCAAAAATTTCATTTATCCTTTCGTTATATATTTTATCAACCTATTATTTCAATAATATTACTTCTCATATAATAAATTTTTAATATATCAATTATTCACATAATATCAACCAACCAACTATCATGTATCATCCAATCATTACAATTCAATAATTAATTCAAATATCATTATTTTATATTTAATATTTATCTCGATTACTAAAAATAAATCTAACTCACATAGTAGCACTTAAAGCTGTTACTGCACAACTTCTTTTCATTTTCTACTCCTTTCAATAATTTCATCCATTTATGGCCAATATCTAACATAATATTTCTATTAGAATTTCTAATTTATTCTTCAATTCTACCATAATTCATATTTTTAAATTTTTATATCAAATTCCGGGTAATTTCATGTAATACATATTTTCAATTGTCTTTAAAAATCAATACTATCAACAAAAATTATTTTCAATTTCTTCAAATCCAAATTCAAATCTTTTTTTTAAAGAAATATTTATTAAAAAATTTATAAATACTCAATCTTTAAAAATAAAATTCACACTATTACCTTTTTTAAAGCTTTCTTTGAATTTCTTTAAAATTCATCTGTAAATTTCATCAAAATTTTAATCTTTCAACCTTCAACTATCAAATCTTTCAATCTCAAAGTGTTTAGAAGTATTTTTCATTATTTTCTATTGAGTAATTTTTTTTTAGAGAGATAAAGAAATTTTGTAGAGAGACAAATTTGTAGAACTAATTTTAACAAAGTAAGTTGATTTTTATACAAAACTGGTATGTCTCACGTGCATGCTCTAGAAATTGCTTTTTGGCACAAGCATGTGTCACGGGTTGCAAGCTGAAGTTGCTAACCGTGCGCCCTTAGGCTCGGAAATGCTTCCTTGGAATGCCTAAGTCAGCCTTCCTCTTGGCTACTCAAGAGAACCGCCCACAAAGCTAGACCCGCTCAAAGAAAATAAGCACACAAGAGAGAAGATGAGGCAAAGCTAGAGAGCTTGCTATTATTTGTATAAGTGAATGAGTGATTTACAAATGAGGGGGAAGCCCCTTTATATAGGGAGAGCTCCCTTACATCCATGGCTATCATCTTGCCATGTGTCACAATCCTATGTAATTCTAAGTGTAGTACAAGTGTACTACAAGTGTAGTACAAGGTACTACTCTCTAATGTATGTGCATTACAATGCTGTACAGTACTACCATGTAGTGCATGTGCAATATAAGGTTGTACATTATAATCAAAGGGGCACTAGGAAACCCTCGAACACATGGTTTTTACGCGGGTTGTGACATTCTCCCCCACTCAATCTGGCGACATCCTCGTCGTATTCTCGGCCTAAAACTGGTCGATTTTCGTCTGGAATTGCCACAAGGCCTCGGCTGGTTCCCAACTAGTCTCACTGTTGGGTTGTCCCTTCCATCGTATCAAGTACTCAAGCCTCGGCTTATAGTACTTCCGTCTCAAGACTCGGTCGGCCAGTATGCTCTCAATATCTCTGTCATAAGAGGCCCTAACTCCTATAGGGGCTCGTTGTGACTCACCTCGATCCGGATCATCTTGGTCTTCATGGAATGGTTTCAACATACTCACATGGAAGACCGGGTGCACCTTGAGCTTGGATGGTAGCTCAAGTTTGTAGGCCACATTGCCTACCCTTCGAAGAACTCTGAAAGGTCCCTCATATCTGCCACCAATGCTTTATGGATCCCTTTTGTGCGAAGTACCAAATGTAGCTTTACAAGCACATAGTCCCCCACTTGGTACTGCACATCTCGTCTCTTTCGATCAGCCCACTTCTTGGAACGCTTGGCTGCCTTGTATAGGCAAACTCGAGCCAAGTCACTTTGTTCTTGCCACGCCTTGGCAAATTTATAGGCTGCTGGAGTTGACCCTGTATATCCCACGGCAATAGTACTCGGAGTGTGAGGCTGCTGTCCCATCACAATCTCGAAGGCACTTTGGTTAGTGGCCTCACTCCTTTGCAAATTGTAGGAAAACTGAGCCACATCTAGTAATTTTGGCCAATCTCGTTGCGAGGCACTCACGTAGTGTCGGAGATATGTCTCCAACAAAGCATTCACCCGCTCAGTCTGTCCATCAGTTTGGGGGTGCATACTAGTGGAGAAGTTTAGATCCGATCCGAGCAATTTGAACAGTTCGGTCCAGAACCATCCCGTGAATCGTCCATCCCGATCACTAACAATGGACTGTGGTACACCCCAGTACTTCACCACATACTTGAGAAACAATCGGGCTGCCTCCTCTGCTGGACATTCTTTGGTAGCCGGAATGAAAGTCCCATACTTCGAAAACCGGTCCACCACGACCATGATGCTCCCAAATCCCTCATTTTTGGGTAGCCCCACAATGAAATCCATGGAGACACTCTCCCATGGACGCTCTGGAATTGGCAATGGTTCCAAGAGACCTCCAAGTGACTTTTGCTCAACTTTGTCTTGTTGACACACAAGACAAGTCTTCACATAGACCTCAATGTCGTCCCTCAAGTGAGGCCAGTAGTAGCGTTCCTCCACAAGTGCTAGGGTGCGGTGCACACCTGGGTGACCAGCCTACTTGGAATCGTGGCACTCTTGCATCACCTCCTTTCGCAATTTCCTATGAAGCGGCACATATAACCGATTCCCCTTGGTATAGAGAAAGTCTCCCTCGAGCCAGAACCTCCGGGTCTTCCCCTTTGTGGCATACTCCATCAAAGACTTGGCGGTTGGATCATGGGACAATCCCTCTTTAATACGATCCACCAAGGAACCTTGTGGTCGGCTAATGGCAGCAAACTCTACCTTTCGGCTTAGTGCATCCGCAACTGTGTTGGTCTTCCCTGGCTTATACTCCAACACAAAATCAAACTCAGCAAGGAAATCTTGCCATCTGGCTTGCTTGGGAGAGAGCTTCTTTTGAGTCTGAAAATAGCTTGTGGCCACATTGTCAGTCTTCACCACAAATTTAGATCCCAAAAGATAGTGCCTCCATGTGCGTAAGCAATGGACCACGGCCGTCATCTCCTTCTCTTGAACCGTGTATCGTCGCTCGGTCTCGTTGAGCTTTCGGTTCTCAAAAGCGATCGGATGGCCATCTTGCATCAGGACCCCTCCAATAGTAAAGTCGGATGCATCCGTGTGGACCTCATAAGGTTTGGTGTGATTTGGTAGGGCAAGGACTGGCTCTTCTGTGATTGCCCGTTTCAGCTGCTCAAAGGCTTCTTGACATACTGAGCTCCATTCCCACACTCTCCCCTTCTTGAGCATATCAGTCAAGGGTGTGGTGATGGTTGAGTAGCCTCTGATGAAACGCCGATAATAGTTCACCAACCCAAGGAACGATCTCAGCTCGGTAACCTTGGTTGGTGGCTTCCAATCAACGATAGCCTGGATCTTGCCCGCATCCATCCGAATCTTTCCTCCACCTACTATGTGGCCAAGGAATGGCACCTCATGTTGGGCGAATGAGCACTTCTCTTTCTTCACATAGAGCTCGTTCTCTCTCAGAACTTGGAATACCTGTCTCAAGTGCCTCACATGCTCCTCTAGAGATCGACTATAGATAACAATATCATCAAGGTAAACAACCACAAAGCGATCTAGAAAGGGTTGGAGTACCTTGTTCATTAGAGTGCAAAATGTTGCTGGAGCATTAGTGAGTCCGAAAGGCATCACGAGAAATTCGTAAGAACCATAGCGAGTGACACACGCTGTCTTTGGCTCATCCCCCTCGGCTATCCGGACTTGGTAGTACCCCGATCTCAAATCTAGCTTGGTGAACCATCTGGCATCCCCAAGTTGATCAAACAAGTCTGCAATGAGTGGGATGGGGTACTTGTTCTTCACTGTGAGCTTGTTGAGGGCTCTATAATCGATGCACATCCTCATCGATCCATCGTGCTTCCGTTGGAACAAAACCGGTGCACCATAGGGTGCTTTGGAAGGTCGCACGAATCCTGCATCAGCCAACTCCTTTAGTTGTCTCCTCAATTCTTCAAGCTCGAGAGGCGACATTCAGTATGGAGCCTTGGCTGGTGGTTGGGCAGTAGACACCAACTCGATCTTATGATCCACCTCTCTCTTAGGTGGGAGCTTCTTGGGTAACTCTGGAGGCATCACATCAACAAATGACTCTAATAGCTCAAGTACCTCAAGAGGAGCCTCTTCCTCGGGCTCTAGGACCTCCTCCAGCTTCAAGGTGGCCAAGTAAGTAACTTCCTCCCTTCTCAGCCCCTTGGCTAGTTGGATTGCCGACAAAACCCGACTAGCTTGGCCAGAGTCCCGTCTTACCGGCATGAGACATTGGCATCGAGAATCAAGGATGCACAAACAATTGGCAAATGGTACTAGCAAGGCATTAATCCGATCAAGGAAATTTAACCCAATTACAAAGTCATAGTCATCAAGGGGGATTACCTCAAGAGTTTCCTTGCCCTTCCAATCTCCGAGTTGTAGCTCCACCCCTTGTGCTACACTCATTGTCGGAACTTCTTTGGAATTGACAGTCTTGATCCACCCGTTGCCTTTCTCCACCTTAAGGTGTAATCTCTTTGACATTTCTTCGGATACAAAGAGATCGGAAGCCCCAGTGTCTATGAGAGCACTAACCTTGGTGCCAGCCACCATGACATCAGTAAACATGAGTCCCTTCTGTTTGCCAAACCTTTTGGCTTTGATCGAGCTGAGCATGATAGAACCAAGCTTGAGAGTATCTCTCTCCGTTACTCCCTCTTCCCTGGCAATGGCAGAGATCTTGGTTCGTCTCGGGCAATCTCGCACCTAATGAGGGCCTTCACATAAGAAGCATGCTAATGGCTCCCTCTTTTTGTCCCCTTCCCTGGTGGATTTCCACTTGTGCATGGGTGGTTTCCCCGGACCGCCCTTCTGATATTTGTCCCTGTCTCCCCCACCTTTGCCCTTGTTCTTGGAGAAGTCGAATCTTTCTGGTTTCTTGAACTCCACCAAAGATTCCGCCACGGACATGGCTCGGGTGAGGTCTTGGACATCTCTTCGTTGCAGCTCTTGCTTGGCCCATGGCTTGAGGCCATCCATGAAGGAGAAGAGAGCCTCCTTCTCTCCAAGATTAGAAATTTGGAGCATGAGTTCTGAAAACTCTCGCACATACTCCCGCACTTCCCCACGTTGGGTGAGCCTTCGCAGTTTGGCTCGTGCCTCATCTTCCGCATACTCGGGATAGAATTGTTGGCGAAATTCCCTCTGGAATTCTTCCCACGTAGTAATGGCAGCACTCGCACACCTACGTCGCCACCATCATAAAGCAATATCGATAAGGTACATCGAGGCAGTATTTACCTTAGTTATGTCCTCCGTGATGTTCATCCCTCGAAAGTATTGCTCCATGCCCTAAAGAAAGTTATCCGCATCCTTTGCCGCTCGGATGCCTTTGAACTCCTTTGGCTTTGGCACATCCACCCTAGGATTGGGTGCCATAGCAAGCATGCCCCCTCCGACAATTGCTTTGCAAGCTAAGAGCTCCCTCTTGAGCTCTTCCATCTCTTCCCGCATCGACACCACCATGGCCTCAAGGGTGTCGTTCTTCTGTGTGAGGACATCTATGGCCTCGTTGAGGGCACCTTGCATCGCTCCTTGGAGATCCTCCCTCATGGAGTTTAGCTCCCCGATGCTTCCTTCGGTATCCTCGAACATGTCCCGTATTTCCCCCACAGCTAACTCCACCTTAGCCAAGCGAGCATCCATGCTTGACATTAGGTCCCTTGAGCTGGGCTTCTTGGTTGCCCTCCCTCGAGTCTCGGGACCGTCATGAGGTTGATTGCTAGCATCGGACACGGTTGCCATCTCTTCTCGAAAGTTCTCGATGAACTTGGCTCTGATACCACTTGTCACGGGTTGCAAGCTGAAGTTGCTAACCGTGCGGCCTTAGGCTCGGAAATGCTTCCTTGGAATGCCTAAGTCAGCCTTCCTCTTGGCTACTCAAGAGAACCGCCCACAAAGCTAGACCCGCTCAAAGAAAATAAGCACACAAGAGAGAAGATGAGGCAAAGCTAAAGAGCTTGCTATTGTTTGTATAAGTGAATGAGTGATTTACAAATGAAGGGGAAACCCCCTTATATAGGGAGAGCTCCCTTACATCCATGGCTATCATCTTGCCATGTGTCACAATCCTATGTAATTCTAAGTGTAGTACAAGTGTACTACAAGTGTAGTACAAGGTACTACTCTCTAATGTATGTGCATTACAATGCTGTACAGTACTACCATGTAGTGCATGTGCAATATAAGGTTGTACATTATAATCAAAGGGGCACTAGGAAACCCTCGAACACATGGTTTTTACGCGGGTTGTGACACATGCACCTGTCCACCACTACCAATTTGGGTTCTTTTACTTTGCCACATATTGTTTACAATTCAGCCACCATGCATCTCATTTAAATTTTACAATTATGATACTCTTTAATTATGAATTTGCCACCGGTCCTTCTACCTTTAAAATTCACGGTTTTATCACTTCAGTAATTATTATTCTGCCACTGTTTAATTACGATTTTATCATTTCTCTTTTAAAAATCAAATTTTCATATTTTCTTTTTTAAAAAATTATATAAAAATATAGAAAATTATATTTTCATCTACAAAATCTTATAATTAATTTATTCAACTTAATTCTATATTTTTCTTCAAAATTATTTCATACTCTCCTTTTTCAAAATATTTTCTAACTCTTTCAATAAAATTCTCAATGTCATCTTTCAAAATTATATCAAATTCAAAAATCAATCTTTCATGTATGCACAATTTAATTCAATATAAAATTAAATTACCTCGATACCCTTGTTTTAAAGGTATGAGTATTACAATAGCAGAACATGTTGCTTCGGTAAAGTACACACAAATTTGAAGAAATAAAAAAGTTGAAATTGTTATAAATCCTACCCTTGTTGCTTCAAATGCAAAGTGGCACCTCAAACTGAAATTATCTCTTAATGTGACCATGTTGTGAGCATTCAGATTGTTAAAATGTCGTGAGCCTTTAGATTGATTCGACTAGGTTTCACTACAAATAAACTAATAGCGCGAGAGAAAGAGGGTGAGGAGAGAGAGTGTGAAAGAGAGAGAGACATTTAGGTCGTAATCAACTACCACATGAAAATATGTTGACCCTTATAAGAAGGATTAATCAGGTCTTTCCATAATCACAGTTATTTTTTCACAGCTTCCGTTTGGTGAACGATGGTTAAATGAGGTAATTGTAATTTTTAAAAATAGATTGAGGGATGTAATGAGGGGTTCACTATAAACCTCAAAGAGGTAAATGTAATTTTCCTTTTTTATGTAATAAACATTCACAATAAAAAATTCATTTATTAATACATGGGCAATTAAAATTACATTCTCCTTTAAGATAACATAATGCTCAAAGGATTGAACATTCTAAATTTCATTGTGGTATTCAGTTAGTCTAGAGTACGTTTGGTAATGCGGTGGGTGATAAAATCTGTTTTTTGAATCGTAAAAATTTAATCTTGTGTTTGGTAAAACTTAATTACTAATTGTGTCAGCAAAAGTTGCGGTACAAAACAGAGATTTCTCAAATCTATTCCTAATGTGCTTAAAACAACTGTGTTTTGAAACGTAAAAAAAAATAATTAATGACTATGAAATATATCCAAAAATACATTTTGACTTAATGAAATCTGTTTATATATAAAACATTCTTTATTCTTTTTTCCAACTATAGAGATACTATCATTATTATATATATTTTAGATGTTTTACAAAATTACAACACTTTCACAATTAATTTTATATATGTATTACTAAACACTATATTACATGTGATTGTCTCACAACACTTTTATCATTGCACTTTTGAAAAGGTTGCGACAATGGGGAGCAAAGAGAAGACGAAGATTGAAGGTGTTGGGAGAGTTCACCTGAAGCTCCACGATGGTGTTTTCAAAATTCTTCCTAATGTGAGGTATATGTACCTACATATGGCCGCCACATAGTTTTTTTGGGTGAGTTAGCTTCATGTTGGTACACATATTCAGGTCATGGAGATTGGTGCAAGCTATACAAGCATAATGAGATAATTATTCAAGGCAAAAGAGATGCGAGGCATATTTTCATCTTGGATGGTCACTTTGTTAGTAGAAAGCTTAGAGATGGTAAAGTTAGTGGACTTAAAGTAATCTTGTCTATTCACTAGAAGATCAATAAAACCAACAAGCGTGTGAGGTTCACTCAAGTGGTCAAAAAGTTTAAGGATTTGAGTCGATGAAGAAATTTGTTAGGATACTTTTCAAATCTCACATAAAAGAGAAGTCTTATTGTAAATAGTCTTAGTTCCACATCGTCCATGTATCAAAAGGACGTGAGTATTAATTATTATAAATAAGGCTTTGAGGCTTTTATTGGTGAACTATTTCAAGTCTTGTAACACTAAGATAATCAAATGTAGGGTTACGTGAGATGGTGTAACGAGGCTTTAAGATAGTGAAAATTGAGAAAGTTTTACAACTTTTTTATCATTCAAAATGTTGTGATGTGATTAATTTATTAATGTAATCTGCTATCATGAATATAAATATATTGAGACCGAACCACATAAATTTTGATATTCATATTTATTTAATTTTCTTTTTGTGGATGTATAATGGATTAAATCCTAAGGTTTACCTTGAAAAGGAAACGCTGTGCTGAATTGACCAAAAGGTTTGAGTTGAACCTTTGTAACTTTAAAGGGTCGCGTGGCTATGGCTATTTTAAATTGTTGTTGAGGCGCAGTCATATATATATATATATATATATATATATATATATATATACACAGAGTGAGGCGCAGTCAACTTTGATATCACACGTGGGATTTGAATATATATATATTGTGAGAGTTGGTTTTTGTCAGCCACGCCCACTTGATCTCTCTCGCTCTAATCTTTCATCTGTCTCATTGAACAAACCCTCCACAGAGAAAGAAGTCATGGTGGGATCATCATCACCACCAGTTTTGGTTGTTATTTTACTTGTTGTTTGGATATTTGGTCTGCTTCATGTGATTCATGTGGCCCAAGCTCAAAATCAAACACAAGCTACCACTGATCCAGAAGAAGGTGCACCTCCATCTTTAATTATCTTTCTGCCTTCTCATTTCCCCGCCTAAATAACCTATTTTTTCTTTTTCTTTTTCTTAATTTGATCAGAAGAATTGATTCTAGCTTATAACTACTACGTTCTCCTAATAACTAAGATCAGTTCATAAAATATACTAGTAACAATTTTTAGCTTGGAATTTAGAGCTAATTTTGTATATATTGTCTATATGTTAAGAACCTGATTCCAGATAATGAAAAAAGATTTTACAAAATAATTAAATTGTTGAGATTTTTTTTATAACAAAAGTCGAAAGAAACGAAAGCCACGACATGTAATGCTATTAGTTTCTTTTGACTTTTCTTAAAAAAAAGAAAGAAAAGTCTCAACAATTTAATTATTTTGTATTCTTAACATATAGACAATATATATATATATATATATATTTTTAATAAAATATATACATTTGCATGAAGTAAAAAAAAAAATATTCCTAATGCATGTTTGGTGGGCATGTTTTGTACCTTAAACTTCGAGTTCGAGGTGCATGACTTTCTGTTCTCCTTATATCAAAAAAACGAATTATTTAATTAAGCTTAAAAAAATATGAGTGAGAGTAAAATCGTCGGTTTTAAAAAAAATATTAAGAATTAAAAGTATCCGGAACATATATATAATATTTTTTAATTTTTTAAATATAAAATAAATTTTAATGTTTTATTGATAGTGAAATTAAATATATATAGATAATGTGCAATAATGTCATAAGAGCACACTAGTGGTTAAAGCATAGATTAGCAAGTTTACACCAATTTTTAAGTCAATTTAGACAAAAATGAGGCATCAAGTATATTTTTGGTAAAATAATCAATTTACTGGTAAAAATCTTAAATTTGATGGCAAAAAATATCATAAAATATATTTTATCACCTAATATGAATATTTCTATCAGGTAATGTATTTTTTTTATAAAAAAAAAACATATCAGTGGTGCATCATATTGTACACTCGAACTTAAATTTGGAAAGTCTTCCACGTAATTAACTCACAAAACAAAGAAACAAGAAAAAGTGGAATTAAAACTTTTCTTTTCATTTCGGGGACCATATTAACATTGCGTGGTGTGCAGCGAGGGTATTGAATTCGGTATTCAGACAATGGAAGATATCGGCACAAAAGCAATGGAACATAAGCGGAGAGCTTTGCAGTGGAGTTGCCATCGACTCCACAACTATAGATGACACCGATTACGACCCTTTCATCAAATGTGACTGCAGTTACGACAACGCCACTACTTGCCGTATTACCGCACTGTATGTACCTTATTCTCTCTTTTCCTTTTAATTTTTTTTTTAAATATACATTTCACTCGCTCTTCTCTTCTGGTGAATATAATGTAACTTCAAATGTAATATTTTTCCAAGAAAAGGAAAAAAGAAATCCACGTGGGTATAACTGAGTATCATTTTCATAGGGTTATGTGTTACCATGGGCAATGTATCACATCTGTTTGATATTATGTCTGTGTGGTCATGTTAAACGGAAATGTAACCTTATGAATGCTAATGTTGATGCCAGGGTTAATAAATGCAATTGAGTTTCTGTTTGTTTGTGTGTTTAGACTTTAGATGGAGGGAGGGGAGATAATAAGAGCGCCCTTATTCTTTCATTTTCTTTTTTTTTCTCCTCCTTCCAAACTCTCAAACAAATGAAAACTGAAAAGATATTAATATTTTTCAAAGATTTTGGAAAAATAAAGAACTGCCGCCCGAAAAAAGGATACATGTATTCTACATTTGCTTTGAATGCATTAAAACTTCGATGAGCTTCTGATGAAGGCCCCCAGAATGTCAAAGTTTAAAACCTTAATTTTAGCTTACATGGAAATCTAGAGCATTATGAGAATCTTTCCTTTCATGTTTGCTCACTGTTATATGCTCTTTACAGGAAAGTTTATTCACTGGACGTTCAGGGAACGATTCCGGATGAGCTATGGACTTTGACATACCTCACCAATCTGTATGGTTTTGTATTTATGCATATGTTTGCTTGAATTGTACATTATCATTGATTAATTCCTTTCATAAGCAAGCTAACACGGAGTATCCACTATGCTTGAAATTGAAATCATGTTCAACGATATTAATCAATAAATGTTGTTAGTTAAATTTCTAACTTTTTTGTTCTTTTTCTTACTTTTTCTTTTTTCTGACAGGAAATTGGGCCTAAATTACTTGTCAGGTCCTTTGTCTGCATCCATCGGAAATCTAACTCGCATGCAAGGGCTGTAAGGCGATCTACTTTTTTTTAAATTTTTTTTATTTCAAACTCCTAGTCCTGGCAGATAATCAGTCTATTATTACGTGTTCTTGTTCTGACATGTAAGTTATATTTTGATTAGGGACCTTGGCATCAATGCGTTATCAGGAGAGCTTCCCAAAGAACTTGGAAAGCTTACTGATTTGAGATCATTGTAAGTCTACCTCTTTCTTGACTGTGTAATTTATTTAAGTAGCAAGTTATGGTTATACTTTACTGTAAATAGTGACTGCTCTTTTCAAATTTCAACTGTTCTTTTGGTTTGCATTGGATTCTTCAAATATTAATATTTTTGTTTTATTTGTGTTTAGACAAAAAATGGAATTCAGCTGTCCCAATAATATGCTTAATTTAAAAGTGGATATTGCTGATCATAGCATTTAAATCACCATAGTCAATGGTTAGGGTGTCTCATTTATGTAATAATATAATTATTATAGCATGTTTGTGAAATGTATTAACCAATTCGAGGGTGTACCGGTTTGCTTTTCACATACTTAATATAATGAATCTTGATGATCTAAACTGAGGAAAATAAAATTCTTAGGATGCTATTCATTTATTCACTTTTTGATTTTGTAGTGGTTTTGGGGCAAATAACTTCTCTGGTTCTCTGCCATCTGAGCTCAGCAATTGTTCGAGACTACAGCAACTGTAAGTTTTCACAGTTGACTTTCTCTTCTATTTTCAGTGCAAGATTGTGCAAATCCTTTTAGGCAGCCTTTAGTAGCTAAGAGAAGTACACATGGATACCTAATATCTCAGCAATTAGTTTTTGTTCCATTAAATGATCAAAACTTTTGACAAAAAGTCTTATGTCTTTTCTGTTCTAACCATTAGCAGATTATGTAGTCTTTTCCCATGCTAGAGTAGATAAATAAGAGCAGATATGTAGTGCTGGAAGCTATAGTGGAGTGGTGCAGGCAATCACTTCTTTTTTGACTGTCATCTGTAGACAACTTCAGTGGGAAATCTTGAAAATATTCTATCGAAGAGTTATCAACAATATGAGACTTTTAATATGCTTCGCATCGGTATATGTATATTTCTCTGTGTAAATAAATATTAATATATGTCTGTGCGTGTATGCTTGCGTGCATGTGCCTCTATGGTGATGTTTGGGTCCAACTTAAAACCAATTTTAAGCTGGAGCTTATTTTTTAAAATTTTTCAAAAACATAGTCAAAATGAATCAAATTTTATGAAATCTCATTAAATAACAATTAAACATCAATTAATAGGTGGTTTGATTTGATTAAGTTTTTGACAAATTTTAAAAAGTAAGCTCTAGCTTAAAGTTGGTTTTAAGCTGGACCCAAACATCACCTATATACATAGGCATGCATTTATACATATGTACGTACATATGTTTGAATGTATCACATTTAACCCATTCTAGAACTTTGAGATTCTATACTGTTTTCTACTTACGGGCTTCAAATCATCTCTCATCTAAGCTATATTATGAAATTTGGAATGTTTTATAGTATATTAATCAGCAAAATGATGCCAAAACCAAAATTTGGCACACGATCTGAATTATAATTAACACACAAAGCACTGGGGACAACATGACCTTTTGATATTTTGGACTTTTATCACATACCAAGGAATTAAACCAAAATTTGTGCAGGCTTCTGCAGTCCAGAAGCCAAAAGCTCATGAGCTCAGAGTGTTGTTCAAAATTCAAAAAAGCTGCTAAAGTACTCACTTATTTACGAAACTGCCATTAATGAATTTAATTTTACTATCATTTTTACGCTTAATAAAATCAATTGATTGCCAATTTTTTTCCGTACTAGGATGGTATTTACGACCATGCCATTGTATAGAGGAAGTTCTTTGTTCTTTTTTTTCCTTCTCCTATTTTTGTTTTATTAGATGCTTTCTATACATATATGCATACATATATTTACTATTATGAGTGTATATTTTAATAACTATGTTAATATTTTCATAAAACTGTTCTTTATAAAAAAAAAATATATAAAATTGAAAAATTCGACAAAAGTCTTTAAAGCTTGCTTTTGTGCCAAAATAGTCAATATATCCCTTTTGGTAATTTCAGAATTAGTATTTTTACAAATTCAGTAGTCAAATGCTATTAGTTTCTTCCGTAAAATTTAAAAGCATTTTACGAAGTATTAGCTAAATCTCTTTTACCCAGCAACAATTCTTTAAAAAGGCGTTTCAATCACACCATTGGAAAAGCGTAACAGAAGCCACGATGGGGCCAGACGATATATAATAAAGCTTTAGTTGGTGGGAAACCAATCTGATCAGTGCAGTTAGGTTCAGTTTATTAACTAGCTGCGCAAACAAGCATGGAAAAGCAATTCAAGTCCACATGATCATCTTGACAACTATTAACTTCCTATCATGAATCTGTCAATAGTACTTGAAGTCCTCATGTATCATTGATCAGCTAAAAGTTCTGGAGTATTGGTTTAGTCTCCTGATCTTTTAGTTGCTGTGGAAAACTTTTCATCTAAGAGTTCTGAAATTCTTATTTTCTTTGTAATAGCATATGTAGTAGATGCTCCCTTGATCTTTCATCCTTGTCATATATGATTGGCTGCTAAATCAGTATAAGGTTGCTTTTATATGATGGATATGCTGCATTAAAAGCATAGTCATATACATTTGTTGATGCATTCAGTAGTTACCAGGCGTAAATAGATTTAACAAATGTATAAACTGTTGCAAACAATTAAAATGTGTAATCTATTTACTGTCATTTGCAATGTCTTAGATGGTACTTGTTGGATGGTGGTTTCTGTGTTTATGTACGTGTATGACTTTGAAAGCTTTGGATAACTTTTAGGGCATACCTTACACTAACCTTCTATTTGACACTTGAAATTGCTTTATGTAAGATTCTATTATTGCCCCCACCTACTTATAATTGTTTTTGGAAGCTAGGTACCTGTCTTATGTTTTGCTGACTCAAGATTTTAGAATGGTTAATATTTTTTCTTGTCTTAGTAGGCACTATATAGTAACAAAGTTGATGAAAAAATTGTTTATCTTGGCAGTTATATGGATAGTTCTGGCATTAGTGGCGAGATTCCTTCAACATTTGCTAATCTACAGAACCTTGCTACATTGTACGAACTTCTTAATCATATTTTTCCTCTAGTTGAATCCTTTTCAGAACATTTATGTTCACAGAAAATGTCATGAAATTTTTTGAGGAAAATTTTCATTGGTCTCAGGTGGGCATCAGACACTGAACTCACAGGTCGGATACCTGACTTTATAGGGAATTGGTCAAAGCTTTCTACCCTGTAAGACATATTGTTATGGTTTCCCTCTGTATTTACTTTCAATAAGGCCTGTGTTATTTCCTGCTTGAGCTTTCTTTGTCCTCTGAAGCTAATGTTTAACACTGTTTTCCATAGGTATGGAGATAATATTTATTTGTAAATTCTTCTTTGAATGCAAAGCCTCACAGTTTATGATATGTTACTCCTATATACCGTTGTAGGAGGTTTCAAGGAAACTCATTTGAAGGTCCAATACCATCAACGTTTTCCAATCTAACTTCTTTGACAGAGTTGTGAGTGCCTACCTTTGTTCATATATATATATATATATATATTGATAAGTAAACCTTTGTTCATATATTGCAGCTCTATAATGTTAACAATTCTAATGGTAAATACAAATGTAGGAGAATAAGTGATTTATCCAATGGAAGCTCTTCCCTTGCATTTATAAAGGATATGAAGTCTCTAAGTATCTTGTAAGGCAACATAGTTCTAACTTCTATGTCAATTTGTAATAATACTGTTATGCTTTCATTTTTGCCTTTTTTTTTTCTTCGTTGCTGATGTAACTTGGTAAAATGTTCCTTCAGAGAACTAAGGAACAACAATATTTCTGATTCAATTCCGTTGAATATTGGAGAATACCAGAGTTTGATACAGCTGTAAGTTGTTCCTTTTGATTGGTGACTATTTAGATACATGTTAAGCTGGAAATATGTCAGGTTGGATTTGGGTTGGCATTAGGTGCAATATATTAGGAACTGGTCTTTTGATTCTGCGATTCGAAATTTCTAATGCGATAGCAAAACATTTTAATTTTATAGGGGCACCATGGAAAACAGTTATGAAATTATTACAATTAACTGATACTTCTTATAAGTTCTTTCGGTGCTTTGTAACTAAGACATATTCTATTCGTAATTGGGTAAGGGACCATGTCAAAGTGAATTGAAAATGATTTTGATTTATGATGTAGAAGAGTACGAGAGAATAACCAAGTAACAAGATAAAAAAAAACCAATTTGAATCACAGGTGAACAATAACCCAATCACAGGGTGCAAAGGAGCCAAACCAATCATGGGATGCAATAAATTATCCATAATAGTTTTCTTATTCATCAATGTCTAATTAAAAATATCATAGGGATGTGGATGTCTAATATAGAGACATCAAAGAAACCCTAATCCTATTCCAATAAGGAAACTAACTTTTAAACTTAAATATATTAATTCCTACAAAAGCCTTAATACCCACATTATTTTCACAGTTACATAATTGTCCTCATAATCAACATATCCTATAATACCCAAATTTAAATTTAAATCTAAATCTATTCTTCCATGTGCACTCTATCTTTTTCCACCACTTAGAAAGAACTCGGTCTCAAGTTGAAAAATAGCGAAGTATTGAGATCGTTGATGCTTGGAGAAATAAAGTATAATCTGTAAGCTCTTGCATCTTAAAGTTTTTATTAGGTGACTTTTTGTTGAGAAAGTTTGTGGAAGCACTTCAAACCACACAAGGAGGATAAAATCAATCAAAAGAACATGTGTATCAACCATAACCTCAATCTTATCATCAATTTTGACTAAAGGTGGTAAAATTGAGCTGACCCAGAAACCCGACCCAAATCTGACTTGACCACAAAAAGTATTAAAATAATGTGATCTAAACCTGACCTGACCCAAACCCGAGTTACCCGAAATCCGAATCTAAAATGACTGAGCCCGACCCGACTCGAACTGGAAATTACCAAAATCCCAAAATGAGCTGAAACCCGAAACAACCTGGACCTGGAACGACCTGAACCCGAAACGAACCAGATCCAATATGGGTAAAATGAGGAATTTTTTATTTTGAATTCATAGGTTTGGCCGTTCGAGTCCTTTCTGCCACTTATGTAAACTAATTTTTTAATCTTTTTAAAATATAGTTTTTCTTCAAAATAAGACTAATTAAATATAATAAATATAAATGAATAATCAATCATTATAAAAAGTACAATTTAGTTTGAGACACTATAAATAGATCGTTTATTAAATTATATTTTAACTTTTAGTATCAATATCCTTAATTTTTATTTTTTTTCTATTAAATAATAATAACTAATTAATGTTACATGTAGTGATTAATTTATATGTAGAACAAGTTTGTAAATGTGTAATTGCTTATCATTTTTGTAAAACCATTTTTTTAGCCATATGTAACATGCTTATATGCTTAACATGTTTTAAGGGTTCCACATAATTACATGATATACATGAGCACATAATTACATATATATGCATAAGGTTATCAATTGAAATTTAGCGTAAGGTTTTCAATTGATATTTAGTGTAATAAATTAATAATATTAATTTATCTTACACACTATAATTTATTGTATACTTTTTATTTTAAAAAAATGATCATTAGATTTAATATTATATTTATATAAATCGTGCATGGTAGCCTTCGTCATCATCATATATGCTGAAGAAAAAGCTAATTTTATCTTTTATTAGTTATTAACTTATCAAATTTTTTATATTTATATTATTTTCATACATAATTTTAATTTTCATTTAATCAAACAATAATTAGTTAAATATATTAAAATGAGAAAAAAGTATACATTGAAACCATAGTTGTGATAATCGTATGATTCGCGATGCGAATGGTATGATTCGATTCGAAATGTTCCCTAATTGATGTGAATCATGGGATGAATCAAAAACTAGTTTGAATCATGAATCGTTGATTCGGTGAAGCGAATCATAAAATTGCACTGAATCGTCGATTCAGTTATGATTCAGAAACAACACAAACCCGGGTCCGGTCTATTGAATTTGGTAGTGAAAATCCTAAATAAATTACTTTTTAAACGAAATTTTGGGAAATTCCTTACTTGTGGAGGTCGATTTTGTTTTCTGAGCGAAACCTATAAGTTCCCGTAGATTTCTACTTCATCTCTCTCTTCAAATCTCAAACTCAGACTTGAAACAAGGTTCCAGACTGCAACACCATCAATTTCTTCCCTCTGGTTTGAAGGTAAGCTCTTTCTCTAGCTCTCTCATCTCTTATGCCTCTCTGCGCATGTCACTTTGTGTTGTTCTCTTTCTCTGTGTCGCGTTTTGTCTAGCTCCCTCGGGCTTTCTTTCTTCCTTCTCTCTCGTCATTTCTTATGGCTCAGAATGGGTTTGATGTAAAAACAAAAGAATGGGTTTTATGTTTTGTTGACCCACCGTTTTGCTTCCCTGTCTGCCACTTTTCATCTGTCTCTAACTATTGTTTTGTTTGCATTCTTAAACAGAATGGTTTTGATTTTTTTTTACCCACAGTTTCGAAATTGGTCCCCTATCACCCACTATTGTTTTGTTTCTCTTCTTAAAATTATTTATCAACTGTTTTTTACATGTTTATGATCCTATTGGTTTGAACTAAAGCTCTAAACAATCAATGCAAAAAGATTTAAGAAAGCTTGAATAGAACTTACTATTGCATGAATAAAAAGATTTTTTTGTTGGTAAAGTTGTAAGAAAACAAAGTATATTAATTAATGAAAGTATATTATGGTATATACAACTCTAGAAGCTTTATTTTTCAACATGTTTAAAAATTATTTATTACTTTAAAAACAATTGATTGAATCTTACGATTCGATTCACGATTCACTAAAATAGGATTTCGATTCACAATTTGACAACTATGATTGAAACATAAAAAAATAGTATGGTAATCTAAATTTAAAGCGGAGTTCAAATGATTTCTTCTTTAAATTTAAACTCACCTTTATGTTTGAGAACAGTACCCCCTGCACAGAGCCTGATCCACCCTGCATATTTTATGTTTGAAATTATATGTATGAAGCATTGCTAGAAGCTTGGAGGCATTCAACGATTCCAGATTTAATTCTTAAAAAGCAATAGGAGTTTTTTAGAAAGTAGTTTTTGTCTAGCATTGATAACAACTTAAAGATTGTGACCCTACTAAAATGATTAATAAAAGCAATGAATCATAGGAAAACTCAGATCATGTTCAATCTTCAAAGTTTGTGGGGAGGATGAAAATGGATTCTCAAAATTTTAGAACTTTTTGAAATTGTCAAATCTGGGAACCTGTAAGGAAGAGGGTTTGTGGAAGTTTCTGAAATAACTCTAGAATCAGTGAAACATTGAAAATAATTAGAAGTGAGATTGGAGATGGTACTGTTACCGGCTATGTGAAATCATGTCACCTTCTTAGCCAAAAGTGCCCTTTCTCCCTTCTCTTTCCCCCTCTTCTTCTCTGACTTCCCCTTTTCTCTCATCCCTCTTTCCTCCCTCCTCCCTCCTCTTCTCCTCCTAGTTCGTCTCTCCTTCCCCCTCCATTCCCCTTATGTTTGATATTTTGTTTGGGATTTTTCTGCTGGTTCAAGTTTTCTTATGGCTAATGCTGATTTTCGTAGATCCTTTGTAGTTAACAAAAAGTTTTTTGAGTTTGTTATTGAAGGAGTTAATGGGAATGTGGTAAGGATATTTGAGTTTGCTATGGGAAGGAAGAACTCTCTCTGGTTGAATGATCTAGAGTTTTTATGGCTTCTAAAAGTTTGGAAGGAACTATTGTTTGAGAAAGGAGAAAGATTATGGTTTCGTAGAAGGCGAGATAGGGATATGTCTTTGATTTTGGGGCTTCATTAGAATAAATCTGGCCGTTTCGTCTCTGTGATCGGAATCTTCTATGGGAAATCTAAATTTCTTCTGTTCCCCGAAGGTGTGGCTGCAAGGGGGTGGTTGGAAAACGTTTAAGGCTATTTCCGATCTTAGCAAATTTTTTAAACCTAGTTCTGGACATCTCAATGGATCGAATTTGAAAGGGGTAGCAGAGCAAGCCAAACTTCCTGAAGTTGAATCAAATGGAGGATCAAAAAGTTTTTCGAAAAAAGGTTCTGTTGCATCAGTGGGTAAAAGTGGTGGCGGCTCTCTGTCTCTGTCGGGGAGTTGTCCTTGTTGTGGTGTGGACCTTTCTGGTCATTTGATTCTGTCAAAATCTCGGGAAAGCTTGAAGTCGTGGGCTATGGTTGTTAGTCCTAAGGATGATGACGACGGGCATCTCACATGCGTTACGAAGAAGGACAAAGGGAAATCACAACTCACCTATCCAGAAACTTTTTCAAATTTCAAACATGTTGAGCTTTGGGCTTCTGGGAAGGAGTTGGGCCGGGAAAAAGGAGTGGACCGTAATTCTAAACTTAATTCTTCTTCTGAAATGGCTGTGAGTTTTGAGACTGGGCCTTTCAAAGATTTTATTTACTATAGCTTTGGACCGGGTGAGACTTCTAAGATTGGGCCGAGCAGGTTCAAGCGGGCTTCGAGCAGTAATTGGCCGGGTGTGTCATCGAGTAGGACAAAGCGATTGAAGATATCCAAACGGTGGGTCGCCACTCGTCTTGGCCCTCCTCCTTCACGAAGTCGAGATGGTCGCAGGCCCTTGGGTCTTCCTCGGTTTTTTCAGGCGAGGCTAGCTCGGCCGACCCTAAACCTGCTTGTCCTGTCCGGCGTTGTTCTTCCCAGAAATGGTAGTCGTCTTCAAGGAGTCTTTGCCCGATTCTGAGCCGGATGCCGCCGTAGAATTGGCCGAAACTCCTTTTGGGTCTGATTCAGATGGAAAGATGCAGGTTTTGATAGTGAAGAACGATTCTTTACTTTCTAAGGACTCTATTCCATCTATTTTGGGTTCTGATCCATGTCTTGCCGTTGGAAACCTTCAGGTGTCTTCTTCAGCTGACTAGTTAGCTGTATCTAACTTGGTGGAACTTTTGTTCTATATCCCTCCGAAAATTGATTTGAATTTGTCTGGGTTAGGCTCTGTCCGTTGTTCTGAATTAGTTGGGGACCCATTGCCCGTGGAATCTAGGAGCTTTGTTGAAAATAGGAATCAGGAGCTGTGCTTAGCTATGGTTGAGGTTGATTCTACGATCGATCAGTGGGCGGGTTTGGAAGGAAATGATGACTTTGCCGTGAGTTGTAAGGCTTTAGCTTAGGTTCTTAATTGGGTGAAAAAGCTGCATAAGATGGTTGGGGTGTCTCTAGTTGGGGTTGAAGATTAAGCTATTCAATTGCTCAAGGAAATAGAGAGACTTTGTGTTGAAGATTGAAAATTCGGGTGTTGAAACCAATCGGTAGGTAAGAAATAGTCTAGAGGGTAGTAGAGAGCTTAAAAGATTGGAGTTTGATGTTAATTATGATAAGATTGTTGGGGGCATAGGTAGAGGAGGAGAAGTGTTGGCAGTGGATTCTAGGGGTATATCAGGGTTTCAATGAAGTGGTCGATTATCTCTTGGAACTTGAGAGGGGTAAATGAGGTAGAGAATAGAGATGCTATTAAACATTATCTTAGAGAATGAAAAGGTGCAGCAGTTTTTTTCTTCAGGAAACTAAAGTGAATGAGGTTAATGATTCGTTTATTCGTAGTCTTTGGGGTTTAAGATCATGTTGGAAAGCTCTTCCATTTGTAGGTGCTTCGAGATGAGTTATTATTATGTGGGATAAACGGGTTTTAGATCTGGTTGACAGCCAAATTGGTGTTTTTTTTTTTTCTGTTTCTTGTATTTGCAGGGGTGTCTTTAGTAATAGGTTTCAGGAGACTAGTCAATTAGGGAGTTCTTAGAGTTTTTGAGGGGTCATGACCTTATGGATTTACCTTTATCAGGTGGGTCCTTCACCTGGTCGAATTTCAGGGATTCACCTTCCTTTTCGAGGATTGACCAGTTTCTTGTGTCCGCTTGTCGGGAAGCAATTTGTCCTTCTTTGATTCAGAAACTACTTCCCCATCCTTTATCAGATCATCACTCGATTCTTCTGGAAGTTGGTGGTATGATGTGGGGTCTGACCCCATTTTGGTTTGAAAATATGTGGTTGAAGATGGATGGGTTTAAGAATCTTATTAAAGGCTGGTGGGAGGGATCTTTTGTTAACGGTGTTGCTAATTTTGTGGTGGCTAAGAAGTTGAAAATTCTGAAGTTTGAAGTGAAACGATGGAACAAAGAATCCTTTGGTAACGTGAATTCATCCATAAATGCTTTGTTGGGTGAAATTAATGGGCTCGATGAGAAAGAGGTTAGAGAATGTATTTTGAGAAATGAAATTGATAGGAAATCAAAAGTTAAGAAGGATTTGGCTAAGCTCATTTCTTTTGAGGAAAGTTCTTGTTGACAAAAAACTAGAGAGTTGTGGCTAAACGAGGAAGATAAAAATACCAAGTATTTTCATCATATGGCTAATGCTCACATGAGATTTAACTTTGTTAATTCTATTGAGGTGGATGGCATGATGTTCGAAGAGGAGAGTGATATTAAAAGTCCAATTAGTGGTTTCTATGAGAATCTCTTTAAAGAGACTTGTAATGTAGGCCAAACTTGGATTGCTTGGACTTCTCCAGAATAGATGAGGAAGATGTTGTGTGGCTTGAGTGTCCTTTCTCTGAGGAAGAAATTGTTGATGCTCTTCGAGATTGTGATGGTGATAAAGCGTTGGGGCCGACGGTTTTACAATGGGGTTCTTAATTTATAATTGGGAGGTTATTAAGGGGATGTTATAAGGTTGTTTGAGGAGTTTCATGTTACAGGGGAGTTTGTGAGTAGCCTTAATGCCACATTCATTACCTTAGCTCCTAAGAAGGTGGGAGCAATTAACATTAAAGATTTTCGACCTATTAGTCTTGTGGATTGTATCTACAAGCTTTTATCGAAAGTTGTTACTGCTAGATTAAAGAAAATGATGTGTAAAGCAGTGAGTCCCAACCATAATGTGTTTCTGGATGCCGTCCTGATTGCTAACGAGATAGTGGATGCTCAACTTAAGAATGGAAGAGGAGGAGTTATTTGTAAACTTGATATGGAAAAGGTGTATGATCATGTTTGCTGGAACTTTGTTATCTATTTGTTTAAGCGAGTGGGATTCAAGGATAAATGGTGCAAATGGATTCTCAAATGCTTGTCTTCTACTTCCTTCTCCACTTTGGTTAATGGTTGTTCCTCGGGATTTTTTCGAGCTTCTAGAGGTATTAGACAAGGGGATCCTTTATCTCCCGTTCATATTCACCTTCGTTATGGAAGCTTTTAGTAAAATGTTATTGAAAGGTATTGAGATGAGATTAATTTCAAAGTGGGAATGAATGGTAAAAGTGTGAATGTCTTTGATCTCCTATTTGTCTGTCGATGATACGATTGCCTTTTGCCTCTCAAATTTTACACTTACGGTGTATCCTTCTTTGCTTTGAAGCGGTGTCGGGTCTCAAGGTTAATCTTGGCAAAAGCTATTTAATTTCTCTTGATGAAAATTGTAATGGTCGCTTCCTTGCTAGATTATTAGGGTGCAAAATGGGATCTCTTCTTTTTACTTATCTTGGTCTTCCTTTCGGAGCTAGATTCAAAGATAAAAGTGTTTGGAATCCGATTATAGAAAATTTTGAGAAAAGATTAGCCGGTTGAAAGAATCGCTATCTTTCGAAAGGAGGTAAACTCACCCTTATCAAAAGCACACTTTCTAGTCTTCCCATTTACTATGTGTCTCTTTTCTTTATTCCTAGTTCGATGGCAAAAAGGTTAGAGAGTATTCAAAGGAGACTTGTTTGGGGAAACTCGGATTAAAATTTTAAGTAACATTTGGTTAAATGGGAAGTGGTTAAGAAGCCTTTAGAGAAAGGGGGTCTTGGTATTAAGTCCATCTCTTTGCTCAATAAGGCCCTTCTTGGCAAATGGCTTTGGAGATTTTTTATTGAAAAAAATCACTTGTGGATAAAAGTAGTGGAGGCCAAGTGTGGGATGGATAGTGATGGTTGGATGTCTAAGGCACCTTGGGATGCTTATGGAGTGAGTCTATGGAAGTGGATTAGGAATGAGTGGGAAGGCATTCGGCTTTTTATTGAAGTGTCGGTGGGTAATGGATCTAGGACTCATCTTTTGTATGATTGTTGGTGTGGGAACACTTCTTTGAAGGATAAATTTTCGAACATTTTTAACGTTGTGAGAGATAAAGATGCGCGAATTCAATCTTGTTATTTTTTGACTAATGAAGGTATTTCTTGGGCTGTGTTGTTTATTCGTAATGTTCATGATTGGGAAGTTGAGGAGGTTACGATGTTTGTGACTCTTTATACAATTCAAGAGTCGATGTGGAAAGAGAGGATGTCTTGAGATGGGGGCCTAGTTCGGATCAAGGTTTCAAGGTGAAGGATTTTTACAAGATTTTGGTTGACAGAACCCTTGTTAATGATCACTCTATCTTCTCTTGGAAAGCAATTTAGTGTACCCAGGCTCCTAAGAAAGTAAGTTTCTTTGTTTGGGAGGTATCTTGGGATAAAATTCTTACTATTGACAATCTTCAAAGGAGAGGGAAGGTTTTTGTTAATAGATACTTCATTTGTAAGGGATGTGCCGAATCTGTGTTTCATCTCTTAATGAAGTGCTCTCTAGCAAGAAGTTTATAAGAGATGGTGTATAGAGTTGTGGGGGTTTCTTGGATGGTTGCAGGTTCGGTAAGAGACGAAATTTGGGCTTGGAGTGGTTTGAAGGCTCAAAAGTATGTCAAGAAGGCTTTAGAGTTAATTCCACTCTCTATTTGGTGGATTGTTTGGAGAGAGAGGAACCGAAAGGCTTTTTATGGGGTTGAAAGGCATCTTGCAAATATTAGGGATAGTTGGTTTAATACCCTTAATTTTTGAATTAAAGGAAATTTGTTTGTAGATATCGACGATTTACTAGATTTTGTGGAGCTTATTCAATGTAATTAGCCTTTGGCTTTGAGTTGCACCTTCTTGGTCCTTTCTAATAAATTTTTACTTATAAAAAAAGATTTCCTTGAAAATTGGAGGAAAAAAAAATAGAAAAGTAAAGCAAATCTTATTTGTAATATCGAGCTTGCTTGAAAACCCAAAATGACTCGAACTCAACCTTATTCGAAATGACCTGACTCGAGACTTGACATGACACAAGACTGATATGACTCGAATACGAACTCGATTCGACCCAAGATGACCCGCAACCCAAAGTGACATGCAATACGAACTGACTCAAACCCAAATTATCCGACCCGACCCGACCCGACCCGACCCGATTGCCACCTCTAATTTTGACTGCATCTTTGTCTTGAACTTGCACAACACTCTCAATATACTCAACAAATTCATCATTATGGTGGACCTGTTCAACTAAGATAACCTTACATAAAAGTTGCTCAGCGGTTGCAACCTCACTTCGAGCATATCCATCTTTGGCGACTTCAGATTCAACTTTGGTTGAAACATCCTCATCCTTGGTGAGTCTAAGGTTCCCTCGAAACTAAGTTAGTCCACTTAAGAGTTGATGAATTATAGCATTAAGTATTCTCATTTGACTTCTAATATAGGTCACTTTACAGTTCAAGTCTTGGGTTTTAGGTGGGGCGGTGGACGAATTGTCTTTTCTAGGTTCATATATACCATACTCATCATAACAACCATAAGCATGATTATGACCATCATAAGCATTGTCATACCCATAAGCATCTCTTTAAGCACAATCATAATCATAATCATAATCATAATCATAATCATCATAAGCATCTCTATAAGCACAAATATACCCGTACCTATACTACCCTTGTAATTCTTCAGCCAATTTTTATTACGACAAACCCTAAATTTGAGTTCCTCATATTCCTCGTTCACACTTTGGGGAAGATAATGAGAATCATATTTGATCCATTTGGATTTCAACTCACAAAATCACGAGTAATCAATAGATAGCTTAGATTTCACACTTTGAATGCGTTCGCAAGTACAGACGAATATGGTAAACAAACCAAAAACTAAAGTGCTCAAACATAGTTTACTTATTCATCAATCTCTAATTAAAAATAACATAGGGATGTCTAATATATAGATATTCACCAACCACTGTCCTATTCCAATAAGGAATACTTAAACAAGGAAACTAACTACCACTAAACTTAAATATATTAATTTCTAAAACTCTAAATACCCATAATATTTTCACAATTACATAATTAGCCCCGTAGTCATCATACCCTATAACACCTAAATTTAAATCCCTCAATCTATTCTTCCATGTGTACTCCATCAGATTCCCCTTTTCTTAAACTTTTCCTTTTTTTTTAAGGTTCGGGCGTTGGGTTGGTTGAATGCATCTTTGATAAATATTGCAAGCTTCAGTTTATAGAACGATTATGCCTTCTTTATTCCTTTTA
This sequence comes from Bretschneidera sinensis, assembly GCA_023935145.1. Classification (NCBI taxonomy): domain Eukaryota; kingdom Viridiplantae; phylum Streptophyta; class Magnoliopsida; order Brassicales; family Akaniaceae; genus Bretschneidera; species Bretschneidera sinensis. The sequence goes on from CM043702.1 coordinate 13,520,501, forward strand.
TATTATATTGTGAACTAGTACCGTTAGACTTATGACCATGAGATTGTAATGCATCTATTCTTCAGGGATTTGAGCTTCAACAATCTAATTGGACAGATTCCGGACTCTCTTTTCAACTTAAGTGGACTAACTCACTTGTAAGATGCTATCTCTACTTTATTCCTACCATCAAGTACTTACGTACTGAAGCAAGTATTGTTGCCTTCCTGCTCAGATTTCTTGGAAATAATAAATTGAATGGTACCCTGCCTGCAACAAAAACTTCGTCTCTTCTGAATATGTAAGTACATGTAACACATATGTATTCAACATCTTTATAATGCACTAAAAGCTGAAGTTCAATACAAATTGTTTTTTTTATCCAGTTGAAAAGGTTGTTTTTGGAACAGCGAGTTTGTTTATCCCAGGAAGTATTCTCTAGCCATCTGAACTCAAGGGCCACTACAAGCTTGACTTCATTCTTTTCAGTATCCTAAATCTAGAATTTTTTCATTTTCTAGAATGGCCTTGAGTAGTAGCATCTGCTGAAAATCCTGTACGAGCTAGAGTTAATATCTGTGTACAGTAAGCTATAAAATTCACTTCAGAACAGAAAGAGAATTTAATCTAGGATAGATGTATTGCAAATCTAGATGTGTAGTAATTAACTATATCTCTTTTACTGTTTTTGTTCTCTGGAGAGTGGCTTCCAGTGTGGAATCAGAATATAGTTCTTTCTTTGATTTTTCAGTATTTCTGGACGTCAATCACCACTAGATTGATTTTTCTTGCCAAGCCTGTATGTTATAGGATAGCTATAAAATCATCTAAGCATAATTATTTCTACTGAACACTTGCTCCTCCAGAGTGTCTTTCCATTTCTTCTGAAAAACAGGCAAATTCCTTCTCCTAAAACATGTTCTCAGTGCAAACCAAATGGTCTCCATGCCAAGTATGGGTTATCATCTCTAGCTAACTTGCATGGATTCTTGGGGAAATATGGGAATGTAGAGGTTTATGATGTTATCAAAACGTTATATGGATCAATGTGATTTCATTAATGACTGAAATAATATATTTTTTATTTTGTTTATGAATTGTTTGGATTATGTACTTAACATCCTTGTAATGTTATGCTTGCAGAGATGTGTCATACAATAATTTAGTGGGAAACCTTCCTTCTTGGGTCAACCTAGAAAATTTGCAGCTGTAAGTCTTCAAACTATAACTACTATTTTCAATGATAAAAAATACATTGTTTTCTATTAATATATTATAATTTCTTAGTTTAGAAATTTCTAGTTTAATGTTCTATTTACTTTTCTAAGAAAGCATCTTTTGCTGTCCCTTGAATAACATTTCTCCAACAATCACACAGATCTTTTATTTTGTAATAAGGCTTCATTCAATATCTCATACTAGTGATGAAACTCACATGGAAATCTTTATGGTGTTCAATATGCAGTAACTTTGTTGCCAACAACCTCACAGTAGAAAGTTCAGACAGCAGGTGATTTTCTTGGTGCTATTTTTACTTCAAATGCTTGAAGTCTTGAACATCTGAATATGTTGATCTTTTTGTAATTCGACCGTTGACAACTTCAGAGTATAAGCATTGTTATTGTAATCTTTTTCAGATAAATATGATCAGCAATATTTATGAGGCTTTCGAAATGATAATATGCCTTCATAACTCTACTGAAACAATTGTCTCTCTTTCTATTTCTACTTTCACGTTGCATTATCTTCTTGTGTTATGGTATGATATAATTAAATGATAAGTAAATGGATACTAATACATATGGGATGACTGAACAATCAAGTCTAGGACCAAAAACATAAAAGAACATGCGGATGTTTCTACATGTTGAGGGAGATGTTTTCATGAACTCCAATATCTCCGAAGTCATCTCTTGAAAATGAAAATTGCAATTGGAGAATCCATTTTATAATTGGAAGGATTGAAGCCATTTTATACTGTCTTACTTTGCTTTATGTAGTCAAAGTGTCAAACTGTCTATGCATTTAATCTGTTTCTTGCAATAGGAGAATGAGAAGTAACAGAAGATAGCCAACTTGATATCGGGGAGAGATAGAAGGCTTGTCTGAGAAGAATGATAATGAAAGATTAAAGTATCATTAGATATAAAAAGGAACATTTCCCTGTTTTTGTGATGTAGAAGACTATCTAGTTCTTTAACCCACCCACGCCCACCCCTATAAAGGAAAAAAGTTGTATGACATAATTACTGACTAAAAGAAGGAAGTTAATACAACAACCTAAATACATTGAAACCTTTGACATTCTATTGAAGAATAAATTTGACAGTTTTAGTTATATGTAAGTGAGGTTAACTTTTATTTTTCTGTAGACAAATAATGATAAGTCATTTAGATTAACACTAATATGGGACTTCTGGAATTGCTGTTATGACGAGTATTCTTGTTTGTCTTTCACCATTTGACTTTCTCATTACAAGGGTCTAAACTTAACCAAAAGTTGTACTTACATAAGTAATAGCCTGATTAAGTGACCAGTACTTGGTGTCTGATAAATCCGTATTCCTCACCCACATTATTTCCTCTTCTACTTTCAGTGTTTTGCCATCAGGACTCAACTGTCTTCAAAGGAACTTTCCTTGCGGTCGAGGCACTGGAACCTGTAAGTACAACTAAAATCTCTCCCTTCTTCATGCTTTCGAGAGTGAAATGCATTCTTTGGCACTGAGGCCATAGAAGGAATGATCTACCAGAGTAGAATATTTTAAATATTATTTATGAGACTTTGGTTCTCATTGATCATTGTTCCGAGTAAAATATGACCAGGAAGAATTTCTTATGCCTGCGTTTCTGTTTATACCTATTAATATTAAGTATATTTTTCCCATACCTAAATTTAGCACTTAGTTTGCACTTTACTTTTCAATTTTTCATTACCAATCCGGTGATTGATATTGTTGAAAGTCCTAATTAGGTTTCCTATTATGTGTCTTAGTTGGAGGCCACGTATTGAATGGAATGTTAGGATAAAAAAGCAGAAAAGAGAGTTAAAGCAGGCTGGGCAAGTTGTGGGAAAGTAAAGGGCTCTAAAAAGTTCAGGCAAGGAATATTTGTGTGGGCCTCTCTTATCAATTTGGGAGCGGGTGAAACTAATATATTCTGTTGAATGCATATGCTGTATCTAGGTGTTGTGTCACTAAACCAATTACATGAATTAGATACAATCCCTACTGTATGAATAGCCTTCTTCAATTGCTTATGAGTACCTCTTTTACACAAGACTCAATTACCTATGTAAATGAGTACATTTTTTCCGAGAAGGAACTTTATTTTTCTATCATTTATAATTTTTTAACTTCTACAAGCACCAGACGAATTTATCTTTACAAAAATGATTTCTGTGTCAAGTTTATGATGGTTATATTTGCAGTAAGAATTAAACCGTATGCTTTCCAGTTAAGTTGCCCACTCTCTTCAAGGTATGAGATACTAAGTGTGCATAATAGGCTGTTCGATCAGGTTTGCTTTTAGAGTCCATCTCCATCATATCCTTTATTTCAGTGCCTATAATAAATGTGAACATATCGAGGACTGGGATTACACCCAATATTAACTTTGTAAATAGTAAAAACCCTTTTATGAATTTAATTTAACAAGTAGATCTTTTGCATTGGTGCACAGATTATGACTTTGCAATCAAGAGTGGTGGTCCACAGATCACGACTTCTGAAGGGGTTGTGTATCAGAGGGATAATGAGACTCTTGGACCAGCTTCATATTTTGTGACTGACACAGACAGATGGGCAGTTAGCAATGTTGGATTATTTACTGGGAGCAATAATCCTCAATATACAACTTCTTCAACATCCCAATTCACTGCTACACTGGACTCAGAGCTGTTCCAGACAGCACGTCTCTCTGCTTCATCACTGAGGTATTATGGATTGGGGCTTGAGAATGGCAACTACAGTGTGAGCCTCCAATTTGCCGAAACGCAGTTCCAAGATTCTGCTACTTGGAAAAGTCTTGGGAGGCGTGTTTTTGACATTTATTCCCAGGTCTGTATTACATTGTGAAATTGCTTTTGCTGCTTCCTTTTAAGCTGAAGTGTTTTTTGTTACAAAACAAAGTGCTTATTACCCTCTGATAAATTATTGTTGATCAACACGTCTCAAGCTGGGATGTGGAAAAGTTCTCCAAATTTCAAGATGTCTTGAACGAGACAACGTTTTAGACAGCATCTCTTTTCTTTTTAGTTTCAAGGATTTTTTTAAGTTCCACTTATCAAAAAAGATTTTTTTTTTTAAGTACTGTGGATATTGATACTAAATCTGTATGATTGGTGGGAGAGAAAAGTGAGAAAAAATGATAAGAAAAGAAAAAATTGATATTTCTATCATATATTTAGTGGGGAAGATGGAAAAGTGGAAGGAAAGAAGAAAAAGACAAAGAAAAAGGAAAGCCGATCTTATTTTTCATTATCCTCCGAATTTGTGAGCATTGTGATTTCAGATTTGTACATGTTAGGAGATATCTCATTTTTCTTTATTTTTTTTCCTAACGTTTTCTCATACCAAACAATGGTAAAGTGCTTTACATTTTCTTTTCTTTCCTCTCAATTTTCTCTCCGACTAATCACAACCTTCTACTTAGTAAGGAAGAAAAGTGAGAAGAAAAAAGAGGGAGAGGAAAGAAAACAGAGTTTAAAGAACTTTTCCTCTGCTTGACAGGCAAGGAAAGAAATGGGAATTTTTCTTTCCAAGGTTGCAACTTTCAGTCTGTCCAAGGCCAAATTGGGCATATTGAAGAGAGGGAAAAAAAAATGTACAGTGATTTTACCAATTTATCAAGCATCTCATTTATCATTATAAAGGGTATAATGGTTAAAATGTATTATTTGTGCATTCAATCTTCCCATTGTTCTACTCTGCCAAGTAAGGGAAACAGACATCTGTCTTGTTTCTTTTTGTTTTTTTAAGCCTCTCTACCAAGTACATAGATGGAAATGATTAATCTTTTCTTTCTTCTCATTTTTCTGTTGTCCTACCTTTCCATCTTCTCTACCAAGCAAGGCCTAAATCTTTGAATGTATCTATATAAAATAAATAGTTAAGCAAGATCTCTTTACTTTTTACAGTTAAATTTTTTCTCAACTATTTTCAGAATTTTAGTCCAACTCATTATTTCAATTCCTTTATGAAGACTTCACTTTAATCTTCCATTGGATTGTGCAATCCTAAATAATTCTTGCTGCTGAACAATTTCCAGATTTTATATTTAGTTATGCTGTTTAAAATATAGTGAATGAATATTTGACTTATGAATCTCCTAATTTCTTGTAAAATAATTTTTATATTTCTCCTTTTAGTTATGTGATTAAGTTCTGAATTTCTTTATTCTAGGGGAATATTGTTTTCAAGGATTTTGACATACGCAAGGAGGCAGGTGGCATTAACCGGGCCATTCAGAAAGAATTTAGTGTTCAGGTGTCAGAAAATTACCTTGAAATCCATCTTTTTTGGGCTGGAAAAGGGACTTGCTGCATACCTCTCCAGGGTACATATGGACCTTCAATTTCAGCAATCAGTGCTACTCCAAGTAAGACACAAAACCCCATTGATTTCCTCAGATTGTTTCCAATTTATTTACTAACTAAACTTTTGTACAGATTTCAAACCTACCGTCAGTAACAGATCTCCAATTAGTAAGAAGAACAGAACTGGTCTTATTGTGGGGATTGTTGTTGGAGTTGGAGTTGTAAGTTTTATGTGTTCTCTTGCAATTTTCTGCATTGCTCAAAGAAGGAAAAAGGCACGCACCAATGATGATGAAGGTAAACTAAAGAATCTTTATGCACAAGTATAATTACTGTTTGACTTCTGATTTTTAGCCCCCTAGAAATAAAAAGCTACTGCTTGTCTGCCTGTAGTTCTTGTTTTGTGTTGGGGTTAGCATCTAGGTACAACATATTGTCGTAAACAGAGTGGGGTAATGCTGTTGTGTGTCATGGGGCTTGTTTTACACCAAACATGAGATGAAAGACATTAATCACACTAATGCCCTGTTTGATACAACTTTGTAAAGTGATGTAATTGAAATTGCTCTTCAAAGGAGGTTTTTATTGGAGAGTTTTTTAGTGTTTGGTGACAGTTTTTTCAATATGGTAAAAAATGTTTATTGATAGTTAAAAAAGATATAAAATGGTATATTTGACACATATAACATTTATTTAGGTGGTTAATTATTAGTTTGTACGTCAGAAATATGATCCTTTTTCTTAGTAAAGCCCCATGGTATTGAAAATCTTTCAAATGTCCTCGTTTTATTTGATGAAATTTTTCATAAAAACACATCTTTTGTAGAGTGTCTCACAAGACCTCATTTTTAATATATATTCTATATATATGCCTTTTCTTTTAGGAAACAAAGGAGGTTTTGAAATATTAAGTAAAGGATATGCTCTCTTATCCAATCCAATGTCTTGTGGTCAGAGGTTAACTATGAGCTCGCTTTTTGGGCACAAACTGAAATCTAAAATGTTTAGCGAAATTGGCTCACTTCAATAACCTGTATCTGCTTTGAATTTGCAGAGCTCCTAGGTATAGATGCTAGACCATACACTTTCAGTTATGCTGAACTAAAAACTGCTACAGAAGATTTTAATCCTGCTAATAAGCTTGGAGAGGGAGGATTTGGACCTGTTTATAAGGTAAGTCCGTATTCTTATGAATTAAACTTGTGGCTAATCACACGTCAGTACATTCAAAATGATTATCAGATTTGATGGTAGGGCAATTAACATTTATAACAGTTTTCCAGTGTGGGATTAATCTCAATTGCACCATCATTTTCTATTTCATTCATTTGTAGAATCGCGAGTCTCGCCATGACATTATGTCTACTTGATTGGTCAGAGTCTGGTAGTGTTGATATAATATTAATCTATCCAGAAAAAATGCATAATTCAGAATATACTTACTGTTTATATCACCCATTTCATGTGCATGTAGGTCACTTTTACTGGGGCTACTTAACTTGATGGTACCAGCCATTCAATTTTCTTTATGGATGGCATTAGACTTTTGAAATTACTTTTGAGTAAGATAGTTTAAGCTAAATCTTCAATAATTGAGCACTTAACTGATCTAACTGATTTTTAGTATAACTGATGTGAACTGGAACCAATGACAGTGTGTAATCTAGGGACCCTTCATTTGTGTCACAACAGATTGTGGTCTGCTTTACAGGTCCAAGAAAATAACTTGAAGAACAGTTCTTTTAAAGTGGTCATTGTTTTTTTCTTTGGCTGATTAACACTTATTATTTTTGTTCTTTTTTCTTTATTAACTACTACTATTATATTAATTTCTTGTTTGACTAGGTTATTTATTCAGTGAAAATCCTATGCTATTAGGATTTGTATAACGTGTTGGTCTAAAGTTAGCCTCACAATATTTATGGGCATAACTGAGAATCTTTTAATGTGAGGTTTGAAAATTTACTTCTTGATTAGTTTGTAATCAAGACTTACAATGACGGACAATCTGGAGATTGATTAGACTCTCCTCTCTCTCCATTTCTTTTTTCCTTTTTTTTTTTGGGGGGGGGGGGGGATGTCGGGGTTGTACAATATCTGATAAGCAAACTGTGACACTTGATGGTTGTACCGGTTTTTCTTGTGAGACAAAAGGTGTGTAGCAGATATGGAGGGAACAACAATGAAGCTTAAAAAGGCTTTTGAACATTCAAAATAAAGACTGACTTTGTTATAGAGAAAAAAAGTTCTTTTGTCCTATGAGAAGTAATGGGTGATAATGTGAGGTTGTTAAAATTGTATATGCAATCTTTTGGCCTAAACAACCATGAAAAGCTACAATTCTTAATTTCTTCATCTTCCCCTAGTCGTATATAAGTAGACATGCTCTGATTTTACAGTATATGAAATGAGTCCTTTAAAAATAGGAAAAAACAATGTACATGGGTCCAAGCTGAGCAAACACATTGATTAGCAAACTCTAGACATAGAATTTGTAGTAGTAGAGAAATTGGAGCATTATATGATAACAAATTTTTTGATAGGGGTGTAATATTTTAATTTGAATTTGGTACTCAATAGGGAAAACTTAATGATGGGAGAGTGATAGCTGTCAAGCAATTGTCTGTTGCATCTCGCCAAGGCAAGAGCCAGTTTATTGCAGAAATTGCTATCATATCTGCTGTGCAACATCGTAACCTTGTGAAACTGTATGGCTGCTGTATTGAGGGAGATCAGCGGGTCCTTGTTTATGAATACCTTCCAAACAAGAGTCTTGATCAAGCATTATTTGGTAAGCGTGTAACATCTATCAAGAGTTCAATTTTTCTTTCTAAATTGGAGAACACAGTGGAGACCTAGTTATAACTGGCTTGCATGTGGCAGGGCCAAATTATTTGAATCTCAGTTGGTCAACACGTTATGAGATATTGATGGGAGTAGCAAGAGGTTTGTCTTATCTTCATGAGGAGTCGAGGCTTCGTATTGTACACAGAGATGTGAAGGCCAGTAATATTCTGCTAGACTCCGATCTCGTCCCCAAAATTTCAGATTTTGGTTTGGCCAAACTTTACGATGATAAGAAGACCCACATAAGCACCCGTGTTGCGGGGACAATGTAAGATTCTGAAGACCTTAAATCCTCGGCTTACCTAATTATACTCCCTAAATTTATTAATTTTCGTTGTGTTGGTTAATATTTGTTGTAACAAAATCAAGCACCACAAAGGCACAAAGTAAAAGGAAGAGAAAACACAATAAAAGTAACTTGGTTCGGCTAATGTCTTCTCCACAACCAATCAATTATCTTCAAACTTAGTACACACATTGGTTTTACTAAGCTGTCACATGCAGCGCTCACTTACAACTCCCTTACCGTTACTACATCCAAGAACTGTCACAATACTTGCAATTAACTTTAGGAACAAATCCCTCTCTCTAGTAGGCAATCCTCTCAAGGATGAGTTAAAACACACTCATTGTATAAGAAATAACACTATTAGACCCCCTTTCATAGAGGTTGGTACAAATACAATCAGAAAATAGAAAAACAAATCCTACCTGGAATAGGAAACTTTCCCACAAAAACCTCTTTACTGTGTTTCTAGAATGTCAAATCTAGATGAAGTTGGCCAAGTCCCATTTGGGTCTTCAAGGTCCTGTTGAGTCCTTCTCACTGCAGCACATGATGGATCAGCAGAAAGTATGCCTCAGGTTTCCTTCCATTATAAACCTGATTAAGAGTTTGGTCCGGTGGGGTCTTTCACATCTTGAACAAGTTTTCCATGACACAACCATGTTTTCCTTCCGGAAACAAGTTTCCTTGAATTCAAGCCACATCTCAACAATATTTAAATAATATATTTTTGCCTTTGTTGTTACTAATGTAGTGGATATCTTGCGCCGGAGTATGCTATGCGTGGACACCTTACAGAGAAAGCTGATGTATTCGCATTTGGTGTTGTGGCTTTGGAGATTGTCAGTGGGAGGCCAAACTCTGACTCAAGCTTGGAGGAAGAGAAGGTGTATCTTCTTGAATGGGTATGAATGATAACTTGTGGCTTTTTTTTTCCATAAATTGCTGTTTGTTAGGGAAGTGGACACTGGATTGGAGTCTCCAATTCAATATTACCATATATATACATATGCTTTAAATTTTACTTTCAAAATTATTCCAACTAATTAGAGATTGATCCGGCCTATAACTGTTTATGGAAGAGCACTCCTAGAAGTTACTACTTTGTTTAGATACATACTACTGTCGAAGTCTTGACATCCCCAGACTGTTCCTGTATTGTAAGATTGTTTCAAGTTTTTAGCAGTTATATCATTTGTAATCTCATTGGTCCTCTCCCCACCCCCTCAGTGTAGTTGCTGCTCCCACCATTTTTCGCATTTTTTCCATTGCATATTTGTCTACGTTTTTAAAATCTTGAGTGAAACTTGATGTAAATTGTTTAAGAAAATCGATAAGTTTCATTATAATGTATGTCTGAAGGACTAGGCATACTGAACAGTTATGAAATATAGATTAGGATAACTCATTTTCAGTTTCAAACAACTATAGTATATTATGAATCTCAGTCCTCTGCCATTGGCCAGGCTTAATTTATTAGAATTCAACTAAAATTACATATTGTAGAATTCCTTTACAATTTATTTTGCCTATATTTTTTGTATTAACAGAATATCTCACTTTTCTGCTTCCTAGGCTTGGAACCTACATGAAAACAACCATGAAGTTGAACTGGTTGACTCCAGGTTAACAGAATTCAATGAGGAAGAAGTGAAACGTCTAATTGGAGTTGCCCTCCTATGCACTCAGACATCGCCTGCGCTACGGCCACCAATGTCCCGTGTGGTGGCTATGCTCTCAGGAGATATTGAAGTAGGCACAGTAACTTCAAGGCCTGGTTATTTGACTGACTGGAAATTCAATGACATAACCAGCTTTATCAGTGATAATGCAACTAAAGCAAGTGATACCAGCAATTACAACTCATCAGCAAGTACAAGCATGGCGGCTAATCCAGAGAACTCACCAGTAAATGATTCTAAACCCATGCTCCATAGTATAATTGGAGAGGGTAGATGAAATATTATTTTCTTTATAGTTTCTTTTTTTTCTGTATTCATATATTCTTGATTGCCAATTATGTAATTTATGAGACTGAAGGAGAGGCAACTGTTTGTGTAACACGAGGTTTCCTTTATTTCTATTTCCCTTAAATCAATTACAGAATTATTTGATTCTCCTAAAATCATATCTACAGGGCAATCAAGCGAGAACTATATATAAAAAGAAAAGATATGATGAAGGAAAGAAGTAGATTGTTCATGAAGAAGAAAGCTTTCCCTCCTTTTTGTATGTGTATTTGATGCAATCTATATTTTGTGATGAAGCAACAGATATTGAGCCTTAAAAGACCAAATGAAGGAGAGAGAGAGAGAGAGAGAGAGAGAGAGAGAGAGAGAGAGAGAGTTCTATTGCCACCCTTCTAGAAAGACTAAGTTGTAACATTAAGAACCACTACCAAATCACTTTTCACAATGAAACTCTTTAGCTAAGTTTGGGGTGGTTCATATCACCTACAAATATACAAAACCATAATGGTATATATATATAAGCAATCTATGTAAAATGAGGAGTGTTTAATATCTGATTCGTATGTGAACCTACTTGGAAAGCAAACACACAATTTTTGTTAGCACAACACTTGTCAAATAATAGGCGTAGAGAGCAATCCACAAGCATCTCTAAACACGGGAGACAGTCACTCCGAACAAAACCCTAGTAATGCATTCCTTACCTTCGGTTACTTGCATGGAGTACATTTACTTTTATTTTATTGCAATTTAAACCCTTAATTTTCAAAAAGGCTGCAAATGATATTTTTTGAGAAAATCTTCACTAAAAATAGACAGAACAATCATGTGAGATTCACGTTACTCATTTGGAATCTAAAAGATAGCCACGTGTTTATCATACATTAGTTTCTACAAAAAAAATAATTAAAGATAAATAAAAAAAATCATTGAAAAAAATGAAAAACGAAATTAATAATTATGAAAAAACTAGAACAGTAAAAAAAAAAAGAAAAAACAAAAAAAGTCCCTCCTTCTTCCTAGATTTCTCATTTTTCTTAATCTTCTTAATCTTCTTCTTCTTCTTTCTAGATTTCTCAGATTTCTTCCTCCTATTTTTCTTAGCCAAAAAACCCAAAGTAATGAAATGAACTCATTTCGGCCTGCTACAAAAACTTGTTGAAGTCATTAAAATTGCAAGCCAAATATTACAAAAATTCATAAGCTAAACTAGAGTACCCAAAACAAAACCAAAAACACGTACAAAATCCAAAAACTCAATAACTGAATCTCTGCACAGCATTGTTCAAGCCGAGGCGAGCGACAACACTGTTCAAGCTAGCCCAGTTGAACGACCCAAATCTACTTTAATTCGAAGATGGAAGAAGAATAGCAAAATTTAATCTTTAGTTATAACCAAACAAATTGCAATAGAGTTTCATGACACACAACTGTGCAATATAAAATACAACTGTAGACCAAGGTCCAAACCCAAGAGAGGGGTGAATTGGGTTTTTAAAACCATTTCTCACAACAAACAAGTTTTAAAAACTTAGCAAGCACAATCAAGAGTGACAAGTATAGTAGAGCTGAAAGTAAAGAGATAAAATGTGCAAACATTATTTATAGTGGTTCGGCAATATCGAATTTCTCCGACCCTGCGCCCACTCTCTTCAAGAACCTCTTTGAAGTAATCCACTAATAACTCGAGCAACTTCACGTGTGTTTTCCAAACAGTACACGATCTCTTCCGGTTAAGGAAGTCTTTTACAAAAAATGTTTAACTCCTAAACACTCTAAGAGCTACACCAACACTTTTCTCTTTGTAATGATTGGAAATTAATGATCAAGAACAAGAGACACTTTATATAATGCTCTTACAAAGAAGAAAGGATCTCTCTTAGAAGTATAAAACTTTTTATAATGGCTCATAAAAGTTTTTAGAAAGCTTTGAATGACATAAAATGAGAAGATGAAGATTAATTGCTCAAAAGTTGTTATCTTCTCTCATTTATATTGAAATTTTATAGTTTAAAGCCCTACTAGTCGTTACTCACACAACAATCCTATTTGGGAGTGGTTTGGAGCATTTAATGATCTAAACGACGCTTCAATTTTCGAAAATTTTCCATTATTTCGAGTATCCAGTCGAATGGATGGTATTTGAATTTCAAACTTCTATGTCAGGTATTTCATTCTGTCAACTGAAATGATTATTTAATGTTTCTGACCTTCATTCAATAGATTTAAATATTTACAAAAGGAATAATTCAGTCGATTTGATCTCATTCAATCGACTGAATAATTATTTAGAAGAATTATATAGTTGGCTGGATTCATTTAGTCGACTAGATGACCTAAAACACAGTTTTCGGTCTTCACTTTTGTTTTCGAGTCAAAACGATTTTTTTGAAAACATTTTGAAGCAATTTGAGCCATAGGAAAAAGCTAGGTACTTAAGTAAGAGAGTTACATTATTTAAATTACTATCTTGATACATAATCTTGATCTTCAAGTTCATCAAAGGTTGAATGCTTACTTGATTGACTTTTGAGGAATTATTTTTGCAGCTTTAAACACTTAGATAAATTGATTAGTACAATTTAATATATCTTTGTCATCATTAAAATCAAATAAGGGTCAACAATCTCCCCCTTTTTGATGATGACAAAACCATAAGGAGAAAAACAATTTTGAAATCTAAGTGTTAGGGTTATTTTTTAATTGAAAAACGGATAGAGTCGTTTGTTTTTATGATAAAAAAGTCTTGCATTTTCAAAAAAGCAACCCAACTAAAAATATAGTCATTATATATGAATGATATATATAAGTCTAGCAAGTAAGGAGCAAAAGATCCCCCTTAAGCTGTGCATACATACATTAACACACATTTTTCTCTTTTTCTTTCCATTTTGTCAACAATATAAAAAGATCTCATAGCTCATAAAAATAACGTTCTATCCCCATGGATAGAAAGATAAAGGCTAGATAAACCTGCATGTGAAATTTTTGCTCAAAATAGAGAGGTTAAGCTCTCCCAGGAAGAATAAAAAATATGATAAACAAGTTGTAAAATAACAGCAAGCAAAAGATTCCAAAAAGAGCTAAAATAAATTATTGTATAATAAACTAAGCATCCATATATATATATATATTAAAGCTAAGACACTCATGAGTCTAGTAAAGTAATCAAACAGTAAAGGCTTTCCAGAGCCAAAATATCCCAAAGTTGTATAAAAAGTTAAAGATGCATGAAATGTAACTTGCAAATTGTTCTAGAGATCCATAAAAAAGAAAAATGAATGAAATAAATGGTGCTAATCATCAGCAGGAGGAAGGCCACGGGTACGGAGCTGATCTCAAAGTTGAGTCAACTGATCCTGAATAGCTGTATGCTGAGTACGATTCTCATCACAAACTTTCGCAATGGACCCCAAAGCCTTAGTCCTAAGGATAATGACCTCTTCATACAAAGATGTCACCTCAGATTTCAGTGACTGAAACTATAGGTCAAAAGCTTGTTGCATTGCATTCATGGAGAGTTGGAGACTTGTCAAAGCTTGTAGGATTGCATCCTGAGATCCATCTGAACCTCCTAAACTAACTAACCAATATTGAGTCCTTTTAGGAATCTCCAGTTCCTTTGCTACTTTTTCACCAAGATCCTCGTTCCCAATCTTTATGCTTCGATTGGGTTTGGCAACTATAGTGTTACCTTGAATAGCACATCTCATCTTCTTGAGAGAAGAATCGTTGATCACGTTCGAAATAGCTAAATCATTGGATTCATTTTTAGGAAGATTGATGTTAAATTGTTTCAGGATAAGAGTTATAAGCATGTCATATGGTAGAGACCTAGAGTTGCTCCCACTACCTATTATCAAATTACTCATAAGGAGAGGGTATAAGTTGTAGAGAGTGCCCGTCTTAAGATAGTAAATCAAGAAAATGTCTAGTTTAGAGGAGCAGTTCCTACTTCCTAGCCAAGGATTGATAGTGCAATTGACTATTAGATTTAGAATCCTAGAGACTAAAGGCAGGTCTGGATAGGTGCTGTAGGTTTGGATGCCATAAACATAGTTTGGGTTTCCCTTAACAACTCTACATGCCTCTTCATAGTTAAAGTTTGGAGGTCAACCATCTCCTACCTATTTGATAACCTCTATAGGCAATTTTAGGATTTTCAGTAAGAGACTTACTAACACAGCAAATTCCCTACCTTGAACCATAGTATTGAAATGAGGGATGTCAAAATTGGGTTGAATCATGTTTGAGTAAAATTGGTGGATTAGTTTATGGTAATATTTTGCATTAATTTTGACTAATGAGGTCCACCCTAGTCTAATAAACAAAGGTTCAATATCAAAATTACTAAATCTAAGGGAGTCAAAACCTACAAGTTTACCTGGCATAATATCTTTATCTCGGATCACTGAACCATTCCTCTCCTTAGCCTCTTCATTCCAAAAATTTGAGATGTCCAATTCCTCAATGTCCAGATTGCTTGATTCTTCTTCTTTTCCTTTCTCTTCTTTTTTGAGAAGCTTTTCGCTTCCCTGTTAAAGTCTTAAGACGTTTGGGATGTTTAGCCATAGTGAAAAGCGAGAGGATTTGAGGAGGGAATGAGAGAAAAGATCTGATTTTTGAAGAAAAATATAGGGTTTTAGAGAGAGAATAAGAGGCGTCCGTTTCAAGGATTTCAAAATTTGAAGAGATATTTTAGGGATTTTGAATGAAAAATGTGAGATAAGGCTTGGGTAATCATTTTTAGAAGTAAATTTGATTTGAATTTGTAGAGAAACAGATAAAGTTTAGAATGATTGAAAACGGCTGAAAGTGGGAGAGAGAGAATCTCAAATTTTGTTTTAAGGGAGTTTTAAAATTGATAGGGTTTTTAAAAAGAGAAAAAATCGCGAGTTCAGTCAACCGAAGGGGTTTATTTAGTCGACTAGATGAGTTCATTCAGTCTACTGGATGAACTTGCAGTTGACTTAATGAGAGACATAGAGTTAGGTTTCAAAAACACGAAGGGTTCAATCGACTGGAAAGTTTGGTAATTGACTCAATGAAATTTTTTCTTCATTTAGTCGACTGGATCAGGATTTTCAAAGAAAACTCCAAACTCTAGTTTGAAAAATTTGTAAGTCTTAATTACTTTATGCCATTCTTTAGTTAGGGAAATAGTAAATGTGAGTTAATACTCACTCATTCAGTGGCATATATGCATATGATGAATGAGATGCACTCAAACATATGAACATTCAAGGCTTTTCAATCCCATTAGCATTCTAATTTTACAAAAGTTTTCTTCATTTAAAGGTTTAGTAAGAATATCAACAATTTCATTTTCTGTAGGTAAGAATTCAAGTTTGTTATCACTTTTTTGAGCATGATCTCTTATAAAGTGATGTTGAATCTCAATATGTTTAGTTCTAGAATGTTAAATTAGGTTATTGGTTAGATTGTTAGCACTAGTGTTATCACAAAAAAATGGTATATTTTCAAAATTTATTCCATAGTCTTCTAGTTGCTGTTTTATCCATAAAACTTATTCACAACAACTACCGATGACTACATATTCCGCTTCGGCGGTTGATAGTGCAACGGAATTTTGTTTCTTTGAAAACCAAAAAGATAACATGGCACTAAGAAATTGGCATGTTCCACTAGTACTTTTTCTATCAATTCTATAATCGAAAAAATTAGCATCCGAGTACCCAACTAGCTCAAAATGTGACTTTCTTGAATACTATAGTCCTAGATTTTGAGTACCATTCAAATATCTTAAGATTCTTCTTACAGAAAAATCTAGGATTCCTTAGGATTAACTTAGAATGTAGCACACATACATACAATAAACATTATATTGGGTCTACTAGCAGTTAAATATATTAAGGCTCCTATCATACTTTTATAATTTTTAGTATCTACACATTTACCTCATTCATTTAAGTCAAACTTTTTAGAGGTGCTCATGGGAGTGCCAATTAGCTTTGAATTCTATATCCCAAACTTCTTTTGTAAGTCCTTGGTGTATTTGGATTGATTGATGAAAATCCCTCCCTTTGATTGTTTGATTTGAAGTCAAAGAAAGTAGGTAAGCTCTCCCATCATACTTATCTCAAATTTGTTTTGCATACACTTAAAATTCTTGTCATACAGATTCATTAGAGGCGCCAAATATAATATCATCTATATAAATTTGTTCTAAAAGTATATCATGCTTATGAGTTTTTGTAAAAAGAGTTGTATCTATTTTTCCTCTTATAAAACCATTTTCAAGTAAAAACTTGCTTAACCTTTCATACCATGCTTTTGGAGCTTGCTTTAACCCATAAAAGGCTTTAGAAAGCCTAGAAACATGGTTTGGAAAGTTAAGATCTTCAAAACCAAGAGGTTGTTCAACACAAACCTCTTCTTCAATAAAGCCATTTAAGAATGCCCTTTTTACATCCATTTGAAATAATTTGAAGTTCTTAAATCATGCAAATGCAAGAAACATACGTATAGCTTCTAGTCTAGCTACAGGAGCATAAGTTTCATCAAAGTCAATGCCTTCTTATTGATTATAGCCTTTAGCTACAAGTCTAGCTTTATTTCTTGTTACTACTCCATTTTCATCCATTTTGTTTCTAAATACCCATTTAGTTCTTATAATAGTATGGTTTTTATGTCTAGGAACTAAGGTCCACACTTTATTTCTTTCAAATTTATTTAGTTCCTCTTGCATAACATTTATCCAATTATCATCATTTTCAGCTTCATTAAATGACTTAGGTTCAACTTGGGATAAGTAAGCTACAAAGTTGCATACATTTCTAATAGAGAAATGAATTCTTATACCATGTGAAGGATCACTAATTACTTGAACAATTGGGTGATAATTAACATACCTCCAATCTTTGGGAAGTCCATTTCCTTGTTGAATTGTAAAAGGTTGATCAAGTTTGAGAGCATCTACCTCTTGATTTGTTTGAGATTGAATTTCCTTAGGGTTAACAATAGGAGTAGAAGCATCCACTCTTGGAATAAAATCTACATCATCGTCAAGACAAACTATTCTACCACTAATAGGGTTAGATTCAACAAAGGCTATATGTACGGATTCTTCAACCACTAGAGTTCTTTTGTTAAAGACTCTATAAGCTTTACTAGAGGTTGAATATCCCTTCATCGGTCTTAGAGTCAAATTGACCTAAATTAGTTTTATTGTTATTTTGGATGAAACATTTGCAACTGAAAGCTCGAAAATAAGAGATAATAGGCTTTCTACCTTTCCGTAGTTCATATGGAGTTTTGTTAAGTATAGGCCTAATTAATAGTCTATTGAAAACATAGCACAAGTGTTTATGGCTTCCACCTAAAAATATTTTGGTAAACTATTTTCACAAAGCATAGTTCTTGCAAATTCTTCTAGAACTCTATTTTTCCTCTCAACAACACCATTTTGTTGAGGAGTTCTAGAGGCTGAAAAGTTATGATCAAATCCATTTTCATTACAAAATTTTGAAAAGCTTTGGTTTTCAAATTCTTTTCCATGGTCACTTCTAATACTTGAAATAGAAATTCCTTTTTTCATTTTGAACCTTATTGCAAAAGTTCATAAAACCTTTACAAGCTTCATCCTTGTAAGCAATAAAAATAACAAAGGTATATCTTGAATAATTATCAACAATAACAAGAGCATATTGATGGCCACCTAGACAAATAGTACTTACTGGACCAAACAAGGCTATATTCAAAAACTCTAAAGGTTCACATTTTTAGCTTTAAAAGAATCTCTTGTTTGCTTTCCAATTTGATAAGCATCACATTATTTGTCTTTTCAAAATTTGTTTTTGGGAAGGCCAAGAACTAAGTATTTTCTTGAAATAATTTTAATCAAATCAATGTTCACATGGCCAAGCCTTCTATTCCATAGACATGTCTTTGGACAACAAACTTAATCTTGTTACTCCTAATGTCTATTGTAAGACAATGAGATGACTTAAATACAACTTTATTGCCTTTATCACAAAGTTGACTAATACTAAACAAGTTAAGATTAAGGCCTTGCACAAATAATACATGATCAATGGTTCAAAATTTTTTACCCATTTTATTATGTCCGATGATTTTCATCTTAGTGTCATCTCCAATGGTGACGTGTCCGCCATCGTTTAGAGTCAATTCTTTGAATACACTTTGATCACCGATCATGTGCTTTGAACACCCACTATCAAGGTACCAATGGTCATCTTTTTCCTTCGTGTGGAGACATGTCTACATTACACAAGGATATACAATAGCACGCTTAGGTACCCAAAATTTCTTAGGTCCTTTTGGATTAGTCTTAGAAAATACGACTCCTTTCGGGACCCATACTTTCTTAACATTATAAGATGCTATATAATTTGACATGTGGATGACATATGATTCTAAGATGATGATCATAGAAATTTCTAGGATATCTAGAGTATGCATATCTATCATTCCTTGGATGAGCATTCCTAGGATACATGTTTATTCCATAGGATTTATGAGCATACATGTTATCTCAATGATATGCATGACAATTATTTTTAGGATATGTATTCCTAGCATGTGCATTTCTTAAATGTGTATTCCTAGTATTTGAATTTCTAGGATGAGCATTCATATGAACATAAGTATTTCTAGGATATCTATTTCTAGTATAGGCATTTGAATTTTTTGCATTGGAATTGAAATTTGCATTCTTAGGTTTCCTAATATTTTTCAAATGAGTATTTTTAACATTGCTAGTAGCCTTAAAAGTAGTGGGTTCATCCACACTTGTTGCCTTCACAAAGATAGTCTCATTAAAACTTTTTTTGCCTGATGGAGAATAGCTGTTGTGCAAAAATATACCTAATTTAATTAGCAAATAATTGAACGGTTTTACTTGCAAGTGCACAAGGTCAACATAGCAGTATATTGTGCAAAAGCAAGATCATCTCCACAGGGATTGGTAAATGTTGTTTTATAATTAGTTTCGCAATATAAAATGATAGAACGTTCTTTTTCAAAGATTCAAGTGATCAGTTATTAAGTTCTAAAAAAAGATTTTCTTTTTCTTCTTTTAGAACTTCCATCTCTTTAGAGAGAGATGCAACTTCCTTTTTGAGGGCAATCTTTCTAGAACCAAATTTCTTCAACTTTTCATGCATTTCATTTATGGCTTCAATTAGTTCACCATTACTATTATCAAAATAATTAGTAAGGGAAGAACTAGTTACCTCATTTTCATTATTGATTGCCATCAAGCAAAGGTTGACAATTTCTTCATAGTTGACTTCACAATCCAAAGTCTTCTCATCATCATCACTCCATTTTGTAGCAATCATGGCCTTCTTCTTGAAGTTCTTGTACGACTTCTTTGTTTAGGGCAATCCACCTTGATACGCTTGGGTTTCTTACAACCAAAGCACATAATTAGTTCCCTTTTTGTGAAGTCCTTAGGCTTCTTGCTCTTTTTCAAGAACTTGTGAAACCTTTTGGTGATGAGAGCAATCTCTCCATCTTCTTCACTATTCTTATTCTCTTCTACTTCTTCTTCTTCCACCTTCTTACTTGAGGTAGCTTTGAGATCAATAGTCTTTTTCTTTTTCAACTCATCATCAACCTTTCCTTGTTTTATTTCTTCCATCTCATACATCAATAGTGAGCCAAGGAGGGTTTCGATTCTGAGTGTATCAAGATTTTTGGCTTCAATGATGGCTATCTTTTTTGCTTTCCAAGTTAGACACAATGATCTAAGGATCTTCCTTGTTAGTTTTAACTCTTCAATATTCTTACCAAGAAGCTTCAAACCATTAATAATACTCATGAAATGAGAATAAATTTTAGATATGGTTTCGGTAGGGGACATGATGAGAGTTATAAAATGCATCTTAACAATACTTATTTGTTAGCATTTTAGGGTTGATCTAGGTTTGAATTACACTTTTATACCTTAACAACTCTAAAGTGATATTTTTGGATTGTTAATCTATTTCGATGCATTTTCAAGTACTTTGAGTCCAAAAGAGATGGAAAGCTATCATAGCTTAAAGCACAATGCTTCGATGCACATCAGAGTGAAGGCATGGTTGCGGAAGGACAAAATGAAGAGAAACCAAGTCTTAAGTGTGTGCACTGTGGCCTGAAAAGTCTAAGCCTCGGCCTCCAGAACCAAGTCCAAAAAGAGTCAAGAACCCATCAGTGTGCACCGCGGCCTGGATTAATGTGAGCCGTGGCACGAGCCTGAGGCTTTGTTTTCGAGTTACAACTTAATTAGAGTTTTAATGATAGTTTAAACCCAATAACACCCTTGGACCTCTTATATTATAAATAGATCACTTAGGGCTTGATAAGAATACATCATTAAGGTTGGAAAACTCAAGGAAACTACCACACTTTCCTCCATCAAATTGTTCAAGCATGAGCCCCATAGCCAACTAATCTCCAAGCAAGGCGAATGGATGAATCTCTAGGTGTAGTTATTCTTATTTTCCATTATTGATTCAATTGTTGTTCAGAATTATCGTCAAAATATTGTTATGATTTACTCTTTGATTTAATTAGAAGATTTTCTCTTAATCCGGTGATTATATCTTTCTCCTTGATATAAGTCTAGTCATGCTCTTCTTATGTCAAGATTGTTGGATGTGATTGAGTCCGATAGATTTATCTTTTAGGTTTGTCCATTGCTGCGCTATTGTCATTAAGATATATTGTCGTTTCTTGATAAATCTATAGGATAGGTCATGTGTGCTAAATCGAAAGTAAAGAGTAATACGTATAAATTACATTAGGGTTTACATGTGCTTTGATTGAATATTTGTCAATTGCCTGTTTGGGATGTGAAACTAGCAATCGAGATAAAAACAATTGAATCAAGATTGGAATAAGGCAACGAACCTAGGGATGATTCCCAGAACCTTGTTATCTTCCCATTATATTTCTCATTATATTTACATAATTTTCTCACATTACTTTAGTATCAAAATTCAGATTCTCTCACTTGATCATTATCGTTCGTGTTAAGGTTTGCACTTTTCCTTTATAGTTCGCTTTTCCTTGTGGGATCAACACCTTAACTATACACAATAACCGCGTATTAGTTTGAGCGTAATCAAATTTTGGCGCCGTTGTCGGGGAAATGTGCTTAAGTACAAGGAAGATTGTCAACTATGAGACAAGACAGTAATATTGTTCCTTTCTTTAAGTTTTGATTTTCTAATTTTTTTGATTATTTTGTTTTATTTATTTCCCGTTTAACTCATTTGGTGTATGCTTAGACCAAGATATTCGTGAGGTAGGTTCATTAGAGGACCCGAAATAGAGTTACCCTCTCCTTCCACGTCCGTTAGTGAAACCTCGCCTAGATCAAACCATAGTGTACCCCCAAACGAGACTTTAAAGGATTTTGTTAACATGGCTGATAATCCCAATGAGAATGTTGCTAGGACACTTAAGGATTACTTACATCCTAGCCGAACAGTCACACCATCATGCATCATGTTTCCAGCCAATACTCGCCATCAAGATTTTAAAACAAGGATGATACATTTACTCCCTACATTTCATGGCTTGGAAAATGAAAACCCATATGTACACATTAGGGAGTTTGAGGAAGTAGTTGCGACTTTCAATAGTCAAGATGCAACTAATGACATTGTGAGACTCAAGTTATTTCCTTTCGCTTTGAAGGATAAAGCTAAGAGTTGGTTATACTCACTGAGACCACGATCTATTGGGTCATGGAATGAGATGACTCAGGTCTTCTTTAATAAATACTTCCCTAAACATAAGACCAATGCTTTAAAAAGGCAAATCTCCACCTTTGCACAAAAGGACAATGAGACTTTGTATCAGTCTTGGGAAAAATTTAAGGAGTTATTAAGTATGTGTCCTCACCATGGGTATGAGAATTGGTGCTTAGTGAGCTATTTTTATGAGGGACTTACATATAGAGAGGGCCAATTTGTAGAGATGATGTGTAATGGTGAATTTTTGCAAAAAGATCCTGATGAGGCCATAGAGTACCTCAATGAGCCTGCTGAAAAAGCTCATACTTGGACTAGACCTAGTGCTACTTAAAACACAAATAGGTCATGACCTATAGGAAACCCAAGTGGTGGTGGAATATACCATCTGAGGGAAGAAGACAACCTAAAAGCTAAGGTCGAGATGCTCACTAGGGAGTTAGATGCGTTAAAGACTAAAGGCTCAAAGCCAACACACGTGGCTAATCATGCCGAATCTTTGGAACCATGTTTTGTGTGTGGTGGGGTAGGTCATCCCGCTCAAGAGTGCCCCACATTTGTTGATATGAGAGGGATGTATGAGGACAATGTAGTGCCTTAGGCATGTACAAGAAGCCTTTGGCACCCTTCTCTAACACTTATAATCTGGGATGGCGAAATCACCCCAATTTCAGCTAGAAGTTTGAAAATTAGTAGCTTGCACAACCCTCTAGATCATACCCTGCACCATATCATGCACCCTCATCCTCTAGGAGTTCTTTAGAAGACAGTTTACATGCTTTTATTGAGGCACAAGGTAAGATAAACCAAAGGTGTGAAGCATTAATTACACAGGTTTTTGAAGGGAACAAGGAAATAAGGAGCCAAGTGTCTAAATTGATGGGTTCCTTGAGTGTAAATGAGCGAGGTAAGTTCCCTTCTCAAGCTCAGTCCACTTGATGAGTCTTAAATATTTCATATTTTAGACCCTTAACTTATATTTGTTATGCTCTTAGTTAGTAGTATTTTACTTTATTTTACGTTTTTCTTGTGTTTTGTGTATTTTTACAGGTTTATGGAGAAAATGAAGCATTTCAGGAGATTTGAAGCTTCTGGAGACATTGCACTCGAGTGCACACGCCTATGAACGAGCGCAAGGTCAACATCCCACATCGAAATAGTTGCTGTTCAGTGCGTCTGCGATCGATCGTAATAGACATGCGATCGAGCGCACATGCGATCGTGCGCACGAGACATGCGATCGAGCGCACATGCGATCGATCACACCATTCTGCGATCGAGCGCACTCGGGCCAGTATCCCACATCGAATCTGAAACCTGCAGTACTCTGTGACTTCCCCTATATAAACACCATCTAGCTTCATCATTCAGTGTACAATTCCCGAGCCACTTTGGTGTTTACCGGTGGACGTCCGCTAACATTCTGGTGGATCCCGAAGGCATTTCTACCACGAGGGGAAGCGCCGCCCGTCAGCGAGTGGAATTTCTCCCATGTAAAGTTATTTATTTATTTATTTATATTCAGTTGTTTTAGTTTAAATGTTTAGCACTTTTTATTATAGTTTTATAGTTATGAGTAGCTAGACTCTTCAGCTAAGGTTGAAGATGAAGCCCCGCCGTTGTTTAGCGTAGTAGTTCAGATTTGCTTCTACAAATATGACAATTTTTAGTATAAATGTTCTGTCAATTATTTGAGTAAATCTTATAATTGATTGAGTTTAAATTGTCTGCTGGATTTTCTTTGTGTTTCATCTGATGGATACATTGAATGCTTTTCGATTAAATTGGATTCCCTTTGTGATTTGTTAAGAGCGGATACATTGGGTGCTTTTGGTTTAGTTGGAATATTCTTTGTTTTTTGTCTTATAGTTAGATTCATAGAATGTTTTGATAGGCTATATTTTTAGAACATATATGCTTAACTTTGGTGGGGCGGATTCAGAAACCTTAGTGTTTTTAATTATTAGTTTTTTTAAAAAAATCAACTTAGTTTAGTTTTAATTTATTTTGCAATATCATTCTGAAATTCGGAACTAGGTTAAGATAAGATTAGTTTAGATTAAAAATATATTTTCACAACGCAATTCCCTGTGGATTCGACCTCGCACTTGCACAACACTATATTGCAAACGACTCGTGCGCTTACGAGTAAATTAAAACTCACAACAAGTTTTTGGCGCCGTTGCCGGAGAATTGTTTGGTTTGTGAAAATTTTTGGTCTGAATTGATTTTATTTTTCTACTAGTTAGTTATAAAAAAATAAAAAAAGTTAGAAAAATTTTTAAAAAAAATTTTTTTTTAAAAAAATGTGGATGAATCCAGTGCCGGTTTCACAGTCTTTAGAGGACGCCCTCAAGGATTTCATTAAAACGACTGGCCCGTCCCTTAATGCTGCCAACACTTTCAATGTTGAAAGTTGTTCCATCTGTACTAGTCCCATGCATCTAGCACAGAATTGCCCATCAATGCCGGCTTGTGCCGAGTATCCTATGGAACAAATGAATACTTTCAATGACTGTTGTTGGCAATCAAATGGATCTTGCTCCGAAACATACAATCCAGGGTGGTGGGACCACTCTAATTTTTCATGGGAGCAGAACCAACTGATGAATCAGAGAAGAGCCCCTTACCATGCTCACAATCAATACACTCCCGAATTTCCTCCACCAATTCCAAATTATGGTCACTCAGCTTATCCAGCACCATCACCCACTTACCAAGCTCCCATTCAAGCGCCAGCGTCGGTTTCACAGTCATTGAAGGACGCTCTCAATGATTTCATGAAAACGACTAGCCAATCTATGAGTGAAATGATGAGTGCAACAATAGAAAACAGCCAAGCAATTGCCACACTAGAGAGTCAAATTGATCAAATCGCAAGTTACGTGGGTGAAAGAGAGGAAGGAGAGTTCCCCAGTCAATCTGAGCCTAACCTAAAGGAACAGTTTGCTGTGGGAAATTCTTCAACTCCAATGCATTGGCAGGAACAAGTGCAATCAACTGTCCCATACTTGTCTGGGAGACAAGTGGATAATCAAGTGGAAAAGAACCCTGCTATGCACCAAGGGCAAGAGAGTGGCAACAATGAGAAGAGAGATGCTGAGCCATCTACAGCCACTCATATTATTAAGGATCTCTCTAGGTCATTTTTACCTAAAACACCTTACCCTGAGAGACTACGAGTGCCCAAGAAAGAAGGGAAGTCTGAGGACATTATGGAGGCATGCTTTGCTCACTTTGGAGAGGACTTGGGCTTAGATAAGTTACTCGATGAAGTAAATGTCATTTTAGAGTCTGATCCTCGAGAAAGCAGTGAGACGGAGGAAACCACAACACCTGAACCTCACAAGAAAGAACTTAAGCCTTTACTAGATAATCTTGAGTATAAGTTCCCAGGTCCAGCAGATTCTTTGCCTATAATTATAGCTTTAGATTTGGGTGATGCTCCAGAGGAGAAATTATTGGACGTCTTAAGAGAGCATCAGGAAGCTATAGGCTGGACTATTGAGGATGTCAAAGGAATCAGCCCCTCGGTGGTGACGTACATGATACAGTTGCAGGAGAATGCCAAGCCATCGAGGGAGCCACAAAGAAGGCTCAACCCTGCTTTGCAAGAGGTTGTGAGGGCGGAAGATATTAAGCTGTTAGAGGCAGGGATCATTTATCCCATCTCTGATAGCAAGTGGGTGAGCCAGATTCCAGTCGTGCCCAAACGTGCTGAATTTACGGTTGTAAATAAAGACAATGAGTTGGTTCCAACTCGAGTACAGTCAAGATGGAGAAAGTGTCTAGACTACCGTAAATTGAATGCTGCCACCAGGCCTGATCATTTTCCGTTCCCATTTATTGATCAGATGGTGGAGCACTTAGTTGGGCATGTTTACTAATGTTGGGTCTGGCTGAAGACGTTAAACTTAGCGCTCATGGGAGGCACCCCACAGCTTATCTTTTCTTTTGTTTATTTATTATTTCGCATTTTTATGATTAATGTTTGTTTCCAGTATTTTTTGTTTTCCAGTTTTTATTTTTCAGGGACAAAGCGTACTTCAGTTCAAGTTTGGGGGTATACTATGAGCCATACTAGTCCAGATAGTTCTCCATATCTCAGGTCAGCTCTTTCCATATTAGTCACACATTGGGGTCAATGTGTAATTTAAGTTTGGGGGTATGGGAGACACATCACACACACTGTCCTAATTTGTTGTCTTTTCGTCATAGAGATAAATGCATGCTCATGTTATTGTGAAATTTTGGTTGATCTAAACATTTTCTGTGATGTGATGTCATTGATGAGCTTAACATTTTGAACACATGATCTGGTGATAAATTTCAAAATTTAGTTACTTACCTTAGGCATTTGAGAATTCACATGTTTGACATAATCTAACACAAGCACATTAGCACAAATTATGTGAGGTATGACATGTAATTTTAATGTGTACGTTTCCTTGTCTTAACTGAAACTGGATGACTTGTTGGATGAACTCTTGGGCATAGGAAAATATTAAAAAAAAAAATTCCATTATCAATAAACTTTCTGCTAAGTAACTGGACCTCTTGCCTCAGTAAGCAGTGAGTGTTCACGTCAAAAGTTGGAATTTTGCTTGGTAATATTAAGGTCGGTTTAATTTCGTAGCCTTTTTGACTCGAGTTAGTAAGTCCTTAGGGGTGTCTTTACACCTAATACCCTAAAACCACATGGTTTGGGAGTCATTGACTCAACACTCGCTACATTGGTCAATTAGAAAGCTTAAGGGAACTAAACATAGCCGTGCCTTATTAAAAAAAAAAAATACTATGCCTTTTTCGTTCATTTTTGATGGGAAATTCGGTGAATCTTGAGACATGGAGACCTTACACATTAGAGTTACTTGGAAGCTTCATTTTTGTATGCTAATTCACCTTACACTGATTCAAGCTTGTGATGCCTTATCCTGCCTTTTGTAAGTAATTAGATTTTAACATGTCTATTCATTGCGAAGATGGGTTTACCTTTTTAAGCTTTCTTATGAATGAATATCATGGTGATATGTGTTCCTTAAATTTTTGGATACCATGAGTGATGACTTTATCTTTATGTTCTTTGTTTTTCTTTGAGTCTTTTATTTTGTTTTTCTAAGGGACTAGCAAAATATAAGTTTGGGGGTATTTGATGAGTCTTAAATATTGCATATTTTAGACCCTTAACTTATATTTGTTATGCTCTTAGTTAGTAGTATTTTAATTTATTTTACATATTTCTTATGTTTTGTGTATTTTTACAGGTTTGTGGAGAAAATGAAGCATTTCAGGAGATTTGAAGCTTCTGGAGACATTGCGCTCGATCGCACGAGATATGCGATCGAGCGCACCCGCGTATGAACGAGCGCAAGGTCAACATCCCACATCGAAATAGTTGCTGTTCAGTGCGTCTGCAATCGATCATAACAGACATGCGATCGAGCGCAGATGCGATCGAGCGCACATGCGATCGTGCGCACGAGACATGCGATCGAGCGCACATGCGATCGATCGCACCATTCTGCGATCGAGCGCACTCGGGCCAGTATCCCACATCGAATCTGAAACCTGCAGTGCTCCGTGACTTCCCCTATATAAACAGCATCTGGCTTCATCATTCAGTGTACAATTCCTGAGCCACTTTGGTGTTTACCGGTGGACGTCCGCTAGCATTCTGGTGGATCCCGAAGGCATTGCTACCACGAGGGGAAGCGCCGCCCGTCAGCGAGTGGAATTTCTCCCATGTAAAGTTGTTTATTTATTTATTTATATTCAGTTGTTTTAGTTTAAATATTTAGCCCTTTTTATTATAGTTTTATAGTTATGAGTGGCTAGACTCTTCAGCTAAGGTTGAAGATGAAGCCCCGCCGTTGTTTGGCGTAGTAGTTCAGATTTGCTTGTACAAATCTGACAATTTTTAGTACAAATGTTCTGTCAATTATTTGAGTAAATCTTATAATTGATTGAGTTTAAATTGTCTGTTGGATTTTCTTTGTGTTTCATCTGATGGATACATTGAATGCTTTTCGATTAAATTGGATTCCCTTTGTGATTTGTTAAGAGCGGATACATTGGGTGCTTTTGGTTTAGTTGGGATATTCTTTGTTTTTTGTCTTATAGTTGGATTCATAGAATGTTTTGATAGGCTATATTTTTAGAACATATATGCTTAACTTTGGTGGGGCGGATTCGAAAACCTTAGTGTTTTTAATTATTAGTTTTTTTTTAAAATCAACTTAGTTTAGTTTTAATTTATTTTGCAATATCATTCTGAAATTCGGAACTAGGTTAAGATAAGATTAGTTTAGATTAAAAATATATTTTCACAACGCAATTCCCTGTGGATTCGACCTCGCACTTGCACAACACTATATTGCAAACGACTCGTGCGCTTGTGAGTAAATTAAAACTCACAACACCATTCCCCACAGTCAGTATATGGCACAAGCAAACCTGAAAGATATGAATGCCATTATGACACGAAGTGGCAAGTCACTACGCATCCCAACAACGAACACATTAGAGGATATGGAAAAGGGTCAAGATAGTAGTGATGCCGAGCTGCCCAAGGACCCTGAGGTTACCTAGAGTCCTATTAAGGCAACATTCCCTTAAGCCTTAGAATCAAACAAGAAAAATCTGGACCTAAACAATGAAATCCTAGAGAACCTAAGGCAAGTAAAACTTAATCTTCCTCTTTTGCATGTGATTAAACAAGTTCCTACTTATGCAAAAGTTGTCCAGGATTTGTGTACAATTAAGAGGAGACACCATGTGAAGAAAACAACATTCCTAACAGAGCAAGTTAGTGCTCTAATTGAGCAAAGGATTCCCCCCAAATACCAGGATCCTGGCTGTCCAACCATTGCATGTAGCATTGGAAATCATGAGGTTGGACAAGCATTGCTAGATTTAGGAGCTAGTGTAAATCTAATTCCATTTTCTATTTATTTGTAGCTAGGTTTGGAAGAAATCAAACCCACCACTGTGGTGTTACAATTGGCTAACCGTTCAGTCAAAGTACCTCGGGGTGTGGTAGAGGATGTTCTAATTCAAATTGATAAATTTTATTATCCTGTTGATTTCCTGATTCTTGACACTACCTCTGCTGTTAACACTACATCTAAAATTCCTTTGATTTTGGGTAGACCTTTCCTTGCCACTACAAATGCTCTTATTAATTGTAGGAATGGACTCATGAAGCTGTCCTCCGGAAACATGACCCTCGAGGTGAACATCTTCAATATCGCAAAACAACCAGAAGATGATGACGAGGGCCACCAGTTATACATGATTGAGTCATGATGAGAGTCATAAAATGCATCTTAACAGTACTTAATTGTTAACATTTTAAGGTTGATCGAGGTTTGAATTACACTTTTATACCTTAATAACTCTAAAGTGATATTCTTGGATCATTGACTTATTTCGGTGCATTTTCAGGTACTTTGAGTTTTAAAGAGATGGAAAAGCTATCATTGCTTCAAGCACAAAGATTCTATGCATACTAGAGTGAAGGCATGATTGCGGAAGGATACAATGAGGAGAATCAAGGCTGTGCACCGCGACCTGGAAGGGCTAAGGTGCAGCCTCCAAAAACATGCCCAAAAGAGCCTCAAAAAGCCTTCAGTGAGCGCCTAGGCCTGGACTAAGCAGGGCCGCGACGCCCAGAACATTGCATAATCCTTCTTCAATGAGTGCCTAGGGCTGGACTAAGAAGGGCTGCGATGCCCAGAAGCTCACCAAACAAGATCCAGGACAGAGCCGCGGTGCGAGTAACTGAGAGCTGCGGCGCGCACATGAACCTTTATCTCCGAGTTACGAACTAATTAGGGTTTTAGTTGATTATTTAGACCCAAAACACCCTTGGACCTTTGTATTATAAATAGATCACTTAGGGTTTGATAAAGGAGAATCATGAAGGCTAGAAACTAAGGAGAGAGCTCGACATTACGGTGTTCAAGCATGAGCCCCATGGCCAACTAATCTCCAAGCAAGGCAAAAGGATGAATCTCTAGGTGTAGTTGTTCTTATTTTCCATTATTGATTCAATTGTAGTTTGGATTTATTATTAAACATTGTTTGTGATTTACTCTTTGATTAAATAAGAAGGATTTAGGTTCATATGATAGTTGCAATTTAAGTTCTTCTCTCAGATTCTCTTAATCCGGTGATTGCACCCTTCTCCTCCATGTAAGTCTAGTCAAGCTTTTCTTATGTCAAATTGTTTGGATGTGATTGAGTCCAGTAGATTTATCTTTTAGGTTTGTCCATTACTGCGATATTGTCATCAAGATATATTGTCGTTTCTTGATAAATCTATAGGATAGGTCATGTGTGCTTGAATCGAAAGTAAAGAGTATTTCATAGCAATTACATTAGGGTTTACATGTGCATTGATTGAATATTTACCGATTGCTTGTTTGGGATGTGAAACTAGTAATCGAGATAAAAATAATTGAATCAAGATTGGAATAAAGCAACGAACCTAGGGAGGATTCCCGAAACCTTGTTATCTCTCCATGATATTCTTCATACACATTGATGTGGGAGCTGTTCTGATTTATGCCATTTTAATGGGTATGACTATTGATGTGGGCCAAATCTTATTTAATTCTATCATACACATTGTGAGACAAAAACTTGGATTATACTTCCCTTTATTAATTACCCAATTATGCATCCGAACCAGAGTCCAGTACAGTCCAGATGAGGAGGCTTAGTAACCCAAAAAGCCCATCGATGATGGCATGCTCAATCTGATTAAAGCCTCAAGGCTATCAGCTCCAGGAGAGAGAGTAGCAATTGCTAACCCTCCTCCTCCCCCTAGGCATTTCACTACTGCAGAATGCCTTGAGCGTTTAGAGATTCGGTTTGACGAGCATCAAAAACTCTTGCATGATAGGTTTGATCGTCAAGAACGATTCTTGGCTAGGCAAGCCGATTATCAAGTGGGGGTATACTCTTCTTTTGGTCAGATGTACCAACACCTTGCCTCCGCCACTAGTTGTGACATGGATCACTTTCCCACTTTGCCACCCTATCCGGGTTCATCTTTTGTTCCAGCTCCAGAGGAAGGTGAAGAGAATGAAGAGGAGGAAGAAGACCTAGAGGATTAGTTTGGGTTATATCTTGTTTGTCGCTTTTATTTTATTTTTTTATTATCGGATGACTGTACTAACATTTATTGTGTATTCCTTTTTGTTATTTTATTTTTTCATATTTTATTCTCATTTTTAGTTATTTATTTAGTTTTCATATGTTAATCTAACTTACGGTGGGAACCTTAATGTTACACTGTAGTTTCTTTCTTTTTGTTTGTTTTGTTCTATGTTATAGATCGAAATTTCAACAAGAAAGAATGGCATGCAGTTCAAATGGTGTTGCACACTTTTCAGCTTCTGTGCACTTTCGCTTACAAAGAGAGTTTCCTTTACTTTTTCTTTCACATTGAGGTCAATGTAATTTTTAAGTTGGGGGGTAGAGGAAACACATTTCTTTTTTTCCATTGAACTGCTTGGTGTTACTTTCCATCTATGTTTGTTTTTAGCATGCTTTGTGTTAGCCTTGGAGTTAATTCACATGTCAATGATATGAGCTTAATTGAGATAGCATATAGCATTTAGAAGAAATTAAATCTTGCTTCGGTTTGAGAATAATTTAAGTGTCAATCTTCATTTGTTTGAGACTCTGGTTTGCGGCAAGATTGCATGATTAGTTTTATGTGCGATTGTTTTGCGAATACTTTTGTGGTCTCGACAAGCTCTAGAACTTATTTGATAATCACTTGAGGCAAATTCCTAGAATGCACATTACTTAGGATATGATATAGGCCATTTTTGGACGGTATGAGCCTTTCAAACTTACCCTTGTTATATTTATCGCTAGTCACCTGTTTGAGCCTTTTCTTGAAAAAGAATTTGAGCCTTGTTTCTTTCGATAATCCATTTACTTACCTTTATGAGCCTAAAAATATTTTATCTTTACCTTTCTTTTAAAAGAACTTAGTTATATACATTTGTTGAGAAGCACTAAAGATGAGTAAGGATGGAAATATAAAAAAAAAAATTATTACTACCATAACCCAAGTACATTAAAGGAGATAAGTTGGGGGTTGTAGAAACAAAAAGAAAAAAAAATGAAAAAGGAGGTGAATGGTCTTATGCCAAAAAAAAAAAGAAAGAGAAGTGAATTATGGCAAAGAAAGAAGAACAGAAAAAAAAGTTGTGATTTATCGAAAAAAATTGCTCGAAAAATGGTTGAAAGAGTTAGATGTTGAAGTAAGGTTATCCAGTGCTGGAAGTGGTTGTGTTTAAAACTAAGAGATTGAGTTCTTTTACTTGTTGAATCATTCCCGTTCTTTCTTAACCTTTACCTTACCCTAACGTTACAAGCTTATTAAAGACCTATTGATCCAAGGTAGTGTGACTTTTTCTACAATAGTGGAGAGTGATTTGAAAAGTGAGCCTATGAAGCTTGTTTTTGTGATTAATGTCATGCAAATTAATATATTTTTAGAGGCCAACACTTGTATTCATGAATGTTATGCATAAAATCATATAGGTACACTTAAGGATTACTTACATCCTAGCCGAACAGTCACACCATCATGCATCATGTTTCCAGCCAATACTCGCCATCAAGATTTTAAAACAAGGATGATACATTTACTCCCTACATTTCATGGCTTGGAAAATGAAAACCCATATGTACACATTAGGGAGTTTGAGGAAGTAGTTGCGACTTTCAATAGTCAAGATGCAACTAATGACATTGTGAGACTCAAGTTATTTCCTTTCGCTTTGAAGGATAAAGCTAAGAGTTGGTTATACTCACTGAGACCACGATCTATTGGGTCATGGAATGAGACGACTCAGGTCTTCTTTAATAAATACTTCCCTAAACATAAGACCAATGCTTTAAAAAGGCAAATCTCCACCTTTGCACAAAAGGACAATGAGACTTTGTATCAGTCTTGGGAAAAATTTAAGGAGTTATTAAGTATGTGTCCTCACCATGGGTATGAGAATTGGCGCTTAGTGAGCTATTTTTATGAGGAACTTACATATAGAGAGGGCCAATTTGTAGAGATGATGTGTAATGGTGAATTTTTGCAAAAAGATCCTGATGAGGCCATAGAGTACCTCAATGAGCCTGCTGAAAAAGCTCATACTTGGACTAGACCTAGTGCTACTTAAAACACAAATAGGTCATGACCTATAGGAAACCCAAGTGGTGGTGGAATATACCATCTGAGGGAAGAAGACAACCTAAAAGCTAAGGTCGAGATGCTCACTAGGGAGTTAGATGCGTTAAAGACTAAAGGCTCAAAGCCAACACACGTGGCTAATCATGCCGAATCTTTGGAACCATGTTTTGTGTGTGGTGGGGTAGGTCATCCCGCTCAAGAGTGCCCCACATTTGTTGATATGAGAGGGATGTATGAGGAACAATGTAGTGCCTTAGGCATGTACAAGAAGCCTTTGGCACCCTTCTCTAACACTTATAATCCGGGATGGCGAAATCACCCCAATTTCAGCTAGAAGTTTGAAAATTAGTAGCTTGCACAACCCCCTAGATCATACCCTGCACCATATCATGCACCCTCATCCTCTAGGAGTTCTTTAGAAGACAGTTTACATGCTTTTATTGAGGCACAAGGTAAGATAAACCAAAGGTGTGAAGCATTAATTACGCAGATTTTTGAAGAGAACAAGGAAATAAGGAGCCAAGTGTCTAAATTGATGGGTTCCTTGAGTGTAAATGAGCGAGGTAAGTTCCCTTCTCAAGCTCAGTCCACTTGATGAGTCTTAAATATTGCATATTTTAGACCCTTAACTTATATTTGTTATGCTCTTAGTTAGTAGTATTTTACTTTATTTTACGTCTTTCTTGTGTTTTGTGTATTTTTACAGGTTTGTGGAGAAAATGAAGCATTTCAGGAGATTTGAAGCTTCTGGAGACATTGCGCTCGAGTGCACACGCCTATGAACGAGCGCAAGGTCAACATCCCACATCGAAATAGTTGCTGTTCAGTGCGTCTACAATCGATCGTAACAGACATGCGATCGAGCGCACATGCGATCGATCGCACCATTCTGCGATCGAGCGCACTCGGGCCAGTATCCCACATCGAATCTGAAACCTGCAGTGCTCCGTGACTTCCCCTATATAAACAGCATCTGGCTTCATCATTCAGTGTACAATTCCCGAGCCACTTTGGTGTTTACCGGTGGACGTCCGCTAGCATTCTGGTGGATCCCGAAGGCATTGCTACCACGAGGGGAAGCGCCGCCCGTCAGCGAGTGGAATTTCTCCCATGTAAAGTTGTTTATTTATTTATTTATATTCAGTTGTTTTAGTTTAAATGTTTAGCACTTTTTATTATAGTTTTATAGTTATGAGTGGCTAGACTCTTCAGCTAAGGTTGAAGATGAAGCCCCGCCGTTGTTTGGCGTAGTAGTTCAGATTTGCTTGTACAAATCTGACAATTTTTAGTACAAATGTTCTGTCAATTATTTGAGTAAATCTTATAATTGATTGAGTTTAAATTGTCTGTTGGATTTTCTTTGTGTTTCATCTGATGGATACATTGAATGCTTTTCGATTAAATTGGATTCCCTTTGTGATTTGTTAAGAGCGGATACATTGGGTGCTTTTGGTTTAGTTGGGATATTCTTTGTTTTTTGTCTTATAGTTGGATTCATAGAATGTTTTGATAGGCTATATTTTTAGAACATATATGCTTAACTTTGGTGGGGCGGATTCGGAAACCTTAGTGTTTTTAATTATTAGTTTTTTTAAAAAATCAACGTAGTTTAGTTTTAATTTATTTTGCAATATCATTCTGAAATTCGGAACTAGGTTAAGATAAGATTAGTTTAGATTAAAAATATATTTTCACAACGCAATTCCTTGTGGATTCGACCTCGCACTTGCACAACACTATATTGCAAACGACTCGTGCGCTTACGAGTAAATTAAAACTCACAACAAGTTTTTGGCGCCGTTGCCGGAGAATTGTTTGGTTTGTGAAAATTTTTGGTCTGAATTGATTTTATTTTTCTACTAGTTAGTTATAAAAAAATAAAAAAAAGTTAGAAAAATTAAAAAAAAATTTTTTTTTAAAAAAATGTGGATGAATCCAGTGCCGGTTTCACAGCCTTTAGAGGACGCCCTCAAGAATTTCATTAAAATGACCGGCCCGTCCCTTAATGCTGCCAACACTTTCAATGTTGAAAGTTGTTCCATCTGTGCTAGTCCCATGCATCTAGCACAGAATTGCCCATCAATGCCGGCTTGTGCCGAGTATCCTATGGAACAAATGAATGCTTTCAATGACTGTTGTTGGCAATCAAATGGATCTTGCTCCGAAACATACAATCCAGGGTGGTGAGACCACTCTAATTTTTCATGGGAGCAGAACCAACTGATGAATCAGAGAGGAGCCCCTTACCATGCTCACAATCAATACACTCCCGAATTTCCTCCACCAATTCCAAATTATGGTCACTCAGCTTATCCAGCACCATCACCCACTTACCAAGCTCCCATTCAAGCGCCAGTGTCAGTTTCACAGTCATTGAAGGACGCTCTCAATGATTTCATGAAAACGACTAGCCAATCTATGAGTGAAATGATGAGTGCAACAATAGAAAACAGCCAAGCAATTGCCACACTAGAGAGTCAAATTGATCAAATCGCAAGTTACGTGGGTGAAGGAGAGGAAGGAGAGTTCCCCAGTCAATCTGAGCCTAACCTAAAGGAACAGTTTGCGGTGGGAAATTCTTCAACTCCAATGCATTGGCAGGAACAAGTGCAATCAATTGTCCCATACTTGTCTGGGAGACAAGTGGATAATCAAGTGGAAGAGAACCCTGCTATGCACCAAGGGCAAGAGAGTGGCAACAATGAGAAGAGAGATGCTGAGCCATCTACAGCCACTCATATTATTAAGGATCTCTCTAGGTCATTTTTACCTAAAGCGCCTTACCCTGAGAGACTACAAGTGCCCAAGAAAGAAGGGAAGTCTGAGGACATTATGGAGGCATGCTTTGCTCACTTTGGAGAGGACTTGGGCTTAGATAAGTTACTCGATGAAGTAAATGTCATTTTGGAGTCTGATCCTCGAGAAAGCAGTGAGACGGAGGAAACCACAACACCTGAACCTCACAAGAAAGAACTTAAGCCTTTACTAGATAATCTTGAGTATAAGTTCCCAGGTCCAGCAGATTCTTTGCCTATAATTATAGCTTTAGATTTGGGTGATGCTCCAGAGGAGAAATTATTGGACGTCTTAAGAGAGCATCAGGAAGCTATACGCTGGACTATTGAGGATGTCAAAGGAATCAGCCCCTCGGTGGTGACGTACATGATACAGTTGCAGGAGAATGCCAAGCCATCGAGGGAGCCACAAAGAAGGCTCAACCCTGCTTTGCAAGAGGTTGTGAGGGCAGAAGATATTAAGCTGTTAGAGGCAGGGATCATTTATCCCATCTCTGATAGCAAGTGGGTGAGCCAGATTCCAGTCGTGCCCAAACGTGCTGAATTTACGGTTGTAAATAAAGAAAACGAGTTGGTTCCAACTCGAGTACAGTCAAGATGGAGAAAGTGTCTAGACTACCGTAAATTGAATGCTGCCACCAGACCTGATCATTTTCCGTTCCCATTTATTGATCAGATGGTGGAGCACTTAGTTGGGCATGTTTACTAATGTTGGGTCTGGCTGAAGACGTTAAACTTAGCGCTCATGGGAGGCACCCCACAGCTTATCTTTTCTTTTGTTTATTTATTATTTCGCATTTTTATGATTAATGTTTGTTTCCAGTATTTTTTGTTTTCCAGTTTTTATTTTTCAGGGACAAAGCGTACTTCAGTTCAAGTTTGGGGGTATGCTATGAGCCATACCAGTCCAGATAGTTCTCCATATCTCAGGTCAGCTCTTTCCATATTAGTCACACATTGGGGTTAATGTGTAATTTAAGTTTGGGGGTATGGGAGACACATCACACACACTGTCCTAATTTGTTGTCTTTTCGTCATAGAGATAAATGCATGCTCATGTTATTGTGAAATTTTGGTTGATCTAAACATTTTCTGTGATGTGATGTCATTGGTGAGCTTAACATTTTGAACACATGATCTGGTGATAAATTTTAAAATTTAGTTACTTACCTTAGGCATTTGAGAATTCACATGTTTGACATAATCTAACACAAGCACATTAGCACAAATTGTGTGAGGTATGACATGTAATTTTAATGTGTACATTTCCTTGTCTTAACTGAAACTGGATGATTTGTTGGATGAACTCTTGGGCATAGGAAAATATTAAAAAAAAAAAAATTCCATTATCAATAAACTTTCTGCTAAGTAACTGGACCTCTTGCCTCAGTAAGCAGTGAGTGTTCACGTC
Organism: Bretschneidera sinensis; assembly: GCA_023935145.1. Taxonomy (NCBI): domain Eukaryota; kingdom Viridiplantae; phylum Streptophyta; class Magnoliopsida; order Brassicales; family Akaniaceae; genus Bretschneidera; species Bretschneidera sinensis. The sequence continues at coordinate 13,558,260 of CM043702.1, forward strand.
AAAAGGTGGAATTTTGCTTGGTAATATTAAGGTCGGTTTAATTTCGTAGCCTTTTTGACTCGAGTTGGTAAGTCCTTAGGGGTGTCTTTACACCTAATTCCCTAAAACCACATGGTTTGGGAGTCATTGACTCAACACTCGCTACATGGGTCAATTAGAAAGCTTAAGGGAACTAAACATAGCCGTGCCTTATTAAAAAAAAAAAAATACTATGCCTTTTTCGTTCATTTTTGATGGGAAATTCGGTGAATCTTGAGACATGGAGACCTTACACATTAGAGTTACTTGGAAGCTTCATTTTTGTATGCTAATTCACCTTACACTGATCAAGCTTGTGATGCCTTATCCTGCCTTTTGTAAGTAATTAGATTTTAACATTTCTATTCATTGCGAAGATGGGTTTACCTTTTTAAGCTTGCTTATAAATGAATATCATGGTGATGTGTGTTCCTTAAATTTTTGGATACCATGAGTGATGACTTTATCTTTATGTTCTTTGTTTTTCTTTGAGTCTTTTATTTTGTTTTTCTAAGGGACTAGCAAAATATAAGTTTGGGGGTATTTGATGAGTCTTAAATATTGCATATTTTAGACCCTTAACTTATATTTGTTATGCTCTTAGTTAGTAGTATTTTACTTTATTTTACGTCTTTCTTATGTTTTGTGTATTTTTACAGGTTTGTGGAGAAAATGAAGCATTTCAGGAGATTTGAAGCTTCTGGAGACATTGCGCTCGATCGCACGAGATATGCGATCGAGTGCACCTGTGCTCGAGTGCACCTGCGCTCGAGCGCACCCGCGTATGAACGAGCGCAAGGTCAACATCTCACATCGAAATAGTTGCTGTTCAGTGCGTCTGCGATCGATCATAACAGACATGCGATCGAGCGCACATGCGATCGTGCGCACGAGACATGCGATCGAGCGCACATGCGATCGATCGCACCATTCTGCGATCGAGCGCACTCGGGCCAGTATCCCACATCGAATCTGAAACCTGCAGTGCTCCGTGACTTCCCCTATATAAACAGCATCTGGCTTCATCATTCAGTGTACAATTCCTGAGCCACTTTGGTGTTTACCGGTGGACATCCGCTAGCATTCTGGTGGATCCCGAAGGCATTGCTACCACGAGGGGAAGCGCCGCCCGTCAGCGAGTGGAATTTCTCCCATGTAAAGTTGTTTATTTATTTATTTATATTCAGTTGTTTTAGTTTAAATGTTTTGCCCTTTTTATTAAAGTTTTATAGTTATGAGTGGCTAGACTCTTCAGCTAAGGTTGAAGATGAAGCCCCGCCGTTGTTTGGCGTAGTAGTTCAGATTTGCTTGTACAAATCTGACAATTTTTAGTACAAATGTTCTGTCAATTATTTGAGTAAATCTTATAATTGATTGAGTTTAAATTGTCTGTTGGATTTTCTTTGTGTTTCATCTGATGGATACATTGAATACTTTTCGATTAAATTGGATTCCCTTTGTGATTTGTTAAGAGCGGATACATTGGGTGCTTTTGGTTTAGTTGGGATATTCTTTGTTTTTTGTCTTATAGTTGGATTCATAGAATGTTTTGATAGGCTATATTTTTAGAACATATATACTTAACTTTGGTGGGGCGGATTCGGAAACCTTAGTGTTTTTAATTATTAGTTTTTTTTTAAAATCAACTTAGTTTAGTTTTAATTTATTTTGCAATATCATTCTGAAATTCGGAACTAGGTTAAGATAAGATTAGTTTAGATTAAAAATATATTTTCACAACGCAATTCCCTGTGGATTCGACCTCGCACTTGCACAACACTATATTGCAAACGACTCGTGCGCTTGTGAGTAAATTAAAACTCACAACACCACTCCCCACAGTCAGTATATGGCACAAGCAAACCTGAAAGATATGAATGCCATTATGACACGAAGTGGCAAGTCACTACGCATCCCAACAACGAACACATTAGAGGATATGGAAAAGGGTCAAGATAGTAGTGATGCCGAGATGCCCAAGGACCCTGAGGTTACCTAGAGTCCTATTAAGGCAACATTCCCTTAAGCCTTAGAATCAAACAAGAAAAATCTGGACCTAAACAATGAAATCCTAGAGAACCTAAGGCAAGTAAAACTTAATCTTCCTCTTTTGCATGTGATTAAACAAGTTCCTACTTATGCAAAAGTTGTCCAGGATTTGTGTACAATTAAGAGGAGACACCATGTGAAGAAAACAACATTCCTAACAGAGCAAGTTAGTGCTCTAATTGAGCAAAGGATTCCCCCCAAATACCAGGATCCTGGCTGTCCAACCATTGCATGTAGCATTGGAAATCATGAGGTTGGACAAGCATTGCTAGATTTAGGAGCTAGTGTAAATCTAATTCCATTTTCTATTTATTTGTAGCTAGGTTTGGGAGAAATCAAACCCACCACTGTGGTGTTACAATTCGCTAACCGTTCAGTCAAAGTACCTCGGGGTGTGGTAGAGGATGTTCTAATTCAAATTGATAAATTTTATTATCCTGTTGATTTCCTGATTCTTGACACTACCTCTGCTGTTAACACTACCTCTAAAATTCCTTTGATTTTGGGTAGACCTTTCCTTGCCACTGCAAATGCTCTTATTAATTGTAGGAATGGACTCATGAAGCTGTCCTCCGGAAACATGACCCTCGAGGTGAACATCTTCAATATCGCAAAACAACCAGAAGATGATTGTTGTGAGTTTTAATTTACTCGCAAGCGCACGAGTCGTTTGCAGTATAGCGTTGTGCAAGTGCGAGGTCGAATCCACAGGGAATTGCGTTGTGAAAATATAATTTTTAATCTAAATTAACTCTATCTTAACCTAGTTCCGAATTTTGAATGATAATTTGCAAAATAAATTAAAACTAAATTTAATTGATTTAAAATCTAATAATAAAAAGCACTAAGGTTTCCGAATCCACCCCACCGAAGTTAAGCATACATGTTCTAAAAATATAGCCTATCAAAACATTCTATGAATCCAACTATAAGACAAAAAACAAAGAATATCCCAACTAAACCAAAAGCACCCGATGTATCCGCTCTTAACAAATCACAAAGGGAATCCAATTTAATCGAAAAGCATTCAATGTATCCATCAGATGAAACACAAAGAAAATCCAACAGACAATTTAAACTCAATCAATTATAAGATGAACTCAAATAATTGACAGAACATTTATACTAAAAATTGTCAGATTTGTACAAGCAAATCTGAACTACTACGCCAAACAACGGCGGGGCTTCATCTTCAACCTTAGCTGAAGAATCTAGCCACTCATAACTATAAAACTATAATAACAAGTGCTAAACATTTAAACTAAAACAACTGGATATAAAGAAATAAATAAACAACTTTACATGGGAGAAATTCCACTCGCTGACGGGCGGCGCTTCCCCTCGTGGTAGCAATGCCTTCGGGATCCACCAGAATGCTAGCGGACATCCACCGGTAAACACCAAAGTGGCTCAGGAATTGTACACTGAATGATGAGGTCAGATGGTGTTTATATAGGGGGAGTCCCGGAGCACAATGGGTTTCAAAATCGATGTGGGATACTGCCCGAGTGCGATCGATCGCACTCTGGTGCGCTCGAGCGCACATTGGCTCACTACAGAGCATTTTTAACCGATGTGGGATGTGCAAGAGCGCATTTGCGATCGATCGCAAGTCTGGTGCGATCGAGCGCACTAGACTTCTTCAGCTTGAACCTTGTTTACTAAAATGGCCATAACTTTCTCTAGAAAAATCGTTTTTGCAAGCCGTAAAATCCCTCAGAAAATAGACTTCCGGATCTTTCCAACCATATATGGCTCATCTCCTGGTTCTTCCAGAATCAATACAGTAAAATCCACAAAAATGACTGATCTGTAAGGCGATTTTGGCAATTTTAGTGAAACTCTTTTCCCAGTGCTTGTAAACCTGAAAAACAATGAAAACAACTCAAAGTAACAAATTACTAAGCTAACAAATGTAAATTAAAGGGCCAAAATATGCAATATTTGGCACTCATCAAATACCCCCAAACTTACAATTTGCTAGTCCCTTAGCAAAACAAAATAAAAGACTCAATGAAAAACAAAGAACATAAAGATAAAGTCATCACTCATGGTATCCAAAAATTTAAGGAGCACACATCACCATGATATTCATTCATAAGCAAGCTTAAAAAGGTAAACCTATCTTCGCAATGAATAGAAATGTTAAAATCTAATTACTTACAAAAGGCAGGATAAGGCATCACAAGCTTGAATCAGTGTAAGGTGAATTAGCATATAAAAATGAAGCTTCCAAGTAACTCTAATGTGTAAGGTCTCCATGTCTCAAGATTCACTGAATTTCCCATCAAAAATGAACGAAAAGGCATAGTTTTTGTTTTATTCTTTTTTTTTTTTTTTTAATAATGCACGGCTATTGGTTAGTTCCCTTAAGCTTTCTAATTGACCCATGTAGCGAGTGTTAAGTCAATGACTCCCAAACCAGGTGGTTTTAGGGCATTAGGTATAAAGACACCCCTAAGGACTTACTAACTCGAGTCAAAAAGGCTACGAAATTAAACCGACCTTAATATTACCAAGCAAAATTTCACCTTTTGACGTGAACACTCACTGCTTACTGAGGCAAGAGGTCCAGTTACTCAGCGAAAAGTTTATTGATAATTTTTTTTTTTTTTTTTTTTTATATTTTCCTATGCCCAAGAGTTCATCCAACAAGTCATCCAGTTTCAGTTAAGATAAGGAAAAATACACATTAAAATCACGTGTCATACCTCACATAATTTGTGCTAATGTGCTCGTGTGAGATTAGATCAAACATGTGAATTCTCAAAATGCCTAAAGTAAGTAACTAAATTTTAAAAATTTATCACCAGATCATGTGTTCAAAATGTTAAGCTCACCAATGACATCACATCACAGGAAATGTTTAGATCAACTAAAATTTCACGATAACATGAGCATGCATTTATCTCTATGACGAAAAGACAACAAATTAGGACAAAGTGTGTGATGTGTCTCCCATACCCCCAAACTTAAATTACACATTGACCCCAATGTGTGACTAATATGGAAAGAGCTGACCTGAGATATGGTGAACTATCTGGACTGGTATGGCTCATAGCATACCCCCAAACTTGAACTGAAGTACGCATTGTCCCTGAAAAATAAAAACTGGAAAACAAAAAATACTGGAAACAAACATTAATCATAAAAATGCGAAATAATAAATAAACAAAAGAAAAGATAAGCTGTGGGGTGCCTCCCATGAGCGCTAAGTTTAACGTCTTCAGCCAGACCCAACATTAGTAAACAGACCCAACTAAGCTCTCCACCATCTGATCAATAAATGGGAATGGAAAATGATCAGGCTTAGTGGCAGCATTCAATTTACGGTAGTCTAGACACTTTCTCCATCTTGACTGCACTCGAGTTGGAACCAACTCGTTGTCTTTATTTACTACCGTAAATTCAGCACGTTTGGGCACGATTGGAATCTGGCTCACCCACTTGCTATCAGAGATGGGATAAATGATCCCTGCCTCTAACAGCTTAATATCTTCTGCCCTCACAACCTCTTGCATAGCAGGGTTGAGCCTTCTTTGTGGCTCCCTCGATGGCTTGGCATTCTCCGCTAACTGTATCGTGTGTATTACCAATGAGGGGTTGATTCCCTTGACATCCTCAATAGTCCAGCCTATAGCTTCCTTATGCTCTCTTAAGACGTCCAATAATTTCTCCTCTGGAGCATCATCCAAATCTAAAGCTATGATTATAGGCAAAGAATCTGCTGGACCTGGGAACTTATACTTAAGATTATCTGGTAAAGGCTTAAGTTCCTTCTTGGGGGTGTCAGGTGCGGCGGTATCCTCCGTCTTATTGCTTTCTCTAGGATCAGACTCCAAAATGACATTTACTTCATTAAGTAACTTATCTAAGCCCAAGTCCTCTCCAAAGTGAGCAAAGCATGCCTCCAAGGGATCCTCAATACGGGATTCATCCATAGTCTCCTCTGTCCTACTACTCTCTCGAGGAGCAGACTCCACGATAGTATTTGCTTGCTCAAGTAACTTATCTAAATCCAAATCCTCTTCAAACTGAGCAAAGCATGCCTCCATAATGTCCTCAGACTTCCCTTCTTTCTTGGGCGCTTGTAGTCTCTCAGGGTAAGGCGCTTTAGGTAAAAACGACCTAGAGAGATCCTTAATAATACGAGTGGCTGTAGATGGCTCAGCATCTCTCTTCTCATTGTTGCCACTCTCTTGCCCTTGGTGCATAGCAGGGTTCTCTTCCACTTGATTGTCCACTTGTCTCCCAGACAAGTATGGGACAGTTGATTGCACTTGTTCCTGCCAATGCATTGGAGTTGAAGAATTTCCCACCGCAAACTGTTCCTTTGGGTTAGGCTCAGATTGACTGGGGAACTCTCCTTCCTCGCCTTCACCCACGTAACTTGCGATCTGATCAATTTGACTCTCTAGTGTGGCAATCGCTTGGGTGTTTTCTATTGTTGCACTCATCACTTCACTCATAGATTGGCTAGTCGCTTTCATGAAGTCATTGAGAGCGTCCTCCAATGACTGTGAAACCGACACTGGCGCTTGAATGGGAGCTTGGTGAGCGGGTGATGGTGCTGGATAAGCTGAGTGACCATAATTTGGAATTGGTGGAGGAAATTCGGGAGTGTATTGATTGTGAGCATGGTAAGGGGCTCCTCCCTGATTCATTGGTTGGTTCTGCTCCCATGAAAAATTAGAGTGGTCCCACCACCTTGGATTGTATGTTTCGGAGCAAGATCCATTTGATTGCCAACAACAGTCATTGAAAGCATTCATTTGTTCCATAGGATACTCGGCACAAGCCGGCATTGATGGGCAATTCTGTGCTAGATGCATGGGACTAGCACAGATGGAACAGCTTTCAACATTGAAAGTGTTGGCAGCATTGAGGGACGGGCCGGTCATTTTAATGAAATCCTTAAGGGCGTCCTCTCAAGACTGTGAAACCGGCACTGGATTCATCCACATTTTTTTTAAAAAAAAAAAAATTAAATTAAATAAAATTAAATTAATTTTTTTTAAATTAAATTAACTAGTAGAAAAATAAAATCAATTCAGACAAAAAATTTTTACAAACAAAACAATTCCCCGGCAACGGCGCCAAAAACTTGTTGTGAGTTTTAATTTACTCGCAAGCGCACGAGTCGTTTGCAGTATAGCGTTGTGCAAGTGCGAGGTCGAATCCACAGGGAATTGCGTTGTGAAAATATAATTTTTAATCTAAATTAACTCTATCTTAACCTAGTTCCGAATTTTGAATGATAATTTGCAAAATAAATTAAAACTAAATTTAATTGATTTAAAATCTAATAATAAAAAGCACTAAGGTTTCCGAATCCACCCCACCGAAGTTAAGCATACATGTTCTAAAAATATAGCCTATCAAAACATTCTATGAATCCAACTATAAGACAAAAAACAAAGAATATCCCAACTAAACCAAAAGCACCCGATGTATCCGCTCTTAACAAATCACAAAGGGAATCCAATTTAATCGAAAAGCATTCAATGTATCCATCAGATGAAACACAAAGAAAATCCAACAGACAATTTAAACTCAATCAATTATAAGATGAACTCAAATAATTGACAGAACATTTATACTAAAAATTGTCAGATTTGTACAAGCAAATCTGAACTACTACGCCAAACAACGGCGGGGCTTCATCTTCAACCTTAGCTGAAGAATCTAGCCACTCATAACTATAAAACTATAATAACAAGTGCTAAACATTTAAACTAAAACAACTGGATATAAAGAAATAAATAAACAACTTTACATGGGAGAAATTCCACTCGCTGACGGGCGGCGCTTCCCCTCGTGGTAGCAATGCCTTCGGGATCCACCAGAATGCTAGCGGACATCCACCGGTAAACACCAAAGTGGCTCAGGAATTGTACACTGAATGATGAGGTCAGATGGTGTTTATATAGGGGGAGTCCCGGAGCACAATGGGTTTCAAAATCGATGTGGGATACTGCCCGAGTGCGATCGATCGCACTCTGGTGCGCTCGAGCGCACATTGGCTCACTACAGAGCATTTTTAACCGATGTGGGATGTGCAAGAGCGCATTTGCGATCGATCGCAAGTCTGGTACGATCGAGCGCACTAGACTTCTTCAGCTTGAACCTTGTTTACTAAAATGGCCATAACTTTCTCTAGAAAAATCGTTTTTGCAAGCCGTAAAATCTCTCAGAAAATAGACTTCCGGATCTTTCCAACCATATATGGCTCATCTCCTGGTTCTTCCGGAATCAATACAGTAAAATCCACAAAAATGACTGATCTGTAAGGCGATTTTGGCAATTTTAGTGAAACTCTTTTCCCAGTGCTTGTAAACCTGAAAAACAATGAAAACAACTCAAAGTAACAAATTACTAAGCTAACAAATGTAAATTAAAGGGCCAAAATATGCAATATTTGGCACTCATCAATGATGACGAGGGCCACCAGTTATACATGATTGAGTCATGATGAGAGTCATAAAATGCATCTTAACAGTACTTAATTGTTAGCATTTTAAGGTTGATCGAGGTTTGAATTACACTTTTATACCTTAATAACTCTAAAGTGATATTCTTGGATCATTGACTTATTTCGGTGCATTTTCAGGTACTTTGAGTTTTAAAGAGATGGAAAAGCTATCATTGCTTCAAGCACAAAGATTCTATGCATACTAGAGTGAAGGCATGATTGCGGAAGGACACAATGAGGAGAATCACGGCTGTGCACCGCGACCTGGAAGGGCTAAGGTGCAGCCTCCAAAAACATGCCCAAAAGAGCCTCAAAAAGCCTTCAGTGAGCGCCTAGGCCTGGACTAAGCAGGGCCGCGACGCCCAGAACATTGCATAATCCTTCTTCAATGAGTGCCTAGGGCTGGACTAAGAAGGGCTGCGATGCCCAGAAGCTCACCAAACAAGATCCAGGACAGAGCCGCGGTGCGAGTAACTGAGAGCTGCGGCGCGCACATGAACCTTTATCTCCGAGTTACGAACTAATTAGGGTTTTAGTTGATTATTTAGACCCAAAACACCCTTGGACCTTTGTATTATAAATAGATCACTTAGGGTTTGATAAAGGAGAATCATGAAGGCTAGAAACTAAGGAGAGAGCTCGACATTACGGTGTTCAAGCATGAGCCCCATGGCCAACTAATCTCCAAGCAAGGCAAAAGGATGAATCTCTAGGTGTAGTTGTTCTTATTTTCCATTATTGATTCAATTGTAGTTTGGATTTATTATTAAACATTGTTTGTTATTTACTCTTTGATTAAATAAGAAGGATTTAGGTTCATATGATAGTTGCAATTTAAGTTCTTCTCTCAGATTCTCTTAATCCGGTGATTGCACCCTTCTCCTCCATATAAGTCTAGTCAAGCTTTTCTTATGTCAAATTGTTTGGATGTGATTGAGTCCAGTAGATTTATCTTTTCGGTTTGTCCATTACTGCGATATTGTCATCAAGATATATTGTCGTTTCTTGATAAATCTATAGGATAGGTCATGTGTGCTTGAATCGAAAGTAAAGAGTATTTCATAGCAATTACATTAGGGTTTACATGTGCATTGATTGAATATTTACCGATTGCTTGTTTGGGATGTGAAACTAGTAATCGAGATAAAAATAATTGAATCAAGATTGGAATAAAGCAACGAACCTAGGGAGGATTCCCGAAACCTTGTTATCTCTCCATGATATTCTTCATACACATTGATGTGGGAGCTGTTCTGATTTATGCCATTTTAATGGGTATGACTATTGATGTGGGCCAAATCTTATTTAATTCTATCATACACATTGTGAGACAAAAACTTGGATTATACTTCCCTTTATTAATTACCCAATTATGCATCCGAACCAGAGTCCAGTATAGTCCAGATGAGGAGGCTTAGTAACCCAAAAAGCCCATCGATGATGGCATGCTCAATCTGATTAAAGCCTCAAGGCTATCAGCTCCAGGAGAGAGAGTAGCAATTGCTAACCCTACTCCTCCCCCTAGGCATTTCAATACTGCAGAGCGCCTTGAGCGTTTAGAGATTCGGTTTGACGAGCATCAAAAACTCTTGCATGATAGGTTTGATCGTAAAGAACGATTCTTGGCTAGGCAAGCCGATTATCAAGTGGGGGTATACTATTCTTTTGGTCAGATGTACCAACACCTTGCCTCCGCCACTAGTTGTGACATGGATCACTTTCCCACTTTGCCACCCTATCCGGGTTCATCTTTTGTTCCAGCTCCAGAGGAAGGTGAAGAGAATGAAGAGGAGGAAGAAGACCTAGAGGATTAGTTTGGGTTATATCTTGTTTGTCTCTTTTATTTTATTTTTTTATTATCGGATGACTGTACTAACATTTATTGTGTATTCCTTTTTGTTATTTTATTTTTTCATATTTTATTCTCATTTTTAGTTATTTATTTAGTTTTCATATGTTAATCTAACTTACGGTGGGAACCTTAATGTTACACCGTAGTTTCTTTCTTTTTGTTTGTTTTGTTCTATGTTATAGATCGAAATTTCAACAAGAAAGAATGGCATGCAGTTCAAATGGTGTTGCCCACTTTTCAGCTTCTGTGCACTTTTGCTTACAAAGAGAGTTTCCTTTACTTTTTCTTTCACATTGAGGTCAATGTAATTTTTAAGTTGGGGGATAGAGGAAACACATTTCTTTTTTTCCATTGAACTGCTTGGTGTTACTTTCCATCTATGTTTGTTTTTAGCATGCTTTGTGTTAGCCTTGGAGTTAATTCACATGTCAATGATATGAGCTTAATTGAGATAGCATATAGCGTTTAGAAGAAATTAAATCTTGCTTCGGTTTGAGAATAATTTAAGTGTCAATCTTCATTTGTTTGAGACTCTGGTTTGCGGCAAGATTGCATGATTAGTTTTATGTGCGATTGTTTTGCGAATACTTTTGTGGTCTCGACAAGCTCTAGAACTTATTTGATAATCACTTGAGGCAAATTCCTAGAATGCACATTACTTAGGATATGATATAGGCCATTTTTGGACGGTATGAGCCTTTCAAACTTACCCTTGTTATATTTATCGCTAGTCACCTGTTTGAGCATTTTCTTGAAAAAGAATTTGAGCCTTGTTTCTTTCGATAATCCATTTACTTACCTTTATGAGCCTAAAAATATTTTATCTTTACCTTTCTTTTAAAAGAACTTAGTTATATACATTTGTTGAGAAGCACTAAAGATGAGTAAGGATGGAAATATAAAAAAAAAATTATTACTACCATAACCCAAGTACATTAAAGGAGATAAGTTGGGGGTTGTGGAAAAAAAAGAAAAAATAATGAAAAAGGAGGTGAATGGTCTTATGCCAAAAAAAAGAAAGAAAGAGAAGTGAATTATGGCAAAGAAAGAAGAACAGAAAAAAAAGTTGTGATTTATCGAAAAAAATTGCTCGAAAAATGGTTGAAAGAGTTAGATGTTGAAGTAAGGTTATCCAGTGCTGGAAGTGGTTGTGTTTAAAACTAAGAGATTGAGTTCTTTTACTTGTTGAATCATTCCCGTTCTTTCTTAACCTTTACCTTACCCTAACGTTACAAGCTTATTAAAGACCTATTGATCCAAGGTAGTGTGACTTTTTCTACAATAGTGGAGAGTGATTTGAAAAGTGAGCCTATGAAGCTTGTTTTTGTGATTAATGTCATGCAAATTAATATATTTTTAGAGGCCAACACTTGTATTCATGAATGTTATGCATAAAATCATATAGGTGTTCGGATTAATGGATTATGGTAAAATGGATGCTAAGAGTCGATAACAATTTTAAGGTTGACATTTCGATTATTTTTGGACTTGAGTGATATTTAATGATTCTATGTGTTGTGTGTTATATGTGATTTTTGAGACAAAAAGTGAATTACTCTTGGTTTAACGATAACATTGCTTTACTTTGTTTTGATTACTACCATAGAATTCATTTCATATTATCTTGTTTTCGTTTGAATTGCTAGGGACTAGCAATAAGCTAGTTGGGGGTTATGATGAGAGTCATAATATGCATCTTAACAGTACTTATTTGTTAATATTTTAGGGTTGATCTAGGTTTGAATTGCACTTTTATACCTTAACAACTCTAAAGTGATATTTTTGGATTGTTGATCTATTTCAATGCATTTTCAGGTACTTTGAGTCCAAAAGAGATGGAAAGCTATCATAGCTTAAAGTACGATGCTTCGATGCACATCAGAGTGAAGGCATGGTTGCAGAAGGACAAAATGAAGAGAAACCAAGTCTTAACCGTGTGCGCTGCGGCTTGAAAAGTCTAAGCCTCGGCCTCTAGAACTAAGTCTGATGAGAGTCATAAAATGCATCTTAACAGTACTTAACTGTTAGCATTTTAGGGTTGATCGAGGTTTGAATTACACTTTTATACCTTAATAACTCTAAAGTGATATTCTTGGATCATTGACTTATTTCGGTGCATTTTCAGGTACTTGTATTTAAAAGAGATGGAAAAGCTATCGTTGCTTGAAGCACTAAGATTCCATGCATATTGAGGTGAAGGAGTGGTTGCGGAAGGACAAAATGAAGAGAAGTCTAAAGCCTTGGCCTCCAGAAGCTATCCAAAAGAACCTCAAAAAAATCCTTCAGTGGGTGCCTAGGCTTGGGCCAGTGAGGGTCGCGGTGCCCAGAGCCTCCACAAGCACCAACATCAGGCAGAGCCGCGGCGCCCACTAGGTAGGGCTGCGACACCCAGAAGCACACCCAATTAAGGAATAGACAGAGCCGCGGCGCGAGTAAGTGAAAGCCGTGGCGCGCACACGAATTTTGTTCTCCGAGTTATGAACTAGTTAGGGTTTAAGTTGATTATTTAGACCCAAAACACCCTTGAACCTTTGTATTATAAATAGATCACTTAGGGTTTGATAGAAGGACAATCATGAAGGCTGGAAAAGAGGAGAGAGGTTGGAGAACTTAAGAAAGCATGAGCCCCATAGCCAACTAATCTCCGAGCAAGACGAAAGGATGAATCCCTAGGTGTAGTTGTTCTTAATTCTTATTCTTGATTCAGTTGTAATGCGAATTTATTATTAAACATTGTTATGATTTACTCTTTGATTAAACAAGAAGAATTTAGGTTCATGTGACAGCTGCGCTTTATATTCTTCTTGTCTTAGATTTTCTTAATCCGGTGATTGCATGCTTCTCCTCCATATAAGTCTAGTCAAGCTCTTCTTATGTCAAGTTGTTTAGATGTGATTGAGTCTGGTAGATTTATCTTTTAGGTTTGTCCATTACTGCGATATTGTCATTGAGATATATTGTCGTTTCTTGATAAATCTATAGGATAGGTCATGTGTGCTTGAATCGAAATCAATGAGTACTTCATAGCAATTACATTAGGGTTTTCATATGCTTTGATTAAATATTTGCCGATTGCTTGTTTAGGATATGAAACTAGCAATCGAGATAAAAACAATTGAATCGAGATTGGAATAAAGCAACGAACCTAGGGAGGATTCCCGAAACCTTGTTGATTCTCCATATTATTTACACAATTCTATCACAATACTTTATTATCAAAACTCATATTCATTCATTTAACTATTATCGTTCGTGTTAAGGTTTACACCTTCCCTTGTTGATCACTTGTCTCCCTGTGGAATCAATACCCCAAAGCTATGCTGTGCTACAACTACCGCGTTATGTTTTGGGCGTAATCAAATTTTGGCGCCGTTGCCATAGAGACGCGCTTAAGTACAAGGAAGATTGTCAACTTTGAGACAAGACGGTAATATTGTTCTTTTCTTTTTGTTTTGATTTTCTAATTTTCTTTTATTATTTCTATTTTATTTAGAGAATTTTGTTAACATGGCCGATAACCCCAATGAGAATGTTGCTAGGACACTTAATGATTACTTGCACCCTAGCCGAACGGCCAAACCATCTTGTATCATGTTCCCCCCTAATGTTCAACAACCTGAGTTTAAACCGGGCATGATACAGTTACTACCAATCTTCCTTGGGTTTGAGAATGAAAACCCCTATATCTATATTAGGGAATTTGAGGAAGTAGTAGCTACCTTTCAAGGTAGGGCTGATATGGTAGACATCGTCAAACTTTAGTTTTTCCCCATTTCACTTAAGGAAAAAGCCAAGGTTTTGTTGTACTCGTTAAGGCCTAGGTCCATAGGTAGTTGGGATGAGATGAGACTAGTTTTCTTCCAAAAGCACTTCCCAACCCATAAAACCAACAACCTCAAGAGACAAATCTCAAACTTTGCACAAAAGGAGAGTGAAACCTTATATCAAGTTTGGGAATGTTTCAAGGACCTTTTGAATTCTTGTCCACACTATGGGTATAAGAGTTGGCTGGTAGTTAGCTATTTATATGATGGACTCCTAAGTAGAGAAAGACAGTTCATAGAAATGATGTGCAATGAGAATTTTCTTCAAAAAGATCCCGACTAAGCCATAGATTTCCTAGATGACCTATCGAAAAAAGCCCATACTTGGACATGACCAAATGCCATGGAAAGCACTAGGAGAAATCAACCTTATGGGATTTTTCAACTAAAGGAAGAGGATAACCTTAAAGCCCGTTTAGAGGCCCTAACTAAGGAAATTGAAGCCTTAAAAACCAAGGATGCTAGAGCCCCCGAACCAGTTGCTAGGGTAGAGTCCCATGAACCTTATTTTATGTGCAATGGGGTAGATCATGTACCTAGGGACTGTCCAACCTACTTTGAGATGAAGGGTGAGTGCAATGCTTTAGGTATACCATTTGGGAAAATAGACTCACCCTACTCTAACACCTACAATCCCGGTTGGAAGAATCACCCTAATTTTAGTTGGAGATCCGATATACAACCTCATCCCCACTCTAGTTCCCAATGGCAACCGGAAGCAACCTCATCTAATGCACCTCAACAATCTTTACCTTTGGAAGATATGTTTAAGTCATTTATGTAGGTACATGCCAAGAGTGTGGAAGATTAAGGCAAGATAAATCAACAGTTGCTAGAGGAACAACCAGCGATCAAAGAGGAACAAAAGGCGAGAAAGAGTCAACTCACCAAGTTGACTAGTTTCTTGATGATTCAAGAGCAAGGTCATTTTCCTTCACAGCCACAACAAAATCCAAGGGGACAACATATTGCACAAACCTCAAATCCTGAAAATCAAAATATTAAAGAGGTTAATGCCATAATCACTCACAGCGGTAAGCAAATTGATGGACCATCAAACTTGATTCCTAACACTGTGAGCAATAAGGATGAAGCCCCCAAGGAACAAGAGGCCCATGATGATTATTCTCCTTCGGTGTCTTTTCCTCAAGCACTCCTTAAACCTAAGGAGAAAAATTCATCATTAAAAGGTGAGATTTTTAAACAACTTCAGCATATTAAAATTAACCTCCCTCTTCTTCATGTTATAAAATAGATTCCCAACTATGCTAAAGTCATCAAGGATCTATGTACACTCAAGAGGAGGCATAATGTGACGAAGATGACATTATTAACGGAGCAAGCAAGTGCAGTAATTGACAGCAAGACACCGCCCAAATATAAAGATCCGGGCTGTCCAACGGTGGCTTGCCAAATTGGAAACAAATCTTGTGGCAAAGCATTGCTAGATTTGGGTGCTAGTGTGAACCTCATGCCATACTCCATGTACTTGTAGCTCGGTCTAGGTGAGATCAAACCAACCTCTGTGGTACTTCAATTAGTGGATAGATCAGTAAGAAAACCAAGAGGTATTATGGATGATGTTTTATTACAAATTGATAATTTCTATTATCCTGTTGATAATTTCTATACCGTTTCCATTGTGAATACGGAGTCAAAAATTCCTTTGATACTTGGAAGACCATTCCTTGCCACCACCAATGCCCTCATTAATTGTAGGAATAGTCTAATGACATTATCATTTGGAAATATGACTCGAGAGGTAAATATTTTTCGAGTGTCAAGGAAGCCACATGAAGAGGATGAGTGTTTCGACACTTATATGATCGACGAGCTTAATTTGGAGGATGAGTACATCAAAGACAATTCTAACTCTTTAAAATTCCTTCTTAATAATTTTGAGTTTGATGATTCTTCTGTTTATCCCCATGCTATTAATGTTATTGATGTTTTTGATAAGTCATAGGGATTTATTAAGAAATCATGGCAACAAAGCTTTGAGGAGTTGCTTGAGAGAAGTCACATGGATGCGGGAATCACATACCCTACCGCTGAAAGTAAATGGGCAACACCAAGAGAACTTGAGCCACATGTGGTGGACTTTAAGTATTCCTTGCCAAAATACTTGCAAAGAGGCCACTAAGTATGGAGCCTCATCTTCAGCACCACAATGAGGCCAGCAGTGAGAGTGGTGCAGCGTTTGACTGAAGACGTCAAACTTAATGCTCATGGG
Organism: Bretschneidera sinensis; assembly: GCA_023935145.1. NCBI lineage: Eukaryota > Viridiplantae > Streptophyta > Magnoliopsida > Brassicales > Akaniaceae > Bretschneidera > Bretschneidera sinensis. The sequence continues at coordinate 13,574,708 of CM043702.1, forward strand.
AGGCACCCCACAACATATCCTTTTATTCTTATTATTTTTGTATTTTTTTTCTTGTTTATTATTAGTATTTTGTTATTTATTACTTTTTTATTATTTCTTTTTCAAGGACAAATACGCGCATCAGTTCAAATGACCGTGCACACTTTTCAGCTCCATGCACCTTTGGCTAAAAATGGAGTTTCCTTAACTTTTGCTTTTACATTGAGGACAATGCTTATCTTAAGTTAGGGGTGGATGAAACACATTCTTATTGCATACATTGAATTGTTGGGTGTCACTTTCCCTTTTTCATTTTAATTTGTTTGTTTTTATCATGCTTTGTATTAAGCCTTAGAGTTAATTCACATGTCAATGATATGAGCTTAATTGAGATAGCATATAGCATTTAGAAGAAGTTAAATCTTGCTTCAGCTTGAGAATAATTTAAGTGTCAATCTTCATTTGGTTTGAGACTCTAGTTTGCGGTAAGATTGTATGATTAGTCTAAAACATTTAGAGAAGTTTTTTGTGTGACTGCTTTGTTAATACTTTTGCAGTCTCGACAAGCTCTATAACTTATTTTATAATCACTTGAGGCAAATTCCTAGAATGTACATTACTTAAGATATGATATAGGCCGTTTTTGAACCGTTTGAGCCTTTCAAACTTACCATTGCTATATTTATCACTAGTCACCTATTTGAGCCTTTTCTTGAAAAAGAATTTGAGCCTTGTTTCTTTCAATAGCCCATTTACTTACCTTTATGAGCCTAAACATATCTTATCCTTACCTTTCTTTATAAAGAACTTAGTTATACACATTTGTTGAGAAGCATTTAAAAGGAGTAAGGATGGAAGTATGAAAAAAATATAGTACTACCATAACCCAAGTACATTAAAGGAGATAAGTTGGAGATTGTGGAAAAGAGTAAAAAAATGAAAAAAGGAGGTGAATGGTCTTATGCCAAAAAAGAAAAGAAAAAGAAGTGAATTATGACAAAGAAAAGAAAAGTGGTGATTTATCGAGAGATATGCTCTTATAAAAAAATTGTTGAAAGAATTGGGTGTTGAACTAAGGTTATCCAGTGCTTAAAAGTAAGCCTATGGAGCTTGAGTTGTGATTGATGTCACGCAATTTATTATGTTTTTAGAGGCTAAGACTTGTATTCATAAAAGTTATGCATAAAATCATCCGGATGTTCGGATTAATGGATTGTGGTAAGATGGATGTTAAGAGTCGATACAATTTTAAGATTGATGTTTGGATTACTTTTGGACTTGGGTGATATTTAATAATTCTATATGCTGTGTGTTATGTGCGATTTTTGAGACAAAAAGTGAATTGCTCGTAGTTTAACACTAACATTGTTTTACTTTTTTTTGATTCCTACCGTATAATTCATCTCTTGCTTTCACTTAAATTGATAGGGACTAGCAATAAGCTAGTTGGGGGTTGTGATGAGAGTATAAAGTGCATCTTAACAGTACTTAATTGTTAGCATTTTAGGGTTGATCAAGGTTTGAATTACACTTTTATACCTTAATAACTCTAAAGTGATATTCTTGGATCATTGACTTATTTCGGTGCATTTTCAGGTACTTTGTGTTTAAAAAAGATGAAAAAGCTATCGTTGCTTGAAGCACTAAGATTCCATGCATATTGAGGTGAATAAATGGTTGTCGAAGGACAAAATGAAGAGAAATCAAGTCTAAAGTATGTGTGCTGTGGCCTAAAGAAGTCTAAGCCTCGGCCTCCAGAAGCTGTCCAAAAGAACCTCAAAAAAATCCTTCAGTGGGTGCCTAGGCTTAGACTAGTGAGGGCCGTGGCGCCCAGAGCCTCCACAAGAACCAGCATTAGGCAGAGCCATGGAGCCCACTAGGTAGGGCCGCGGTGCCCAGAAGCACACCCAACTAAGGAATAGACAGAGTCACGACGCGAGTAAGTGAGAGCTGTGTCACGCACACGAATTTTGTTCTTCGAGTTATGAACTAATTAGAGTTTTAGTTGATTATTTAGACACAAAACACCCTTGGACCTTTGTATTATAAATAGATCACTTAGAGTTTGATAGAAGAACAATCATGAAGGCTGAAAAAGATAAGGAGAAAGGCCGGAGTACTCAAGAAAGCATAAGCCCCATAGCCAACTAATCTCCAAGCAAGGAGAAGGGATGAATCCCTAGGTGTAGTTGTTCTTAATTCTTATTCTTGATTCAGTTGTAATGAGAATTTATTATTAAACATTGTTATGATTTACTCTTTGATTAAACAAGAAAAATTTAGGTTCATGTGACAACTGCGCTTTATATTCTTCTTATCTTAGATTTTCTTAATCCGGTGATTGCATGCTTCTCCTCCATATAAGTCTAGTCAAACTCTTCTTATGTCAAGTTGTTTGGATGTGATTGAGTTCGATAGATTTATCTTTTAGGTTTGTCCATTACTGCGATATTGTCATTGAGATATATTGTCGTTTCTTGATAAATCTGTAGGATAGGTCATGTATGCTTGAATTGAAATCAATGAGTACTTCATAGCAATTACATTTGGGTTTTCATAAAAACAATTGAATCAAGATTGGAATAAGGTAATGAACTTAGGAAGGATTCCCGGAACCTTGTTGATTCTCCATATTATTTACATAATTCTATCACAATACTTTATTATCAAAACTTAGATTCATTCATTTAACTATTATCGTTCGTGTTAAGGTTTACACCTTCCCTTGTAGATTGCTTGTCTCCCTGTGGAATCTACACCCCAAAACTGTGCTGTGCTACAACTACCACGTTATGTTATTGGCGTAATCGAAGTCCAAAAAGAGTCAAGAACCCATTAGTGTGCGCCGCGGCCTGGACCAGGCTGAGCTGCGGCCTGGATGTCTGAGTCGCGGCCTGGACCAATATAGGCTACAGCCTCCAGAAAGATGAAGAAATCCACAAAAGGCTGAGCCACGGCCTAGATTAATGTGAGCCGTGGCGTGAGTCCGAGGCTCTGTTTTCGAATTACGACTTAATTAGGGTTTTAATGGTAGTTTAAACCCGAAAACACCCTTGGACCTCTTGTATTATAAATAGATCACTTAGGGTTTGATAAGAAAACATCATTAAGGCTAGAAAACTCAAGGAAGCTGCCACACTCTCCTCCTTCAAAGTGTTCAAGCATGAGCCCCATGGCCAACTAATCTCCAAGAAAGGCGAATGGATGAATCCTTAGGTGTAGTTGTTCTTATTTCCCATTATTGGTTCAGTTGTAGTTTGGAATTATCGTCAAAACATTGTTATGATTTACTCTTTGATTTAATTAGAAGATTTTCTCTTAATCCGGTGATTGTATCTTTCTCCTTGATATAAGTCTAGTTATGCTCTTCTTATGTCAAGATTGTTGGATGTGATTGAGTCCGATAGATTTATCTTTTAGGTTTGTCCATTACTGCGATATTGTCATTAAGATATATTGTCGTTTCTTGATAAATCTATAGGATATGTGATGTGTGCTAAATCGAAAGTAGAGAGTAATTCGTATCAATTACATTAGGGTTTACATGTGCTTTGATTGAATATTTTCCGATTGCCTGTTTAGGATGTAAAACTAGCAATCGAGATAAAAACAATTAAATCAAGATTGGAATAAGGCAACGAACCTAGGGAGGATTCCCAGAACCTTGTTTTCTCCCCATTATATTTCTCATTATATTTACACAATTTTCTCACATTACCTTACTATCAAAATTCAGATTCTCTCACTTGATCTTTATCGTTCGTGTTAAGGTTTGCACTTTTCCTTTGTAGTTCGCTTTTCCTCGTGGGATCGACACCTCAGCTATACATAATAACTGCGTATTAGTTTGAGCGTATTCAGGACATCTTAAAAGATTCATACTCAGACACTAGCATATAGATTTTTTATTTTTTGACTTCACTAATGCCTTCGTATGTCACTTGAAGTTTGTCCCAAATTTCTTTTGTCGAACCGCATATTGAAACTTTATTATATTCATTTATCTCTAATGCACAAAGTAAAATACTAGTTGCTCTACTATTTAGAGACATCATTCTACAATCGTCTTCATCAACTCAGTTTTGAGTTTAGGTATTGTATGAGTGACTTCTCCAACGGTTACATCATTTAAAGGAATTCTAGGCTCTTCTTCAATGATTCTCCACAAATTAATAATCTTGTCCTTCAACAAAGATTTTCGTTCTATTTTTTCAATAGTTATAATTTGTATCATTGAATAAAGAAGGCCTAATGTAGGAATGTCCTTTAGTATAACTATTGGTTTCCATTAGATCAACTTAAGGATTTTAAGCCTTAAAATTGAGAATGGGGCTCTGATACCAACTGTAGACCAAGGTCCAAACCCAAGAAGGGGGGTGAATTGGGTTTTTAAATTTTTTTCTCACAACAAACAAGTTTTAAAAGCTTAAAAATCACAATAAAGAATGACAAGGATAGTAGAGCTGAAAGTAAAGAGATAAGGAAGAGAATGTGCAAACACTATTTATAGTGGTTCAGCAATATCGGATTTCTCCGACCCTATGTCCACTCTCTTCAATGAACCTCCTTGAAGTAATCAACTAATAACTTGAGCAACTTCAAGGTTGTTACCTAAATCATACACGATCCTTTTTGGTTAAGGAATTCTTTTACAAGAAGTGTTTAACTCATAAACATTCTAACAGTTACACAAACTCTTTTCTCTTTACAATAATTGAAAATTAATGATCAAGAACAAGAGAGACTTTGTATATAATGCTCCTACAAAGAAGGAAAGATCTCTCTTAGAAGTACAAAGCTTTTAAGAATGGCTCATAAATTTTTTAGAAAGCTTTGAATGTTATAAAATGAGAAGATGAAGATTAATCGCTCAAGAGCTGTTATTTTCTCTCATTTATGATGGACTTTTATAGTTTAAAGCCCTACTAGTCGTTACTCACACAACAATCCCGTTTGGTAGTGGTTTGGAGCATTTAATGCTCTGAACGACTCTTCAGTTTTTGAAAATTTTCCATTATTTCGAATATCTAATCGATAGGATGCTTGTTCAATCGACTAGATGGTATTTGAATTTCAAACTTCCGTGTCAGATATTTCACTCTATCGATTGAAAGTATTGTTCAGTTAAGTGGATCAGAAGGCATAATGTTTCTAACCTTCAATTAATCGATTGAAAGATTTACTAAAGGAATCATTCAATCGACTAGATCTCATTCAGTTGACTAAATGATTCTTTAGAAGAATCTTATAGTTGATTAGATTTATTTAGTCGACTGAATGAATTCATTCAGTCGACTGGATGACCTGTATCACAGTTTTTTGTCTTTGGTTTTGTTTTCTAGTCAAAATGATTTTTGTGAAAACATTTTTGAAGCAATTTGAGGCATAGGAAAAAGCTAGGTACTTAACTAAGAGAGTTACATTATTTAAATTACTATCTTGGTACCTAATCTTGATCTTCAACTTCATCCAAATTTGAATGCTTACTTGATTAACATTTGAGGAACTGTCTTTGCAGCTTTAAACACTTAGATAAATTGGTTAATACAATTTAATATATCTTTGTCATCATTAAAATCAAATAAGGGTAAAAAAACTATAAATGAAAATAGAAAAGATAAAACTTGAACATTTGGAAGGATCTACAACAAAAACGGGGACCTTGCTTCATCAGGCCACCACCATCAAAACAATCTAGCTCCCCCAACCGCCACAATCCCAATCATTTTGACTAGCTTGAATCAATCCATATCTAATGTTAACCAAACCACAAGTGAGATAAGTAACAACAAGGCCAAAATAAAAATTTTAAATTGATAAATTTACCTAAAATTTAATACAATAAAAGATTATAATACTACACTATTTATGGTAATCAAATCTCCTCTTTATCTCCTCTTCCTCCCCCCCTTTCAACTGTTATTGATCCAAATCCAAATATATTTTTGTACCTTAAATTACATCTTTTAATTTTAATTAATAAAATCCAAACCATGTTACTAAACAACTGCCATATCAATTCACGCCATTATCATAAAAAAATTTTGTATCACAACACCTTTTTAACTCCCTATAATCACTTACAACTCCCTACAATCACTTTCAACTTAATTCTTGCGCAGGTGTTTTTTTCAAAGAAATTTCATCTATCTAGCTCACTAATAATGCTCAAACTAATACGCGATTATTGTGTATAGCTGACGTGTCAATCTCGTGAGGAAAGCAAACTACAAGAGAAAATATAAACCCTAACACTAAACGATAAAGTTCAAATAAGAAAATATGACTTTTACGAATGAAATTATATAAGAGGGTTGTGAAAATATGATGAAGAATTCAATAAAGAAATAACAAGGTTTAGGAATCCTTCCTAAGTTAGTTGCCTTATTCTTATCTTGACTCAAATGTTTTATCTCAATTACTAGTTTCACATCCCAGACAAGCAATTGGTAAATATTCAATCAAAGCATATAAATATCCTAATGTAATTGCCATAAATTACTCCTTAATTCCAATTCAAACACACAAGATCTATCTTATAAATTATCAAGAAACGATAATATATTTCAATAATAATACTGCAGTAATGGACAACAAACCTATAAGATAGATCTACCAAAATCAATTGCATCTAACAACTTTGACATAAGAAAAGCTTGACTAGACTTATATGGAGAAGAAGAATGCGATCACCGCATTAAGAAAATCTAAGAGAAGAAGAACATAAATTGCAGTTGTCACATGAATTCAAATCCTTCTTATTTAATCAAAAAGTAAATCAAAAAAAATGTTTAACAATCAATCCATACAACTGAAACAAAGATAGAAATAAGAACAATTACACCTAAAAATCATCATTTCGCCTTGCTTGGAGTTTAGTTGGACATGGAGTTCATCCTTGATCACATTGAGGAAGAAGAAGATGGAAGCACTCTTCAAAAACTCTCCTCGCCCCCTGTTCTCTGAGTTTAAATTCCTATATATAGCTGTATGGAGATGGCTTTGTAGACAAAAAAGTCACCCTATGGTTTTTGTTTAGGCCGTGTGCTGCTGTTGCTATCCAGACCCTTTCTGCTACTGTCAAACCCGATTCTGCCTGACCTTTGTGTACTAAAACTGCCATAACTTTCTCTAGAAAAATCATATTTATGAGCTGTAAAATTCTATAGAAAATAGACATCCGGATCTTTCCAAGAATATATGGCTCATCTCCTAGTTCTTCTTGAATCAATACAGTTTAATCCACAAAAATGACTAATCTGTCACACTGAAATCACGCACAGCCTGACATTTGTCTACTAAAACTGCCATACATTTCTCTAGAAAAATCATATTTATGACCCATAAAATTCTCCAGAAAATACACATTCGGATATTTCCAGGCATATATGGTTCATCTTCTGGTTCTTCCTGAATCAATACAGTTTAATCCACAAAAATGACTGATCTATCACGCTGAAATCACAGACAGTCTAGCCTTTGTCTACTAAAACTGCCATAACTTTCTCTAGAAAAATCATATTTACAAGCCGTAAAATTCTCCAGAAAATAGACATCTGGATCTTTTCAAGCGTATATGGCTCATCTCCTGGTTCTTCCTGAATCAATACAGTTTAATCCGCAAAATGACTGATCTGTACGGGTAATTCTGGGAATTTAGTGAAATTCCTTTCCAAATGCTTGTGAACATGCATAAAATCTTCGTGCTTTAATCAGCGCTAGCTTTTTCATCTCTTTTTAAACCCAAAATACCTGAAAAATGCATCGAAATAAATCAATATACCAAGAATGACACTTAAGAATTATTAAGGCATAAATGTGTAATCCAGCCCTAAATCAACCCTAAATGCTAACAAATAAACATTATTAAGATGCATTTTCTGGCTCTCATCGTAACCCCCAACTAGCTTATTGCTAGTCCCTAGCAATTCAAGTGAAAGAAAAATGAAATGAATTCTATACTAGAAATCAAAGCAAAACCTAAAATCCTAAAACAAAACAAAGCAATGTTAGCGTGACATCAATCACAAATCAAATTCATAGGCTCATTTTTCAAATCACTCTCCAATAATGTAGAAAAATCACACTACATCGGATCACTAGGTCTTTAATAGGCTTGTAACGTTAGGCTAAGGTAAAGGTCAAGAAAGAACGAGAAGGATTAAACAAGTAAAAGAACTTAGTCTCTTACTTTTAAGCACAACCTTTTTCAGCACTAAATAACCTTACTTCAACAACCAACTCATTCAACCATTTTTCGAGCATTTCTCTCAATAATTCGACACTTTTTTTTTTCTTTCTTTGTCATAATTCACTTTTTTTTATAGCACATAATTTCTCTCTTTTTTTTATTTTTTTTCTTCTTTTCTAGCAAGTAACCATTCACCTCCATTTTCATTCTATACTCTTTTCCACAACCGCCAACCTATCTCCTTTAATGTACTTGGGTTATTGTAGTAATATTTTTTCATATTTCCACCCTTTACTCCTCTTAAGTGCTTCTCAACAAATATGTATAAACTAAGTTCTCTTAAAAGAAAGGTAAGGATAAAATATTTTTATGCTCATAAAGGTAAGTAAATGGGCTATCGAAAGAAATAAGGCTAAATTTAAAAAAAAAGGCTCAAACAAGTAACTAGCGATAAATATAACAAATGTAAGCTTGAAAGGCTTAAACGGTCCAAATATGGCCTACATCATATCCTAAATAGTGTGCATTCTAGGATTTCGCCTCAAGTGATTATCAAATAATTTCTAGAGCTTCTCAAGACTGCAAAAGTATTCACAAAACATTCGCACATAAAGTTCTCTAAATGTTTTAGACTGATCATGCAATCTTACCGCAAACCAGAGTCTCAAACTAAATGAAGATCGAAACTTAAAATTATTCTCAAACCGAAGCAAGATTTAACTTCTTCTAAAAGCTATATGCTATCTCAATTATAATCATATCATTGACATGTAAATTAACTCCAAAACTAACACAAAACATACTAAAAACAAACAAAACTAAACCTAATTGTTTAAAATTTTTCAACTATTTTTTTCTAACAATTTATCCTAACAAACGAATTAAAACGAAAAAGGGAAAGTGACACCAAACAATTTAATGGTATGAAATAGGAAATGTGTTTTCTCCACCCCTTAACCTAAGACTTGCATTGTCCCTAATGTGAAAGAAAAAAGTCGAGAGAAAGAAAGAGAAAAAAAAAGTAAAGAAAACTAAATAAATAAATAAAAATGAAAAAAAAAATAAAACTAATGTACAATAGAACGAAAATACTCGATTAAGAAGGATAAACTGGGGGCACCAAAGAGATCTCTTTGGGCCTATCTTCAACATGTTCATGTTTCATGTAGAGCTTCAACCTTAGGCCATTAACTCGAAATGTACGACTGTCAGAGGGATCTTCAACTTCTACCACTCCATTTGGAAAAACACTCTTCACAACATAAGGTCCCTTCCATCGTGATCACAATTTTCCCGGATGGAAGCGTAATCGAGAATCATAAAGAAAAACTCAATTACCTTGTTCAAAATTTTTTTGGAGTATTTTCTGATCATGTACCACTTTCATTCTTGACTTTAAGTCCTTAGCATTATCATATGCATCATCCCTCAACTCCGCAAGTTCACAAAGTTGCATTTTCCTCTCCTCACCGGACATCTTCATGTCATAATAAAAATTTCGAACAGCCCAATATGCTCTATGCTCAAGTTCTATCGGTAAGTGACATACTTTGCCGAAAACCAACTGATAAGGAGATGCTCGAAGAACCTTCTTGTATGCTTTCCGGTATGCTCAAAGCGCATCCGATAGGCGCAAAGACCAATCTTTTCAATTTGGATTTACCATTTTTCAAGTATTCACTTAATCTCTCTATTTTCTAGTTCCATTTGGCCATTGGTTTGTGGATAGTAAGATGTAGAAACCTTATGGGTGACTCCATACCTGTGCATCAAAGCCTCAAAAGAACGGTTACAAAAATGTGACCCTTATCACTAATTATAACACGTGAAGTACCGTACCTAGATAAAATATGATCTTTAAGAAATTTAATAGCAACTTTATTATCATTAGTGCGACAAGGTATAACTTCAACCCATTTAGAAACATAATCAACGGCAAGCAAAATGTAAAAATACCCAAAAGAAGGTGGGAATGGTCCCATAAAATCGATCTCCCAACAATCAAAGATTTCCACCACTAAGATCGGGTTGAGAGACATCATATGACGATGGGATAATGAACCTAGCTTTTGACATCTTTCACATGAACGAGAAAACTCATTAGTATCCTTGAATAAAGTAGGCCAATAAAAACCACATTGCAAACTTTTAGCGGCTGTCTTTTTAATAGAAAAATGACCACCACAAGCATAAGTCTGACCAAAAGTTAACACATTATCAATTTCCGTATCCGGAATGCATATTTTTATTATTTGATCGGGGCAATATTTAAAAAGATAAGGATCATTCCAATAAAAATTCTTTACCTCAGCCAAAAACTTACGCTTATCTTGTGCACTCCATGTAGATGGAACTTGATGGGAAACCAAGTAATTTGCAATGTCGGCATACCATAGTGTGTGACAAAGGACATCAAATAAATTCTCATTCGGAAAGGTTTCGTGAATGGGCAAAATGTCGATATCATTCTTAAATTCCAAACGAGATAGATGGTCCGCCACAACATTTTCCACCCCCTTCTTGCCTTTGATGGTCAAGTCAAATTCCTGCAAAAGCAAAATCCAACGTATCAAATGGGCCTTAGCATCTGTTTTGAGAAAAGAAATTTAAGGGTGGAGTGATCCATGAATATAGTGATAGGTGAACCAATTAAATAAGAGCGAAATTTATCTAATGCAAATACTACGGCTAGTAATTCTTTCTCGGTTGTGGTGTATATCATTTGAGAATGATTCAAGGTTCTACTAGCATAATAAACAAAAAATGGTTTTCCCTCCCTTCTTTGTCCTAAAACCGCCCCTAAAGCATAGTCACTAGCATCACACATAATCTCAAAAGGCAAGGTAAAATCGGGTGATTGCATAATAGGGGCAGTTGTAAGCTTAGAGACAAGTGTCTTAAAGGTTTTCTCACATTTAGGGCTCCACTTAAACTCGGTATCCTTCAACAAAAGGTTACATAAGGGTATAGAGATAGCACTAAAATTTTGAATAAACCTTTTATAAAACCCGGCATGCCCTAGAAAAGACCTAACATCTTTAATATTCTTAGGAGTGGGTAGTTTAGAGATTAATTCAATTTTTGATTTATCCACTTCTATCCCCTTTTCAGACACTATATGGCCCAAAACTATTTCGGAAGACACCATAAAATGACATTTCTCCCAATTAAGCACAAGCCCCTTCTTTTCACACCTGCACAAAATATTTTTCAAGTTAGATAAACATGAATCAAAAGAAGTTTCAAACATGGTTAAATCATCCATAAACACTTCCATATATTTTTTAACCATGTCACTAAAAATACTAATCATGCATCTTTGAAAAGTAGCCGGTGCATTACACAAACCAAAGGGCATTCTACGAAAAGCAAAAGTACCAAAAGGACAAGTGAAGGTGGTCTTCTCTTCATCCTCTAAGGAAATTCCTATTTGGTAATATCCCGAATACCCATCTAAAAAGCAATAGAAAGGATGACTAGCCACACGTTCTAAGATTTGATCTATGAATGGAAGGGAAAAGTGGTCTTTCCGAGTTGCCGAATTAAGTTTCGTATAATCAATGCACATACACCACCCGGTCACTACCTTAGTTGGTACTACCACCCCCTCTTCATTTTCTACCATGGTCACTTCGGCTTTCTTAGGAACTACTTGAGTTGGACTAATCCACTTACTATCGGATATTGGATATATAATTCCCTTATCAAATAGCTTAAAGACTTCTTTCTTAACTACCTCTTTCATAGTTGGATTTAGCTTTCTTTGTGGGTCTCTAATAGGGTTAGCTCCTTCTTCTAGATAAATCCTATAGGAACAAATTAAAGGGCTAATACCTTTTATGTCAGCTATAGTCCAACCTAATGCAGATTTATACTCTCTTAACAAATTCAACAATTTATCATTGCACATCACTAAGTTCAAAAGAAATAATAACCGGAAAGGTATCACCTTGGCCTAAGAAGGTATGTTTGAGCCCTTTGGGCAACAGAGCTAAATTAAGCATTGGTGTCTCCTCGGAAGATGGTTTGGGTGCCTCCCTCTCTTTAGGCAACTCCTCAAAAGCATGGTTGCCATGATTTCTTAATAAATCCCTGTGACTTATCAAAAACATCAACGACATGTGAATAAATTGAAGAATCATTAAAATCAAAATTATTAAGAAGGAATTCCAAAGAATTAAAATTATCTTTAATGTACTCATCCTCAATACCCTTGGTTTTCTTACCGATCGATCCGCTAGTTGAAGTACCACGGAAGTCGGTTTGATCTCACCTAGACCGAGTTACAAGTAAACGAAGTAGGGCATGAGATTCACACTAGCCCCCAAATCTAGCAATGGTTGGCCACAAGCTTTGTTTCCAATTTGGAAAGCCACCATAGGACAACCCAGATCTTTATACTTAGGCGGTGTCTTGCTATCAATTACCGCACTTGCTTGCTCTGTTAAGAATGCCTTCTTCTTCACACTGTGCCTCCTCTTGAGTGTACATAGATCCTTAATGACTTTAGCATACTTGGGAACCTTTTTTATGACATGAAGAAAAAGAAGGTTTATTTTAACTTGCTTAAGTTGTTCAAGAATCTCACCTTTTAATGCTAAATTTCTCTCCTTAGATTTAAGGAGTGCTTGAGGGAAAGGCACCGGTATGGAATCACTATGGGTATCTTGTTCCTTGGGGGCTTCATCCTTGTTACTTATGGTGTTAGGAATCAAGTTTGATGGTAAAGTGGGTCCATCAATTTCTTTACCGCTACAAGTAGTCATGGCATTAACCTCTTTAACATTTTGATTGTCGGGATTGGAGGTTTGTGCCGTATATTGTCCCTTGGATTAGGTTGTGGCTGCGAAGGAAAATGACTTTGCTCTTGAACCGTCAATAAATTAGTCAACTTGGTGAATTGGCTCTTTATCACCTTTTGTTCCTCTCTGACCCCTTGTTGCTACTTTAGCAACCGTTGATTTATCTTACTTTGCTCTTCCACACTCTGGGCATGTACCTGCATAAATGACTTAAAAGCATCTTCCAAAGATAAAGATTGTTGTGGTGCATTAGATGAAGTTGCTTCCGGTCTCCATTGGGTACTAAATTGGGTAGAAGGTTGTGTATCGGATCTCCAACTAAAATTAGGGTGATTCTTCCAACCGGGATTGAAGGTGTTAGAGTAGGGTGAGTATGCTTTCCTAAAGGGTATACCTAAAGCATTACACTCTTCCTTCATCTCAAAATAGGTTGGACAATTCCTAGGTACATGATCTACCCCATTACACATAAAATAAGGTTCGTGAGACTCTACCCTAGCAATCGGTCCGGGGGCTCTAGCATCCTTGGTTTTTAAAACCTCAATTTCCTTAGTTAGGACCTCTAAATGGGCTTTAAGGCTATCCGCTTCCTTAAGTTGATAAATTCCAGTGGTTTGGATTCTCTTAGTACTTTCTATTGCACTGGGTCCCGTCTAAGTGTGGGCTTTTTTGGATAAGTCATCTAGAAAATCTATGGCTTCGTCGGGATCTTTTTAAAGAAAATATCCATTACACGTCATTTCTATAAATTGTCTTTCCCTACTTAGAAGTCCATCATAGAAATAGCTAACTACCCATCAACTCTCATACTCGTGGTGTGGACAAGAATTCAAAAGGTTTGAAACATTCCCAAACTTGATATAAGGTTTCACTCTCTTTTTGTGCAAAGTTTGAGATTTGTCTCTTGAGGTTATTGGTCTTATGGGTTTGGAAATACTTTTGGAAGAAGGCTTAGGTCATCTCATCCCAACTACCTATAGACCTAGGCCTTAATGAGTATAACCAAACCTTGGCTTTATCCTTAAGTGAAAAAGGGAAAAACCTAAGTTTGACGATGTCTAACATATCGGCCCTACTTTGAAAGGTTGCTACTACTTCCTCAAATTCCCTAATATGGACATAGGGGTTTGCATTCTCTAATCCATGGAAAGTTGGTAGCAATTGGATCATGCCCGGCTTAAACTCAGGTTGTTGCACATTAGGGGGAAACATGATACAAGATGGTGTGGCCGTTCGGCTAGGGTGCAAGTAGTCCTTAAGTGTTCTAGCAACATTCTCATTGTTATTGTTGGCCATGTTAACAAAATTCTCTAATTTCTCATTTGCATGTGCACTATGATTTGATCTAGGCGAGCTTTCATTATTGGACAAAGAAGGAGAGGGTAACTCTATTTCGGGTCTTTTAATGAATCTATCTCGCTTATCTCTAAGTCTATGCATATACCAAATGAATTAGAGGGGAGATGAATAAAGAAAACAAAATAAAATAAAAATAGAAAATCAAAACAAAGAGCAAAGAACAATGTTACTGTATTGTCTCAAAGTTGACAATCTTCCTTGTAATTAAGCGCAGTTCCCGGTAATGGCACAAAAATTTGATAACGCTCAAACTAACACGCGATTATTGTGTATAGCTGAGGTGTCGATCCCACAAGGAAAGCGAACTACAAGAGAAAGTGTAAACCCTAACACTAAACGATAAAGTTTAAATAAGAAAATCTAAGTTTTACGAATGAAATTATATAAAAGAGTTGTGAAAATATGATAAAGAATTCAATAAAGAAATAACAAGGTTCCAGGAATCCTTTCTAAGTTCGTTGCCTTATTCTTATCTTGACTCAAATGTTTTATCTCAATTACTAGTTTCATATCTCAAACAAGCAATTGGTAAATATTCAATCAAAGCACATAAATACCCTAATGTAATTGCCCTAAATTACTCCTTAATTCTAATTCAAACACACAAGATCTATTTTATAAATTATCAAGAAGCGACAATATATTTCAATAATAATACTGTAGTAATGGACAAACCTATAAGATAAATCTACCAAAATCAATTGCATCTAACAAATTTGACATAAGAAAAGCTTGACTAGACTTATATGGAGAAGAAGAATGCGATCACCGGATTAAGAAAATCTAAGAGAAGAAGAACATAAATTGCAGCTGTCACATGAATTCAAATCCTTCTTATTTAATCAAAGAGTAAATCATAAACAACGTTTAACAATCAATCCATACATCTGAATCAAAGATAGAAATAAGAACAACTAAACCTAGAAACTCATCCTTTCGCCTTGCTTGGAGTTTAGTTCGACATAGAGTTCATCCTTGATCACCTTGAGGAAGAAAAAGATGGAAGCTCTTTTCAAAAACTCTCATCACCCCCTGTTCTCTGAGTCTAAATTCCTATATATAGATGTATGGAGATGGATTTGTAGACAAAAAAGTCACCCTAAGGTTTCTGTTTAGGGTGTGTGTTGCTGCTGCTGTCCAGGCCCGATTCTGCTGCTGTCCAGCCCGGTTCTGCCTGACCTTTGTCTACATTTTCAACTTAATTCTTGTGCAGGTGTTTTTTTCAAAGAAATTTCATCTACCTAGCTTACTGATAATGCTCAAACTAACACACAATTATTGTGTATAGCTGACCTGTCGATCTCACGAGGAAAGCAAACTATAAGAGAAAGTGTAAACCCTAAAACTAAACGATAAAGTTCAAAAAAGAAATTCTGAGTTTTATGAATGAAATTATATAAGAGAGTTGTGAAAATATGATGAAGTATTCAATAAAGAAATAACAAGGTTCTAGGAATCCTTCCTAAGTTAGTTGTCTTATTCCTATCTTGACTCAAATATTTTATCTCAATTACTAGTTTCACATCCCAAACAAGCAATTGGTAAATATTCAATCAAAGTACATAAATACCGTAATGTAATTGCTATAAATTACTCCTTAGTTCCAATTCAAACACATAAGATCTATCTTATAAATTATCAAGAAACGACAATATATTTCAATAATAATACTGCAGTAATGGACAATAAACCTATAAGATAGATCTACCGAAATCAATTGCATCTAACAACTTTGACATAAGAAAAGCTTGACTAGACTTATATGGAGAAGAAGAATACGATCACCACATTAAGAAAATCTAAGAGAAGAAGAACATAAATTGCAGCTGTCACATGAATTCAAATTCTTCTTATTTAATCAAAAAGTAAATCATAAACAATGTTTAACAATCAATCCATACAACTGAATCAAAGATAGAAATAAGAACAACTACACCTAGAAACTCATCCTTTCGCCTTGCCTGGAGTTTAGTTGGACATGGAGTTCATCCTTGATCACCTTGAGGAAGAAGAAGATGGAAGCTCTCTTCAAAAACTCTCATTGCCCCCTATTCTCTGAGTCTAAATTCCTATATATAGCTGTATGGAGATGGCTTTGTAGACAAAAAAGTCGCCTTAGGGTTTCTGCTCAGGCCGTGTGCTGTTGCTGCTGCTACTGTCCAGGCCCAGTTCTGCCTGACCTTTGTCTACTAAAACTACCATAACTTTCTCTAGAAAAATCATATTTACAAGCTGTAAAATTCTCTATAAAATAGACATCTGGATCTTTCCAAACATATATGGTTCATCTCCTGGTTCTTCCTGAATAAATACAGTTTAATCCACAAAAATGACTGATCTGTATAGGCAATTCTGGCAATTTAGTGAAACTCCTTTCCATATGCTTGTGAACATGCATAGAATCTTTGTGCTTTAATCAGCGTTAGCTTTTCCATCACTTTTAAACCCAAAATACTTGAAAATACATCAAAATAAATCAATATACCAAGAATTGCACTTAAGAATTATTAAGGCATAAATGTGTAATCCAGTCCTAAATCAACCCTAAATGCTAACAAATAAACACTATTAAGATGGATTTTCTGACTCTCATCACTCACTCATCAAAATTTCATCTTAATTTACAGATCATATATTCTTAATCTTTCTTTGTATTTTTTTTTCTATATGTAGTTTTTCAATTTGAATTTTGTTTGTACCAAAAATAATTTAATATAGAAACATGCCCTAATTGGACCACGTGTAAAGACCCTAGCAAGTAAGGGAAAATACAGTTAGGAATAGAAGAGGCGTGATTGGAGCATTAACTGAGATAAGACGACTAGCCACCAAAAGAAGCCTACGAAACAAAAACTTTTAAAAGAGAAGTTCAAGGGACAATATCGAGACAAATGATCAGCTCGAGGACGCGAGGTTAATAAGCTCGATAGAACACTACTTCAATCTCAAGTACACATAACTGTTAATCCGAATCTTTAGGAATCAAGGATAAAACCAAAAGTCATGTATTCAATTTGGCTCAAGTAAAAGTGGTCACGATTGGATACAATTAACATAGTGGAGTAAAATATTTGAACACGTTGCATACAAGGTGCAATTAATCCGAATGTGAAGAAGAAGAAGCGTGGTACATACATACATATGTATGTATATATACATTGAGTTTGTTGTCACTGTACACTTGTTACTTATTCTATTTATTACTTGCTAAATTAAATTATTGTCTTTGAATTTATAACGGTATATCATTAAAATCCTCTTAATTTAGGCATTACCAGACCCTTATAGGGAAGTGCTGTTCCAATCGAGCTAGCTTTAACCTCAGTTGAGATATAAATTAAATCTTGCACCAACAATATTTCTGGTGACCACAGTGGGAGTAAATCTAGTATATTCCAATCACTAGATCAATGACGAAAACTCTAGCGAATCTAGAAGAAACTCTTAATCTTAAAGTCTTTGCGAATTGCTTAGAAAAATTGGATCAAGATATGGGACAATTACACTCCTAGATGGATATGTTGTGGCTATCCAATGACAACCCATGGAAGAAATAGCCTAGACAACTAGACAAGTAACTAAATTATATAACCAATATCAACAATAGATGGCTCATCAGCAGACTCAGAGCCAACAAAAAAATGGCTAAGATTTTAGAGAAACTCAACATGTTGACGGATAAAAGACCATAACATAAGGATGTTTTCCCTAGTAACAACACTAACAAGAGGAGTTTTGTGCAACATGAATCAGAATCTTCAAAGGCACTCCCTAGAGGAAGCGATTCTAACATGCCTATAACTTATTCTCAAGTGTTACCTAATAGTAATAAAAATATTTTCACCAGAGATCTAAATGCTATAATGATAACAAATGAAGGGATTACTGCCTCAGCAGAACACCAAGTCGTGTATGTATCATCTACTAGATAACCATTAATTGGACTACAATAGTCTATGGGAGTGTAGACACCACCTAGACCTGCAATGTAAGCAACAAGCTATCCTCACACTCTACTGAACCATGTGGGATTTCATAATATTCCACCTATTCAATAGGTTCCCCATCGACAACCAAATATTCAACAGGAGCAAGATCGAGCCAATATCATGGTAGTCTAACCCAATGTGCCATTAGTACAACCAGTTCAACCTAATGTAGCATTGGTTCAACCCATGCCATTGGCATAACCAAATATTTTGGGACAAGTTGGAGTTCCACCCCAACAAATTCCACTTGAAAATCATGAGGCATATCAAGTGCAACTAATCTCACCACCTCCTAACCTCGATGATCTTGCATGTGGTAATTAACCTTACATCATAGACCACATATCGCCTAGATGGCTTGAGTAGCTCGAGCATCTGTATAGGTATGAGATTCATAGGGTATAGAGGCCTATTTATAGGAAACCTTACCCTAACTATATAGACCAACAATTCAAGTTTCTTTGGAACTTCAAATCCCCAATTTTATGACTTTCTCTAGAGATCATGAGAAAACAACCCTAGAGCATATCGAGTGACTTACTGTCCAAGATGGAGAGTATTCTAATCATGACTTCATGAAATTACATTTGTTTCTTAATTCTTTGATAGGACAGGCATTTTTTTGGTACATTAATATCCCTCAAAATTCATTCATGAATTGGGATGATATACAGGAAAAATTTATGACTTGGTTCACTCAAATAAGTGTAGGTGTTTCTATGGATGACTTAGCTTGGTCGAAATAGCAACAGGATGAGTCTGCTAAAATTTATCTTAATCATTTCAAGCGAGCTCGAACCAAGTGTAATATTGGTTTATGCGAGGTCAAGTATGTAAAGCTAGCCCAAGATGGGTTGAGCTTTGAATTTCATAAGAAATTTGAAGAAATGATTTTCCATGACTTGTTGAGCTAGTAGAAAAGGTTACTTGATATGGGTGTGTACTGAAGGAAGAATAGAAAAATAGAGCTTCAACTTATGGGACATATTATTATGATCCCAATGTTGGAGTGGATGTAACTGAGTTTGTAGGTCGAGAACCATTTACATGCAAATCATTAACCAAGAAATAGACTCAGATGTAAGAGTCTAATAAACTCACTACCCAGTGAGGTCAAATTCCTTAGACATAAGTAAAGTAGATCAAACTTTTGATAGGTTGTTACAAGTTAAGCAATTAAGGCTGGTAGGGCGACTTAAGATGCCTTCGAGTGAAGAGCTCCAAGGTAGAAATTTTAGCAAATAGCATAGCATATTTACTCATTCGACCAATAAATGCTTCATGTTTAGGATTCTTATTCAAGATAAGATAGATTGAGAGATGCTCAAATTCGACGATAGAGAAACAGAAACAATGCAAGTTGATACTAACCCATTCACTAATTTGGTTAATGCTAACATGCTTGCTTTGATTGTTTCTTAATTATCACAAGAAAATGATCTTAAATGTTTGTTTTTAGGAACAATGAGTACCTCACAAAAAGAAAACTCAACAAAAAATCTTTAAGGAATGGTAGGAAAGAGATCCTGGAGTTGGACTGCTAGGAGAACCCCCAAGCAAGTTCAACTATTATTTCACATACTCAAAAGTGGCAGATCTTGTTTCGTTCAAGGAAACCAAACCGGGATATGAGTTCGATGACCAATCAACAATGGTTAAATACAAAAAGTGGAAGCTAAAAATGGTTGTAATAACAAAACCAACAATTAGGATTCCTAAATCGGTTTTCTTAGTAATCTTACGTGATGCTTTGAACATCTTATGTGTTGAATGCCAAGACAAGGTGGCTAAGTTGTTCATGGAACAAGTGAAAATGAAAGAACAAACAAAAGTAAAAGAAAAGAAAGTAGCTCTAACAGAAGGATCGTCAGTATCCCTTCGATCGACGTCAAACCTGTGAATGGCTAGTGCTCGAGGAAGGGGAAGATACTCACGAAGAAGAGGTCGAGCTGCTTCTAGAATAAGATAATATGTACGGCCAGCCACGATTAAGATGATAAAGGAAAGAAGGAGTGCAAATAGTGATAAGGAAACCAAAAAGCTTTGAGGTACCACTTATAGAGCCAGGGAAATGGTACCACCTTAACACTAACGTTGAGGAGCATCTGAAGTTGAAATTCAAATACTGCTACAACTCAAATTTCCCAAACATGACTCATACTCAGCGGAGAAGATGATTATGTTAGCAAGCTACCAAACAAAGATAGGATATGGAAGAGGAACAACCCAAAGCATCTTAGAGAGCTAGTGAACACAAGAGGCTCGAGAGAAGAGTTAAAACTCCTCACTTAGAGGAAGAAGAGGAAGTTACTCGAGCTCAAGAGGAATGAAGAAAGAAAAAAGTCATTAGCTCTACAAACAGGAAGAAAATAATAGTGACCTTCTCAGATAAAAGTAACGATGATGAAGAAGTGTACGTGAAAGAAATCACATAGGAAGGAGAGTTTATCCCAGTTCTAATAGGGGGATTTCACATAAACCCTACTATAGGAGAAGTTAAAGATGAATGGTTGGAGTCTATGAGCATTAATAGACCCATACACATTATGACTGTGGAGACAGCCAACCAAGAAGGCCAAACATCATGAACTCCATAGTGTTCAGAAGAAGAACAAACCTTCGAGGAAGATTCCAACCACAACAGTTTGAAAGAAGATTCCCTCGAAGATGAAGAGCACTCAGGTGTGGAAGATCAGGACGAAGACCCTAGGAAGAAAGATTCAGTGGCACCAGCGATTGTGGACTATAACATGGTCATCTTCTTACCATTCTCCTTTCGAGCGGTGCATAGTTAACCACTCAAAGTTGAGGAGGTTGACATCGAGGATTTAGGTATAATAAAAAACAACCTTAAGAAGTTATATGCATATGGAACAAAGAACTAGAGACAGATCATATGAAGATGGGAGGTTAAACTCTCATAATCAGTGAGAAGTCTTTTCGAGGTACAACCTAACATCTTAAACCTTTATATGTTAAGATTCATATGGAAGGCAAACTTGTGAATCGAGTATTAGTTGAAAATGGTGTAGTTGTCAACATATTACCTTATACCATGCTTTGTAAACTGAGGAAAATAGAAGAGGATGCGATCTCTATTGAGGTTTCTATTTACGGTTTCTTAAGAAATATTATCAGAGCATGATGAGTCATTCCCCTCAAATTAGAAGTTAGAAGTTGAGTCATAGTAGCCACATTCTTTGTGGTTGATTTGTTAAAGCTACAATGCTTTATTAGGGCGAGATTGGATTCATTCCAAGTAATATGTGCTATCATCATTGCATCAAGCACTTTTCTTTTGGAATGAAAATAACTAAGTTTAAATTGTGCATAAAGATAATAACCTAATTATGGCTTCTTTAAATAGCATCGAAGAAATGTTTTACGAGAAAAATGTTGTCTGTATAGAGATGCTGAGAGAAGACAAACATAGGAAGCCAACTGAGATAATTGTGTCCAAGAAAGAGCCAGAGGAAGTGGTTCTTGAGCAAGTGCGTAAGGAGCTCTCCAGACCATGCTTTATAGAGAAAAAGTTAAAGACAACCTTGATTTAATACAGAGTGGATGATGAATAGTCAACTCTATAAAGATAAAAGGGCGGCCATAGCTTTGGCCTAGTCAAAGTTAGCCACATATGTAGCTGAACAAAAAGTGATAGACTAACATAACATCGAGAGTGTAGACCTCAATGAAATTAGACTAGAAGATCTTGAACATGCCTTGGTAAGACTTGAGGATTTGAATGCAAAGATACAAGATCCCATGGAGGAAGTTGATTTAGGTGATTGAGGAAAAACAAAACCAACCTTTATCAGTAAGCTACTTCCTCAACAAGCGAAATAGTAACTTACTTCTCTTTTGAGACAATATAAGGACTGCCTCATTTAGGACTACGATGAGATGCTGAGAGTAAGTCAAAGTTTGGTAGAACACCGAATCCCCATTAGAAAAGGCTATAGACCATTCTAGTAAGTGCCTAGAAGGATGTCCATAGAAGTCATCCTCAAAGTCAAGAGAGAGATCGCGCACCTGCTAAAAGTTGGGTTCCTTCGAACAGCTAGGTATGTAGAATGGCTTTCTAATATAATTTCAGTAATAAAAAATGGTTAATTAATGGTATATATGGACTTAAGAAATTTAAACAGTGCTACCCTTAAAGATGAATACTCCTTTGCCAATAACTGACCTATTAGTAGATAGTGTGGCTTGCACGCAACGGCCTTCCTTAATGAATGGGTACTCAGGGTATAATCAAATTTTTATAGCTCTAAAGGATATATATAAGATTGCTTTTTGTTGTCTGGGTAACTTAGGGACATTCGAGTTGGTAGTTATGCCCTTTGGATTAAAAAACGGTAAGGTAAGTTATCTGCGTACTACGAACATAATTTTCTATGACATGATTGGAAAACGTATAGAGGTTTATATCGATGATATAGTTGTGAAATCACAAGAATTTACCTCATATCTTAAGGCTTTCTCTCGAGGATTTCAAAGAATGAGGGTTCATCAGTTAAAATTAAATCCTTCAAAGTGTGCATTTTGTGTGAATGTAAGAAATTTATTAGAATTTTTAGTTCACAATCGAGGAATTGAAGCCGACCAGAAAAACTAAAGCAATAATTCAAGCTAACCCCCACTAATAAAATATAACTTTAAAGGTTCTTGGGGCAACTGAATTTTCTAAGACATTTTATTGCTAATGTTGTAGGAAAAACCAAAGTATTCTCTCCTTTAGTAAAATCTTAACAGAGAAGAGACTTTCATATGGGAAAAGCATCATCAGAAGGCTTTCGAAGAGATAAAAAAATGTCTATCGAACCCTCTAGTGTTGATTACCCTTCAACAAATAAAACCATTGAAGCTCTATATATCGGCTACAATAGACTCAATAGAAATTTTGTTAGCTCAGGACAATGAATGTAATTTTGAGCAAGCTATTTTCTATTTAAGTCATGTATTAAACTCAACAGAATGTAAATAGTCTTCAATTGAAAATCCACATTTAACACTTTATTTTGCTATAACTAAACTACATCATTATCTTTTAAGCTTTATAGTCCATGTGATTGCTCAAACTGACCTAGTCAAGTACATGTTTTCACGACCTATACTTAGTGGCAAAATGACTTAATAGAATTTAGCCCTTATTGAATTGGAATTAATTTATATTCCTCAAAAGGATGTTAAAGGATAAGCCTTTGCAGACTTCTTAGCTGATCATCCTAGTGTAGAAGTAGAAATTACAAAGAAAAACCTGTTTGTAAGTTTGGCCCCACGAAAAATAAATTTTGATGGGTCTGAAATAGCAAAGGAGAATGGCATTGGCATTTCAATTCAATCCCCTGCTAGAACACAAACAAATTTAGCTTTTACACTTGAGGGGAATTATTCCCATAATCAAGTTGAGTATGAAGCCCTAATTATTGGATTCGAAATACTTAAGGAAATGAAAGTAACTTTAGTACAGATTGAAGGAGACTCACTGTAATACCCGTCTTCTTAAAGTAAGGGTAAAAAAGTAATTTAATAAATATTACATGGAATTAAAATATATATACATGAAAGATTTGCTATTGAATGAAATAATTCTTTTGAAAAAAAAGTCTATAGCTTTGGCGATTACAAGGAAGGAAAGAAAAATAATGGGACAACACCTAGACATCCAAGTGTTATCAATTTAACATGCATGTAATGCATGTTAAACAACACATTGGTATTAAACGGTGGCAGGGATGGTTTCGGGTAATAAAAACGGTTTTTGGTTTTGTTTTATTATTTTCCTACCAAATCTTGTTTGGTTTCCTTCTTTCTTTGATTCTAATTACTCTCTTTATTTAAACACCTGGGGACTCAAAGAAAGGTTGAAAGATTGAAATTTTGAAGAAGTTTACGGGAGAATTTTAAAAAGATTTGAGGGAAGCTTTAAGAAAAACAAAAGGTAATAATGTCAATTTTATTTTTGAAATTATGCATACATGAAATTACCTGGAATTTGATGTACAAATTTAAAGGGTATGAATTAAGGAAGAATTGAAGAATAAATTTGAAATTTGAATATAAATATTATGACAAGTGTTGACTATCAGTAATCGAGTGAAATTTCTGAAAGGAGCAGGAAATGCAAGGAGGTGATGCACGGTTAGCTTTAAGTGCTACGTGGTGAGTTAGATTTACTTTTAGTAATCAAAACCAATAAAATATAAAATTATGGTATTTGAATAAATGGTTGAATTATAATCATTTCACGATGTATTTTCTGTTATATATGAAAATTGATTGATTTGTTGATTTGGAATTTGAAAATATGTTGAATATTGATTATATAAGAATTTATAATTTAAAAAGGATGGGTTAATGAAAATTATGCTGAGAAGTTATATGAAACTTATGAAAATTTGATTGAAAATTTATATGTTATACGAGGAGAAAATTTAATGAATATGATAAAAAAATAATAATTTTGAGAAATAGTTGGATAGCTAAATTAAATGCTTAAATGTATCATTGTTTTCATATTATTGCTCATATGCATGAAATAAAAGACTAGGAAGGTAGCTGGTCTGCATGTTTTCATATTATTGCTCATATGCATAAAATAAAAGATCGAAAAGGCAGCTAGTCTAGCTGAAAATAAAAGAACAGGGAAGACAACCGGTCTAGCTGAAACATGTCGACATGTGGGAAGACGTTCCTAGATGATAATATGAAATGATCTAATGAGAAAAAAAGAAATATAATTTAAATTCATGAATTGCATTTGTTTTAATTATTGATTATTATTGATTGAGATGCTAAAGCAGCAGTCTTGATTGTGATATGATTGATAGACAGATGAGTCTAACAGGGAGACAGATATGATGAGAAAGAAATATGACAATATGATATGATAAAAATTGATTTGCTTAATTGATTATATGCTGTGAACCTCATAACGAGGTAAATAATGATGTTAAATTGAAAATCTCAAGATGATTAAATATATGAGAAGAAAAATTGATATGTTATTATTGATTTATATGAGATAATAAATGAATGAATATGAGAAGATTATTTGAAAGATTGAATGATTATCTATGAAGAAATAGATGATTTGTATTGGTAAATTAGAAAAGATTAAATTATAAGATGTAACTGGAAGTATATAATCGAGTACTTCTAGTAAATTTAATTCATTGAGCTTGTGAAGCTCACTCTTCATTATTGAAAATTTTCATGCAGCAGGCAGGGCAAATAGAGTTTAAAGCTGATAATAGAGTAACTACCTTAAGTAGGTCTCGTGGTCAAGTCCTCAGACATTGTAAGAAAGAAACAAAAAAAAATGGTAGTAAAAATCTTTTCATGCATTTTGTTATATGTATATATTGTTTTTGAAAGGAGGATGATGATGTATCTTCTCTGAGAAGAGTTAAAGATTGGATGAAATTTTTAATTTCAGTTGATGTATTTTATATTGTTGCATATATATGTAGTGCTGGGATTTCAAAATGTGACCACATTGTCTCGGGGGTGGCCAACCTTGGATGCATCGTTACAATTTTGGTATTAGAGCATTAGGTTTTATGATTCTATAGACTGCATAAAAAGAAAGAAAATAAAATATTAAAATAAATTATATTTTAATGGATAGTCTGAGGATGTCGTGTGGACATGGGAGACCTAGAGTTAGAGATGCTGACCAGAGAAAGTGTTGTAGGCCCCCAATATTTAGACAAGTCGAGGTTGAGATGGAGGTTGAGTTTGAGCTTATGGCTCCTAGAAGGGAACGTGTTGACAGTATAATTGATACTAGTAGGGGTGTGAGAGAATCTGGAGTTGAAAGAGATGAGATAAGAGAAGCTCTTGTTCATAATCTTGAGATAATGAATGTAACAGATGATAGAGTTGATAGTCTATAGCATAGACTTGATGAATAGGCTAGAGTAGTGCCTGAGGTTGTTGTAAATTCAGTAATGGTAGACGTTCAAAAAGGGAACGGTGAGTTTATGCACGAGATGAAGGGAGATTGTTTTGTTAGATATATTAAGTTGAATTCTTTGTTGTTTGAAGAATTTATGAATACTTTTGAGCCTGAGCTATGGATGAAACATGTAGAGAGATTATTCGATATTTTTACCAATGACTGACAGGCAGAGGATCACCTTTGCTTCATTTGAGTTAGAAGGAAAAGCCTTAGAATGGTGGGAGGATACTCTTCCCAAGGTAAGTGCATATGTTGATAGACCCTTAACTTGAAGTAGATTTAAGGAGGGTTTTTCTTTTATAAATATTGCTCATATACTTTCAGAGCCGAACAAAAGAGAGATCTCATTTATTTGAGGTATAATATGTTGATTGTGGCTCAGTAGGATAGTAGATTTGTGGCCTTGACAAGGTTTGTATCGAAAATGGTGGACATAAAGGAGGAGAAGTGTAAGAGGTTCCTAAATGGATTATATTTTGAGATTAGATCGAAACTATCTTACATAAGGCATATGAATTATGCTAGGTTGGTGGATATAGCACTTAAGATTGAGAAGGATGTGATGGAGTTTAGAGGTATGAGGGATTTCTTGAAGAGGCTTAGACATGAAAGTTTTAGAGGTAGTGGTAATATGAGTGTGCAAGGTGAGAGACCACCCTAGAGAGAGCGTTCCTTTTTACAAGTAACTGTAATATAGAGCCAGAGACAAGCATGATATGTTGCTTATGTAGCTCAGAATAATATTGGAGGAACCCCTAGATTTGGGAGACAGGTTATGGGAACTGGAAGTTATGGTAGATGAGTAAGTATGCCACCAAGGGAAAGTTGTAATCTGATGTATGATCGAGAGACAAAAGTTTGTTATAGATGTAATTAGACAGGGAATCTGTCTCAGATTTGTCCTACTATGATGTGCTTTGTATATGGTGAGGGAGGATATATTAGTGTAGATTGTCCAGTGGGGAAATCTATTGAGATAGGTGCTGGAGGTGTTGGGAGAAGGCAGGTGGAGAGAGGTAGTGGATCAGCGAGTATGCTGGGCAGAGGGAGAGGATTAGTAGCTGAGAGAGGACATGGTGGTCAGTTACAGCCCAGATACAACATAGTCTATGCGTTGACCCAATAGGATGCACAAGCCACTCTTGATGTTGTTATGGGTACAATATCTAGTCTTGATATACATGCTAGATTATTGATTAATCCTAGTGTAACCCATTCTTTTGCATCCGATGTATTTATGAAGTCTATTGATGTTTATATTAGTCATTTGATGCATAATTTTATTGTTGAAATTCCTACTGAAGATAGAATTATGATTAAAACTATTTATTGGGGTTATGTAATCCGTATGGATTGTAGAGAGTTTGAAATTGATTTGTTTTCTTTGAATATGGTTGATTCTGGAAATGAATTGGTTGTCAGCTTATCATGTCTGAGTTGATTGATTTAAAAAAAATGTGGTGTTCAAGATACCAGGACAAGAAGAGTTTAACTTTCAGGGAGAATGTAAGATACTTGTCAACTATCTTATTTCTACCCTGACTACTAGTAAATGGTTGAAGAAGGGTTGCGAGGGGTATTTGACGTATGTGGTGGATTCTATAAAGGAGATTAGGAAGTTAGAAGAAATCTAAATAGTGAAATATTTTTCTGATGTGTTCCTTGAGGAGTTAACTGTTTGCCTCCCAACTAGGAGATTGAGTTTTCTATTGAGGTGATTCCGGGATTAGCACCCATATTTATAGCACCTTATAAAATG
Organism: Bretschneidera sinensis; assembly: GCA_023935145.1. Lineage (NCBI taxonomy): Eukaryota > Viridiplantae > Streptophyta > Magnoliopsida > Brassicales > Akaniaceae > Bretschneidera > Bretschneidera sinensis. Next base: position 13,602,750 of record CM043702.1, read on the forward strand.
GCACCAGTTAAGTTGAGAGAATTGAAAGTTTAGCTTTAGGAGTTGCTAAATAAACCATTTATTCGACCTAGTATGTCACATTGGGGAGCCCGTGTGTTGTTTGTGAAGAAGAAAGATGGAATGATGAGATTGTGTATAGACTACAGATAGTTGAATAAGATAACCATTAAGAACAAATATCCTTTATCGATGATAGATAATTTATTTGAGAAGTTGTAGGGAGCAAGGGTATTTTCTAAGATAGACCTGAGATCAAGTTATCACTAATTGAGAATAAAAGAAAGAGACGTGCCTAAGATTGCTATTACGACACGTTATGGTCACTATGAGATTCTTGTGATGCCATTTTGGTTGACTAAGTCTTTAGCAGCATTTATGAACTTGATGAATATAGTGTAAACCATTTCTTGATAAGTTTATAGTGGTATTCATTGATGATATCCTAATGTATTATAAAAATAAGGATGAGTATATAAAACATTTAGAGATTGTGTTGGAGATTTTGAGGAAAGAGAGATTATATACGAAATTTTCTAAATGTGAATTTTGGCTTAACAAAGTTACTTTCTTGGGACATGTAGTGTCTGGAAATGGTATATCAATTGATCCATAGAAGGTAGAGATGGTGTTGAGTTGGGAGAGATCAAAAATGTGACTAGGATTAGAAGCTTTTTTGGGTTGGCTGATTATTATAGAAGATTTATTCAAAAAATTTCTATTATTGCTATACCTTTTACTAGATTGACCAGAAAAAAGGTGAAATTTGTATGGTTCGAGGAATGTGAGAAGATTTTTTAGTTGCTGAAAAAGAAATTGACTATAACTCTAGTATTAGTGATTCCTTTTGGTGATGAAAGATTTATGGTGTATAGTGATGTGTCACATTAGGGGTTGGGATGTGTTAATGCAACATGGGAGAGTTATAGTTTATGCTTCTAGGCAATTGAAGAACCATGAGAGAAATTACCCGACCCATGATTTAGAATTGGCTGCTATAGTTTTTGCTTTGAAGATTTGGAGACATCATCTGTATGGAGCCACTTGCCAAATTTTTACTGATCATAAAAGTTTGACGCATTTACCTACCAAAAAAGAGTTGAAATTGAGGCAGTAGAGGTGGATGGAGTTGATTAGTGACTATGACTGTACAATTCATTATCATCTAGGGAATGCTAATGTAGTAGCTGATGCATTGAGTAGAAAGTCTACAGAGAGATTAGCTGCTATTGGGAGTCATGATATTAGCTTGATGATAGAATTAAGAAAACTGATAGTGCAATTGAATATCAGGGATAGAAGAGTATTGATGGCAAATATGGTGGTACAATATTCTATTATTGATTGCTTATTACAGATGCAGGGTAGAGATGAAGGGATAGAGAAGATCAAACAAGTAGTATTGAATGGGAAGCCGAATGAGTTTAGAATTAGAGAAAATGATATGGTGGTATTGGGACATAAAGTTTGTGCTCCCAATGATGTTAAGATGAGGAATGAGATACTAAGAAAGGCTCATGATTCTGTGTATTCTATGCACCCAAGTAATAATAAGCTGTAGGTGGGGTTGAGACATAATTATTGGTGGTAAGGGATGAAGAAGGATGTAGCTGAGTATATTTCTAGATGTTTGACTTGTCAACAAGTGAAGTCTAAGAATAGACATCCAGTAGGTTTATTATAACCTCTTCCAGTACCTGAATGGCCATGGGAGAATGTGAGCATGAATTTTGTTTCTAGATTTACCCATACCCAGAGAGGTCATAATACAGTGTGAGTGATAGTAGATAGACTTTCTAAGTCATCTAAATTTCTTCCAATTAAAACAAATTGGAGTCCTAATAAGTTGGTTGAACTGTATGTAGCTGAGATTGTGAGGTTGCATGGAGTACTATTGAGCATATTTTCAAATAGAGATGCTAGATTTACATCTTGGTTTTGGAGAGGCTTCAGAAAGCCACGGGTATGCAGTTGCAGTTTAGTACAAATTTTCATCCTCAAACAGATGAGCATACATAAAGGATTATTAGAGCACTAGAAGATATGTTGAGGGAAAATGTGATGAGTTTCTCAGTAAGTTGGGATGCTTACTTGCCATTGATTGAATTTGCTTATAATAATCAACATCAATCTAGTATTGGAATGACATCATTTGAGGCATTGTATGGTAGGAGGTGTAGAACTCCTATATGTTGGGAAAAAGTGGGAGAGAGAAATATATTTGGTCCATAAATTATTGAGTTAACAACTGAGAGGATCAAATTGGTTAGAGAGAACCTTAGAGCAGCACAGAACAGACAGAAGGCATATGATGATAATAGAAGACGACCTCTTGAGTTTCAGGTTGGTGACTCGGTATTTTTGAAAATATCTCCGGGGAAGGGTGTATTGAGGTTTAAAAAGAAGGGAAAGTTGAGTCCGAGATTTATGGGTCCATATGAGGTGATTGAGAGAGTTGGACCAGTAGTATATAAATTGGATTTGCCTCCAAAGTTAAAGCAATTACACAATATGTTTCATGTTTCACTTTTGAGAAAGTGTTTACATGATGAATCACATAGTATTTCGAGTTAGGCTGTAGAAATTCAGGAAGATTTAACTTTTATACAAGTACCAGTGAGAATTTTAGACAGAAAAGAACAAGTCTTATGCAATAAAGTAATTCCATTAGTTCAAGTTCTATGGCGAAATAAAGATGTTGAAGAAATTACATGGGAGCATGAGGCAAGAATGAGGAAAGAGCACCCTCAGCTTATTCATGACTTAGGTAAGAAAATTTCGGGGACTAAATTTTTATAAAGTGGGTAGAATTGTAATACCCGTCTTCTTAAAGTAAGGGTAAAAAAGTAATTTGATATATATTACATGGAATTAAAATATATATACATGAAATATTTGCTATTGAATGAAATAATTCTTTTGAAAAAAAAAGCTTATAGCTTTGGTGATTACAAGGAAGGAAAAAAAATAATAATGGGACAACGCCTGGACATCCAGGTGTTGTCAGTTTAACATGCATGTTAAACAACACATTGGTATTAAAGAGTGGCAAGGATGGTTTCGCGTAATATAAAGGGTTTTTGGTTTTTCTTTTATTATTTTCCTACCAAATCTCGTTTGATTTCCTTCTATCTTCAATTCAAATTACTATATTTCTTTAAACACTTGGGGACTCAAAGAAATGTTGAAAGATTGAAATTTTGAAGAAGTTTACGGGAGAATTTTAAAGAGATTTGAGGGAAGCTTTAAGAAAAACAAAAGGTAATAATATGAATTTTATTTTTTGAAATTATGCATACTTGAAATTACCCAGAATTTGGTGTACAAATTTAAAGGGTATGAATTATGGAAGAATTGAAGTATAAATTAAAAATTTTAATATAAATATTATGTCAGGTGTTGACGATCAACAATCTGGTGAAATTGCTGAAAGGAGCAGGAAAGGTAAGGAGGTGATCCACGGGTAACTTTAAGTGCTATATGGTGAGTTAGATTTACTTTTAGTAATCGAAACCAATAAAAATATGAAATTATGATATTTGAATAAATGGTTGAATTATAATGATTTAACGATGTATTTTTTGTTATATATGAAAATTGATTAATTTATTGATTTGGAATTTGAAAAAATGTTGAATATTAATTATATAAGAATTTATATTTTAAAAGGGATGGGTTAATGAAAATTATGCTGAGAAGTTATATAAAACTTCTAAAAATATAATTGAAAATTTATATGTTGTATGAGAAGATAATTTAATGAATATGATAAAAAAATAATTTTAAGAAATAGTTGGATAGCTAAATTAAATGCTTGTTTTCATATTATTACTCATATGCATGAAATAAAAGACGAGGAAGGTAGTTGGTCTGCTTGTTTTTAAATTATTGCTCATATCCATCAAAGAAAAGATCGGGAAAGCAGTCGGTCTAGCTGAAAATAAAAGAATCAGGAAGGCAACTAGTCTAGCTAAAAATCAAAGAACTGGGAAGGCAGCCGGTCTAACTAAAAATAAAAGAATAAGGAAGGCAGCCGATCTAGTTGAAAAATAATAGAACCGAGAGGGCAATCAGTCTAGCTGAAAATAAAAGAACTGGGAAGGCAGCCGATCTAGCTGAAAATAAAAGAACCGAGAAGACAATCGGTCTAGCTGAAAATAAAAGAACCAAGAAGGCAGCCAGTCTAGCTGAAATAGGTCAACATGTGGGAAGACGTTCCCAGATGATAATATGAAATGATCTGATGAGAAAGAAAGAAAAAAAATTTAAATTAATGCATTGCATTTGTTTTAATTATTGATTGAGATGCTAAAACATCAGTCTTGATTATGATATGATTGATAGACAGATAAGTCTACAGAGAGACAAATATGATGAGAAAGAAATATGACAGTATGATATGAGAAAAATTTATTTGCTTAATTGATTATATGTTGTGAACCTCATGACGAGGTAAATAATGATGTTAAATTGAAAATCTCAAGATGATTAAATATGTGAAAAGAAAAATTGATATGTTTGATGATTAATTTAAGATGAGGTTGATAAATGATTGAAATTATAATAGGATGTTATTGATTTATATGAGATTATAGATGAATGAATATGGGAAGATTATTTGAAAGATTAAATGATTATATATGAAGAAATAGATGATTTATATTGGTAAATTAGAAAAGATTAAATTATAAGATGTGACTGGAAGTATATAATCGAGTAGTTCTAGTAAATTTAATTCACTGAACTTGTGAAGATTACTCCTCATTGTTGAAAATTTTTAGGCAACAGGCTTGGCATATAGAGTTTAAAGCTGATAACAGAGTAACTACCTTAAGTAAGTCCAATGGTCAAGTCCTCAGACATTGCAAGAAAGAATTAAAAAAATCGTAATAAAAATCTTTTCATGCATTTTGTTATATGTATATATTGTTTCTGAAAGTAGGATGATGTTGTATCTTCTCTGAGAATAGTTAAGGATTGGATGAAATTTTTAATTTCAGTTGATGTATTTTATATTGTTGCATATATATGTCGTGCTAAGATTTCAAAACGTGACAATACTGTCTCAGAGGTGGCTAACCCGGGATGGGTCGTTACACTCACATCTCCTTATTAAGCAATTAACAGGAGAATAAAAGGGCATGAGTTCTATGCTAGCACCATACTTACTAGTTGCATAACAATTTCGTGAGGAGTTTGATGATGTAGTTTCGCATCATATTCCTCGAGAAGAAATCTCGAGAATAAATATTTTAGTTCAAATGGCTTCAAGACAACGAGTCCGTAGTAATTGGAAAAATAAGTTAGCCGGGAAAAATCGAAGAATACTTTCCTCTGTCACTAATAGGAAACTTGCAACAAATGTATTTTTCATCCAAGTATACCAAGATATTGATTGGAGAAAACCAATTGTAGACTTCCTAAGGAAACTAAATACAAATCAAGTAACTTGTTGAAGTTAAAGGCTTGACATTATGTTCTTTGGGGAGAAAATGAAGAGTTATATAGATGAGACACTGAGGGACTACTTTTGAAGTGCCTAGGTGTAAAAGAATCCTTACAAGTCATGATCGAGCTACAAGAGGGATTTGTGGTGCTCATCAGTTAGGATTAAAGATGTGCTGGTTAAGATGAAGATATGGGTATTACTGGCCTCTAGTTTTAAAAGAGTGCCTCGAATGTTCTAAGGGCTATCAAGCATGTCAACAGCATGGGAACATACCTCGAGTTCCAACTATCCTCTTACAGTCTATAGTCAAACCATGACCATTTAGAGGAGGTGCCATTGACATAATTTGAAAAGTCTACTCTGCTTTAAGTAAAGGACACACATTCGTGTTAGTGGCCACAAATTATTTACGAAGTGGGTAGAAGCCAAGTTTTATAAAGAAATCGATCAAGTTCAATTCATCAAGTTTGTCTAAAAGAAGATAATTCATCAATTCGGAATTCCAAAATCCATAATTGTGGATAATGTGTTAGCTTTTAATGGCTAAAGGGTTCGAGCATTCGTACATGATTATAGAATTAAGTTAATTAATTCTAATCCATATTATGCTCAAATTAATGATCAAACTGAGTCGACTAACAAGATTATTAAGAATAACCTAAAAATGGTAATGGATCGGGATCCTAGAAAATGAGATGATTTATTATCTGAAGTCTTATGGGCTTATTGAACATAAAAAAGATCAAGTATTAGGACTACCTTGTTTGCCTTAATATTTGGTCATGATGTAGTTTTTCCTATGGAAAAAACCATCAAGTCATTGAGGGTGGCTAGACAACAATTTAAGTGATATTGTCTATCTCGATGCTATATTAGCTGAGCTCGATGATCATGTGGAAGCCCAAGCCAGAACATTGGATAATATAATGCATCAAAAATTAAATGTTGCAAAGGCTTATAATCGAAGGATTAAAGTAAAAAATTTCTCAAAAAGAGACCTAGTTTGAAAATTGATCTTACAACTTGGATCAAAAGATCGAGAGTTAGGTAAGTGGTCTCCTAACTGGGAAGGGCCATTTTCTCAAAATCGAAAGAAAACCAAATCACAAAAAAATTCAAATTCTGCGATAAAAGGAGTCCATTATGAACGATCATTTCAAACGAATGTAATTTGCAGAATCTGCCACATCATTGTGAATTTCCATGATGGTACAGTGAGCAGAATTAACTTATCCATGATGAGTAAATAGTGCAGAATACTCTTGCTCAAGAGTCTTCGCCTTCATTGATAGGCCTTCCAGTTGGGTATTGATTTTCTCTAGTTCCTGTTGGAGATCGATCTTGCAAGCTTTGAATTATTTCACCATTTTCAAGGTGTCTTTGAGCTCCCTTAGGAAGTTCTTGGATTTGTCTTAGGAACGTTCGAGCATCTGGAAGTGTTGTTGTAACTGCTATTGCTTGGCCTGATTGTCAGTAACTAATGACAGTCGCTCGTCAAAGTCATTGTGTAAAATGCATATTAAATGGATTCGATGCTGTAGCAGATGAGATTTCCTCTCTAATAAGCAAGATGCAAACAAGTTTACTTGAGCTTGCACCGTTTTGTCCTCACAAAGGAACTCCCATCCTTGATTTTTCGAGTTTAAGTAGAGGTCCCATCACCTCAAGAGAAGCATCTTAGAGTCAAGCACTAGCCACAGCAAGGCTAGAAAATATGTCCAGCATCACTTCATGTTCAGACTCTGGTAGAGAGGTTGTTGTCCCTTCATCTTCCTCTGAGTAATACTTAGTACTAGAAGGGAGAAACAAAGCTTATTTACCACCTTAGTGAGGAATAGCTTGTAGCTTTAAAGTGAGGCTACTTTCATCTTTCTTAAGGTTAGTTTCTTCCTCAGTAGGGACTTACATCACCATAAACCACATGATTACTATTGGAAAGAACAAGGATCAATAGCAATACCTCAAATATTGGAGATTCAACATTTAGTGGCGTGCCACCAACTTCTATAACTTGACCTACTAGGTTAAGAGAAATCTATCTTTCAGGGGCCATCTCCATTACCTCCACTTTTGTAGCCTCATCCCCTAGGACTACTCCCATCAACCTATCACCACCTCTAGCCTTAAGCACAACCAACATAACATCATCATGACTGGAGAGCTCTGCCAAAAGCTCTCTTGCTTCTCTGTCTTTTTCTTCTTTTCTTCTCAATTCCTTCATCCATTATATTATCTTCTCCTCTTTCTCCTTTAAAATTTTTCCCTCTTCCACTTTTTCTTTTTCTTTTCCCCACTCTCTTGCTTCTGGTTCAGCATCCTCTTAGTCTCCTTCACCCTCCTTATCATTTCTGCTTCCTCAACCCTCTTCTTCTAATCCTCTATTTTCCTTTGCCTCTTATTCTTTTGTCATTCTTTTCTTCTTTTGGCCAAGTCTACTTGTGCCTGAGTTGAAAGAGATCGTTGACATTTTAGAGGTCATCAAGCTTGAACCTTCAAGAGCTTGAAATAGTCCTTGGTTATGGGGATGAATCAGATAAGCGTTTAGCTTTTTGGCCTGGAAAAGGTTAAACATGAAATGTATCAATATGAGCTCTATTAATATCTATGAAGTAAAACAAAACAAGGTAAGAAATAACATACTCATCGAGACGAGACTCTTAATATCTTTTTCTGTAGACTTAACTCTCTTCTTCTTACCCAATCCATCTCTATTTGGATTTGTCTAAGAATTAAACGGTTGGAAGATGAGGCTTCAGCAGCCTCTGGCGCCGCAGCCTCCAGAAAGTGGAGAAGTTGCCTCCTCCAAGTTGTGCCGTGGCACAGGGTGGTGTGTGCCATGGCACAAAGCTGTGCGCTGCGGCCCAAGCCTTGTGCGCCGCAACCACCAGTATGAGGAGGACTTCTGCCCTAGTGTGCGCCGCGGCCTGCCCTGTTCTAGGCCATGGTGCTAGGCACACCTGACACCAATTGTTCAGCACTTTGAGATGGGGCATGGTACTTGATCAATACGCACAGGATCACTTGGAGGGCCATGATTGTTTGGTTCTCAAGATCTAAGGGTTGAGATTGACTTCAAGATTGGTTAAAGAAGTTTTTGCTCTATATAAAGGATCATCTAAGAGCAATAACACAAGTGTGATACACATGACACAAGAGTGCAAAGTCACAAGTGTCAAGAAGAAACACAAGAAGGGGTCTCATTCCAAGAGTGGTTGGTGTTTAGAGAGTTAGGCTCTCAATTCTTCAGAGGTGTTTCTAGTGAGAGAGAGCATTCAAGAAGTGGGGTTTAAGGGCTTTGTAATTGGAATTTTCTTGGGGAAAATTCCAGGGAAACACTTAGTTCTTATCTCTTTCTTTTCTCTTCTTTCATGTATCAAGAACAAGAGGGTTCTTGCGGAGGTGTTGCTGTAATTGTAAGAACTCCATTGATTTAGTGCAGAGAGCTCAAAGGAGCTCACGGGGAAGTAGGCAAATTGCTGAACCTCGATAACAATTGCTTGTGTTCCATCTTTTATGGTTTGATTCTTTATTAGTACAAGTCATTCTGGACTTGGGTGTTTGAAGGTCATCACCTGGGCTTCTTTAGGTGATTTTCAACAGTGTTATCAGAGCTAGAACCACAATAGTGGTATCAAAGCTAGAACAGTGGTATCAGAGCAAGGCTCTAAGAATCAAAGGAAACTTCTCGGGTTCTTGAGGTTTAGAAGTTTGGAAAGCAATTGTGGGTGCTGCATAAATCTTTAGACTTTTTCCGCAAGATGGGTTCAAATTTCATTGTTGAGAAGTTTGATGGAAAGGGAGACTTTGCCCTTTGGAAGCGGAAAATCAAAGTGGTTCTTATGCAACAAAAGGTGGACTTGGCTATTGGAGAAGATGATGATTTTCCAATAAGTATCACGGAGCTCCAGTGGAATGAGATGAAGAAGATGGCATATAGCACCATCTTTCTAAACATGTTGGATAGTGTGACAAGGGAATGTGGAGATTCGAAAGATCCAGCTATCATTTGGAAGAAACTAGATGAGTTATTTCTTACCAAGACTCTCCCTAATAAGATTTATCTTCTAAAATGAATCTTTGCTTTTAAAATGGATCCTAATAAAGAGTTGCAAGATAATCTTGATGTGTTTAATAAACTAGTTCAAGATTTGACTAGTTGTAGTATAACATTCCCGGATGAACAATTGGTTGTTATATTGTTGAATTCTCTTCTTGATTGTTTTGAAAGTTTGATTACACTAACCAAAGAAATTATGATTAATGCTATAAGGACTCATGATTTCAAAGCCAAGATGAGGGAAGGATCAAGTGGAGAAGGTCTATTCATTAGAGGAATGCCAGCAACTCGGAATGGTAGTAACATCTATGGCAACTACCGAGACAAACCAAAAGGTAGAGGGCAGAGCCATGGAAGATCGCATTCCAAACCGAAGTTTGGAGGAAAACGATGCTATTACTGCAATAAGAAGGGTCATTTCAAGAAAGATTGCAGGAAGATGATGAGGGATGAGAAAGGAAGAAGCCATACCAACAATAGAGAGGCTTCAGTTGCCAAGGGAGAACAGCAAGATAATGATGTTCTTGTTGTGTGCTTAAATGTGAGCAAGGGGTAAGGCAGTGAGAAATGGATCTTGGATTCCAGGTGCACTTATCATATGTGCCCTCACTGGGATTGGTTCAAGCATTTCAAGGAAACCAATGATGGAAAGGTTTTCTTGGGGAATGATACTTCTTGCCAAGTGAGGGGCATAAGAGACATCCAGTTGAGGATGCTTGATGGAATTACAAGGCTGCTGTGGAATGTGAGATATCTTTCGGATTTGAGAAGAAATTTGATCTGATTGGGGCAGCTAGATTCCATGGGGTACACATACAAAGCAGAGGGAGGAAAAATCAAGGTAACCAAGGGATCTTTGGTAGTGATCAAAGCAGCAATAAAGGATGGTCTCTATGAGATGATTGGAGAGATGGACATCAAAGATCAAGCAGCAAGCTTGATGGCTGAGATGGATAAGGCAGTACTTTGGCACAATCGCTTGGGTCACATGAGCGAAAAAGGGTTGCAAGTTCTCAGCAAGAATGGTTTACTTGATGGTGACAAGGTAGAGAAACTTGATTTCTGTGAGAGTTACGTTCTTAGGAAGCAACATCGGGTCAGCTTCAACACCGAAATGTACAAATCAAAGAGTATTCTTGACTACATTCATGTCGATCTTTGGGGGCCAGCAAGAACACCAACACAAAGAGGTAATCTTTACTTTCTTTCTTTAATTGATGATTATTCTAGAAAGGTTTGGGTTTATTTGTTTAAAAATAAATCATATGCTTTGAATAAATTTGTGGTGTGGAAAAAGTTGCTGGAAACTCAAACTGGTAAGGTAGTTAAGGTTTTGAGAACCGATAATGGCTTAGAATTTCACAATCAGGATTTTGACAAATTTTGTGAGTTAAATGGGATTCTAAGACATAGAACCATTGTGAAAACCCCTCACCAAAATGGAGTTGCTGAGAGGATGAATAGGACCCTTATGGAAAAGGTTAGGTGCATGTTAATTGGCTTTGGGTTACCCAAATGTTTTTGGGGGGAAGCTGTGTCTACTGCTGTATATTTGGTTAATAGATCACCCTCTAGAGCTTTAGACCTTAAGACTCCCAAGGAGATGTGGAGTGGAAAACCCCCTGAGTTAAGAAACCTTAAGACTTTTGGATGTGCTGCGTTTGCACGTCAAAAGGATGGTAAACTTAGCCCAAGGTCTAGAAAGTGTGTGTTTCTAGGATATAGTGAAGGGGTTAAGGGGTATAGGTTATGGTCCTTAGAGCCAAAAGGATCTAAACTCATAATAAGTAGGGATATCATTTTTAATGAACTATTATTTCTCTATTTGGAGAAAACTAACCCTGCAGGGGATAGTGCGCAAATCAGACCGGTATATGTGGAGCATAGCATCAAAGAAAATTCAGTTCAGGTATAGCAAGGAACACAAGAGGGTTCGAACTAGGTAGAGCCCATTGATGAAGGCCAAGGTCAAGACACTCAAGAGGAGGCTGAACTAGAAGGGGATGATGCAGCAAATCAGAATGATTATCAGCTCACAAGGGACCGGGAAAAGAGGCTAGTCAGACCACCTTTGAGATATGGTTTTGCGGATGCTAATGTAGCAGCTCCTTATTCAGAATGAGGGATTGAACCAGAAACTTACATTGATGCCATGGGATGTAAGGATTCGCCAAGATGGAAGCTAGCTATAGAGAAGGAAATGCATTCTTTGAGGAAGAACAACTCTTGGGAATTGGTGCCCAAACAGAAAAACAGAGAGTTGTGGATTGTAAGTGGATTTACAAGATCAAAGAAGGGAATATTCTAGGGGATAAAGTCTGGTATAAGGCTAGGCTGGTGGCAAAGGAGTTCACACAAAAGGAAGGCATAGATTTCATGGAAAGTTTCTCACCGGTTGTGAAACACAAGACGATAAGGATAGTGTTAGCAATGGTGGTCCAATTTAATTGGGAGATCGAGCAAATGGATATAAAGACAGCGTTCTTACATGGAGAGCTTGATGAGACCATCTACATGAGGTAACCCGAAGGCTATGAGGAAGGAAGGCAGGGAGATTTGGTGTGCAAATTGAAGAAATCTCTCTATGGCCTGAAGCAATCACCTCGGCAATGGAATAAGAGGTTCAATTCCTTTTTAACTAAATTGGGTTTCATGAGGAGCTACTATGATTCGTGCTTGTACTACAAAGGTCACAAGGTGGAGGAAATGGTGATTATCCTCATCTATGTTGATGATATGTTGTTGGTTGGTAGCAGTAAGGAGAGGATAGAAAGGTTGAAGTCTCAGCTCAGTTCGGAGTTTAAGATGAAGGATCTTGGTCATGTACAAAAGATCATTGGGATGAGTATAATTCGGGAAAAAGAGAGAAACAAGTTAAAGGTCTCTCAGTCTTCCCACATAGAAAAGATAATATCTAAGTTTTCTATGGAAGATAGCAAACCAGTAAAGCTTCCTCTTGCTGGTCATTTCAAGTTCTCTAGCGATCAATGTCCTAGAACGAATGAGGAGAAGAAGGAAATGGAAAAGGTCCCTTACTCTAGTGCAGTTGGATCAGTCATGTTCATGATGGTAAGCACTAGACTCGACATTGCTCATGCAATTAGTGTTCTCAGCAGGTTTATAAGTAATCCCGGAAAGGAGCATTAGCGTAGGATGAAGTGGTTGCTGAGGTATTTGAAGGGAAGCTCAAATGTGGGGCTTGTTTATGAGAAGAGGGGTAAGTCCATCTGGTTAGAACGTTATGCTGATTCGGACTATGGAGCAGACCTGGATAAGAGAAGATCGATTACCTCATACTTCTTCAACTTAAATGGATGTCGTATAAGTTGGAAGACTCAGTTGCAGTCGGTGGTAGCACTCTCGACAACCGAGGCAGAGTAGATAGCAGCAACGGAAGCCATCAAGGAGGTTATGTGGTGTAAAGGTTTGTTGGAAGACTTGAAGGTCCTAAAAGAGCAGGTGGTGGTGCATTCAAATAGCCAAAGTGTATTGCTTTTATGTAATAATCCGGTGTTCCATGAGAGGACAAAGCACATGGATGTTCGGTATCATTTCATTCGTGATGGGAATTTGTCAAAGAATTAAACAGTTGAAGGGTTCAGCATCAGGTCCAGGTGTGTCGTGGCCACCAGCAAAGGAGGAAGTCCAGGGAGGTGTGCGCTGTGGCACAACCTCTCCTACACCGCAGTGCCCAGAAAGGATGAAGACCTGGAGCAGTTGTGCCCTGTTGTGCACCACGGCCTGCCCTATTCTGAGCCTCGGCGCCAGGCACACCTGACACTAATTAATCAGCACTTTGAGATGGTGTGTGGGACTTGGTTAAAATGCACATGATTACTTAGACTCTTAGAGAGCCATGAGTCTTTGGTTCTTGAGATCTAAGGGTTGAGATTGATCTCAAAGATTGGATGAGGTAGTCATTACTCTATATAAAGGGTCATCTAGGAGCAATCATAAGATATCTAAACACAAGACAAGTGTAAGAGTGCAAAGACACAAAACACAAGAGAGACTCATTCAAGAGAGGCTGGTTGTTTAGAGAGATAGGCCCTCAAACCTTAAAAGGTGTTTATAGTGAGAGAGAGTAGTCAAGATTGGGGAGTCAAGAGCTTTGAAATTGGAATTTTCTCGGGGAAAATTCCAGGGAAACACTTAGTTTTTAATCACTTTCTTTTCTCTTCTTTCACTCTTCAAGAACAAGAGGGTTATGGAAGGGATGTTGCTGTAATTGTAAGAACTCCATTGATTTAGTGCAGAGAGCTCGGAGGAGCTCACGGGGACGTAGGCACATTACCGAACCTCGATAACAATTGCTTGTGTTCTTTTTTATGCTTTGATTCTTATTTCTGTTTGCACAAATCATTCTAAATTTAGGTGTTTGGGAAAGATCACAACCTGGGAATTCTTGAGGTAATTTTCTCAACAGTGGTATTAGAGCTTTAGGCAGAGGTATTAGAGCAAGACTCCAAAGAATCAAAGGAAACTTCTTGGGTAATTAAAGAACGGAGTTGAGATCAAGATCTGATCGGGTTTTTGAGGTTCAAGAATGGTGTTGGGATCAAGATTTGATCGTGTTCTTGAGATTTAGAAGTTGGAAAACAATTGTGGGTGCTGCATAAATCTAAGATTTTTTCCGCAAGATGGGTTCGAACTTCATTGTTGAGAAGTTTGATGGAAAGGGAGACTTTGTCCTTTGGAAGTGGAAGATCAAGGTTGTTCTTATGCAACAAAAGGTGGACTTGGCTATTGGAGAAGAAGATACTTTTCCAGCAAGTATCACTGAGGTCCAGCGGAATAAGATGAAGAAGATGGCGTACAACACCATCTTTCTGCACATATCAGATAGTGTGACAAGGGAATGTGGAGACACAGAAGATCCAGCTGCCATATGGAAGAAACTAGATAAGTTGTTTCTTACCAAAACTCTCCCTAATAAGATATATCTTCTGAAATGAATCTTTGCTTTTAAAATGGATCCTAATATAGAGTTGCAAGATAATCTTGATGTGTTTAATAAACTAGTTCAAGATTTGGCTAGTTGTAGTATAACATTCCCGGATGAACAATTGGTTGTTATGTTATTGAATTCTCTTCCTGATTATTTTGAAAGTTTGATGAATGCTATTGAATATGGAAGAGATACACTAACAAAAAAAATTGTGATTAATGCTATAAGGTCTCATGATTTCAAAGCCAAGATGAAGGAAGGATCAAGTGGAGAAGGGCTGTTCGTTAGAGGAAGGCCAACAACTCGGTATGGCAGCAACATCCATGGCTATTACCGGGACAAACCAAGGGGTAGAGGACAAAGCCATGAGAGAGTGCACTCTAAACCGAGATTTGGAGGAAAGCGATGCTACTACTGCCATAAGGAGGGTCATTTCAAGAGAGATTGCAAAAAGATGATAAGAGATGAGGGAGGAAGAAGCCATACCAAGAATGGAGAGGCTTCAGTTGCCAAGGGAGAACAGCAAGATGATGATGTTCTTGTTGTGTGATCAAATGTGAGCAAGGGGTAAGAAGGCAGCGAGAGATGGATCTTGAATTATGGGTGCACTTATCGTATGTGTCCTCACCGAAATTGGTTCAAGAATTTCAAGGAAACCGATGGGTGATGAGAGTCATAAAATGCATATGAACTGTACTTAATTGTTAGCATTTTAGGGTTGATCTAGGTTTGAATTGCACTTTTATACCTTAACAACTGTAAAGTGTCATTCTTGGATCATTGATCTATTTCGATGCATTTTCAGGCACTTTAAATTCAAAATATGGAAAAGTTATCATTGCTTGAAGCACAATGACTCGATGAACATCAGAGTGAAGGTTCACAAGCACTTGGAAATGAGTTTCACTACATTTCCAGAATTGCCTATACCGATCAATCATCTTTGCAGATTTAATTGTATTGATTTATGAAGAACCAAGAGATGAGCCATATATGCTTAGAAAGATCCGGAAGTCTATTTTCTGGAGAATTTTACGATTTGAAAAAATGATTTTTCTAGAGAAATTTACGGCAGTTTAAGTAGACAAAGGTCAGGCTATGCGGGCTGTGCGGGATTTCAGCGTGAGCAGAAGTTTTGAAGGGCAAGTGAAGGCTTAAATCCCACATCCCACATCAGTTGGAAACATATTTCTATATCCCACATCCCACATCGGATTGGAAACACATTGCACTCCTAGAGTTTCCCTATAAAAGACCTACTCCACTTCAACTTTGGAGCTGAGATCATCGATCGATCATCGATCACCCAGATCATCATCATCTGGGAGTGAATCCAGAGGGCCTTTAGGAGCAATCCAGAGGGCCCTTAGGAGGAAAATTAAAGGCCGAAGGTCGGGAGAGATGATTGTTGAGAGGCCAGAGGCAACTCGAGGACGCATGAGCCCCATGGCCGGCTAGTCTCCAAGTAAGGCGAAGGGATGAATCCCTAGGTGTAGTTGTTCTTATTTTTCTTTATTTGATTCAGTTGTATTGGAATTATTTTCATTAAAAATTGTTATGTTTTATTCTTAATTTAATTAGTAGATTTATTATTACTCCGGTGATTGCATGCTTCTTTTCCATATAAGTTCAGTCATGCTTTTCTTATGTGTACCTGTTTGGGTGTGATTGAGTCCGGTAGATCTCTTTTATAGATTTGTCCATTGCTGCGGTATTATCGTTTAGATATATCGTCGTCTCTTGATAATTTATAAGTTAGGTCATGTTTGCTTGAAAGTAAAGAAGATTTCATAACAATTACATTAGGATTTATAAATGCGCTTTAATCGAATATTTTTCGATTGCCTGTTTGGGATGTGAAACTTGCAATCGAGATAAAAACAACTGAATGAAGTTAGGATTAGAGCAACGAACCTAGGGAGGATTTTCTAAACCTTGTCGTTTCTTTATTATATTTCAAACCTATTTACACAATTGCCTTTTTTGCAATCAACAGTTCAAGATTTTGTCACTTAATCTTTTATCGTTTGTGTTGAGGTTTACACCTTCTTTTGTAATTAGTTGTTTCTCTGTGGAATAGACACCCCAAAACTGTACTACAATAACCGCGTTATGTTTTAGGCGTAACCAAATTTTGGCGCCATTGCCGGGGAAACGCGATTAAGTACAAAGAAGATTGTCAACTTTTGACATGACAGTAGAAGAACTGTAAATAGTTTTTCTTTTCAGCAGTTTGTAAAGGCGGTAACTTCGTTCCCTCTTTTAGCTTGCTGCATTAATTTAATTTAATTTTATCTTTGTCTTTCTTTTCATAATAATTTTTTTCATTATTTTGTTACCTTGAATGCAAAGACATAGAGATGCTTGTAGGCCTGTGCTAGAGTCAGAATTCAATTCATTTCTAAATCCTTTATTTGACAGTCCATGTAGTCCCGAAGAAATGAGTGAACATGAATATCAACCCCCTAGGACCCTTCAGGATTACCTCAACCCTACACGCACAGCAACACCATCATGCATCATATTTCTAGCCAATACTCGCCCATTAGAGTTTAAAACAGGGATGATACATTTACTCCCTACATTTCATGGCTTGGATAATGAAAACCCATATATGCACATTAGAGAGTTTGAGGAAGTAGTCGCAACTTTTCATAGTCAAGACGAAATCGATGACATTGTGAGGCTTAAGTTCTTTCCTTTCGCTTTGAAGGATAGAGCTAAGAGTTGGCTATACTTACTTAGACCATGATCTATTGGGTCATGGACTGAGATGACTCGGATTTTTTTTTAATAAATACTTTCCCCAACATAAGACCAATGCTTTGAAAAGGCAAATCTCCACCTTTGCACAAAAGGACAGCGAGACTTTGTATCAGTCTTGGGAGAGATTTAAAGAGTTATTGAGTATGTGCCCTCACCATGGGTATGAGAGTTGGCGCTTAGTGAGCTATTTTTATGAGGGACTTACATATAGAGAGTGCTAATTTGTAGAGATGATGTGTAATGGTGAGTTTTTAGAGAAAGATCCTGATGAGGCCATAGAGTACCTCAATGAGCTTGCTGAAAAAGGTCACACTTGGACTGGACTTAGTGCTACTGAAAGCACAAATAGGTTACAACCTATAGGGCACCCAAATGGTAGTGGAATTTACCATCTTAGGGAAGAGGATAACCTTAGAGCCAAGGTCGAGATGCTCACTAGGGAGCTCGATAAGTTAAAGACTAAAAGCTTAAAGGCAACATACGTAGCTAATAATGCAAAATCTTTTGAACAATGTTTTGTGTGTGGTGGGGTAGATCATCTCGCTCAAGAGTGTCTCACATTTCTTGAGATGAGAGGGATGTATAAGGAGCAATGTAATGCCTTAGGCATGTACAAGAAGTCTTTGACACCCTTCTCTGATACTTATAATCTGGGATAGCGAAATCACCCTAATTTTAGCTGGAAGTTTAAAAACCAGCAGCTTGCACAAACCCCTGCACCATATCGTGCACCTGTGTCTTTTAGGAGTTCTTTAGAAGACACTTTACATGCTTTTATTGAGGCACAGGGTAAGACTAATAAAAGACTTGAATCGTTAATTGTGCAGGTTGTTGAAGAACATAAAGAGATAAAGAGCCAAGTGTCCAAGTTGATGAGCTACTTGAGTGTGACTGAGCGAGGTAAGTTCCCTTCTCAAGCTCAGTCCACGCCCCATGGTCAATACCTAGCACAAAAGAATTTGAAGGAGGTGAATGCCATTGAGACACTGAGGGGTAAGTCATTACACATCCCAACAATGAAAAAAATTAGAGGATGTGGATGAAAGCCATCAAGCACAAGCATACATGATTGACTCATTCATGGAAAAGGTCCAACACCTTAATCCATTTGAGTCCACCCTCATCCATGGCTTCACCAAAGCATACATCGAGCCAGAATTTGTGGATGTTACTGATGACATCCTTGAGGCCCCCCAAAAGAATAGAAGCACCAAATTTGGCAATGAAGCAGTGGAGGATGCATTCAACCTATGTTTTTCAAGGAGGGAATAAGAGGGTCTGGCTGAAGACATAAAACTTAGTACTCATGGGAGGCAGCCCACAACGTATCCTTTTATTTTTATTGTTTTTCATATTTCTTTTTTCTCTTGTTTATTATTATTATCTTGCTGTTTTCCAGTTTTACTTTCGCATTTCTTTTTCAGAGACAAAAAAACGAAGCAGTTCAAATGGTGGAGCACAATTTTCAGCTTCTGTGCATCTTTGGCTACAAGGGGAGTTTCCTTTACTCTTTCTTTTACATTGAGGTCAATGCAATTTTTAAGTTGGAGGTGGAGGAAACTCATTTCTTTGTTTCCATTTTCATTATTTCCATTCATTTTTCTTTTTCTATTGAACTGCTTGGTGTCATTTTCCCTCTTTTTTGTTTTAAGCATGCTTTGTGGTTGCCTTGGAGTTAATTCACATGTCAATGATATAAACTTAATTGAAATAGCAGATAGCATTTAGAAGGAGTTAAATTTTGTTTTGGTTTTAAATTAATTTAAATATCAATCTTCATTTGGTTTGAGACTCTAGTTTGTGGTAAGATTGTATGATTAGTCTATAACATCTAGAGAAATTTTATGTGTGATCATTTTGTGAATATTTTTGCAGTCTCGACAAGCTTTAGAACTTTATTGATAACCACTTGAGGCGAATTCCTAGAATGCACACTACTTAGGATATGATATAGGCCATTTTTGGACCGTTTGAGCCTTTCAAACCTACCATTGCTATATTTACCACTAGTCACCTATTTGAGCCTTTTCTTGAAAAAGAATTTGAGCCTTGTTTCTTTCAATAGCCCATTTACTCACCCTTATGAGCCTAAAGAGAATATTTTATCCTTACTTTTCTCTTAAAAGAACTTAGCTATACACATTTGTTGAGAAGCACTTAAAAGAAGTAGGGAGGGAAATATGAAAAAATATCACTACCACAACCCAAGTACATTAAAAGAGATAAGTTGGGGGTTGTGGAAAATAAAAAAAAATGAAAAATGAGGGGAATGGTCTTATGCCAAAATACAAAAGAAAAGAAAAAAAAGTGAATTATGGCAAAGAAAGAAGAAAAGAAAAGTGGTGATCTATTGAGAGATATGATCTTATAAAAATGGTTGAAAGAGTTGGGTGTTGAAGTAAGGTTATCCAATGCTTAAAGAGTTGTGTTCAAAACTAAGAGATTAAGTTCTTTTACTTGTTGAATCGTTTCTGTTCCTTCTTAATCTTTACCTTAGCCTAACGTTACAAGCTTAGTAAAGACCTATTGATCTAATGTAGTGTGATTTTTTCTATAATAGTGGAGAGTGGTTTGAAATGTAAGCATAAGGAGCTTGTTTTTGTGATTAACATCACGAAATTTATCATGTTTTAGAGACCAAGACTTGTATTCACGAATCTTATGCATAAAATCATCCGGATGTTCAGATTAATGGATTGTGGTAAGATGGATGTTAAGAGTCAATAACAATTTTAAGATTGATGTTTGGATTAATTTTGGACTTGGGTGAAATTTAATGATTCTATGTGTTGTCTGTTAAGTGCAATTTTTTAGACAAAAAAAATGAATTACTCTTGGTTAACACTAATATTGCTTTTCATTTACTTTGATTCCCACCGTAGAATTAATCTCTTGTTTTCGCTTGAATTTCTAGGGACTAGCAATAAGCTAGTTGGGGGTTGTGATGAGAGTCATAAAATGCATATGAACTGTACTTAATTGTTAGCATTTTAGGGTTGATCTAGGTTTGAATTGCACTTTTATACCTTAACAACTGTAAAGTGTCATTCTTGGATCATTGATCTATTTCGATGCATTTTCAGGTACTTTAAGTTCAAAAGATGGAAAAGCTATCATTGCTTGAAGCACAATGACTCGATGAACATTGGAGTGAAGGTTCACAAGCACTTGGAAAGGAGTTTCACTAAATTGCCTGTACAAATCAGTCATCTTTGCAGATTTAACTGTATTGATTTAGGAAGAACCAGGAGATGAGCCATATATTTTTAGAAAGATCCAGAAGTCTATTTTCTGGAGAATTTTACGGCTCGTAAAAATAATTTTTCTAGAGAAAGTTATGGCAGTTTAAGTAGACAAAGGTCAGGCTGTGCGGGCTGTGCGGGATTTCAGCGTGAGCAGAAGTTTTGAAGGGCAAGTGAAGGATTTCTATATCCCACATCCCACATCGGATTGGAAACAAATTGCACTCCTAGAGTTTCCCTATAAAAGACCTACTCCACTTCAACTTTGGGATAAACTGAGATCATCGATCGATCATCGATCACCCAGATCATCATCATCTGGGAGTGAATCCAGAGGGCCTTTAGGAGCAATCTGGAGGGCCCTTAGGAGGAAAATTAAAGGCCAAAGGTCGAGAGAGATGATTGTTGAGAGGCCGAAGGCAACTCGAGGACGCATAAGTCCCATGGCCGGCTAGTCTCCAAGCAAGGCGAAGGGATGAATCCCTAGGTGTAGTTGTTCTTATTTTTCTTTATTTGATTCTGTTGTAGTGGCATTATTTCATTAAAAATTGTTATGTTTTATTCGTAATTTAATTAGTAGATTTATTATTACTTCGATGATTGCATGCTTCTTTTCCATATAAGTTCAGTCATGCTTTTCTTGTGTGTACCTGTTTGGGTGTGATTGAGTCTGGTAGATCTCTTTTATAGATTTGTCCATTGCTGTGGTATTGTTCTTTAGATATATCGTCGTATCTTGATAATTTATAAGTTAGGTCATGTGTGCTTGAAAGTAAAGAAGATTTCATAACAATTAGATTAGGATTTATAAATGCGCTTTAATCGAATATTTTTCGATTGCCTGTTTGGGATGTGAAACTTGCAATCGAGATAAAAACAACTTAATGAAGTTAGGATTAGAGCAATGAACCTATGGAGGATTTCTGGAACCTTTTCGTTTCTTTATTATATTTCAAACCTATTTACACAATTACCTTTTTCGCAATCAACAATTCAAGAATTTGTCACTTAATCTTTTTATCGTTTGTGTTGAGGTTTACACCTTCTTTTGTAATTAGTTGTTTCCCTGTGGAATCGACACCCTAAAACTGTACTATAATAACCGCGTTATGTTTTGGGCGTAATCAATGGAGGAATGGTTTTCTTGGGGAACAGTACTTCTTGCCAAGTGAGGAGAATGAGAGACATCCAATTGAGGATATTTGATGGAGTTACAAGGCTACTGCGGAATGTGAGATATCTTCCAGTTTGAGAAGAAATTTGATCTCATCGAGGTAGCTAGATTCCATAGGGTACATGATGAGAGCCATAAAATGAATCTCAATAGTGTTTAATTGTTAGTATTTTAGGATTGATCTCGGTTTTTATTACTCTTTTATATGTTAATAACTCTAAAGTGTTATTATTGGACCACTGACTTATTTCAGTGCATTTTCAGGTACTTTGAGTCCAAAAGAGAAGAAAAAGCGACCGTTGCTTAAAGCAC
The DNA here is from genome assembly GCA_023935145.1 of Bretschneidera sinensis. Lineage (NCBI taxonomy): Eukaryota > Viridiplantae > Streptophyta > Magnoliopsida > Brassicales > Akaniaceae > Bretschneidera > Bretschneidera sinensis. The sequence continues at coordinate 13,624,695 of CM043702.1, forward strand.
CAAGATTCCATGCATAACGGAGTGTCGGAGTGGTTGCGGAGAAGCAAACATGAAGAAAAAATCAAGTCCTCAGTGTGCACCACAGTGCCCTTCAGCCAGCACCGCGATGCCCAGAAGCACACCCAACCAAAGTTGAAGCTAGCACCACGGTGCCCAGAAGCACACCCAACCAAAGCTGAAGCCAACACCGCAGCGCCCATAAAAGAGCACCGCAGCGCGCACATGATGTTATATCTCTGAGTTAGAACTTAATTAGGGTTTTAAACAATAGATTGAACCCAAAAACACCCTTGGACCTTTGTACTATAAATAGGTCACTTAGGGTTTAAGAGAGGGGATCATCTTGTTGTTGGGGGTTGTGAGAAAACTCAAGGAAACAACCAATTCTCCTCCATAAAAGTGTTTAGCCATGAGCACCATGGCTAACTAACCTCTAAGCAAGGCGAAGGGATGAATCCTTAGGTGTAGTTGTTCCTATTTTCCTTTATTTGGTTCAGTTGTAATAGGGATTTACTGTCAAAACATTGTTATGATTTACTTTTCTATCTAATTATAAGATTTTCTCTAATTTGGTGATTGTATCTTTCTCCTTGATATAAATCTAGTCATGCTTTTCTTATGTCAAGTTTGTTTGGATATGATTAAGTCTGGTAGATTTATCCTTTAGGCTTGTCCATTACTGTAATATTGTCATAAAAGATATATTGTCGTTTCATGATAAACCTATAGGATAGATCATGTGTGCATGAATCGAAAGTAAAAGTATTTCATAACAATTACATTAGGGTTTATATATGCTCTTATTGAATATTTGCCGATTGCCTATTTAGGATATGAAACTTGCAATCGAGATAACAATAACTGAATCAAGTTAGGATTAGGGCAACGAACCAAGGAAGGATTCCCGGAACCTTGTTGTTCCTCTATTATTATTCTCAATTTATTACATAATTTGCTCTCAATTCCTTCATTATCAAAACTTCTCACTTGATTTTATCATTTGTGTTTAGGTTTACATCTTCTCTTATAGTTGTTTCCCTGTGGAATCGACACCCCAAAGCTGTGCTGCAACTACCGCGTCATGTTTTGGGCGTAATCAGTACACATACAAAGCAGAGGGAGGAAAGATCAAGGTAACCAAGGGATCTTTGATAGTGATCAAAGCAGCAATCAAGGATGGTTTCTATGAGATGATTGGAGAGACGGACATCAAGGATCAAGCAGCAAGCTTGATGGCTGAGATTAACAAGGCAGTACTTTGGCACAATCGCTTAGGACATATGAGCCAAAAGGGGCTACAAGTTCTCAGCAAGGATGGATTACTTGATGGTGACAAGGTAGAAAAACTCTATTTCTGCAAGAGTTGTTTTCTTCGGAAGCAACATCGGGTTAGCTTCAACACTGGAGTGCACAAATCAAAGGGCATTCTCGACTACATTCATGCTGATCTTTGGGGGCCAGCAAGAACACCAACACAGGGAGGTAATCTTTACCTTTTGTCTTTAATTGATGATTATTCTAGAAAGGTTTGGGTTTATTTGCTTAAAAATAAATTAGATGTTTTGAATAAATTTGTGGTGTAGAAAAAGCTGGAAGAAACTCAAACGGGTAAGGTAGTTAAGGTGTTAAGAACCGATAATGGCTGAGAATTTTTGAACAAGGAACTTGATCAATTCTGTAAGTTAAATGGGATTCAAAGACATAGAACGGTTGTGAAAACCCCTCAGCAAAATGGAGTTGCTGAGAGGATGAATAAGACCCTTATGGAAAAGATTAGGTGCATGATTATAGGATCCAGATTACCCAAATGTTTTTGGGGGGAAGCTGTGTCAACTGCTGCATATTTGGTTAATAGATCACCCTCTAGGGCTTTATACCTTAAGACTTCCAAGGAAATATAGAGTGGTAAACCCCCTGAGTTGAACAACCTTAGAACTTTTGGGTTTGCTATGTTTGCACATCAAAAGGATGATAAATTTAGCCCAAGATCTAGAAAGTGTGTGTTTCTAGGATATGGTGAAGAGGTTAAGCGGTATAGGTTGTGGTCCTTTGAGACAAAAGGATCTAAACTCATAATAAGTAGGGATGTCATTTTTAATGAGCATTTATTTCCCTATTTGGAGAAAACTAACCCTACAGGGGATAGTGGGCAAACCAACCTGGTTTATATGGAGCATAGCATCAAGGAAAATTCTGTTTAGGTAGAACAAGGAAGGTAAGAGGGCTCGGACCAGGTAGAACTCATTGATGAAGGCCAAGCTTAAGACACTTTAGAGGAGGCTGAACTAGAAGGGGATGATGCAGCAAATCGGAATGATTATCAGCTCACAAGGGACCGGGAAAGAAGGCTGGTCAGACTACCTTTGAGATATGGTTTTACGGATGTTAATATAGCAGCTCCTTATTCAGAAGAAGGGAGTGAACCAAAAACTTACATGGAATGTAAGGATTCATCAAGATGGCAGCTAGCTATGGAGGAGGAAATGCATTCTTTGAAGAAGAAAAACTCTTGGGAATTGGTGCCCAAACCAAAAAAAACAGAGAGCTATGGATTATAAGTGGATTTACAATATCAAATAAGAGAACACTCCAGGGGATAAAGTCTAGTATAAGGCTAGGCTGGTGGTGAAGGGGTTCACCCAAAGAGAAGGCATAGATTTCACGAAAATTTTCTCAATAGTTGTGAAATGTCACAAGGTGGAGGAAATGGTGATTATCCTTATCTATGTTGATGATATGTTGTTGGTTGGGAACAACAGGGAGAGGATAGAAAGGTTGAAGTCTCAACTCAGTTCAGAGTTTAAGATGAAGGATCTTGGCCATGTACAAAAGATCCTTGGGATGAGTATAATTCGGAAAGGGAGAGAAACAGGTTGAAGATTTCTCAGACCTCTTACATAGAAAAGATGATATCTAAGTTTTCTATGGAAGATTGTAAACCAGCAAAGGTTCCCCTTGCTAGTCATTTTAGGTTCTCCAGTGATCATTATCCTAGAACGGATGAGGAGAAAAAAGAAATGGAAAAGATCCCTTACTCTAGTGCAGTTGGATCAGTCATGATGGTAAGCACTAGACCTGACATTTCTCATGCAATTACTGTTCTCAGCAGATTTATGAGTAATCCCGGAAAGGAGCATTGGCTTAGGATGAAGTAGTTGCTAAGGTACTGGAAGGCTCAGTTGCAGTCGATGGTAGCACTCTCAACAATCGAATCAGAGTACATAGCAACAACGGAAGCCATCAAAGAGGCTATGTGGTGTAAAGGGTTTTTGGAAGAATTGAAGGTCCTAAAAGAGTAGGTGGTGGTGCATTCGGATAGCCAAAGTGCGTTGCATTTGTGTAAGAATCTGGTGTTCCATGAGAGGACTAAGCATATGGATGTTCGGTATCATTTCGTTTAGGAAAATGTTACAGAAGGATGCATTCATGTGGACAAAGTCAGAACGGAATAAAATCCTGCAGATTTAGGTACTAAATTTCTACCTCTAAGTAAGTTCAATCATTGCCTTGGATTTCTTAGGATTGGAGTTGGATGATATGGTGATTCATGTTGAGTTGGGATCCTGAGTTCTCTGCACAAAGGGTTCCGGTTTAATTACATAGACAAAGGTAGATATTGTTGGGATTTTGTCAAAGAATTAAACAGTTGAAGGGTTCAGCATCAGGTCCAGGTGTGCGCCGCGGCCACCAGAAAAGGAGGAAGTCCATGGAGGTGTGCGTTATGGCATAGCCTCCTCCACGCCACAACACCTAGAAAGAATGAAGACCTGGAGTAGTTATGCCCTGTTGTGCGCCATGGCCTGCCCTGTTTTGAGCCGTGACGCCAAGCACACCTGACGCCAATTAATCAGCACTTTCAGATGGTGCATGGGACTTGGTTGAAATGCACAAGATTACTTAGACTCTTAGAGAGCCATGAGTCTTTGGTTCTTAAGATCTAAGGGTTGAGATTGATCTCAAAGATTGGATGAGGTAGTCATTGCTCTATATAAAGGGTCATCTAGGAGCACTCATAAGATATCTAAACACAAGACAAGTGTAAGAGTGCAAAGACATAAAACACGAGAGAGACTCATTCAAGAGAGGCTGGTTGTTTAGAGAGATAGGCTCTCAAACCTTAAGAGGTGTTTCTAGTGAGAGAGAGTAGTCAAGATTCTGGATTCAAGAGCTTTGTAATTGGAATTTTCTTGGGGAAAATTCCAGGGAAACACTTAGTTCTTCATCACTTTCTTTTCTCTTCTTTCACTTTTTAAGAACAAGAGGGTTCTTGAAGGGATGTTGCTGTAATTGTAAGAACTCCATTGATTTAGTGCAGAGAGCTTGGAGGAGCTCACGGGGACGTAGGCACATTGGCGAACCTCGAAAACAATTGCTTGTGTTCTCTTTTATGCTTTGATTCTTGTTTCTGTTTGTACAAATCATTCTAGATTTGGGTGTTTAGGAAAGATCACAACCTAGGAATTCTTGAGGTGATTTTCTCAACAATTTGGGAAAATGTTACGGAAGGATGCATTCATGTGGACAAAATGGCCACGGAAGAAAATCCTGATTTAGGCACTAAAGTTCTACCTCTAAGCAAGTTAAATCGTTGCCTTGGACTTTTTAGGATTGGAGTCGGATGATTTGGTGATTCACGTTGAGTTTGGATCCTGAGTTCTCTGCACAATGGGTTCGGGTTTAATTGCTTATATAAAGGTAGAGATTGTTGGGATTTGTCTAAGAATTAAACATTTGGAAGATGAGGCTTCAGCAGCCTCTGGCGCCATGGCACAAGCTTGGTGCGCCGCGGCCTCCAGAAAGTGGAGAAGTTGCCTCCTCCAGGTGGCGCTGTGGCATAGAGTGGTGTGCGCCGTGGCCACAAGCATGAGGAGGACTTCTGCCCTGGTGTGCGCCATGGCCTGCCCTGTTCTAGGCCGTTGCGCTAGGCACACCTGTCACCAATTGTTCAGCACTTTGAGATGGTGCGTGGGACTTGATCAATACGCACAGGATCACTTGGAGGGCTAGGATTGTTTGGTTCTCAAGATCTAAGGGTTGAGATTGACTTCAAGATTGGTTAAAGAAGTTGTTGCTCTATATAAAGGATCATCTAGGAGCAATAACACAAGTGTGATACACATGACACAAGAGTGCAAATTCACAAGTGTTAAGAAGAAACACAAGAAGGGGTCTCATTCCAAGAGTAGCTGGTGTTTAGAGAGTTAGGCTCTCAATTCTTCAGAGGTGTTTCTAGTGAGAGAGAGCATTCAAGAAGTGGGGTTCAAGGGTTTTGTAATTGGAATTTTCTTAGGGAAAATTCCAGGGAAATACTTAGTTCTTATCTCTTTCTTTTCTCTTCTTTCATGTATCAAGAACAAAAGGGTTCTTGAGGAGGTGTTGCTGTAATTGTAAGAACTCCATTGATTTAATGCAGAGAGCTCAGAGGATCTCACAGGGACGTAGGCAAATTACCGAACCTCGATAACAATTGCTTGTGTTCTATCTTTTATGGTTTGATTCTTGATTAGTAAAAGTCATTCTAGACTTGGGTGTTTGAAGGTCACCACTTGGGCTTCTTGAGGTGATTTTCAACAATCTCCTATAGCTGATTGATAGAAATAGTTGAAGAGATCAATCATCCTGACTTAGTTGGGCTAGACATAACTAGGGAGACATATGCCTCCCACCATTAAGAATCTAACGTGGTGTGAGCTGCATTTTAATTAAATAAAAGCCACTTGAAGGAGCGTTCAACCCTATTATTGGCTTAGACAATCTTTCTTAGACCAGTATAAGCAACTCTTTGACTCCAAGAAGAACCCATAACATAATAGGGTAACAAATGAATAGTTTGGAACTGTCTGGCTAACTGTGCAGGGGAGTCAGTTTTTAAGCCTTTCTTCTGAGGATAAGAGAAAAAAAGTAACTAGTTCCCTAAAAAGATAGAACCTAGCTAAATGAGTATTAGCCTAGTGACTATTATCTTTCTTCGAGGGATATAAGGTCTTGAATAGCCTCGAGCCATATTTCTTGTTTCTAAAGAGCATGAATTCAATATCTCTAAAGGAAAATCTAAGCAGACCATTGAGATAGTTATAGAATGAAGGTTGGGGATGTTGAGAATTGTTCCCCTATAAAAGAACTCTGCATAACAGGAGAACTAAATAGTATCTCCAGGAGCTCTAACGAATGGAGCTAATGCTGGAAAATATGTGTAAGCCCAAACCTGAAAAAGCCATAAGGGCCATCTAAAGAGGAAAAAAATCCTTTCCTATATATATCATACAAACATCTATACAGATTGGCTACTACGAATTGTGCTAAGCCAATTGTTTTTCTAGCAGCTAGTGTACGAGCAATAGCCAGAATTTGTTTGGTGATGCGTTTGGTAGATACACACACCAGGTCACCTACTGACCCATCTAGTTTGAAAGGAATGTGCTAAAACTTAGGTGATTCTTTGTGAAGCACACAAACTTTATGTCGTATATTGACATCAGAGGATGCATGGCGACACCTATTGGTGAAACATTCAAAAGCACTAATACAGCTTCAATTGTTATGGTGAGCTGCCTAGTTAGAAGATGGAAGGTGTTTGACACTAGAGACTAGAAGAGTAGCAAAGCACTCAACAAGGGATGCTTCAAAGATTTGTCATACTTTGAAGACTGGACTGCCTCGAGCATGCATACAACACTAAGCTCTTGAGAGCAGTAGGCAACAACTTTTTCAAACAAGGTTGACGTGGTACCATGATGTGTTGGGAGTATCTACACTTCAAGATGTCCATGTTAAAGCCTTTTTGGAAAAGGGGTCAATCTAAAGGATCTCGAAGGTGCATAGCTCCTAAAGCTATGGAAGGTTCGCTAGAGAAAGAAGGACCAACTATAGCAAAACCCATTGCGTAGAGCAGAGTCTCAGTAAGGACGGGCTAACTATTAACTGGAAAGTCCCTTAAGATAAGGTTAATAGACTTTTCATGGAGCATTCCTTGGTCTAGAGAAGATTGAAAAAGTTCCTTTGTGTAAGCCAGGAACCCTGCATTGGTTTCTTGTTTAGAAACTTCAGTAGAAATAACACCCTTACCCTTACCAGGAGAAGGTGCAGCAGTGCGACAGGGTACCTATTCGAGGGAAGATTCTCCAATTTGAATACTCTTTTATTTAGTAGCCATCGAGTAACTCAAAGAAGAACAAATAAAATAAAGGTGTAAATGTGCTGAACGAATTTGGGAATGCTAAGGATTGCAAAGAGAATGTTTGAAAAGAATCAGAAAAATGGAGGAGGTATTATGGAGTAAGGAAACATAATCGATTCTAATCTCTAAGTTAGTAAAAGATCTTAATGTAACTATGCTCAGTGGTTCTTGCCTTCGAACCAATCGTGTACGGGGGGAAGTTGTTTGTACCAAAAAATGGTGGCATGCCCTGATTAGGCCACATGTAAAGGCTCTAGCTTGTAAGAGAAAATACGATTAGGAATATAAGAGGCGGGATAGGAGCATTAAATGAGATAACAACTAGCCGAAAAAAGAAGCCCACGAAACAAGAACTTTTAAAGGAGAAGTTTGAGGGACAACAACGAGACAAATGGTCAGCTCGAGGACTCGAGGCTGATAAGCTCGAGAGAATGCTACTTTAATATGAAGTACACATAACTGATAATCCGACTCTTCAGAGATCGAGGATAAAACCAAAAGTCATGTGCTCAATTTGGTTAAGTAAAAGTGGCCACGATTGGATACAGTTTACGTAGTGGAGTAAAAGATTTGAACACATGGCATAGAAGGTGCCATTAATCTAGAGGACATGAAAAAGTTGAAACATATAAGTCTCTTTGGGAGAATCAACACAACTTTCCAAGCCTAAAGCATTATAAATAGTGGCAGAATAAATCATAAGAGACACACAAACAATCATCTAATAATCGTTTATCTATCTATCTGCATTTACTTTACTTTCTAGCCCTTGACATTCCTGTCATTTACTTTCCAGTCAATAGGAATAGCTATACCGTAGCCATAATTGTAATTTCTTTTCTCTAATCCTGTTATGTGCTTATCTTGAAGTCAAGTTAGAGTTACGTTGAAGATTAAATATCTATTACAAGAAGCTCAAGATCTCTATTTGGTATTGTGAGGTTTCAGTTTTGTAAACTTATTGTATTAGCATTGTTCTCAATTTCAACATTAATTTATATACTTTGAGTTTGTTATCACTTTGCATTTGTTACTTATTCTATTCATTACTTGTTATATTAAATTCTTGTCTTTTAATTTATAACGACACATCATTAATGTCCTCTTAATTGAGGTATTACCAGACCCTTCTAGAGAAGTATTGTTTCAATTGAGCTAGCTTTAAACTCGGTTAATGTATAAATTAAATATTTCATCAACAAATTGTATATCTGTTTGTTATTTATGGGTCTTTTCATTGCATTCACTTGCAACAAGAAGCAACCATTGTCGTTTGGAACACCTTCTATTTGGTTCATTCTTCCTTAGTCTTTCGTTCTAAACTTAATCAATTACAACCGCTAATGCTCCTTTCTTTTATCAAATCTAAGGGACATGGTCCAATCATGAGGGTAGGGCTATGTTTGGAAACAGTTTTTGAAAACTGTTTTCAGTTTTTGAAAACTGTTTTCAGTTTTCGAAAACTGAAAATAATTTTCAAAAACTCTTTTTTATGTTTCGCAAACAGTTTTTAAAAGAAATTTTCTAAAACAGTTTTCAAAAAACCAGTTTTCAAAAATTGTTTTCTAAAAACTCCAAATTTGTGTTTTCTAACATAATTTTTGAAAAATAGCCATAAAATCAGTATTCACTTCTCTGTTTCATTCTTCCATTATGGTATATAAAAAATACTAAAATTTTGAAAAAAAATAATATTAATTTTTTAAAAATATTTAGTAAATATGAGAAATAAAATTAATATAGATTTTAAATTTAAACTCAAAACTAAAAGATAATTACAAGGTGTATCAAAACAGTTTTCAAAATAAGATTATCCAAACAACATTTCATTGTTTTCTGTTTTGGAAACAGTTTTCGAGTTACAGTTATCCAAACATGTTTTTTTTCTCTTTAGAAAATTAGAAAACATCATAAAACTGTTTTCGGTTTTCATTTTCGAAAACTAAAAACTGTTACCCAAACATGCCCTAATGTTTTATTATGGTATTAGGCAATGACTGTCATTCTTCTAAGTAGGTGGATGGAACTTAGGACTTTTTTGTATTTCAGTTTTGTGCTGAATTCCACATCTTGTGGGTTCTTATTTTAGATGATGAGCCCAAAATTTCCAAAAATTAAAATTGATAATCAAATTTCTAATTATCTTGGCTCCCTCACAATCTTAATAACGAGCCTAAACAGAGTTTGTAAATTTATCATACAAAACTATCTGTAGCCCTTAAAAGATGGATTTCAAAATATGTGAAGCTTATTGAGATTTCTTTTTTATTTAAGGAGGAAATATCTATTTGGATTTGGATAAGTAACAGTTTAAAGGAAATCAGAGAGAGAGAGAGAAAGAGAGAAGATTTGATTCCCATAAATAGAGTAGTATTATTTTTATGAGTTTATTGTAGTGTAAGTCCTTGAACTATGAAGTCATTTCACTTAAACCCTTTAACTATGAATTTGACATATGGAATCAACATTTATTTGGTTGCTCAGAAGAAATTGTGAACATTTCATATCATGTATAGGAACTTAATACGTAAATGCTATGTTTGGTTGTGGAGGAAGAAATAATAGTTCTTACAATTCTGAACTTTGGCTTAGTTGATTTTTTGCTTTTTTTTTATTTCTTCCCTTTCTTGATATTAGCTTTCAAACATAACTTTTTTATTCAATTTTTTGTTTGTTTATTGAGAAAATTTGTGTAATGAGAAGAACTTGGAATTTGGGAATAAAAGTTCACATTGTATTATAAATTAGCTTGAAGATGAAAGGAAAAACAAACTATTTGAGCTTCATAACTTTTTGGTCGCCTAATAAATGGTTTTACCTCAGATTTTGAATAATCAAACTTTGGGATTGTGAAATAGTTATTTTGTTTTCCGATTATTGCTAAATAATTAGTTATCTTTAGAAATTTGATTTGGTTGGCTGCCTGACTGTTGTAGTTCATGAATATACCATATTTGTTCTTATTTTGAGCTTTAAATACTGTAAACTTCTTTTGGGTAAATTTTATTTGATTTTTATTGATTTTTGTTTTCCTTGTTTCTCGACATTTTTTTTGGTTTTTCGGTAGGAGTTATTCATGCCTAACAATTATGAAATGGTTTTGATTTGGGGTTAGGCAATTTTTATATTAATAGATGCCTCATGTGAGCATTATGTGATGGCTTTTTGGGAATTAAAATATCTATTTTCAGTTATCTCGTCAAAAAATGGAGACAATAACTTGATTGCTACAAATTGATAGTTCGAGGATTTTTACCGTCAAATTCATAGTTCAAGGGTTTAAGTGCAATGATTCTGTAGTTTAAAGACCTATGCTGCAATAAACCCTAATTTTATTGTCTTAAATATTAGGATAATTTTGTCCATTCAAAATATTTTCTCTGAGGTTAACAATTTGTGTTCTGATAATATTCGTTTTTCTTGGCTACTTTCTTTTCATGCTTTTTATTTTTCTAGAATGTTTGAGAGTTTTAGGAATTTTCAAACTATTTTTTTGGTAACCAATAAATGATGGAAACGTTGCAATTTAGTTTACTAATAGAGTTTTAGTTATCAAAATTTTTTTTTCTCATTCTAAAGTTTGGAAAGTAGTGGATTATGCAGGAGGCAATGAGAAAGTTTTTGCTTTGTGTACAGGTAAAGGTCGCAAAATCTAATTCGACCTGAAAATCTGACTTAGTCTGACCAAAACCCGACCAAAGTACCCAAAAAAGTATTAAAGTAATGTGACCCGAACCCTAGTTACCCGAAATGACTCGAATCTAAAATGACCGAACCCAAACTCGAACCCCATATGATCCGAACCCGAAATAACCAGACCCAATATGGATAAAATTAGAATTTTTTTTTTTTTTGGATTCATAAGTTTGATTGTTATATAAAATAATGTCATTATCATTTTATAACATTATTTTTAGAAAAATAAGACTAGTTAAATATAACAAATATAAATTAATTATCAATCATTATAACAAATTCAATTTAGTATGAGACAATATAAATAGATCGTTTATTATATGATAGTTTAACTTTTGGAGTCAATATCCTTAATTTTTATTTTTTTCTATAAATAATAATAAAAACTTATTAATGTTACATATAATCAAGTCTAAGTGTGATTAATTCATATGTAGAACAAGTGTGTAAATGTGTAACTACTTATTATTTTTATAAAACTATTTTGTCTTAGCTATAGCCTATATGTAATATGCTTATATACTTGACATGTTTTAAGGGTTCCACATAATTACATAATATACATGAGCAAATAATTACATATATGCATCAAGTTATCAATTAATATCTAGTGTAATAAATTAATAATATTAATGTATCTTACACACTATAATTTATTGCATACTTTTATTTTACAAGAAAAATAACCATTAGATTTAATTTTATATTCATATAGATCATGGATGTCAGCCCTCACCATCATCATATATGTTGAAGAAAAAAATAATTTTATCTTTTATTAGTTATTAACTTGTCATATTCTTCATATTTGATTTGCATATATAATTTTGATTTGCATATATAATTTTGATTTGCATTTAATCAAACCATAATTAGTTAAATATATTAAAATAAGAAAAAGTATATTAAGTCAACACTAACATATTTTTGTGAACTTAATTACATTGAAACATAAAATAATAATATGTTGATCTAACTATAAAGCGGAGTTCAAATGATTTCCTCAAAAATTATAGAAAAAGAAAATAAAAAAATAAAGCAAATATGATGGGTCCTATTGAGCTTGCTTAAAAACTCGAAAAGATTCGACCCAAGATGACCAGACCCGATTGACTTGAGACCATAATCAAGACCGATATGACCTAAGCCCGACCATAGATGACCTGATACCTGACCCAACCAGACTCGCGACCTGAAATGATCAAAACTTGATTGCCACCTCTATGTTTGAGTAATTGGTTCCTCCTTTTCAATTTGGTCTTTATGTTAATTTATACATGTTTCTTGTTTTGCCTTTAAATGTATCTACCAGAATTTTCTCTTGCTTTAGTTGATGAATGTATTATAATTATAGATAATAGATCGCTGGAGGATTTGAAAAGTTTGTTATTTATTTAATAGTTCATTATTTTGGTTGGTTCAATTTTTATTCTACTTTATTGCTTGTGCATCATTATATCTACATAAAATCTACTGTTTTAGGTTAAAAAAATGAAATAAAGAGTTTATGTCTATAATGCACTCTTAAGGTTGGATTCTTGGATAAGGACTTTAGCAATCATAGTGATTGCGCACAAAGATTTGTTGGATTTTTGTGTTTTTATGAATTCTAACCTAAGTGACATTGACAAAAATTAAAGGCACAAATGTAAAGGAAAGATAAATGACCATTAAAGGTTTTTTGATTGATAAAAAGGTTCATACAAATAGTAATTTTTGTACTATTTATACATCAACAGGTTAAGAATCCATAACTTACAAAAACTACATAACCACAAGATCTTCTGACTTCCTTCACTAGTGGATTGCCACCTAGACATTTGACATTTAAATCATACTAGAATTCAGAGGATCCTAAGGATCCTAACGTTGAATCTTCACATTGATAAAGTTGTATGAGCTTGTCCAAACATACAAATGAACTTGTCGGTAGGAGAATCCAAAGATTCAAACATGAGTTGAATCCCTCACATCCATAAGTATGCAAAACATAGTCATTTAGGATCCATAAGATGCCTTTTCAAGGATCCTTGCATAAGCTAGCAGGATTTAGGCATCATCAATGTCCAATGCTTTCCAGTAATGTGGCTTGCAGATTGGTCGAGAAGTAAACTAGCACCTAAATCTTGAATCCACGTATGGATTCTAAAAGATGTAACACCAACATCCAAGTTAAAGCCAACTAAGGTAGAGTTAAGATTACCTTCTGACACCTAGCCATTCACTACTGTATTCCTATAAAGTGACGTAATTAAAAAGGAGGCTATTAACGATGCATATGTTTCGCATCAAATTACGACCATAGAAAACCAAAAGTAAACTAAAAGTTTCACTTTTGACATTTAAAATATCAAGAAAAGATAAGCACACGTGATACAGCTAAAAAACACACACCCAATAAAGACACGACACATGGACCGTCCCAAAGCTAAGGCAGCAGGGCAACATGCGAATGACCCAGGTTCGCCCAGCTAGACCCCAGGTTATCACCGCTCTCCAGGTCATCATTTCCCTCCACGTCATCACCTCCCTTGACACAAGGGCCGCCCCCACACGTGGACAGCCCCTAACCGAGATAGCAAGGCAAACACGCGGACGACCCAGGGCAATACAACTGGGCCTCCTGGACATCATTGCCCACCCAGCTGGATCTCCGCATCATCACCGCCCTGGACGAAAAAGCCGCCTCAAAACCTTATAAAAAGACTCAGGTGCGCATTCCAAAGGGAGATCCTTATGGAGCCCAAAAAAAAAAGAGGGAACACCATTACTCCCATACTCCTTACTGCTTACTAACTAAGGCATCGGAGCATCCTTAGAGGCATCCCCTCCGACGACCCCTTAGCTCATCTTATATTTCCCTGTGGAGATTCCCTCAAGGCCCGACCTCCAACTCGGCCACAGATTTTTAGCAGTAACAGATTGGCGTCGTCCGTGGAAAACTACCATCTCTCGCTAAATAGTAAAAGCGAAGAAATTTAAAGAACTCATCTGTTGCCATGCCACCTAAACACACCGCCAGGGACGCCACTAAAGGAGCTGCGGGGGCTAGTACCCACACCCATTGGTCCGGATCTGATGCGCACCCCAACATGGCTGCACTCCAAGAAAAATTCGTAGAGCTCTCACGGCTAGTGGCCAGCCTAGCCGTTGACGATTGTTCCGCGGCGGAGTCCTATCCGCCCCATGTGGCCAAGTCCAAAGAAAGTCCCTCGTCTAGGAGCAGTGAGGGCCTCAGTAAATGAATAGATGACATGGAGGGACAAATCAACGAAGTGCTCAAGGGTTGTAACCACAGTGTCATGGACGAGCTCAACGTCCAAGACCCTCCCTTCACTCAGGTGGTCCTTGAGGCCCCCCTTCTGTCGAACTTCTGAATGCCCCACATCAAACTTTACGACGGTTCCACGGACCCCTTGGACCACCTCCAACAGTACAAAACCACAATGATGTTCTATAGACACTCTGATCTCGTAATATGTCGAGCTTTCCCCCTGACGCTTGAGAAAGCGATCGGGATATGGTATTCTCGTTTGAAACTAGGGAGCATCCCCACGTTCAAAGAATTAAGCTATACCTTTGCCTCACACTTTCTCAGCAGCAAAGGCCCCAAGAAGACCTCGGAGTCCCTATTCAACATCGTCCAGTTAAAAAGGGAAAAACTTCGAGCCTACATATCGAGGTTCAACTCCGCGGCCTGGGAGATCCTCGAGTTCGACCCAAGTGTCCAGATGTTGGCATTTAAAAATGGACTGAGATCTGGGATCTTCAGTTCAAAACTCACCAGGTGACCACCCGGTGACATGAATGAGATCTTGGCCTGAGCCAAGAAATACATGTTAGCGAAAGATGACCAGGCCTTCCGAAGATGACACAGAAAGGAAGATAAGGTGCCTTATCAGTCCACTCTAGGAGCCTGTCAAGCGACCTTTCTGCGAGGACAAGCTAAGGTCCTTAGGCCCTTCCGGAACTTCACCCCTCTCAACACATCCAGGACCGATTTCTTGATGCAAATCCAGGACAAAGCGATCTTGCAGTGGCCTCCAAGACTGCTGCGTCTCAATGAGGACCTAGGCAAATGGTGTCGATTCCACAGGTACCATGGGCACGACACAGAGGATTTCTAGGAACTAAAGCACAATATAGAAGCCCTCATCAACAAGGGGCAGTTAAAAGAATTCACTAGGCCCCGAACGGAGAAATTCATAGAGCGACCCTGGAGAAGTCTCGTGCGCCCTTCCATTCGGGATAGAGTGATGCGACTGAGTTAGAAAAGTCCAGAGTCGAGCCATGGGGAGCCCAGTCATAAGAAGCCAGAGGCCACTACTGCTAAGGTCATTAAAACCACTTGTGGGGGGCCCGCGGTCGGGGGCACTTCTGGACACCGCGAAAAAATTTATGCTCGGTCAATAGCCTTAGTCACTAGACCCCACAAAAGATGGAAGGCAGACATGACCATCACTTTTGCATACGAGGATCTGGAGGGAGTCCAGATCCCTTATGACAATGCCATGGTCATCTCTCTTCTCGTGGCAAACCACGAGGTCAGGCGCGTCCTAGTTGACAACGGGAGTTTGGCCAACATCTTGTTCTACGATGTTTTTCAACAGATGCAACTAGGAGACTCTCAGTTGGAGCCAATTTTCACCCTGCTCTACAGTTTCTTAGGGGGCTCGGTGTTTGCAGAGGGTAGTATAGTTCTCCCGATAACCTCAGAAACGACCCCACAGGTAACCACCTTGCAGAGTACCTTCCTGATCATCAGACAGACTTCGTCCTACAACATTATCCTAAGCCGACGTACTCTTAACAAACTCCAAACAGTTATCTCCACATATCACTTAAAATTGAAATTCCTAACCGAAGAAGGAGTGGGTGAGATTAGGGGAGACCAGCAGATCTTCAGGTCTTGCTATCTCAACGCAGTGAGAGAAGGTAAGAGGATAAAAGCCCTCCCACTCGAGTTAGATGACCTTAGGGACGAAGGAAGGAACCCACGGGGCCAGCTGGTGGAAGTGTTGACCGCGATACCCTTCATTGAGGATGTCTTTCAAACCATCCAAATTGGCTCCAATCTCCCCGAGGGAACCAGGACCTCTTTGCCTGGTTAGTCGCAGATATGCCCAGAATCAACCCTAAGGTGATCGGACACCTGTTGAATGTGGACCCGAACCACAAGCCGATCATTCAAAAAAAGAGATCTTTCGCGTCCGAACAATAGGCCACTGTCCAGGCCGAGGTAGATAAGCTGCTCACAGCCAACTTCATTCGTTAAGCGAACTACCCAGATTGGGTATCCAACATGGTGATGGTGAAGAAGGCCAATGGTAAGTGGCAGATTTGCATCGGCTTCTCGGATCTTAAGAAAGCCTGCCCGAAAGATAGCTTCCCTTTGCCAAGGATTGACCAACTCGTCAACGAAACTTCGGGGCACGAGTTGCTGACCTTTATGGATGCCTACTCTGGGTATAACCAAATCCTTATGTATAGACTTGATCAGGAGAAAACGGCCTTTATCACCGGACAAGGGCTTTACTATTATAAAGTCATGCCCTTCGGGTTAAAGAACGCTGGAGCCACCTACCAGAGATTGGTAAACAAAATATTTTGGGAGTAGATCGGCCAAAACATGGAGGTCTACGTGGACGATATGCTGGTGAAAAGTATCAAACCTAAGGACCACAAAAACAACTTGAAAGAAGCCTTCAAAGTCCTTCGACGCCACCAAATAAAGCTAAATCCCTCTAAGTGCGCGTTCAGGGTCACCAAAGGAAACTTCCTCAGCTTCATGGTGACGCAAAGGGGCATAGAGGTGAACCCCTAAAAGATAGAGGTCGTCCTCAACATGAAATCACCTTGAATAGTGAGGGGGGTCCAGTGACTCACTGGGCGGATAGTGGCTTTGAGCCGATTCATGTTAAAATTCGCGGAAAAGTGCCTCCCTTTCTTCAAAGCCATTAGAAAGACCAAGGACTTTGTCTGGTCTAAGGATTGCCAAGAAGCATTTGGAGAACTGAAGAAGTACTTGGGCTTTCCCCCTTACTTACTAAGCCCATCACCGATGAAGAGCTTTTTCTAGACCTCTTGGTGGGGCATGAGGTGGTGGCCTCTGTCCTAATTTGGGAGGAGACAGGCATCCAAAAGCCCATGTACTATGTGAGCAAGGTTCTCTACAACGCAAAAACAAGTATCTTCCCATGGAGAAAATGGCATATACGCTCCTGATCACGACCCCCAAGCTCCGACCGTACTTTCAAGCACACACAATTGTCCTTCTAACCGACTAGCCCCTTCGACAAGTGCTCCACAAGCCGGATATCTCCGAAAGAATGGTCAAATGGTCTATGGAACTTAGGGAGTTTGACATTCATTATCGGTCTCGCACAGCTATCAAAGCCCAGGCCTTGGCCGACTTTATTGTGGAAACCACCCTCCCGATTTAGGAAGATTTTACCCCGGATCTCGGCGAGACCAAGGTAGTCCCTCAGTGGACGCTCCACATCGATGGATCCTCCAGCGACACTGGGAGTGGCGTCGGGCTCATCTTAAGTGGCCCGAACGGCTTTACTATCGAGTACGCCCTAAGGTTCAGATTTAGAGCCTCAAACAATGAAGTTGAGTACAAGGCTTTACTGGCCGGGATGAAGATAGCCATGGTGCTATCTGTAGAGGCCCTAAACGCATACAACTACTCACAATTGGTGGTATACCAAGTCAATGGAGAGTTCGAGGCCTGAGGAGAGAAGATCACCCGCTACTTAGAGAAAGCCAAAGAACTTATCGCCAAGTTCAAAGTGTTTCGAATCAACCAGGTTCCCCGAGCCGAAAATTCAAAGGCTGATTCCTTAGCTAGGCTCGCCTCCTCTCTACAGCTCGAGTCCACACGAGCGGTCTACCCTGAAACACTCACTGCACCCAACATCAATGAAACAACTATATTTCCCGGGGCCATTGGGGAAACCTGGATGGATCCTGTCCTCGAGTATTTGTGGGACGGATATCTCTCGGGTGAAAAGAACGAGGCTAGAAAAATCATCTTTCGAGCAGCATAGTACGCAATCTTGAATGATTAACTATACAAAATGGGTTTTACAACTCCTTATTTAAAATGCCTAGGCTCGATTGAGGCTAATTGTGCCCTCCAGGAAGTTCATGAAGGAATCTATAGGAATCACCTCAAGGGGCTAGCCCTTCCTTTTGAGATCTTTCGCCAAGGTTACTACTGGCCTGGGATGTGAGGAGAAGCTATAGAACTGGTGAAAATGTGCAAAAGTTTCTAGCAGTATGCCACCATCTCCCGCAGACCGGCGAATCCCCTCACACTGATCACTAGCCCGCTTCCTTTTGTCATATGGGGGATGGACCTCCTCGGACCTTTCACTGGAGCGCCCGGCCAACGGAAGTACCTCATCGTGGTAATAGATTATTTCATGAAGTGGGTAGAAACCGAACCACTGGCCAGTATCACCGACCATTAGGCCAAGGGTTTCGTCTGGAAGTCAATAGTATGCCGCTTCGGTATACCCCGAGTGCTGGTGACGGACAACGGCAAGCAATTCGATAGTACTTGGTTCAAAACGTTCTGTGATGAGCTGCATATCGAGCACCGCTTCTCCTCCGTCGAGTACCCACAAGCTAATGGACAAGCCAAAGTAACTAACATAACTCTTTTGCATGGCATCAAAAGGAGATTGGACGAGGTGGATCAATAGTGGACGAACCACATGTCGAATATACTCTAGGTGTATGAACCACTACCAGAGCACCCACTGGCGAAACCACTTTTTTCATCATTTACAGCTCCGAAGCCGTCATCCTTTTGGAAATTGGAGTGCCCTCATTCCGAGTATAAAATTTTGAGTGCAATAGGAATGACGAGGCTCTTCGTATGAACGTCGATCTTCTCGACGAAGCACGAGATAAAGCTCAAATCAAGCTGGCCGCCTATTAGAACCGAACCACCGGGTACTACAACTCTCGAGTACGAGGAAGGCATTTTTGGCTTCATGACCTCATTTTGCGAAAGAACGAAATATCTCATCCATGGGAAACAGGGAAGTTGATCCCTAACTGGGAAGGCCCGTACCGCATCAAAAGAGTGTGCCGCCCCGGCACCTTCGAGCCTGAGGAACTAAGTGGAAAATGCATTCCACGTACTTGGAACGCCGAACATCTCTGACGTTTCTTTCAATGAACTCGGACCCTATGTACGAGTTTCAAAAGAAGTTCATTTGAAATAGAAATTGTAATGGGCGATTGTTATAAACAAGTTTTGAAAAAGAAGAAGATTCTATTAAAATTACCAAAAGATACAAAAAAGGCATTAACGACCTTGAGTTACAAAAAGGAAAAATAAAAAAGAGACTTAATCTAGGGCCAGAGCAGCCTCAGCATCAACCTCTGGCTGAGCAATCGCCTCCTCCTTAGAAGGACCTTTAGCCTCAGCCTCCGCAGCAGCAACCTCATCCTCCTCAGGGTCAAGAAGATCGAGGCTTGAGAAGTCTATCTCAGGATGCATCGCCTCGACCTTTCTCTTGGCTTCCAGGAAGCCCTTCAGGAACTGCCTACCCCCCTCTAGGTCATCCGGAAGGTAGCAGAGTCCTGAAAAGCTGCCAGAGCCTCCTCAACAACAGCTCGAGTATGGGCTTCACCCTCCTCCACTAGGCGCTGCATCGCTTGAGTATTATCATCTCTCTGTCGCTCAGCCTCAACCTTGGTATGGAGGGCAACATCCCTCTCTCGGACTACCTCTGTCCTAGCCTGGTTGGCCGCATCCTCCGAAACCCACAGCTGTTGAACGGCCTCGGTTGTGTCCAAGCATCGACGAGATGTAACACAGAAGAGGACTCTCATCTGCAATCAGGTAAATAAGTGTTAGTCAAACACGGATAAAAAAATAGAAGGGAAAGGAAAGGGAAACTAAATACTTGAGAAGGGAAGTCTCACTTGGCCTCGACTGCCGAACAAAGAGCCTCGGTCGGCCTCCTTGCAAGTTCCAAAAGATCACAGGGAGGTATCCCCATGATCAAGTGATCCCGCATCACCTGAGGGTGCATGAATATGAAGTCATCAACCTTCAGGGCCCAGATGGCACCGAGGCCACAGAAGTCATCGGAGCTATAAAAGTGACTGGAATAGTCCTTTGCTTAAGGGAGCATCGCGAAAGACTCTCTAGGTTGATCGGGGTTAGGGACGGGCCTCGAGGCCTCTTCTTGGCCCCTAATCCTGAGGTTTTCTACCTCTCGGCAGTGACAGCTTTCCTCCTCTCCATGGCGAGCTTCCTCGCCTACTCCCTAGCTCTCACCATAGCCTCCATCTCTGCCCAGCACAAAAAAAAAAACAAGTAAGTACAAGTGTAAAACAAAAGTGAAGCATAAATAAAGAAAAAACTACAACTATAAAGGGAAGGGCTCGGGGTTACCACTCTTTAGAGAGGACTCGGGGCATGGGGGGCACAGGCCGCGCCTTGCCAGCTCTTCATTGTCGCAGAGGACCTTCACGTCCAACGGCGAGGCCACAATGGCATCCACGGTCTCCTGCTCACGAGGAACAAGATGGATTGCTGCCTACACTGTGATCGAGCGCACAAGCAGTGCGATCGAGCATAATAGCGCTCGAGCGCCCAAGCCCCCGATCGAGCGCATATCCCACATCGACTAAGAAGTACTCTGCAGTGCAACTGTGATCGAGCGCACCAACTTGCAATCGAGTGAACATGTGCTCGAGCGCTCCAAACCTGCGATCGAGCGCACACGAGCAGTATCCCACATCGGGCAGAAAATACATAGCACTCCAGGAGTTTGCGATCCACTCCAGTTCAACTTTAATCATCAATCGATCGATCATCGAAGATCATCTAGGAGTGAATCCAGAAGGCTTTTAGAAGTAATCCGGAGGGCCTTCGGGAGGAAAATTAGAGGCTGGAGGCCGGAGGCAGCTCGAGGAAGCATGAGCCCCATGGCCAGCTAATCTCCAAGCAAGGCGAAGGGATGAATCCCTAGGTGTAGTTGTTCTTATTTTTCTTTTATTTTATTCAGTTGTAGTTTGGAATTATTTTCGTTAAACGTTGTTATGATTTTTTCTTTAATTTAATTAGCAGATTTCTTATTAGTCCGATGATTGCATGCTTTTTTTCCATATAAGTCCAGTCGTGCTTTTCTTATGTGTATCTGTTTGGGTGTGACTGAGTCCAGTAGATCTCTTTTATAGATTTGTCCATTACTGCAGTATTGTCATTTAGATATATCGTCATCTCTTGATAATTTATAAGTTAGGTCATGTGTGCTTGAAAGTAAAGAGTAATTCATATCAATTACATTAGGGTTTATACATGCACTTTAATTGAATATTTTCCGATTGCCTGTTTGGGATGTGAAACTTGCAATCGAGATAAAAACAACTGAATCAAGTTAGGATTAGGGCAACGAACCTAAGGAGGATTCTCGGAACCTTGTTGTTTTCTTTATCGTCTTATTTACACAATGTTCACAACCAAAAACTCCAATTTTGTCACTTTAACTTTTATCGTTTGTGCTGAGGTTTACACCTTCTTTTGTAATTAGTTTATTTCCTTGTGGAATCAACACCCCAAAACTGTACTACAATTATCGCGTTATGTTTTGGGCGTAATCAAATTTTGGTGCAGTTGCTAGGGAAACGCGCTTAAGTACAAAAAAGTTTGTCAACTTTTGACATGATGGTAGAAGAGTTGTAAATAGTTTTTCATTTCAGCAGCTGTAAAGGCGGTAACTTCGTTCCTTCTTTTAGCTTGCTGCATTAAATTTTTATTTTATTTGATTCTTTCTTTATTATAGTATTTTTATTATTTTGTTACCTCACATGCACAGACACAGAAACGCTATGGGTAGATTTGGTTGTAGGCTTGTGTTAGAGTCAGAATTTAATTCTTTTTCAAATCCTTTATTTGATAATCCATCTAGTCCCAAAGAAATGAGTGAATAGGAAGATCAACCCCCTAGGACACTTAAGGATTACTTGCACCCTAACCGTATGGCCACACCATCGTGTATCATGTTCCCCCCTAATGTTCAACAACCTGATTTTAAACTAGGCATGATCCAATTGCTACCAACTTTCCATGGGTTTGAGAATGAAAACCCTTATATCCAGATTAGGGAATTTGAGGAAGTAGTAGCTGCTTTTCACAGTAGGGCTGATATGATAGACACCGTCAAACTTCGATTTTTCCCCTTTTCACTTAAGGAAAAAGCCAAGGCTTGGCTATACTTATTAAGGCCTAGGTCTATTGGTAGTTGGGATGAGATGACCCGAGTTTTCCTCCAAAAACACTTCCCAAGCCATAAGACCAATAACCTCAAGAGACAAATCTCAAACTTTGCACAAAAAGAGAGTGAAACCTTATATCAAGTTTGAGAATGTTTCAAGGACCTTTTGAATTCTTGTCCACACCATGGGTATGAGAGTTAGTGGGTAGTTAGCTATTTCTATGATGGACTCCTAAGTAGGGAAAGGCAGTTCATAGAAATGATGTGCAATGGGAATTTTCTTCAAAAAGATCCTTACTAAGCCATAGATTTCCTTGATGACCTATCAGAAAAATCCTACACTTGGACAGGACCAAATGCCATAGAAAGCACTAGGAGAAATCAACCCACTGGGATTTATCAACTTAAGGAGGAGGACAGCCTTAAAACCCGTTTAGAGTTCCTAACTAAGGAAATTGAAGCCTTAAAAACCAGAAATGCTAGACTCCCTGAACTGGTTGCTAGGGTAGAGTCCTATAAGCCTTGTTTCATGTGTAACATGGTAGATCATTTACCTAAGTATTGTCCAATTTATTTTGAGATGAAAGAAGAGTGTAATGCTGTAGGTATACCCTTTGGGAAACCACTCTCACCCTACTCTAACACCTACAATCCCGGTTGGAAGAATCACCCTAATTTTAGTTGAAAATCCGATATGCAACCTGCTGCCTACTCTAGTACCCAATGGCAACCGGAAACAACCTCATTTAATGCACCTCAACAATCTTTACCTTTGGAAGATATGTTTAAGTCATTTATGCCAGGTATATGTGAAGAGTGTGGAAGAGCAAGGCAAGATAAATCAACAGTTGTTAGAGGAACAACAAGCGATCAAAGAGGAACAAAAGGTAATAAAGGGTCAACTCACCAAGTTGACTAGTTTCTTGACGATTCAAGAACAATGTCAGTTTCCTTCATAGCCACAACCTAATCCAAAGAGACAACATATGGTGCAAACCTCCAATCCTGAAAATCAAAACACTAGAGAGGTTAATGCCATAATTACTCGCAGCAGTAAGACAATTTATGGTCCCACTCTACCATCACACTTGATTCCTCATACCGTGAGCAACAAGG
The DNA here is from genome assembly GCA_023935145.1 of Bretschneidera sinensis. NCBI lineage: Eukaryota > Viridiplantae > Streptophyta > Magnoliopsida > Brassicales > Akaniaceae > Bretschneidera > Bretschneidera sinensis. The sequence continues at coordinate 13,647,930 of CM043702.1, forward strand.
ATAAAGCCCCCAACGAACAAGAGTCCTGTGATGTTTATCGCCCACCGATGCCTTTCCCTTAAGCACTCCTTAAACCTAAGGAGATAAATACAGCATTAAAAGGTGAGATTCTTGAACAAATCTTCCTCTTTTTCATGTCATAAAACAGATTCCCAACTATGCTAAAGTCATCAATGATCTATACACACTCAAGAGGAAGCACAATGTGAAGAAGATGACATTCTTAATGGAGCAAGCAAGTGCTGTAATTAGCAGTAAGACACCACCCAAATATAAAGATCTGGGTTGTCCAACAGTGGCTTGCCAAATTGGAAATAAACCTTGTGGCCAAGCATTGTTAGATTTGGGTGCTAGTGTGAACCTCATGCTATACTCCATGTACTTGCAGCTCGGTCTAGGTGAGATCAAACCAACCTTTGTGGTACTTCAATTAGCGGATAAATCGGTAAGAAAACCAAGAGGTATTGTAGAAGATGTTTTGTTGCAAATTGATAATTTCTACTATCTTGTTTATTTTTTGGTTTTAGATACTATTTCTACTATAAACACGGAGTTCAAAATTCCTTTGATACTTGGAAGACTATTCCTTGCTACCTTCAATGCCCTCATTAATTGTAGGAATGGCCTAATGACATTATCATTTGGAAATAGGACTCTAGAGGTAAATGATTTTCCGAGTCTCATGGCAACCACATGAAGAGGATGAGTACATAAAAAATAATTCTAACTCTTCGGAATTCATTCTTAATAGTCTTAAGTTCAAATATTCTTCAAATTATCCCCATGTCGTTAATGTTGTTGATGTTTTTGATAAGCCACAGGAATTTATTAAGACATCTTGCCAACCATGCTTTGAGAAGTTGCTTGAGAGAAGTCACATGGATGCGGGAATCAAATATCCTAGTACTGATTTTTGTAGCAGAGCAGTGGCTGGTGCATCCAACTTATATTGTTTTGGGAGGGAATAAGAGCGTCTGGCTGAAGATGTAAAAATTAGCGCTCATGGGAGGCAACCCACAACGTATCCTTTGATTTTTATTATTTTCCATATTTCTTTTTCTTGTTTATTATTATTATCTTGCTGTTTTCCAGTTTTACTTTCGTATTTCTTTTTCAGGGACAAAAATACGAAGCAGTTCAAATGGTGGACCACAATTTTCAGCTTCTGTGCACTTTTGGCTACAAGAGGAGTTTCCTTTACTCTTTCTTTTACATTGAGATCAATGCAATTTTAAGTTGGGGGTGGAGGAAACGAATCTCTTTGTTTCCATATTCTCTATTTCCATACATTTTTTTCTTTTTCCATTGAACTGTTTTGTGTCATTTTCCCTTTCTTTTTGTTTTAAGCATGCTTTGTGGTTGCCTTGGATATAATTCACATATCAATGATATAAATTTAATTGAGATAACATACAACATTTAGAAGGAGTTAAATTTTGTTTCGGTTTGAAATTAATTCAAGTATCAGTCTTCATTTGGTTTGAGACTCTAGTTTGTGGTAAGATAGTATGTTTAGTCTTAAACATTTAGAAAAGTTTTATGTATGATTATTTTTTTAATATTTTTGCGGTCTCAACAAGCTCTAGAACTTGTTTAGAAAACCACTTGAGGCAAATTCCTAGAATGCACATTACTTAGGATATGACATAGGCCATTTTTGGACCGTTTGAGCCTGTTAAACCGACTATCGCTATATTTACCACTAGTCACCTATTTGAGCCTGTTCTTGAAAAAGAATTTGAGCCTTGTTTCTTTCAATAGCCCATTTACTCACCCTTATGAGCCTAAAGAGAATATTTTATCCCTACCTTTCTCTTAAAAGAACTTAGCTATACACATTTGTTGAGAAGCACTTAAAATGAGTAAGGATGGAAATATGAGAAAATATCACTACCATAACCCAAGTACATTAAAGGAGATAAGTTGGGGGTTATGGAAAAGAAAAGAAAAATAAAAAAGGAGGTGAATGGCCTTACTGCCAAAACACAAAAGAAAAGTGAATTATGGCAAAGAAAGAAGAAAAGAAAAGAAAAAGTGGTGATTTGAGAAAAATGCTCGAAAAATGGTTGAAAAAGTTGGGTGTTAAAGAAAGGTTATCTAGTGCTTAAAATTGGTTGTGTTTAAAGCTAAGAGATTAAGTTCTTTTATTTGTGAATCCTTCCCATTCTTTCTTAACCTTTACCTTAGCCTAACGTTACAAGCCTATTAAAGACCTATTGATCAAATGTAACGTGATTTTTCTACAATAATGGAGAGTGGTTTGAAATGTAAGCTTATGGAGCTTGTTTTTGTGATTGATGTCACAAAATTTATCATGTTTTTAGAGGCTGATTACGCCCAAAACATAACACGATTATTGTAGTATAGTTTTGGGGTGTCGATTCCACAGGGAAACAAGTTAAGTACAACAGAATGTGTAGACCTCAACACAAACGATAAAAGATTAAAAGAATCTGAGTTGTTTGAGAAAAAGGGTAATTGTGTAAATAAGTTTTAAATAAAAATGACAAGGTTCCGGAAATCCTCCCTAGGTTCGTTGCTCTAATCATAACTTGATTCAGTTGTTTTTATCTCGATTGCAAGTTTCACATCACAAACAGGCAATCGGAAAATATTCAATTAAAGCGTATTTATAAATCCTAATGCAATTGTTATGAAATCTTCTTTACTTTCAAGCACACATGACCTAACTTATAAATTATTAAGAGACGACGATACCGCAGCAATGGACAAATCTATAAAAGAGATCTACCGGACTCAATCACACCCAAACAGGTACACATAAGAAAAGCCTGACTGAACTTATATGGAAAAGAAGCATGCAACCACCGGAGTTATAATAAATCTACTAATTAAATTAAAGAATAAAACATAACAATATTTAACGAAAATAATTCCAACTACAACCGAATCAAATAAAGGAAAAATAAGAACAACTACACCTAGGGATTCATCCCTTCGCCTTGCTTGGAGACTAACCGGTCATGGGGCTCATGCGTCCTCGAGTTGCCTCTGGCCTCCCAATGATCATCTCTCCCGAACTTCAAACTTTAAACTTCAATTTCCTCCTAAAGGCCCTCTGGATGGCTCCTGAAGGCCCTCTGGATGGCTCCTGAAGGCCCTCTGGATTCATCCCCGATTGATTTCCAAAGCTAAAGTGGAGTGGGTCTTATATAGGCAAATACCAAGAGTGCAATGTGTTTTCCATCCGATGTGGGATGTGAGATATAGAAATATGTTTTCCAACCGATGTGGGATGTGAGATTTAAGCCCAAAATCACGCTGAAATCCCGCACAGCCCGCACAGCCTGACCTTTGTCTACTAAAACTGCCATAACTTTCTATAGAAAAACCTTTTTGATGAACCGTAAAATTCTCCAGAAAATAGACTTCTGGATCTTTCTAAGCATATATGGTTCATCTCCTGGTTCTTCTTGTATCAATACAGTTTAAATTTCAAAGATGATTGATCTGTACGGGCAATTCTCACAATTTAGGGAAACTCCTTTCCAATGCGGGCAGCAGCTGTTGCTCTTTTAAGCCCTCCATCTTGTCCTTCCGAAAGTATTCCTTCACTCCAGTATGCCTCGAGTCTTTGTGCTTCAAGCAATGATAACTTTTCCTCCTCTTTTGAGCTTAAAGTACCTGAAAATGCACCAAAGTAGATCAATGATCCAAGAATGATACTTTAGAGTTGTTAACGTATAAAAGTGCAATTAAAACCTAGATCAACCCTAAAATTCTAACAACTAAGTACTGTTAAGATGCATTTTATGACTCTCATCACAACCCCCAACTAGCTTATTGCTAGTCCCTAGCAATTGAAGCGAAAATAAGAGATGAATTCTATGGTAGGAGTTAAAAACAGAGTAAAGCAATGCTAGCGTTGAACCAAGAGTAATTCACTTTTTGTCTCAAAAATTGCACATAACATACGACACATAGAATCATTAAATTTCACCTAAGTCCAAAAGTAATCCAAACATCAATCTTAAAATCGTTATTGACTCTTAACATCCATCTTACCACAAACCATTAATCCAAACACCCGGATGATTTTATGCATAACATTCATGAATACAAGTCTTGGCCTCTAAAAATATAATAAATTGCGTGACATCAATCACAAAAACAAGCTCCATAAGCTCACTTTTCAAATCACTCTCCATTATTGTAGAAAAATCACACTACATTGGATCAATAGGTCTTTAATAAGCTTGTAACGTTCGGCTAAGGTAAAGGCTAAGAAAGAATGGGAAGAATTCACAAGTAAAAGAACTTAATCTCGTAGTTTTGAACACAGCTCTTTAAACATTGGATAACCTTACTTCAACACCCAACTCTTTCAACCATTTTTCGAGCATTTCTTTCAACAAATCACATTTGTTTCTTTTCTTTCTTTCTTCTTTCTTTGCCATAATTCATTTTTTATTTTATTTTGGCACATAACCATTCACCTTCTTTTTCATTTTTTTTCTTTTCTTTTCCACAACCCCCAACTTATCTCCTTTAATGTACTTGGGTTGCGGTAGTGATATTTTTTTTCATATTTCAACCCTTACTCCTTTTAAGTGCTTCTCACAACATGTGTATAACTAAGTTCTTTTAAAAGAAAGGTAAGGATAAACATATTTTTAGGCTCATAAAGGTAAGTAAATGGTTTATCGAAAGAAACACGGCTCAAATAGGTGACTAGTGATAAATATAGCAATGGTAGGTTTGAAGGGCTCAAACGGTTCAAAAATGGCCTATATCATATCCTAAGTAGTGTGCATTCTAGGAATTCACCTCAAGTGATTATCAAGTAAGTTCTAGAGCTTTTCAAGACCGCAAAAGTATTCACAAAATAATCACACATAAAACTTTTCTAAATGCTTTCGATTAATCATACAATCTTACCACAAGCTAAAGTCTCTAACCAAATCAAGATTTATACTTAAAATTAATTTCAAACCGAATCAAGATTTAACTACTTCTAAATGCTATATGCTATCTCAATTAAGCTCACCTTATTGACATGTGAATTACATCCAAGGCAACCACAAAGCATGCTTTAAAACAAAAAGAAAGGGAAACAGACACCAAGAAGTTCAATGGAAAAAGAAAAATATGTATGGAAATAAAGAATATGGAAACAAAGAGATGTGTTTCCTCCACCCCCAACTTAAAAATTGCATTGACCTCAATGTAAAAGAAAGAGTAAAGGAAACTCCCATTGTAGCCAAAGGTGCACAGAAGCTGAAAATTGTGCTCCACCATTTGAACTGCTTCGTTTATTTGTCCCAGAAAAATAAATACAAAAGTAAAAACTTGGAAAACAACAAGATAATAATAATAAAAGAAATATGAAAAACAATAAAAATAAAAGGATACATTGTGGGCTGCCTCCCACGAGCGTTAAGTTTTACGTCTTCAGCCGGACGCTCTTATTCCCTCCTCGAAAAGCATAGGTTGAATGCACCCGTCACTGCTTCATTGCCAAATTCGGTGCTTCTATGCTTGGGAGGGGCCTCAAGGATGTCATCAGTAACATCCGCAAATTTTGGCTCAATATGTTCTCTAATGAAGCCATGAATGAGGGTGGACTCTAATGGATTGAGGTGCTGGACCTTTTCCATGAATGAATCCATCATGTATGCTTGGTGGCTTTCGTCCACATCCTCTGATTTCTTCGTTGTTGGAATGTGTAAGGACTTACCACTTACTATCTTAATGGTATTCACCTCCTTCAAATTTTGTTGCACCAGGTGCTGACCATGGGGTGTGGACTGAGCTTGAGCAGGGAACTTACCTTGCTCAATCACACTCAAGTAGCTCATTAATTTGGACACTTGGCTCTTAATTTCTTTATGCTCTTCCATCACCTGCGTAAATAATGCCTCAAGCCTTTGGTTTGTCTTACCTTGTGCCTCTATAAAGACCTGTAAGGTGTCTTCTAATGAGTTTCTAGAGGATGAGGGTGCATGATAAGGTGCAGGGGATGATCTAGGGGGCTGTGCATGCTGGTTTTCAGATTTCCAGCTGAAGTTGGGGTGATTTCGCCACCCCGGGTTATAAGTGTTAGAGAAAGGTGCAAGAGGCTTCTTGTACATGCCTAAGGCATTACATTGTTCCTCATACAACCCTCTCATATCAGCAAATGTGGGGCATTCTTGGAGCAGATGATCTACCCCGCCACACACAAAACACGGCTCTAAAGACTTGGCATGATTAATCACGTGTGTTGGCTTTAAGCTCTTAGTCTTTAGCTCATTTATCTCCCTAGTGAGCATCTCGACCTTGGCTCTAAGGTTATCCTCTTCCCGAAGATGGTAAATTCCACCACCATTTGGTTGCCCTATAGGTCGTGAACTATTTGTGCTTTCAGTAGCACTGGGTCCAGTCTAAGTGTGAGCTTTTTCAGCAAGCTCATTGAGGTACTCTATGGCCTCATCAGGATCTTTCTGTAAAAACCCACCATTACGCATCATCTCTACGAATTGGCGCTCTCTATAGGTAAGTCCCTCATAGAAATAGCTCACTAAGCACCAACTCTCATACCCATGGTGAGGGCACATACTCAATAACTCCTTAAATCTCTCCCAAGACTGATATAAAGTCTCACTATCCTTTTGTGCAAAGGTGGAGATTTGCCTCTTCAAAGTGTTGGTCTTATGTTGGGGAAAGTATTTGTTAAAGAAAGCCCGAGTCATCTCAGTCCACGACCCAATAGATCATGGTCTAAGTGAGTATAGCCAACTCTTGGCTCTATCCTTCAAAGCGAAAGGAAAGAGCTTAAGTTTCATAATGTTATGAGTTTTGTTTTGACTATGAAAAGTTGCAACTACTTCCTCAAACTCTCTAATGTGCACATATGGCTTTTCGTTATCCAAGCCATGGAATATAGGGAGTAATTGAATCATCCCTAGTTTAAGATCTTGATGGTGAGTATTGGATGGAAACATGATCCATGATGGTATGGCTGTGCGTGTAGGGTGGAGGTAATCCTGAAGTGTCCTAACAACATTCTCATTATGGTTATCGGCCATGTTAACAAAATCCTCTAGATTCTCACTTGAGTTTTCTCTATGGGTCTAGGTGAGGTTTCACTATCAGACTTGGAAGGAGAGGGTAATTCTAGCTCAGGTCCTCTAATGAATCGACCTCGCAGATCTCTTGTCTAAGCATGCACCAAATGAATCAGAGAGGAGATAAAATAAATAAAACAAGAATTTTTTTTTTTTTACCCATCACACTCGAAGTTGACAAGCTTCCTTGTACTTAAGCGGGTTTCCCCGGTAACGGCACCAAAATTTGATTACACCTAAAACATAACGCGGTTATTGTAGTATAGTTTTGGGATGTCGATTCCACAGGGAAACAAGTTAAGTATAACAAAAGATGTAAACCTCAACACAAACAATAAAAGATTAAAAGAATCTGAGTTGTTTGAGAAAAAAGGTAATTGTGTAAATAAGTTTAAAATAAAAATGACAAGGTTCTGGAAATCCTCCCTAGGTTCGTTGCTCTAATCATAACTTGATTCAGTTGTTTCTATCTTGATTGCAAGTTTCACATCACAAATAGGCAATCGGAAAATATTCAATTAAAGCGCATTTATAAATCCTAATGCAATTGTTATGAAATCTTCTTTACTTTCAAGCACACATGACCTAACTTATAAATTATCAAGAGACGACGATATATCTAAACGACGATATCGCAGCAATGGACAAATTTATAAAAGAGATCTACCGGACTCAATCACACCCAAACAGGTACACATAAGAAAAGCCTAACTGAACTTATATGGAAAAGAAGCCTGCAACCACCGGAGTTATAATAAATCTACTAATTAAATTAAAGAATAAAACATAACAATATTTAACGAAAATAATTCCAACTACAACCGAATCAAATAAAGGAAAAATAAGAACAACTACACCTAGGGATTCATCCCTTCGCCTTGCTTGGAGACTAACCAGTCATGGGGCTCATGCGTCCTCGAGTTGCCTCTGGCCTCCCAATGATCATCTCTCCCGACCTTCAAACTTTAAACTTCGATTTCCTCCTAAAGGCCCTCTGGATGGCTCCTAAAAGCCCTCTGGATTCATCCCCGAATGATTTCCAAAGCTAAAGTGGAGTGGGTCTTATATAGGCAAATACCAAGAGTGCAATGTGTTTTCCATCCGATGTGGGATGTGAGATATAGAAATATGTTTTCCAACCAATGTGGGATGTGGGATTTAAGCCCAAAATCACGCTGAAATCCCGCACAGCCCGCACAGCCTGACCTTTGTCTACTAAAACTGCCATAACTTTCTCTAGAAAAACCCTTTTGATGAACCGTAAAATTCTCCAGAAAATAGACTTCCGGATCTTTCTAAGCATATATGGCTCATCTCCTGGTTCTTCTTGTATCAATACAGTTTAATTTTCATAGATGATTGATCTGTACGGGCAATTCTCACAATTTAGTGAAACTCCTTTCCAATGCGGGCAGCAGCTATTGCTCTTTTAAGCCCTCCATCTTGTCCTTCTGGAAGTATTCCTTCACTCCAGTATGCCTCGAGTCTTTGTGCTTCAAGCAATGATAACTTTTCCTCCTCTTTTGAGCTTAAAGTACCTGAAAATGCACCAAAGTAGATCAATGATCCAAGAATGATACTTTAGAGTTGTTAACGTATAAAAGTGAAATTAAAACCTAGATCAACCCTAAATTGCTAACAATTAAGTACTGTTAAGATGAAACTTGTATTCACGAATCTTATGCATAAAATTGTTTGGATGTTCGGATTAATGGATTGTGGTAAGATGGATGTTAAGAGTCAATAACGATTTTAAGATTGATGTTTGGATTACTTTTGGATTCGGGTGAAATTTAGTGATTCTTTGTGCTGTGTGTTATGAGCAATTTTTGAGATAAATGTGAATTACTCCTTATTTAACATTAGCATTGCTTTACCTTGTTTTGATTATCACCGTAGAATTCATCTCTTGTTTTCGCTTGATTTGCTAGGGACTAGCAATAAGCTAGTTGGGGGTTGTGATGAGAGTCATAAAATGCATCTCAACAGTGGTTAATTGTTAGCATTTTAGGATTAATCTCGGTCTTTATTGCGCTTTTATATGTTAATAACTCTAAAGTGATATTATTGGACCACTGACTTATTTAAGTGCATTTTCAGGCACTTTGAGTTCAAAATAGAAAAAGAAGCGATTGTTGCTTAAAGAGCCAAGATCCCATGCTTCCGGAAGGACAAGATGGACTGCTGCCTGCACTGCGATCGAGCGCATAAGCAGTGCGATCGAGTGCAATAGCGGTCGAGTGCCCAAGCCCGCGATCGAGCGCACGTCCCACATCGACTAAGAAGTACTCTACAGCGCAACTTCAATCGAGCGCACCAACTTGCGATCGAGCGTACATGCGCTCGAGCACACCAAACCTGCGATCGAGCGCACACGAGCAGTATCCCACATCGAATAGAAAACACATAGCACTCCAAGAGTTTTCCTATATAAGACCCACTCCAGTTCAGCTTTAATCATCAATCGATCGATTATCAGAGATCATCTGGGAGTGAATTCAGAAGGCCTTTAGGAGCAATCTGGAGGGCTTTTGGGAGGAAAATTAGAGGCCGAAGGCAGCTCGAGGAAGCATGAGCCCCATGGCTAGTTAATCTCCAAGCAAGGCGAAGGGATGAATCCCTAGGTGTAGTTGTTCTTATTTTTCTTTTATTTGATTCAGTTATAGTTTGGAATTATTTTCGTTAAATGTTGTTATGATTTATTCTTTAATTTAATTAGTAGATTTCTTATTAGTCCGGTGATTGCATGCTTCTTTTCCATATAAGACCAGTCATGCTTTTCTTATGTGTATCTGTTTGGGTGTGATTGAGTCCGGTAGATCTCTTTATAAATTTGTCCATTGCTGCGGTATTTTCATTTAGATATATCATCGTCTCTTGATAATTTATAAGTTAGGTCATGTGTGCTTGAAAGTAAAGAGTAATTCATATCAATTACATTAGGGTTTATATATGCACTTTAATTGAATATTTGCCGATTGCTTGTTTGGGATGTGAAACTTGCAATCGAGATAAAAACAACTGAATCAAGTTAGGATTAGGGCAACGAACCTAGAGAGGATTCTCGAGACCTTGTTGTTTTATTTATCATATTATTTACACAATTTTCACAATCAAAAACTCAGATTTTGTCACTTTAACTTTTATCATTTGTGTTGCGCTTTACACCATCTTTTGTAATTAGTTTGTTTCCCTGTGGAATCGACACCCCAAAACTATACTACAATTACTGCATTATGTTTTGGGCGTAATCACCGAGTACTGACAACTACCCATCCGACATGGCCGTACCTACTAATCTGGAAGTGGGCCTTGAAAACATCTAGATTTATTAGCCCGCCCACTTTTGTGCAGACACAGATAAAGGCTATGATCAGCTGTACCGAGGTCGGCACTAGCTGACACAGAGCAATATCAAAGTACCAGAGTATGGAATAAAAAAAGGGTGAAGGGGGAAGCGAAGCCCGACCTTCATGTGGTGTTCATACACACAATTCGTAGGTCGCGCGGCTCTGAAAGGCATCCCAAGCCCTTTCCTCTACCGTGGTTAGCCGGAGGGCATACTCGCACGGGATGCCATACGACTTATGGATTACTTCTAAATCTTCTTCTCTCAATTGCCTGGGGACCTCATTGGCCGCAAACTCTTATTCCTCCATTTCCTCCACTACCGAGGTCCCCCTAATATCAGCTAGGACCTCATCCATCCCAACCCCAGAGGAGGAGTCCTCTTCATACTCCTCCACAGTAGGGATGTAAGGCACCATTGCCAAGGGCCCCTCCCTAACTATGGCCCTTTCCTAGGTCTCACTCCTAGAGGAGGATGTGTCCGACCCCGTTTCCTCGGTACTACCGCTATCTCTATCATTACCACTACTCCTACTACTACCACTTACACTACTTGGTTGGTCCCGATAACTATCAAATGAAGACATGCTGAAATTAAAGCAAGGGAGACTCACTAAAGTCCAAAGGATTCGGACTCGAACTCCCCTCTCGGCTGAAATCTTCAGAAAACCCTCCTTAGTGACCCTCCAACACCACACCCCTAAATGCACAAACAGAATGACCGAGCCAAGATGTGAGCCCAAATCACCCACTAGGAAGTATCAAAGCACCGATCTTTCATGAATCAAAGACGAGGACGAGGACTCTCTGGCTTCAAAGGCAAGGACAAAAGCTCACAGAAAAAACTCTCAAGAAAGTGTTTTGGACGAAGCCGAGTGCTCTCAAAATTCTCTCTGAAGGCATCGGAGCATCCTCGGAGGCATCCCCTTTGATGACCCCTTAGCTCATCTTCTTTTCCCTATGCAGATTCCCTTGAGGCCCGGTCTTCAACTCAGCGACAGATTTTTGGCGGCAACAACACGCTATCAGATAAAGAATTTTGAAATCTTAAATTAAGCTTATCACTTATTAATTTCCTTATCATAAACCCCCAATTTCCAAAGATAAATGAAAATCCTTTATTCTTTCTTCTTTTTTTGCATTATATCCTTCATTCAGTACACATCGATGGTTACCATCTTGAAATCTCACCCTCTTAGCTGAATCTCACACATGAGTTCTTATTATGCTTCGATCAAAGCAGAGATAAACCCAATACCTTTATATCGAATCCACATAGAAATACCTCATTCCTATTAAGGCCTATGGTGACATCAGTAAGGAATACTCCTAAAATCATGAATGGCATTCCAATCACCCATGGTTCTACAGTCATTTTTCAAAAGAATGCTTTGAATCCATTTTCATGGACTAAGATCGTGGCCCATCCTGGACACTTTCTTCAACGACTGGTTAGATCAAGTAGCATGGGAGAAATAGGATTTACTCTAAAATGTAGGGGTTTACGATTTCATGACATTATGCAAAAATCCTCGCCAAATTGATTTTAAATTTATTAGAGCATTAAAACACTTTTGGGCATAAAATTTTTCCATTCAAATTTGGAACCATGGTGTTGATGCCCAAAATATGTTGCTAAACTGGAGGTCAATGCTTCAATGCTTGTACAAGAAAATATGGGTGAACTAGGGGATCACCAGAGGGAAAAGGGTGGGTGATTCCTCCAAGGACACTCCGACGTTCTTGTTAACACAAGGTTTTGAGGAAATGGGAAGAGATATGATTAGTGCTCTAGTAATGAGTTCGTAAAAACTGAAGGTGATTTGGGTTTGCATACCTGGGACATTTTATAGTGTTATGGAGGTGAGGTCCCCCACGTGGTAGGGATGGTGCGATCCCGGAGATCCCGTCCTCTATTGAAATGTCTAGTTGCATGTCTTTGGGATGGTTGTAATCCCTATAATCAAGCTTTCATGTCTGCATGGGGAGTTCGGGAGTGGTGGCGACTACCCATGGCTTTGCCCATATGTTACTATACCGTTGGATGAGGATAGTCCATGTGTCACTGTGCTATTGGGTATGAACCGCCTACGTGTCGCTAGGTTATTGGATGAGGATTATCCACGTGTCGCTGTGCTATTAGGTAAGAACTGTCTACGTGTTGCTAGATTATTGGTTGAGGATCACCCAAGTGTCGCTGCACTGTTGGACGAAGGGGTTGTCATTGTGCTGTCATGCCATTGGTGGGTGCATCTATTAGCTGCATCAAAGGCCCCCCACTTCATCGAGTACATTTGTGTGCCCTAAAGAAGTATGATAAGGCTCGATCTTGGGGATGTTGGTCCGAGCATATGAGCAGCAGTCAATATACTTGGCTTTGGAGATGTTGGTCCGAGTATATGAGTAGCTCTCAATATGCTTGGAGTTGGAGACGTTGGTCCGAGGATTGGAGCAGCAATCAATATGCTCGGCCTTAGAGACGTTGGTCCAAGCATATGAGCAGCAGTCAATATGCACAGCCTTGGAGATATTGGTTTGAGCATATGAGCTACAGTCAATATGTTTGGCCTTGAAGTCGTTGGTCCGAGCATATTAACCATATGAGTAGTAGTCAATATGCTTGGCCTTGGAGACATTGGTCCGATTATGTGAACTGCAATTAATATGCTCAGGCTTCGAGACGTTGGTTTGAGCATATGAGCAGTCAATATGCTCGGCTTTGGAGACGCTGGTTTGAGTATATGAGCAGCAGTCAATATGCTTGGCCTTGGAGATGTTGGTCTGAGCATATGCGCAGTAGTCATTATGCTCAGCTTTGGAAACGTTGTTCTAAGCATATGAGTAGCAGTCAATATGCTCGGCCTTTGAGACGTTGGTCTGAGCATGTGAGTAGCAGTCAATATGCTCGGCCTCGGAGACGTTGATCTAAGCATGTGAGCAGCAGTCAATATGCTCAGCCTTGGAGTCATTGGTCCGAGCATACAAGCAACAGTCAATATGCTCAGCCTCAAAAACGTTGGTCCGAGCATATGAGAAGCAGTCAATATGCTCGGCTTTGGAGACGTTAATCTGAGCATATGAGCGGTAGTCAATATGCCCGACCTTAGAGACGTTAGTCCGAGCATATAAACAGCAGTTAATATGCTCGGCCTTGGAGACGTTGGTCTGAGCATATGAGCTACAGTCAATAGGCTCAGCCTTGGAGATACTAGTCCGAGCATGTGAGCAGCAGTCAATATGCTCAGCCTTAGAGACCTTCAATCTACGCCATTCATTTTTTATATCGTTATTGGATTTTTAGACTTCTTTTCCTGTAGTTTTTGGTGAATTCTTGGGCTTTTTATTTTGAAGTTTTTGGTTGATTCTTTGGCTTATTTTTTGGAGTTTTTGGTGGACTTTTAGGCTTCTTGCCTTTTTGGGCACAAATCAAACCTTTGGTGTTGGGCCCTAGGAAATCATTTTTACCTTCTAGGCCCAACATGATGATACTTGGGTGTTCTTCATAACCCATTTACACGTGGTAGTAGAGTGGAAACGATGGCATCATTATTGATTGGTTCCCTTGGGGAATAGAACAGTACTTCGAGCAGGCAAAATGTCGCGTCATTGCGACTAGGGGCTCTTAAGGAAATTAAAAGTAACCTCGATTACTTTGACCATCACATCCTCCCAACTATAAGGTTTAACTCTCCTCGTTTGTCATGCCTATCTTCCTATATAAGGGTGTTTGCTCCTCATTTTACTTCACTTCACTTCACTTGTAAATAGAGAAGAAATTTGAGAGCCCACAAACTCGTCCAAAAAGTTTGAGAGTGCTCAGAGTTGATTTCTGTGGGAGAGTGCTCGGAGTTGTCTTGAGTTTAAATGGTGATTGAGGTTCGAGGGTGCTTGAGGTTCGACGGTGCTTGAGCTTCAAGGGTGCACGAGGCTTTGGCTGAGGAGGAAATGCTCGGGCCATCATATTTTGGTGAGTTTCTTATGTCTATTTTTTCATGTCTTTAGCAGATAGATTTCAAGATAGGCCCAGTAGTCGTAGTGCCGATAGTACGTCCAGGGAGACGGGGTTGAGCTCGTCCTCCATCGGGAGTGACTCATCGGATGGTGCTGAGGTAAGGGAGGGGCCACTGGCCATGGTGCCTTACGTGGCAGTGGAAGAGGAGGAGTACGAAAAGGACTCCACCTCTAGGAGTGAGGACGAGGTAGATACTGCCTTAATTGAGTTGAGAGGCGATATGGCTGTGGAGGAGAGGGAGTAGGGGATGTTCACGGTGAATGTTGTACCTAGCCAAATGGAGGAGGAAGATCTAGAGGTGATCTGTAAGACATATCATATTCCCAAAGAGTATGTCCTTAGGCCAGTCAGGGTTGGGGAGAGGGCATGTGATGTTCTTTCAAGCCACATACCCTATGAAATTTGTGTGTATGAGCAACACATGAGGGTCGAGCTCCGATTTCTCTTTCATCCCTTCTTTTGCGCAGTACTAAGGTACTTTGACATAGCACTGTGCTAGCTGGTACCAAACTCGGTGCGGCTAATTATGGCCTTTATCTGTGTTTGTACAAAGGTGGGAGGACTGATGAACATCAACTCCTTCAAGGCCCACTTCCAGATAAGAAAGCACGGCCAAGCTGGGTGGGTCTTGATCAGCTTGAGGGCGAAAAGAAGGTTATTGAGGAAGACACCCTCTTTGATTAAAATGTAGAAGAAGTCCTTTTCCTTCGTCCAAAGTGAGAGTAGTTTTGGGGTTCCGCTCTCTTAGGGCTTGGAATGGGCGAGAAAATGCAAAAAATCGAGCCTCTTGTTCTGCGAGCAAGAGACGTGGAATGCCATGGTGGCCATACCCCTAGACATGGAGGTTCTATACGATAATGAGGAATTGATGAGGTGTGACCTCTACCCTCAATGCCTTGAGGAGTCTATAAAGAGTGGTAACACCTGCGCCCACTACTTTATACTTGTGCCCTTTTTCCTTTTGTTTATCATTCTTTTTATGTTTGGTATTACACTCTTGTCCGTTCATTCTATACTTATGCATTTTTTATTCTATATTTGAGCAGAGATGGAAGCGACGGCCAAAGCCAGGGAGTGGGCCAGGAAACTCACCTTGGAGAGAAAGAAGGCAGCCTAAGCAGGGAAGCAGCCTGTTTCTACCCTAATCACGAGGAAGAGGCCACAGGTTCCTTCCCCCACTCCTATAGATCAGGTGAGCCCTCCCGAGCTCTCCCTTGAGATGGTGGTTACTCCTGCTATACCCCAGGCTTGGTCTTCATCCCACGGGTCCCCTTCAGGTGCGACAATCTTCACGCCCAACTAGGGCTTAAAGACTGACTATTCCATCTTTTTTCATGCCTGGGTGGCTCTGGAACACTTAGTCTTGGGGGTCCCACCTTTGGACATACTGGAGTTCTTACGAAGGCCAATCGAGGCACTCTGCTTTGCTGCTGAGGCCTTGACTTCTCAAGTGAAAATCTCTTCATTTCTTTTTCTTAGATTTTCTCTTTAACTCGGTAGCTAACGATCTTTGTCTTATTTCAGTCGGGTGTACTGCTGTCAATGTTGTCGCACTGATGAATAGGCACGGCTGAGAAGCTGGGTAGGGCCTAGCAGAAGGTGTATGAGAGTGTCGTGCTCATCCGCCAGCTACAAGCGTCTTTAAAGGCGGCCGACCAGGCCAGGGTTGAGGCCGCTCGAGAGAGGGATGTTGTTGTGGCCTCGGAGTAACGGCTCAGAAAAAAGGCCTATGCTCTTACTCAGAGGGCTGTGGAGGATACCCTGGCTACCTTTAAGGACTCAGCTTCCTATCAGGGGGCTGTCGAGAAGGAAGGGGGTCTGTAGTACCTTGAGGGATTTTTTGGAGGCCAAGAGGAAAGCTGAGGCCCTCTACCCCCAAGTCGACTTCTCAGCTCTAGACCTAGAAGCCCTTTGGAGAAGGAGTCGACCGCAGTTAATGAGGGCTACGAGGAGGAAGTGGCTACCTAACTAGAGGATGGGGTCAAGGTTAAGGTCGAGGAGGAGGTGTCTACCTTACCGAATAGTGTGCCTGCAGGGGCGGTCGCCCCCTAAGGACTTTTTTTCCAGTTTTCTTTCTTTTTGTAATTCAAGGCCGATAGTTCATCTACATAACCCTATTATGTGACTTAATGAAATTGTGGGTTTTTTCATCAATTGGTTATCCCTTACTAAAATCGTACTTTTGACTTTACAACCTTAGTTTTTTTAGCCACACTCGAGGCATATGCTATTGGTAGAACTTTCGGAGGTTTTCGGTGTTCCAAGTGCAGGGAATTGGTTTACGACTTAGTTCCTCGAGCTCGAAGGTGCTGAATCGACATACCCTTTTAATACTTTACTGGTCTTCCCAGTTTGGGATGAGATTCCCCGTTTCTTGTGGACGAGATACTTCACTCTTTCGTAGGATGAAGTCATACAACTAGAAGTTTTTTCTTTGGACCCAAGAGTTGTAATACTTGGCGACCCTTTGCTGATAGGCGGCTAATCAAATTTGAGCCTTATCTTGAGCTTTGTCGATAAGATCGGCATTTATCCATAGGGCCTCTTCGTTCTTATGTTTCTTAAATTCTGTACTCGAGTGAGGGTATCCGATTTTTAAGGGGATGACCGCTTTAGAGCTGTACGCCATGAAGAAGGAGGTTTCTCCTGTGAGTGTTTGGGCGGTGGTTCGGTACGTCCAAAGTATGTTTGGCAAATGGTTAGCCCACTGTTTGTCTGCCTTATCTAGTCTCCTCTTGATGCCTTGTAGAAGCGTCTTGTTGGTTACTTCGGCTTGTTCGTTAGCTTGTGGGTACCTGACGAAGGAGAATCAGTGTTTGATGTGCAATTCTTCGCAGAACGCTTTGAATCGGGCACTGTCAAATTGTTTGCCATTGTCGGTCACCAATATATGGGGAACACTAAAATGGCACTCTATGGACTTATAAACAAAGCTTCGAGCTTTGTGGTTGGTTATGCTAGCCAGTGGTTCTGCCTCTACCTACTTAGTTAAGTAATCTATCACCACAATGAGGTGCTTTCATTGACCGGGCGCTTCGGTAAAGGGGCCGAGGAGATCCATCTCCCACATGACGAAAGGAGAATGGGCTCATGATCGAGGTAAGAGGGTTAGCCGATCGGTGGGGTACTAGAGAGTACCGATGATAGCTTTTGAACTTCTTAACTAATTCCATGGCCTTCTTTTGCATCTTGGGGCCAGTAGTAGTCTTGTCGTAGTATTTTGAAGGCCAGGGCCCAGCCTCTTAGGTGGTTTTTGCAGATTCCTTCGTGAATCTCCTAGAGGGCGTAGTTAGCTTTGGTGGGCCCCAGACACCTTAGGTAAGGTGTTGTGATGCCTCTTTTGTATAACTGGTCATCTATGACCGCATACCATGATGCTTGGGAGACGATCTTCCTGGCTTCACCTCTTTAGTCAGGGAGCTGGCCGTCTCGCAAATACCAGAGGATCGAATCGATCCAGGTTTCTCCTTCGGTTATCGGTAACATAGGGATCTCTTCAATGCTTGGGGCGACGAGTGTTTCGAGGTAGATCGTCTACGTGGGCTCAGGTTGGCGGGAGGAGGCGAGTCGAGCCATGGAATCAACTTTTGAGTTTTTCATCTGGGGGACCTAGGTTATCCGAAATACTTTGAACTTAGCGGCGAGTTCTTTGGGTTTCTCTAGGTAGCAGTTGATCTGCTCTCCTCGAGCTTTGAATTCTCTGTTAATTTGGTTCACTACTAGCTGCGAGTCGTTGTATGTGTCTAGGGCTTTGATGGTTATCACCTTAGCCAACTTCATTTTGGCAAGTAATGCCTCATATACTCTGCTTCATTGATGGAGGCACTGAATCCGAACCTTAAGGCATACTTAATGGTGAAACCGTCTGGGCTGCATAAGATGAGCTCGACATTGCTTCCGGCGCTGTTGGAGGATCCATCAACATGAAGGGTCCACTGCCGAACTTTCTCGGCCATCTCGAGGTCTAAGGTTGGGTCTGATTTGCCTTGGAGGGTTATCTCTATGATAAAGTCTGTGAGAGCCTAAACCTTGATGGATTTATGGGGATGATACCGGATGTTGAACTCTCCAAGCTCTACAGACCACTTGACC
Organism: Bretschneidera sinensis; assembly: GCA_023935145.1. NCBI lineage: Eukaryota > Viridiplantae > Streptophyta > Magnoliopsida > Brassicales > Akaniaceae > Bretschneidera > Bretschneidera sinensis. The sequence goes on from CM043702.1 coordinate 13,666,449, forward strand.
ATCCCTACAGAGACATCCGACTTGCGGAGCACTTGTCTCAGTGGCTGGTTTGTTAAGAGGATGATGGTGTGTGCTTGAAAGTATGGCCGAAGTTTCCATGCTGTGATTAGGAGAGCGTACGCCATCTTTTCTATCGGGAGATACCATGTTTCAACATTGTGGATGATCTTGTTTACATAGTACATGGATCTTTGGATGCCCTCTTCCTCTTGGATCAGGATAGAAGCCACTACTTCCTATCCGATCGATAGGTATAAGAAGAGTTCTTCGCTGGTGACGGGTTTGGTCGAAAGTGGGGGTGAGCTCAAATATTCTTTTAGCTATTCGAAAGCTTTCTGACAGTCTTTAGTCCAGGCGAAGTCCTTCGCTTTTCTGATATCTTTGAAGAAAGGGAAGCACTTCTCCACGAATTTTGACATAAACCGGCTAAATGCGGTTACCCGCCCTGTCAACCATTTCACTTCTCTTACTGTCCGAGGGGGGGTCATGCCGAGGATGGCCTCAATTTTTTTTGGGTTGGCCTCTATGCCTCTTTGGGTTACCATAAAGCCGAGGAACTTCCCCCCAGTGACTCTAAAAGCACACTTCGCAGGGTTCAGCTTCATTTGATGACGTCGAAGCACCTCGAATGCTTCCTTCAGATTAGCTTCGTGGTCTTTAGCTTCGACACTTTTGACCAACATATCATCCAAATAGACTTCCATATTCCTCCTGATCGGCTCGTGGAAGATCTTGTTTATGAACCGTTGATACGTTGCCCTAGCATTTTTAAGGCTGAAAGGCATGACCTTATAGCAGTACAATCCCTGGCCGGTGACGAAGGCCATTTTCTCCTGATCAGATTCATGCATGAGGATCTGGTTGTAGCCAGAGTAGGCATCCATGAAAGTTAGGAGCTCATACCCCAACGTTGCATCGACCAGCTGATCAATCCATGGCAGCAGAAAGCTATCCTTCGGGCAGGCTTTGTTCAGGTCCATGAAATCGATGTAGATTTGACACTTAACATTGGGTTTTTTTACCATCACCACGTTGGACACCCGGTCGTAATAATCCGTTTCTCGGACAAAATTCACCCTAAGGTTTATGAAGAGGATTTGGTTAGTTTTATGAATAGCTCAAGTAACTCAAATAACTCTACTTGATTTGCTCCTTGAGCTGCTGTGAACTACTTGATTAGTTTTATGAAGAGGATCACTTGGAAGTTTGCTCCTTGAGCTTATACAAACTACTTGTTTGTTGAAGATCTTTTAATGCTATGACGCTCCTTGAGCTGCTACTTTGAGAGAAACTACTGCTACTAGTGCTCCTTGAGACGATTTGGTTTAGTTTTGCATTTTGTTTAGTTAGTTGAGTGTGTATGTCCTTGGAAGTGTGCTAGTACCTTGGTATTTATAAGCCTTCAAGACTTAACCTCAAAGCGTAACTTTTCCATTTCTTCAAGTTTTATGTCTCCATGATCATAGATGAGTCATTTTCTATTTTTCTTGGGGTGCAATCCCCATTACTTGCTTATCTTCTGGTTTTTTGCTTCAGATCATGCCATATGTCCCACTTTTTTCTTTTTTTTTGCCATGATCAACCACTACATCTTTTGTTTGAGTTGCACTCCCATTGATACTCCATGGATTAGAACTTTCAAGTTCATGACTGCAACAAAATAGTCATGTTTCCTATTCTTTCTCCCATTTAATTGGCTAGCTAATGATATTGTATCGCATTACCATCCAAATGAATCATAATTGCTAAGTACTAGCAAGTTATTCTGGTTGGATAATGATGTATTGTCACTTGACCATCTAATCCACTCACTATTCTTAAGTGTTAGGAAGTGGTTATCCTAATTTATCTTTACTAAACCGGTAGTGGGAAGATAAATAAGTGATTTAAAATTAAAATGGATAAATATCTTGATCTACATGGTAGACTTATTGGTGCCATGACCTGTTTTTTGAGCCAACTATAAGTGGCCTTTAATTTTATCTTTTTTACTATAACCCCAACCATTTGATTTTTGGATGCAACCAACTCATATTAATCTCTAATAGAATGATTAATTTAATAGAACATGGATTAATTTGACTTGTATTAAACCTATGACCTATTAAATTAATTAAATGGCCCAAAGAGCCTATTTAATTATTGTTACTAATTTTGGTCTATTCCGAGATTTCCCAATTGGTCATTAATTTGGCTCGAATTCCTTGGGTCCAAATTAAGTGCGAATAAGTTATTTTTTAAGTTAGAGGAAAATGGAAAAAGATTGCACAAATAATATTAGATTATTTACAATAATGAGAGAATCAAACCAAAGGTTTTGGATTATTAATCTCCTTCAAGATTTTATCAATTACAAAAGACTCACTCCTCTCATTATAGAGTTTGGAAAACAAAGTTTTATAAGGGAGGTAATAACAACAATTTTGCTTTGTGTACTGCAGTTGATTATTGCTTATTTTTTGGTTTAGCCTCTTGGTTAATTTATGTGTGCTTCTTCATTTTCTATTGCTTTTGCTTTCTGTTGATGCCAAAAATCTGCATAGTAATCAAATGGCTAGGAATCGAAACCTGCACACATGAAACAAGGAGAAATCCTAAAAAGTAACTAGAAGACCGGAGGGATTGTGCCACCGGGGGTACTCTCTAATGCCTAAGTTAGTATAGGGATTTAGATAATATAGAGAGTTGTGGAAAATAAGTAGATGTCAGTAATGATTGAATGTACCTTTTGAGTGTGAGAGCCCTTTTATATAGTGTTTCGGAGCAGAGTCTGACTAGGAGAGTGATTGATCACTAAGTATTATGATAGGAATGAGATTCATATAGATTAATAAGATTGGATTATCCATAAGCTTAGATTGTTTAAATGATATTTATCCATAAGCTGGAGTGCTGCAGTGGTGCTAGGACATCAGTGTGAAATTATCATTATGCTCTTTACTAGGTGTAGCCTTTTAATTGGTTGATCTGCTTGAGTTATGAGATTATCTTTTTATCCTTGAAGGGTACCACTTGTCATAATACTATGGGATGGTTATGAAATTATCCTTTTACCCTTGATGGGTGTCATATGTCATTATGTCATTAGATGAGGAATATTCCTCTATATCAGATGCCCCCACTTCCTTGAGTGCAGTTATGCGGTCAAAGAAGTAGGATGTTTAGAGTATGATCCATCTCTGCGAAGTTCAGATCAAGTTTGAGATTATGTAGGTACCTGGGTACTAAAGAGTAAAGAGTGAAGGCTCTATTAGTTCGGATAGTCTGGGAAAAAGTTCGGGTTACTCCAATTTTGAATGATATATGTTCGACGAGGGTTAGTAGCTTAGTGCTACCTCCCCGGAAATGAATGTAAACTCTAAGGAGACTTAATAGCTCGACACTACCTCCTTGGAATGTGAACTCCGATGAGGTCTAATAGCTTAATGCTACCTCATTAGAAGGAAATGTGAGCTCTAAGGAAGCTTAATAGCTCATCGCTACTTCTTTGGAATGTGTACTCCGATGAGGCCTAACATCTTGGTGCTACCTCTTTAGAAGGGGATGTAATGGATTCGTGAAGCACAGCTTTCAAGGTAAACTCCTCGAGGCTAGGTAAGATAATGGACCCGAGTGGCACGGGCTTAAACTAAGTTCCTCTATACGAGAGAGAGAATGAGTCCAAGTGACACAGACCGAGCTTTGTTGTGAGCTTGTTAGAGTTTGAAAGATAAGTCAGAGGGGTTTGCATTTGGTGAAAACTTCCTTGGAGATGAAAGATAGGTCCGAGGGAAACATTTTGGAGATAGGTCCAAGGAGAATTACATGGATTAAACTCCTTAAAGTTTGGAGATTAGGTCCAAGAATGATGACTTAGGTTAAACTCCTTAGAATCTTGAAGCTAGGTCCGAGGAGAATGACTTAGATCAAACTCCTCGTAGTTGTTGAGACAAGTCGAAGGAGAATGACTTAGATCAAACTCCTCGGAGTTTTTGAGACAAGTCTAAGGAGAATAACTTGGTTCAAACTTCTTGAAGTTGTGGACATAGGTCCGAAGAGAATGACGTAGATCGAACTCCTTAGAGCTTTGAGATTAGGTTTAAGGAGGATGATTTAGATCAAACTCCTCGGAGTTGTGGAGACAGGTTTGAGGAAAATGACTTGGATCAAACTCCTCATAGTTACAAACTCCTCAGAGTTATGGAGACAAGTCCAAGGAGAATGAATTGGTTCAAACTCCTCGAAGTTATGGAGAAAGATCTGAGGAGAATGACTTGAATCAAACTCTTTGGAGTTGTGGAGACAGATCCGAAGAGAATGACTTGCATCAAACTCCTTGGAGTTGTGGAGACAAGTCCGAAGAGAATAACTTGGTTAAAACTTCTCGGAGTTGTGGAGACAGATCCAAAGCCAAAGAGAATAGATTTGTTTATTTGGAGTACAAATACCTTTATGAAATAGATACAGTAGAGGGCATTTAGGCTATTGATTTGAGTTGGTCATCCCCTAACTTCATCTTCTTGAAAGCATCATAATAGAGGATATCCACCGAGCTTCCATTGTCAACCAAAACCCTTTCGATGTTATAGTTTGCAATAAGGACTGTGACAACCACAATATCATCATATGGGGTCTGAAGACCTTTCAGATCGTCATCGGTGAAGGAGATTACCTAGTCTGTTCTAACCCTTTTTTGAGGCCCATTGACATATGTTATTGACAAGGCGCAAGCCCTCATTTCTTGTGAAGAATTCCTCCTTCAGTTGGTCCTCCAGAGATTATTTTGATAGTCCCTGTAATTGTGGTTTTGTGGCCTTGGTTGCCTTGAGGATGTCTAGCGCTTCGACTACGTCTCCTCGGGCTCGGTTTGAGGCTTTGCATGGGACTTCGTTTAGAACTTTGCTTAAAACTCCGATGATCATCTTGATCGTGATACGATAGCTCGGCCTCTTATCGAAATGGGCGTCTATGACATTGTATGGGGCGATCTTCATTTCCTTAGTGAGGACGCGGTCCGGTGTACTCTTTCAAATACCTCGTGCAAATGAGGGACTCAATCTGAATTTTGAGGTCATGACACTCATAGATGTTGTTGCAATAGTCTTTATGGAAGTAGCACCACCTAGTTCGATCTTTGTTTTCACTAGTGTAACGGGGATTTTGAGGCCAATGAAGAATGTTTTGATTTTGAACACTCATTAGTATGTTGGTCCTAGATGAGTTAAGTGGGGTGAAGTTTTCAAACATGTGGGTGGTCTTCATGTTGCCCTCTTGGCGGGGCTTTTTTGTTGAATTGTCCTTCGTCTCATTGATGTCCCTCTTCTTTTTTTCTGTTCCTCCTTCCCTCTTTCTTCGAAATACCTGATCGTCCTCAGTGATCATATATTCTTCAGCTCGAGCAAGGATGTTGTTCATGTCCTTAGATGGACGCCTAGTAAGCTTGTAGCTAAAAGACTGTAACGACCCATCCCGGGTTGGCTACCCCCGAGACGGTGTCATCACATTTTGAAAATCCCAGCACGATACATATATGCAATAATAAAAATAACACCAATAGAAATTTTAAATCAATCCTCAACCCTCAATAAGGGAGATACATCATTATGATCTTGACTTAAACATTATATATAACGAAATATGCATGAATATTTACAAATAAATTTTTATTTTATTTTTTCATTAGTCTGAGGATGTTGACACATACGCAGCTTATAGATAATGATTTCATCTAAACCTCAACTCACCAAGCTATTTGTCTTGCTTGCTACATGAAATCATTGTACAATAAGGGGTGAGCTTCACAAGCTCAGTGAATTAAATTTACTAGAAGTACACAATTTGTATAAATGATCTTTCAATATTTAATCATTTTTTTTATCTCACATAACTTGATAATAGCATTCTACTATCACTAACACATATCATAAGTCTCATTCTCTATTAATCTCTTCTTCTTATATATTGGTTCACCTCAAGACCATCAATTTTCTCATAATTACCTCGTATTGAGGTTCACAGCAAAAAGTCTACCATTTAGATGGTTTTTATCATATCATACTTCTATGTTTCTTTCTCACTATAACTATCTCTCTGTGAGACTCATTCACTTATAAATAAAATTCACAATAACAAACAGCACTTCAACATTTCAGTAATACAATCAATATTTAAAACAAATGTCATGCATGAATTATTATTAGGGAACATCTTCCCACATGTCGACATGTTTTTTTATCTTAGACCGGCCCCCTCCTGGTTTTTTTATTTCTAGCATATACCGGCTGTCACGGTTTTTCAATTAGACTGGTCCCCTCCCGGTTCTTTTATTGAATGCATATGCATATGAACAATGATATGAAATATGCATATGAACAATGATATAAAAACAACATGAATTCAAATATTTAAATTGGCTATCCCGATTATTCTCAAATTATTATTGAAAGAAATTTCACTAAATTCCTCTCCTCATAAATAACATTAAATCATTCATCATAGCTTGTCAAGATCCACTAAATTTCATCTCCTTATAATTCGTATCAAAACTTCAACCATAGCTCATCAAGAATTTCACTTATTGCTTTTCTTATTAAATCAACTTATTATTCTAAAAATATTATTTCTCACATGATAATTTTCTACATGTCCAAAATTTCTATCATACCTATCAATCAATTTTCCATCTACCATCAAAGCATAAGCTAATAATTTATTTTAATATTATCACTAGATATTTCATTTTTATATAGATTACTTAAAGTAAATCTAACTCATCTCGTAGAACTTAGAGCTACCCTTGGATCACCTCCTTACTTTTCCTGCTCCTCTCAGAAATTTCCTCTAATTGCTGACCGTCAACGCCTGATATAATATTTATATTAAAAATTCTAATTATTTCTTCAATTCTTCCATAATTTACACCCTTTGAAAATTTCCACTTTGAATTCCGAGAAATTTCATGTATGCTAAAATTCAAAAATAAACTTCATGTTATTACCTTATGTTTTTTTTTAGTGCTTCCCGTGATTCTCTATAAAATTCTCCCATAAACCCTTTAAAATTTTGCTCTTTCAACTTTTCTTTCGGTCCCCAAGTGTTTAGAGAAATAGAGTAGTTTGAATTTGAGATTGAATAAAAACGAACAGGATTTGGTAAACTAATAAAAAAAATCAATTTATAAAGCGGCGGTGGCCGCCTTCCTACTGTTGCAATTTCTACAGCTGCATCACATGCAGCAATATGAACTTAAAGTTGCAACACCTGGACTTCCAGGTGTTGCACAAAATTAATTTTTAATTTTTTATACAAAAACTTTTTTTTTTCCTTTATATTGTTCACGGAATTTTTTTTTTTCATTTTCTTTGTAACTATGCCTCCACGAATCCATTCTTTTTATTTTTTTAAGAATTTTTTTATTCAAATAATAATAAACCTTTCACATATATTTTATTTTAATTCCATGTTATATTTACTAAATTACTTCTTTACCCTTACTTTACGATTACGGGTATTACAAATCTACCCACCTTATAAAAATTTCGTCCCCAAAATTTTCTTACCTAACTTTATGAACGAATATTTGTCCTAATTTTGTATGTTTTTCAAGTATTTATTTATATTTTTAGCTTAGTAATTTTTTACTTCGAGTTGTTTTTTTGTTGTTTTACAGGTTCACAAGCACTTGGAAGGGAGTTTCACTAAATTGCCAGAATTGCCCGTCCAGATCAGCCATTTTTATGGATTAAACTATATTGATTCAGGAAGAACCAGGAGATGAACCATATATACTTAGAAATATCCGGATGTCTATTTTCTGGAGAATTTTATGGCTTGTAAATATGATTTTTATAAAGAAAGTTATGGCAGTTTTAGTAGACAAAGGTCAGGCTACGCGTGATTTCAGCGTGGTAGAAGTGAATTTTGTGGATTAAACTGTAATGATTCAGGAAGAACCAGGAGATGAGCCATATATGCTTGTTAAGATCCGGATGTCTATTTTTTGGAGAATTTTATGGCTCATAAACATGATTTTTTTAGAGAAAGTTATGGCATTTTTGGTAGACAAAGGTTAGGCTATGCGTGATTTCAGCGTGGCAGAAGAGAATGAGCTATTAAATTCTCATTTTTTTGGGATTTACATGGGCTGGACAGTAGCACAACTAGACCAGTTCTGAACATCAGAAACCTGGCATGGACAGCAGTAGAAACCTGGCTTGGACAGCAGCAAACACACGGCCTGGACAGCAGCAGAACCGGGCCTGAACAGTAGCATAAGCACATGGCCTGAACAGAAACCCTAGGGAGACTTTTTTGTCTACAAAGCCGTCACCACACAGCTATATATAGGAATTTTAGACTCAAAGAAGAGGGGGGACAACGACAGTTCTTGGAGAGATATTATCAAGAGGAGTTTTGGGAGATTGAAGGAGGAGATGGTTTCTTTCATCAAGACAGCTTATCAAGAGATTGAAGACGACGATCAATCGCTTCAAGACTTTGAGGATTCATCTTGTAATTCGGGAAGAAATTCTATCTTTGCTCCTTTTGTCCTTCAATATGCTTGTAACCCTAATATTTGAATTCTGTGATTGGAATTTAAACATGAGCAGTTGAACGCATTGTTGGGCAAACAGCTTAGCTGCCTTGATTGTTTTGGATATTTTGGTGGATTTAGTTTTATGAAATTTTCTAGATTATTTCTTATTCAATATCCTTCATACCTTTGATTATTGCTTGTGGATTAGCCATCTATTATTGATAGTCAAGGCTAATATTTAAGATTAGGATGAGGACAAATCATCTACACCTAATTAAGCTTTCTTGACTAGGAATTTAAATCAGGATTCAAATCAAATTGTGATTTAGGTGGTTGCGTTTTCCTTGTACTTAATTTAACTAATTAATTGATGAACAGATCCATGGAATTTAATTAATTAGTTATAAATTGAGAATAAACACGATCAATGGCATTCTCTAGTCTTATCGGAAATACCAATAATCTTGGATGTTGATTAATTCTTTATATTCACCAAATGTTCCAATTCATGATTGGATAGCAAGCCAAACTCCCAATTGTTCTCATTGATTATACTCATCTCTTCATAATTCGTTTTGTTTAATTTACTTAATTTTTTTTTATTTCAGTTTTCTCTTTACCAATCTTTTAATTAGAGTGTTTAGGATTTAATTTCAGAGTTTGTTTTAGTAATTTTAAGAAAGTAATTTAGGATTTAAACCACTGCAATTCCTTCAGAGATCGACCTCGAGAGTAAACTCATCGCAATACTATTTGTGATTCATGCACTTGCGAGCATTTCAAATTTGCACATCAAGTTTTTTGCGCCGTTGCCGAGGAATTGACGTTTAATTCTTTAGTTATTTTCTTTGTTTTTATTTTTATTTTTATTTTATTTCTTTTCTTTCTTTTAGGCGTAATTTTTATTTCTTTTATTTCGTCAAATTTTCTTTATTTGCTTCTTGATTTAAATTGGCATTAATTTGTTTCTTGATGTTCGCTCTCTTGATTCCGGGTAGCTTTATTTTTCTTTTGTTTTCTTCAGGTACATACACGGTAGAAGATCGCAAAGAAGAAATCTAGTGCCAGCAATAGACAACATCCATAGGCTAAGGGAGACGTTACAGCCTATGGAAGAAGAAGAAAAGGTTGAGGGAATAGAAAAAGAGGAGCCCGAAAGAATGGAAGAAGCTGAAAGACAAATTATGATGAAGGAGTATGCAAGGTCGATCATTGGCACTTCCACATCTTGCATCCAATTGAGGGAAGCTGCACGAAATTATGAGATAAAAAATATCCACTTTACCATGCTATCTTCATTCTACAAAATTCCAAATGAAGACCCATTAACCTTCATAAGGGATTTCTATGCAATAATACAGACTTTTCCTCTACAGAGGCTGAATAAGGATCAATTCAGGATGAGATGCTTCCCCTACACATTAAAAGATAGAGCAAAAGTGTGGTTGATGACTCTTCCACCTGGTTCTTTGACTACATGGGAAGCGATTTTGATGAGAGCCATAAAATGCATCTCAACAGTGTTTAATTGTTAGCATTTTAGGATTGATCTCGGTCTTTATTGCACTTTTATATGTTAATAACTCTAAAGTGATATTATTGGACCACTGACTTATTTCAGTGCATTTTTAGGTACTTTGAGTCCAAAAGAGAAGAAAAAGCAATCATTTCTTAAAGTGCCAAGATTCCATGCACCGGAGTGAAGGACAAGATGTTGCTGCCTACACTACGCTCGAGCACAGAAGCATTGCGATCGAGCACATGCGCACATCCCACATCGACTAAGAAGTTCTTTGCAATGCAACTACGCTCGAGCGCACCAACCTGCGATCGAGCACACCAAGCCTACGATCGAGCGCACTCGGGTAGTATCCCACATCTGATAGAAAACACATAGCACTCTAGGAGTTTGCCTATAAAAGACCCACTCCACTTTAGCTTTGAGAATCATCTGGAAGCAGATCCAGAGGGCCTTTAGGAGTAATCCAGAGGGCCTTTAGGAGGACTCCCGAGTACCTTTGGAGGGCAAGCTGAGGAATCTCTGAAGCTTTGCTACCAAGGGGGAGATCATTGAGAGGTCGGAGGCAACTAAAGGAAGCATGAGCTCCACGGCCAACTAGTCTCCAAGCAAGGCAAAAGGATGAATCCCTAGGTGTAATTGTTCTTATTTTCCTTTATTTGATTCAGTTATAGTTTGGAATTATTTTCATTAAACATTATTATGATTTACTCTTTGATTTAATTAGAAGATTTCCTATTAATCCAGTGATTGCATGCTTCTCCTAGATATAAGTCTAGTCATGCTCTTCTTATGTCAATTTGTTTGATGTGATTGAGTCCGGTAGATTTATCTTTAGGTTTGTCCATTGTTGCGATATTGTCGTCTCTTGATAAATCTATAGGATAGGTCATGTGTGCTTAACTCGAAAGTAAAGAGTAATTCATATCAATGTGCTTTAATTAAATATTTGTCGATTGCCTGTTTGGGATGTGAAACTTGCAATCGAGATGAAAACAACTGAATCAAGTTAAGATTAGGGCAACAAACCTAGGGAGGATTCCCGGAACCTTGTTGCCTCCATTATATTATTTACACAATTTCCTTCACACTATTTCACTATCAAACTCAGATTTATTCACTTGATCTTTATCGTTTGTGTTGAGGTTCACACCTTCTCTTGTAGTTAGTTTGTTTCCCTATGGAATCGACACCCCAAAGCTGTACTACAACTACAGCGTTATACTTTGGGCATAATTAAATTTTGGCGTCGTTGCCGGGGAAATGCGCTTACTTACAAAGAAGATTGTCAACTTTTGACATAACGGTAGAAGAGTTGTAAATTGTTTTTCTTTTCAGCAGCTGTAAAGGCGGTAACTTCGTTCCTTCTTTTAGCTTGCTGCATTATTTTTTTTATTTTTTCATTCTTTCTTTTTATAGTAATTTTTTATTGTTCTTTTCTCTTTGTTTTGATTTTTTTATTCTGTTTTATTTATTTCCTCTCTGATTCATTTGGTGCATGCTTAGACCGAGAGATTAGCGAGGTAGATTCATTAGAGGACCCGAACTAGAATTACCCTCTCCTTCCACGTCCGTTAGTGAAACCTTGCCTAGATCAAACCATAGTGCACCCCATTAGAGAATTTAGAGGATTTTGTTAACATAGCCGATAAACCTAATGAGAATGTTGCTAGGACACTTCAGGATTACCTCCACCCTATACGCACAGCCACACCATCATGCATCATGTTTCCAGCCAATACTCACCAACTAGAGTTTAAAACAGGGATGATACAGTTACTACCTACATTTTATGGCTTAGATAATGAAAACTCATATGTGCACATTAGAAAGTTTAAGGAAGTAGTCGCGACTTTTCATAGTCAAGATAAAACCAATGACATTGTGAGGCTTAAGTTTTTTCCTTTTGCTTTAAAGGATAGAGCTAAGAGTTGGCTATATTCACTAAGACCGCGATCTATTGGGTCATGGACTGTGATGACTCGGGCTTTCTTTAATAAATACTTTCCCCAACATAAGACCAATGCTTTAAAAATACAAATCTCCACCTTTGCACAAAAGGACAGCGAGACTTTGTATCAGTCTTGGTAGAGATTTAAGGAGTTGTTGAGTATGTGTCCTCACCATGGGTATGAGAGTTGGCACTTGGTGAGCTATTTTTATGAGGGACTTACATATAGAGAGCACCAATTTGTAGAGATGATGTGTAGTGGTGAGTTCTTGGCGAAAGATTCTGATGAGGCCATAGAGTACCTCAATGAGCTTGTTGAAAAAGCTCACACTTGGACTGGACTTAGTGCTACTGAAAGCACAAATAGGTCACGACCTACAGGGAACCCAAATGGTGGTGGAATTTACCATCTTAGGGAAGAGGATAACCTTAGGGCCAAGGTCGAGATGCTCACTAGGGAACTAGAGGTGCTAAAGACTAAAAGTTCAAAGCTAACACAAGTAGCTAATCATGTAACATCTTTGAAACCATGTTTTGTGTGTGGCGGGGTAGATCATCTCGCCCAAGAGTGTCCCACATTTGCTGAGATGAGAGGGATGTATAAGGAACAATGTAACGCCTTAGGCATGTACAAGAAGCCTTTGACACCCTTCTTTGATACTTATAATCCAGGATGGCGAAATCACCCCAATTTCAGCTGGAAGTCTGAAAACCAGCAGCTTGCACAACCCCCTGAACCATATCTTGAACCATATCATACACCTGTGTCTTTTAGGAGTTCTTTAGAAGATACTTTACATGCTTTTATTGAGGCATAGGGTAAGACTAACAAAAGACTTGAATCTTTAATTGCACAGGCTATTGAAGAAAATAAAGAGATAAAGAGCCAAGTATCCAAGTTGATGAGCTACTTGAGTATGACTGAGTGAGGTAAGTTCCCTTCTCAAGCTCAATCCATATCCCATGGTCAGCACCTGGCACAATAGAATGTGAAGGAGTTGAATGCCATTAAGACACTAAGTGGTAAGTTATTACGCATCCCAACAACGAAAAACTCAGAGGATGTGGACAAAAGCCACCAAGCATACATGATGGACTCATTCATCATAAAGGTCCAGCACCTTAATCCATTGGAGTCCACCCTCACCCATGGCTTCACAAGAGCATATATCGAGCCAGAATTTGTGGATGTTACTGATGACATCCTTGAGGCCTCTCAAAAGCATACAGGCACCAAATTTGGCAATGAAGCAGTGGCAGGTGCATTAAACCTATGTTTTTCTAGGAGGGAATATGAGCGTCTGGCTGAAGACGTAAAACTTAGCGCTCATGGGAGGCAACCCACAACGTATCCTTTTATTTTTATTGTTTTTCATATTTCTTTTTCTTGTTTATTATTATTATTTTGCTGTTTTTCAGTTTTACTTTCGTATTTATTTTTCAGGGACAAATAAACGAAGCAGTTCAAATGATCATGCACAACTTTCAACTCCATGCACCTTTGGTCAAAAAGAGAGTTTCCTTAACTTTTGCTTTTACATTGAGGACAATGCTTATTTTAAGTTGGGGGTGTAGGAAATATATTCTTGTTTTTCATGATTTTCATTGAACTGCTTGGTGTCATTTTCCTTTTTGTTTGTTTTTAGTATGCTTGGTGTTAGCCTTAGAATTTATTCACATGTCAATGATATGAGCTTAATTGAGATATCATATAACGGTTAGAATTTTCCTTTCTTTGATTCAGTTATAGTAGTGATTTAATGTCAAAACATTGTTATGATTTACTTTGCTATCTAATTATAAGATTTTCTCTAATCCAGTGATTGTATCTTTCTCCTTGATATAAATCTAGTCATGCTTTTATTATGTCAAGATTATTTAGGTATGATTGAGTCCGGTAGATTTATCCTTTAGGCTTGTCCATTACTGCAATATTGTCATAAAAGATATATTGTCGTTTCTTGATAAACCTATAGGATAGATCATGTGTGCACGAGACAAAAGTAAAGTATTTCATAACAATTACATTAGAGTTTTTATACGTGCTCTCATTGAATATCTTTCGATTGCTTGTTTGGGATGTGAAACTTGCAATCGAGATAAAAACAATTGAATCAAGTTAGGATTAGGGCAACGAATCTAGGGAGAATTCCCGGAACCTTGTTGTTCCTCTATTATATTTTACAATCTATTGTACATAATTACTCTATTATCAACAGTTCATACTTTCTCACTTAAATCTTTATCGTTTGTGTTATGGTTCACACCTTCTTTTGTAGTTAACTTGTTTCCCTGTGGAATCGACACCCCAAAGCTGTGCTACAACTACCGTGTTATGTTTTCAGCGTAATCAACCATCCATCATCAACTTTTTTTATTTTTCTATTCTTTTATTTCTTTCTCCCTCCAAGAAAGAATATTAACAAAAGCATTTGTATCTTATTAAATTATTACCCAGTGCAAAAATTACTCTCCATGTTAACAGTACAAATTCTTTGATTCTTCCATGTCTACAATAATTTTGGATTTAATTATTTATAAATTTTATGCAACAAATGTGAGTGTGAAAAGCCATCATTTCATAACTACAAACTATTTTTTTTACTATCAAACAGGATGCACATCAATATATGCGGTGATTAAATCTTTAATTTAATCAACAATCAAATCTTATGCAACATAAAAGTTACCATTTCGAATATATATATATATATATATATAGACACACACACACACATATATATTCTGTCACAAGAAAGAATATCTTTGTCCAAACAAAGAAATAATAGTAAAACAGTCGACCACAACTTTTCATATTCTTTTTTTATTACCCCATTATCATTATTATGATTTTTCCTTTTCCACCGAAAGTGAATCCGAGCTCTTTAAAGGTTCTAATAATGTAGTTAGTAACGACTCTTTTGCTAAGCAATAGTATGTCTTTTAATTTTATCTGTGTCCTCATATGGGTCAATTAGTACAAAAGCAATTGTTGGAAAATCTAAAACATCAATTTTTTTTATTAAAGGAATCAACTTTAATTGCGTTTAATAATATTTTGGAAATGAAAATAATTGAAGCATCCATAATGAAAATCTTCCTTTAAGATTGTTGGAATTATTTGTGATTGAGTGCTTACTAATAATTAAACATAACAATTAAGAAAGATTAGGACAAGAAAGCTTAGCTATAGAGGCACGCGGAAGCATTGTCCTTAAACATAGATTTTGTGTCCTAAAGTCTTTGACTTGGCGCGTATGGTCTCAACGTGTCTACACTCCAGGATTCAACTATAGTAATCCTTTGTATGAATGAACATCCACTACAAAGGCTAAAGGATTGCTACTAGAAATTCTTTGCTACTTGTACCTCACAAAACTCTCTAAATTATCAAGAAATGATACTCACAAAGAAGAGATAAGATGGAAAATGATTGTTGTGTGTTTTACAAATGATTGTTCTTTGACTTGGACTGTATGGTCTCAACGCGTCTACACTCCAGGATTCAATTATAGAAATCATTTTTATGAATGCACATCCACTACAAAGGTCTAAAGGATTACTATGGGAAATTTTTTGCTACTTGTACCTCACAAGATTCTCTAAATTATCAAGATATGATACTCACAAAGAAAAAATAAGATGGAAAATGATTGTTGTGTGTTTTAAAAATGGGAGAGCATAAAAGTTTATATAGTGTTATCTCCAATGGCTAGTTAGACCAATAACGGCTAGTTAGACTATAACGGTTAGTTGGACCATAATGACTAGTTTGGCCAAGATGATAGGTGTTTTTAAACACTTAAAAAATCTAACAATAAAATGATTGGTACTAAAGGTTACAAGCCTATTAAACTTGATTTTGAAAAAGCTTATGACAAAATAGAATGGTCATATTCTAAAACAAGTTCTTACTCAATATAATTTCCATACACATTGGATAAAAATCATTATGAATGTGTAACAACCTTATACTTAGAATTTTAATCGATGGACAACTTTTTTCTCCTTTTAAACCTTAAGGAGGATTGACACAAGGTAATTCTTTATCACCCTATCGTTTCCTCCTCTATTTTGAAGTTTGACTCAAAGTATCCTCACTGCTAAGTCTTCTAATAATATTAAACCTCTTAAAGTTTGTAGACAGGTCTATCTATCCCTATTCTGAATTTTGTTGATGAATGTATCTTATTCTTTCAAGCTGGCTCTAACACATGTCATACATAAATGATATCCTTTTCCTTTATACCTCGGCATCTCGACAGACTCTTTATAAAGAAAAATTCTCCATAAAATTCTAAAAAATATCATCTAATAATAGATGATTACTTCTATTTTAAATATTCCAAGAATGGATCACGATCCTCTCCATTTGAAAATTGAAATGAAGTTAAGTTTACGGTGAGATTGAATGCCACATCATGAAATACAGAATATTCAAATTCAAATTTGTCAATGTGGCATTCATTCTCACTATGAACTTGACCTCCATTTCAATTATTAAATGGAGATGATCATGGTCCTTCAAGAATAAGATCCTTTGATAAATATTTGAGGTTACCCCCTTTCTTTAGTAGACTTACTAGAACTAATTTTAATTTTCTTCTTGGGAAACTTACTAGTAAATTCCACATATGGTATAATAAATTTCTCTTTCATGCTAGAAGATGTACTCTTATAAATTCCATTGTTAATTCCTTTCCTATCTATTTTATGTCTTCTTTTTTATTACCTTCTTCGATTACATATGAATTTAAAAAGCAGGTCAAACGCTTCCTTTGGAATGCATCTCCTCATTCTCGTAAACTTAGGCTACTTCGTTGGAACATGGTAACTCTTCCAAAAGAATGGGGATGATTAGGTATTAAACAATTGAATCTACTGAACCAAACCCTTATAATGAAACTAATATGGAGAATTCTATATAATCCTAACCAATTATGTACTCAAGTTCTAAAATACAAATATTTCCCAAACTATGATATTTTAAGTTCATCCACACAACCCAGGAGTTCAATTTTTTGGTCTTCCTTCCAAAAAACATTTCATTTTTCAAAGATTGTTTAGGAAAGAACATAGGTAATGGTTTCTCTCACTATAAGATAACAAGCACCCATCAATGCTTCTTTATGCATATTTTGGCGCTTTAAAGTGTCGCGATATGTGATATCGACGCTTTAACCAAGCGCCAGTATATGTGATGTCTCAATGCCAGAGCTAGCGCTTACCAGAAGCACCGCAATGTGCTTCTCGGCACTAAGAAGCACCACAATATACCGATCCTCTTATGCATATATTGGCGCTTTAAAGCACCACAATACATAAATAATTTTGTGGCGCTTTAAAGTGCCATAGTACGAGAATTTTGGGGCACTTTAAAGCACTACAATATACCACATATTAGTAATTTTTATGGCACTTTAAAGCGCCAGAATACACCTGTTTTATGTTTTTGCATTATTTTAGATTTAATATCAACACCTACTATATATATATGTATATATAATTAACCCCTATTATTCATATATATATATATATATCATCAAACCCATATAAATTCAAATATCAATACCTAAGTCATTTCATAACACACAAAAATTCATACACAACTAAGTAATTGAAATGAAGTCTCAATAAATATTTTTTGTATCATTACAGTTGAAATCAAATATGAGATCCTCTATTAACCAACCCCTACAGTAAAGACTTGAGCTCATACATTTGGAACTACATATTGGTCATTTGATCATCGTACTTCGTCGTTATTTCTTAAATCTGATGCTCATGCTTTTTATTAATTTCTTCTATTTGTGCTTTCAAATAATGTATCTCTTCAGTATAAGGTCCATTGTATCCCACATCATTCCTAATCTGAGCTGAAAATCCAAACGCGCCGGTGGGATTAACTTCAAACCCTTGATCTCGTACACGTCCAGAAGTCTCTTCAGCCATAAGTTCCTTGAAGACTTCATTTTGTATTTGTAAATTATTACTAGCATTAGAAGATCCTGAAGTAGCAACAAGTTCGGCCACATGAGCCTCAGCAGTCTCCTAAAATTAAGAAATAACAACGATAATAAACAAACTCTCCTAAAGAGTGAGTAGCTATTTGCAACGAAAGTTACAAAAAAAAAAGAACAAAAGTTAAGCAATCAGACTTTACAAAAAAATGGGCAGAGTTTCCCCTCTTTTTCCATAAATCCTCCTGCAAAAGAAGAACAGAAATAAAATCCAAAGAAACTAGCCACAACCAACTATATAGATTATTAGAATAGCTTTGATACATCATTAGGAATAGAGATAAAATACAAAGCAGAATGTTAAAACATATTGATTTCCTTCTCAAAAGTCCATCTTCTAAGAAATTATAGTTCCAAAAACAAATCAAGTCACCATTTTTAACAGCCCATTTTAATCCTTTTTCAAATTCAAAGGTTAGTGAAGGACAAGTTAATTTTCTTGGGTCTACCATTTTGTGAGAAGAAGTCAAGGTACATGGATACTAGATGTAATTAGCAGGTGGTGATGATGTTTATTTTGATGTCACATAGGACTGGATCCTTATTTTAGAGTTACCTTAACCAAGGCTGTCGTTAATTATACTTATACACTACACATGACTTTTTTATGGAGCATTATAATGTGCAGGGGCTGGTGCAACTGGCCTTATGGAAGGGCTAACACTGTGAAGGAGGTAAGAGCTTTCACTCTTACTATGCTGCACTCTCATACTTTTGAGTAAGGAAATTCCCTACATTGCAGTTAACGACTATCGTATAGGAGTAGAGGTAAGCATTCATATCTTAAGCCAATTGGTCCTATTGATTTATTTTTACTACAATTGCTCCAGCAGGATCCGCTTTAGGTATTTAAAACAGTGCTTTCTTTTGAGTTGAAGGTGAGTGCCTCATTTACTTTGTTCCTTCCTATTCCTTTAAAGAGGTAGTCTCATTTCCTAAGGACTCTTTTTAGGGAGTAGGAAGTGTTTGCAAGCCTGGTCCTATGATCTCAAACTCCAACAAGAGTTCGAGCATAAAAGGCAGAAGTAGGGCTAGTCTAGGTATAAATCCTTTCCTAGAGTGAGTCCTTATGTAATTAAAAGGAAGCCATCTAAGGGATGCAACTACTCTGTATGCAAAGCATCCTATAAGATTTCTCTTCTATAATAGGAACTCCCTGAAGCTTTTATCCTATAAGAAAAATAAAATGGATTTCTAGAACAAGTCTTCCTTCATGAGCCAAAGGTATGAGCAAGGTTCTAATCCCCATTTTACCTATTGATTAGAACTAGGGATACTAGAAGCTGAAAGTGTTAAGCAAGGTAATGAAAACATCCCATTTTTCTTAATTCACATTTTAAAAAATATCCATGATTGAATAAACTATAATGTTACATAATAGTGGGATATATGTTTTTTTTATATATATGTACATACTTGCATGTGTCAATATCAAAAGGATTGAGCAATTTTAGGTTTGTAATGGAACTGAAAAGGAGAGGAGGCCCACAGAATAAGGAGGAAAAAAATGAATTGAAACAATTCTTAGAATATAAAAAAAAAATTGAAATAAGCGTTGAAGCATCATATTAAATAAACCTTAATTATCATATTAGAGGGTAACATCTAGTCAAGTATTTGAGAACTAGTTTTTTTTTTTTAACTTACCATAATTTATCTTGATGTTTCATCAATAAAAGTTCCATCCTTGTGTTTATGGGTTTCAGCAAAAAACTCTAAGCACCCTGGCTCAGTTCAATGTTTCATCTCCTACCATTTATGAAAAGAGTTCAAACAATGACTCAATACACTACATTTCAAATGAAAAATTGGAAGAATGAAGTAAATCAACTCACATATTCATCTCTTTTTCTAGTAAAACTCTTTGATCTATTCATCTCTTTTTCATCTCCTACCATTTATGAAAAGAGTTCAAACAATGACTCAATACACTACATTTCAAATGAAAAATTGGATGAATGAAGTAAATCAACTCACATATTCATCTCTTTTTCTAGTAAAACTCTTTGATCTAGACGTGTGAGAACATTGTTGTCTTTGACATGCTGCTGTCCCTATCGTAGAATATTTCTACAACAGGCATAAACAAATTTGACTAATCAATCATTAAAAGAAAATAGAAACAATAAGAATTCTAATGAACATAATTAAGAATAAACAATCCCACTATGCTGAGAAAACCAGTAGTTCACAAGTTGTTTCCACTGGTCTTTATCTACTCCTTTTGAAACTTTATTGCTCAAAACTTGTTGCTTTGTTTTGTTCCTCACATGGTCCCTTTTAAGCATATACTTGTAGTCCTTCCATTTTTTACCGATCATCCTCACTAATATTTTTTCAATTGTCTCAATCATAGGATAATGAAACTTCATCTACAACAAAGAAAAGAAATAGTATAAATAAGTATTTTCGGTCTTCAGGAGTATATGCATGTACAACACCATAAAAGAAAAAGGAAGAAAACCCCCAAATTGGTCATTGTTAATTACTCGAATAAATAAAACAAGGTCCTTTTTTGTAGTTGGAAGGCAACTTCTTCCAATTCGCGTACCGAAGTGGACAAAGGTTCCTTCTCTTTGCAACTTTACTCAATCGGCTACTTAATATTTGTCCACCTTTTCCACAGGTTGATTAAGTGCGTTGAAATGGACCACAATTTTCTCCCCACGTTCCGAGGACTACACTTGTGATGTTTGCATGACATGTGTTTGATTTCTCACCCTCCCTTGAGAATATATACATTAAAAACATAAATTTTATAAATAGGATAACACTGTGATATCAAACTAGTTTTAAATAGAATGTCTTATAATACAAAAATTACTAATTATCTTGTGTTCTTCATTATCATTGTTTTGACTTTCTATTCTTGTTGGGCTGAGCTCAGAATCACTTTGAGATTCAAGATCATCTTCAAGTTGATACTCATGCTCAGGTTCAACATCTTCTTGATGTTGTGAAGACCCAACTGGAGATTGGTTTGACATAATAGCTCTGATTGAGGGAGAAATAGGTTTTGACCTAAACATGTTTTTGAAATCTGTATATATAAAAATATAAACATACTTATATCTTAAAAAATAAAAAAAATACAACAGAATTAGTCACAATATTTATTCAACTTTATCAACAACCAACATAAAAATTAAGAGAGAAAAAGATTAATATATATCTTTTAAGAAATTATAAAGAAAAAACATATGATATTGAAAAAAGAAGAAAAAAAAAACACATGATGATGTGAGATGTGATGAGTTGCCTAAACCAAAGCTGTCGTTAATTATAGTTATACACTATATGTGGCTTCTTTTTTTTTTTTGGAGCATTATGATGTGCACCAGCCCATGTGCATAAATTTTTGTAGTTAATTGTTTATGACATAAATTCTTGTAGTTAATTGTTTACAGTAATTTAAGTGCTTTGTGAATAGGATTAGGAGAAAGATAAGAGGATGAATAAGATAAAATGAGATGACTTCATTCAATCTTACATTTGATATAAAAGTAAACATAAAATGATCTTATCCCACTATTTTATGAAAATTATTTAATCATATCCTTTTACTAATGCAATCCTTCTTTTTAATATGGTAAAGCGGTAAACCAAATGAGCACTAAGGTTCTTGTAGTTATTTATGCAGAATGATGATGCAGCAGATTACTGAGTAGAGAAACAATTTTGGCAACCAAACTAGCAGAACAACATCAGCTTCTTTGATACTACAAGTTTGATTATGCACAAACTTTAACATCCTAAAACCTGTTCTACAAAATTTCCCAATAGACAAAACTAAAGTACTAGTAGTTATTTATTCCAAATGAAAAAAAAAGTATAGTTATTTAGTACATGAGCCCAATATTGTTGTCTTCACATGGTAGAGGATACCATTTGATAGTGATGGTAAAAGTAAAACAATCTACAATCCCAGTTCAAAGGTTCTGAAGTTAAAGAGCCTAAATTAACCTCTTCTTTGTATCCTAGTGGCAATCATTTAAGTTAGACCATTGACCTTAAAAGGAGATAAATAAGCTTGAGATAAAATTTGGAACGCATAGCACCACTCGCTTATTATAATAACTTGAAAGTTGAAGCCAATTTAAGTAGTGAGGAGGTTCATCATGCTTAAAGTGGAGCCAAAAGGTAACTAATTCACTATACTTAAAGAAAAAGAAGGTTATTTCTTAGATTTTTGGGAAATTGATTACTCTTCTAAAAGGAAATATACTTTCCAATATTACTTGTTGTCATAGAAATTAAAACAAAAACAAAGGCAACCACTAATGACTTAAAAGATTCTTGATTAGCTCTGTTTAATGTGGAAGCATTCTCGAAAAAAAAAAAAAAGTGGAAATCAAACTTGAAAATTTTTCTTCTAATACTATCAAGTCTAGCTGTATGGTTACTAATTCTTACTAGTTATATATTGATGAACAATAAACAATTAGTTTGATTTCTCAAATTTTTATGATTATGAATAGAACTTCCACTGAGATCATGTCTATTTTTGGGTTTTATGACATTTTACATTACAAAAGTTCTTTTAAGAAAAATATAGATGCCTTCTATACTCTTTTTGACTTGAATTAACTTGGATTTAACAATGTTGCTCTGCGATAGATTTCAATGTTTGAACTTTGAAGGGTAAAAATATACAAGGAGAGAAAACATGATAGCTTGAGGCCTTGAGATACTAAGTGATGGAGTAAATAATTCGCTCTCCAGTAGCCTAGAGACCCGTGGATAAATCCCACTCTAATGACCGGATGATACATGGCTGTGTAAATAGTGGGTACATAGCAGAGCAGATGAAGAAGCCGTAATCATTTACAAACTTCTTACATGAAAAAATGGAAGCAAGATTTCAGGGACTGCGTCGTCCCTGTACACGTAACAAGAACCCTCGAAATAAAAGTGGGATCTCAGGGATGGTGTCGTCCTGAGCACGTAATGAACTTGCTCCCTGAACCACTATAAAAAATCTAAGGTATGCAGATCTCAACACAATTCAATTTCATTACAAACACCATCAATACTGCAATCACAATCCTCTTCGTTTTCTCTCAAAAAACTTCACACTAACAAAGGCATCAAAGAGTCTTTGGAGGCATCGCCCCCCTCTCCCTTCAGCGACTCTTTAGTTCATTGTTCTCTTCCTGCGCAGATCTCAGGATTTCAGGCCTCCAACTCAGCAGCAGATTTTTGACATCAACAGATTGGCATTGTCCGTGGGAAATCAATCTTTCACTGACCAATAGAAGCAAAGAAATCTAAAGAACTCATCAGTTGCCATGCCGCCTAGAAGCACCACCAAGAATAACGGCAAAGGAATCACCGGAACCAGCGCCGCACCTACGCAAAACAATACTCACAGCCAGCAATTTGGCTCAAGGTTCCCTGCTTTGTTTGAACACATGACCTCTGGCTGGGACCTGCAATCTCTTCCGGAATGCAACATCCTTGTCATGTGGAGATAGATCCTCTTGAAGATCTCAAAGGAGCCACCTCAGTGCATCCCACTATTCCAATCATTAAAGCATACAAGGAAGTTTGTCAACTTTGAGACATAACGGAAGAAGAGTTGTAAATAGTTTTTCTTTTCAACAGTTGTAAAGACGGTAATGTCGTTCCTTCTTTTAGCTTGCTGTATTATTATTATTATTTTTTTCCTTCTTTATTTTTATAATATTTTTTATTATTGTTCTTTTTTCTAAGTTTTGATTTTCTGATTTTTTTTATTATTATTTTGTTTTATTTATTTCCTCTCTGATTCATTTGGTACATGCTTAGACCGAGAGATTTGCGAGGTAGATTCATTAGAGGACCCGAACTAGAATTACCCTCTCCTTTCGAGTCTGATAGTGAAACCTCACCTAGATCAACCCATAGTGGAAACCCAAGTGAGAATTTAGAGGATTTTGTTAACATGCCCGATAACCTTAATGAGAATGTTGCTAGGACACTTCAGGATTACCTCCACCCTACACATACAGCCACACCATCATGCATCATGTTTCCAGCCAATACTCGCCAATTAGATCTTAAACCAGGGATGATTCAATTACTCCCTATATTTCATGGCTTGGACAATGAAAACCCATATGTGCACATTAGAGAGTTTGAGGAAGTAGTCGCGAATTTTCATAGTCACGATGAAACCAATGACATTATGAGGCTTAAGTTCTTTCCTTTCGCTTTGAAGGATAGAGCTAAGAATTGGCTATACTCACTAAGACCAAGAGACACTTGACCAAGAAGGCTAGGAAGTAACAATCACTAGAATTATCAAAACAATCTGTGGTGGACTAGCTGTTGGAGGCAACTCTGGGCAGAACAAGAAAACATATGCCAAGTTCATAGCTTTCGTGAACGAGCCTTATAAGCGAAGGAAGACAAATAAGACAATCTCCTCCACGGATGATGATCTGGATAAAGCACAAACCCCGTACGATGATGTTGTGGTAATTTCCCTCCTTATAGCTAACCACAACATCAGACACATCTTGGTGGATAACGGAAGTTTGGTGGGAATTTTATTCTATGATGCTTTTCAGAAGATGCATTTGAAAGATAGTCAACTAAAATCGATCTCCACCCAACTATATGGTTTCTCAGGGGCTTTAGGCTCTGGTGTTCCCAGAAGGTAACATAGTTCTCATGATCACCGCAGGGATGGCTCCACGGACTACTACTACACAAACTACTTTTCTAGTAGTCAAACGACCGTCGTCCTATAGTGTGGTTCTCGATAGACCCACTCTCAACGAACTGAAAGCGGTTCTTTCCACTTACCATTTAAAAATGAAGTTCCCCACTGACGACGGAGTGGGTAAGGTCAAAGGAGACCAGCAGGTCTCTAGGTTTTGTTATTTGAATTTTGTAAGATGAGGAAATAAAGCTGAGGCTCTGCCCCTTGAAGTGGAATACTTTAAAGATAAGGTCAAAACCCCGCATGGCCAGCCCATAGAGAAACTAATCACTGTTCCACTTGGCAAAGACATCTCCAAAGCAGTCCAAATTGGCTCTGGTCTCCCTGAGAATCTCAAAGAATTTTCTCTCTTATTCGAAAGAATCAAGACTTGTTTGTATGGTTAACCTTGGATATGCTCGGGATTAGCCCTGAAGTCATCGTGCACCGGCTAAACATGGACCCAAACCACAAGCCAGTTACTTAAAAGAAAAAATCATTTGCCTCCGAGCAGCAAGCTGCCATCAAGACCAAAGTTGATAAACTACTCGCGACTGAATTTATCTGGGAGACAGACTATCCAGACTAGGTGTCCAATGTGGTGATGGTCAGGATACCCAACTGCAAGTGGCGAATCTGCATTGACTTCACAAATCTGAGTAAGGCCTGTCCGACAGACAATTTTCCCTTCCCGCGGATTGATCAGCTGGTTGACACCACCTCAGATAATGAACTTTTGACTTTCATGGACGCTTGTTTTGGCTGCAAGCAAATCCTTATGCACAAGCCTGACCAGGAGAAAACATCCTTCGTTACTGACCAAGGGTTTTACTATTACAAAGTCATCTCGTTTGGGCTTAAAAACGCTGGGGCGACCTATCAGAGATTAGTGAACAAGATCTTTCATGAGTAGATCAAAAGAAATATAAAATTTTATGTTGATGATATGCTGGTCAAGAGTGTCAAAGCAAAAGACCACAACTTCGACCTAGAGGAGGCATTCGAGGTGCTTTGGCATCACTAGATGAAGTTGAATCCTGCGAAGTGCGCGTTCAGAGTCACTAGAGGGAAGTTCTTCAGCTTCATGGTCACCTAAAGAGGGATAGAAGCTAACCCAAATAAGATCAAGGCTATCCTCGGTATGACCCCTCCTTGTATGATAAAGAAAGTACAAAGGTTGACGGGACGTGCAGCAGCACTCAATCGTTTTATGTCGAAATCTGCAAAGAAGTGTCTCCCCTTCTTCAGAGCCATTAAGAAAGCAACAGACTTTATCTGGACTAAAGACTATCATAAAACCTTTGAGGAGCCCCACTTCTGACCAAACGTGTCATGGAAAAAGAACTCTTCCTATATTTATTGAATGAGCAAGAAGTAGTGGCCTTAGTTTTGATTCAAAAAAACATGAGTGTCCAAAAACCCATGTACTATGTTAGCAAAATTCTCCATGATGTTGAGGTATGGTACCTCCCAATAGAAAGATGGTGTATGCCCTCTTAATTACAGTGCTGAAACTCTAACCATATTTCCAAGCACACACCATCATCCTCTTGAAAGATCAACTGCTAAGACAAGTGCTTTATAAGCTGGACATTTCAGGGATAATGGTAAAGTGATCGTTAGAGCTAGGAGAATTTGATATTCGATACAACCCTTGAAAAGTCATTAAGGCTCAAGCCCTCACAGACTTCAATGCAAAGACAATGCTCCAGGTAGATCCGAACAAATTTCGCAGTGGGCTCTTCATGTAGATAGCTCATCGAACAGTTTCAGAAGTGGAGCAAGGCTCATCCTTTGCAGTCCAAATAGATTTACCGTTGAATATGCTTTAAGATTTGGGGTTAAAGCTTCCAATAATGAAGTAGAGTATGAGGCATTACTCGCCGGAATGAAGCTGGGAAAAACGATGGCCGCTGAAGCCCTAGACATATACATCGACTCACAACTAGTGGTAAATCAGATGAATGGTTAATTTGAAGCCTGGGGTGAGATCTCTTGATATTTAAGAATGCTAAAGAATTTGCCACTACATTCAGAACATTCTGGATAACTCAGGTTCCTCAGGAGGATAATTTGAAAGCTGACACTAGGCCGACTCGCCTCATCCCAACAGACCGAGCTATCCTAAGCCGTCTAACTTGAGACTTCGCCACCCCAAGCAATGATGAAGTATATGTACTATCAATGACGAAAGGAGAAATGTGGGCAGACCTGATCCTCTGGTATTTACGTGATGGACGGCTCCCCGAATAGAGGAGTGAAACCAAGAAGCTTATTCCTCGCGCTTCTAGATATGCTGTTATAAATGAATAGTTATACAAAAAGGGTCTCACTACGCCTTATCTGAAATGCCTTAGGCCGGCGAAGGCTGACCATGCCTTTCGAGAGGTCTATGATGGGGTATGCGAAAATCACATCGGAAGACGAGCATTAGCCTTCAAAGTGCTTCATCAAGGATATTACAGGACCAAAATGCAGAGAGATGCTACGAAACTTGTGAAGTGATGCTAGAGTTGTTAGCATTACTCATATGTACCTCACAGACCGACGATCCCTCTTACCTCGATCACCAACCCACTTCCCTTCTCCATGTAGGGAATGGATCTCCTTAGTCCTTTCACTAGAGCGCCTAGTCAGAGAAAACATCTTCTCATAGTAATAGATTACTTCACCAAGTGGGTGGAAGCAGAACCACTCGCCAACATAACAAATCATCAAGCTCTAGGTTTTGTCTGGAAGTTCATAGTGTGTCGGTTCGGCATGCCTCGAATACTGGTCACTGATAACAATGAGCAGTTTGACAGCGCTCGGTTTAAGGAATTCTGCAAAGAGCTTCGCATCAAGCATTGATTCTCTTCCGTAGGGTATCCGCAGGCTAATGGATAAGCTGGGGGGACCAACAGGACATTCTTACAGAGCATGAAGAAAAGGCTAGACGAAGCTGACAAACAATGGATTAACTATCTTTCAAACGTACTATGAGCTTATCAAACCACCACTCGAGCCCCCACAGCAGAAACTCTTTTCTTAATGGCATAAGGCTCCAAAGTAGTCATCCCTCTAGAGATCGGGGTGTTCTCATTGTGAATATAGAGTTTCGAGCAAGCCAACAATGAAGAAGCCCTACGGATGAATACCGACCTTATAGACGAAGCCTAAGACAAAGATCAAATTAGGCTAGCTGCTTATCAATAAAGAGAGGCTAGGTATTACAACATTTGAGTCCAAGAGAGAAGCTTTAAGCTATATGATCTTGTTCTACGAGAAAAAAGTGCTACATTCGCGGGAAATGGGGAAGCTCGTCCCAAACTAGGAAGGCCCGTATCGCATCAAAAGAATTTTTCGAGCCGGCACGCTCGAGCTTGAGGAGTTGAATGGCAAGCCCATCCCTCGCACTTGGAACGTGAAAAACCTCTGTAAATTTTATCAATAGTGTACTCCCCTTGAGTTTCATGCTTCATATATGACAAAAATGTAACTGATGAACCTCTCGGTTATCAATGAAAGAATCTATTATTTCCCCTACTACACCTTATTTTCCAAGTTACCTCCACTCAGCCTCTCTCACCAATGAAAGAACAATGAAAAAATGAAATTTTGCAAAGGGCGATAAGGTGAAAAAAACAAATTTCATTAAGAAATATAATTACAAGCATAAGGGAGGCACTATCGGTCTCAAACTACAAAAAGAAGAAGAAAAAGAAGAAAAAGCTCTAAGTCCTCAAGGATCGACCTCCTCATCGGATGCAGTCTCTCCCACAGCGCCACTCAGCTAGGCCTACACCTCCTCCTCCTCGTCTTTGGATCCGTCTGATACGACTCCATCTTCCTCCCCCAAGGCAGCAAGCTCAAGAGCTGAGAAGTCAACCGAGGGGTAAAGTAGCTCGGCCTTCTTTTTGGCTTCCAGGAACCCTTCAAGGTACTAGAACCCAGCCTCCTCCTCCACAGCCTCTTGGAAGGAAGATGAGTTCTTAAAGTCATCTATAGCCTCCTCTACGGCCCTCTTGATGGCCTCCTTCATCTCTTCCCTCAAGCTTTTCTCACAGGCCTTGACAATGTCTTTCTCTTTGTGTATTGCCTCCCTCTCCTCCACGCCTCGGCCCTGGCCCGATCAACTTCCTCTTTGTTCAGATAAGCTCATTTCAAGGAGCCCTGCAGCTGCTGGATAAGCCCACAATGTTGTCTAGCTTTTGCTGGCACCAAGTCAGCCTATCGAACATATGCAAGCAGCGACACAACAACATCCCATTTACCACGCTCGGCTGAAGTGAAAAGCAAAAGAATAAGTTAAGCTACAATGAAGCAGAAAAAATTCAAAGAAACAACAAGCCAAGATAGAAAGGCTCACTTAGGAGGCCAAGACTTCAGCCATGGAGCAAAGGCTCTCAATGGTCTTCTTCCCAAGCTTGATCACATCACGCGGAGGGATGCCTAGAATGAGGTGCTCTCGAGCAACCCTGGCATGAGCAAATACAGAGTCGTCCATCTTTATGCTCCAGTTAGGTATAAAGACCTTGGCTTCTGAATGAGCCCCTTGGGATGAGAACGAGGGGCGCGAGTGTTCAGGTAGAGGTACAGGAGAAATATCCCTCGGTTTAAAAGAGGACTTGGAAGGGCTCGAGGTCTTCACATCAATAGGGACGGGAGAAGGAGCCCATGGTCGCTTCTTCGACTCTTTGGCTTATACAAGCTGCTTGCCAGCTTGAGCAGCCCTCTTTCTCTCTAAGGCCATCTTCTTTGCTTGTTCCCTGGCCTTGGTTATGGCTTCAATTTCTACTCAACAAAAAACACAAGTATAAGTGACAAGAAGTAAATAAATTTGGAAAGGGTTTTTAAGTATATACCACTCTCTAAAGTTTCCTTAGAACAGTGAGGGCAAAGACCATGCTTCACCAGCTTCTCATTGTCATATAAGACGCTAACGTCAATAGGCGAGGCAACCATAGTTTTTAGCATTTCTTGCTCACAGTGCAGGAGGTGGGGTTTCTTACACTTCCCCACACGGTCCAAACCCCAAGTTAGTGGAGCCCCCAAACTTTTCTCGCTCTGGATATAGAAGAAGGTTTTCTTCCACAACTTGATAGACGTGGGCTTCTTCTTCAACAACCCCTTCCTGGCTTTAGAGCTAATCACGACCCACCCATGTTGGCCATGCTTGCTGATTTAGAAGTGGGATTTAAAAAAGTTTATTTTCATTAGCCCCTTCACATCCATGCAAACATAGATGAATGCCATGATTAGACGGACGAAATTGGGCACCAGCTGACACAGCACTATATCGAAGTATCTCAGCACCGAGCAGAGGAAATGATAGAGAGGAAATCTGAGCCCGACTCTCATATGTTGTTTGTAAACACATATCTCGAAGGGCACTTAGCCCGGGACGATGTTGCAAACCTTTTCCCCAACACCAGCATTCCTTAGGGTGTACTCTTTCACAATCCAATACATGCGCCAGATGACCTCGAGCTCTCTGACCTCCAGCTTATTTGGTACACAATTCACCACAAATAACCACTACACCCTCTCTTCCACCCTCATATCCCTCTTGAGCTCTGCTAAAACGTTATCCTCCTCATGTCCAGAAGAAGAATCCTCATCCTGGGATGAAGAATCCTCTTCCTCCTCATTTTTTCTTCCCTAGCCTCATAGGGAACCACTTCCAATGGTCATTCCTAGGCACTATCATCTTTAGAGGCCCCATCCTCACTAGAGACTCCGTCCAAACCCATGGCTCTATCCAACTACCTGGATAGTGCCTCTCACTATCCTTACTATGACTACAACTACCACTAGATCTATCGTAGTGACTACCTACCGAAGCTATTATAAGAGTAGAAAAGGGAAAACTCACCAACAATGCAGATCACCACGGTAATTCCGAGCACTTCAATACCAACTATGAGCAAGCATACCTCGAACCTCCTCCACAAAACCGAAAGATCTCAAACTCTAGTTAACTCTATGGGCTCTCAAACTTTGGTTGACTCTGAGGGCTCACAAAATTTTCTCTCTAAATGTAAATGAAGTGAAACGAAGAAATAAGAGGAAATTATTCTCTTATATAGAAGCCCAGGCATGATGAACGAGGGAAATTAACTCTACCCCCAGCTATAAAGACATGATGTTGGTCATAATCAAGGGAAAATGGTACCATTTCATTCCCCAAGGCAACTAAAGGTATACCATCAAACACATTCACCACCTTTACACTCCCCAAAATGATAGTGCATGCTCCAACATTAAATGCCTCCACAAAATATTCTAGAACAGTCCAACGTTCCAGCATTGAATATTTCCACAGAGTGTTCTGAAGCAAGCCCAAAGGATTTTATGGGCCCAAAGAAAAAGAAATTACCCAAAGGTTTTTCTAGGCCTAAAGCAAAAGAAATTTCCCAAAAGCTTTTTGTGGGCCTAAAGCAAAAGAAATTTCCCAAAGGATCCCCATAGGCCCAAAATATAGAAGAAGAACACTAAAGTATTTTATGGGTCCAAAGAAAGGAAGATGATGGCCCAAGAAACTATGAAGGTCAACTCCCCGTCGAAGATCTCTAAGGTTGAGCATTTTGACTACTGCTCATATGCTCGGTCCCACGTCTCCAAGGCTGAGTATTTTGATTGTTGCTTATATGCTCGATCCCATGTCTCTAAGGCTGAGCATTTTTACCATACTCATATGCTCGGTCCCATGTCTCCAAGGTTGAGCATTTTGCTTCTGCTCATATGCTCGGTCTTATGTCTCCAAGGATGAGCCTTTTGACTGTTGCTCATATGATCGGTTCTACGTTTCCAAGGCCGAGCATTTTGACTGCTGCTCATATGCTTGGCCCCACGTCTCCAAGGCCAAGCATTTTGACTGCTGCTCATATGCTCGGTCCAATGTCTCCAAGGCCGAACATTTTGACTATTGCTCATATGTTCGATCCTATGTCTCCAAAGCTGAGCATTTTGACTGTTGCTCATATACAAGGTCTCATGTCTCAAAGGCCGAGCATTTTGACTACTGCTCATATGCTCGGTCCCGTCTCTCTAAAGCCGAGCATTTTGACTGCTGTTCATATGCTCGATCTCGTGTCTCCAAGGTCGAGAATTTTGACTGTTGCTCATATGCTCTGTCTCATGTCTCCAAAGCCAATCATTTTGACTGTTGTTCATATGCTTAATCTTATGTCTCCAAGGCCGAGCATTTTGACTACTGGTCATATGCTCGGTCCTATGTCTCCAAGACCGAGCATTTTGACTGCTACTTATATGCTCGATCCTATGTCTCCAATGACGAGCATTTTGATTAAGCCTCATATGCTCGGCCCTCGGTCTCTAAGGCCGAGCATTTTGATTGCTGCTCGTATACTTGCTCCTATGTCTCTAAGGTTGAGCATTTTGATTAAGCCTCATATGCTCGGTTGCACGTCTCCAAGGCCTAGCATTTTGACTGCTGCTCATATGCTCAGTCCTATGTCTCCAAGGTCGAGCATTTTAACTACTGCTCATATACTTGGTCCTATGTCTCCAAGGCCAAGCATTTTGAATGATGCTTATATACTCGGTCCTATGTCCCAAGGCCGAGCATTTTAACTACTGCTCAAATGCTCAGTCCCATGTCTCCATGGCCAAGCATTTTGATTGCTACTCATATGCTTGGTCCCATGTCTCCAAGGCTGAGCATTTTGACTGCTTTTCATATACTCAGCCTCACATCTCTAGGGTCGAGCATTTTGACTTCTTCTCATATGCTCGGCTCCACGTTCGCAAAGTCGAGCATTTTGATTGTTGCTCATATGCTCAGCCCCAGGCTTCACAAGTCGAAGCATGCAACCAACAGCACAAAGATCCATTATACTTCCTCAAGTACATAAATATACTTAAGGAAGTGGGGGGCTTTTGATGCAGTAAATAATTCACTCTCTAGTAGCCTGGATAACTCCCCTTCCAATGATCGAATGATACGTGGCTGCGTCAATAACTGGCACGTAGAAGAGCAAATGACGAAGCCGTAATCACTAACAGACTTCTCACATGCCAAAATAGAAGCAAGATTTCAAGGACTATGTCGTCCCTGAACATGTAACAAGAACCTTCGAAAGAAAAGCGGGATCTCAGGGATCGTGTCGTCCTGAGCACGTAATGAACTTGCTCCCTAAACTACTATAAAAAAGTCCAAGGTACATAGATCTCAACATAATTTTAATTTCATTATGAACACCATCAATACTACAATCACAATCCTCTTCGTTTTCTCTGAAAAACTTCGCACTAACAAAGGCATTAGAGAGTCTTCGGAGGCACCACCCCTCTCTATCCGGCGACTCTTTAGTTCATTTTTCTCTTCCAGTGTAGATCCTAAGATTTCGGGCCTCCAACTTAACAAAAGATTTTCAACATCAACACTAGTTATGATTATACAAAGATCATAGCCTTTCAATAGCCGTGCAGTTAGAAATGTCAATTTGGAGAAAGTGGGAGGAAACTTTAGTAACTGTTCTCGAAAGGGTATGCTTAAATCTTTTAGAATAACGGTTCCATATTTAAAATTAAACAAAATATATATTTCACTCAAGTAGATCACTAGAAATATGGTTCCTAATTTGCTCTTAGATTAGTCTAGTTTCTAAGAACCCTTGCACTATCAGTCTATCACTATATCTTCTTCAATGTTAAGTCATGCCAACACTTGGAGAGTAACTTTTTAGAGATAAACTTCTTATTGACCAAAAAAATTGAAGTTTTTCTTTCTGTTCACAGCAGAGCAAGGTACTAAATTAATAACTGGTGATGCAAGTGCAGGTTCATATGTCCAAACATAAGGTAGGGGACTTGGGGGCAAATGCAATGGTTCTTATACTAAGAAGTCATGATGTTATTTTGTAGAATTTAATAACAGAAAATGATAACTTATATGCAGAGTTTAGCTAAAAACTTGACTGATTTTGGTTCAGTACATATAACTTCCACTATAGGATTAGAGAGAGAAAGTGAGAGTTAAATTTAAATAGAGAAATAAACAACAAAAAATAATAGTTAACAAGAAAAACTAATTGAAGTCATATAAGAAGACATAAACATCTTTTTTGATTCTATAAATCTCAATTTATACTTCTTTATTGAGACAAAAAAGAGATAGTAGGAGGAACTTGTTTCTCTTTTTAGGGCTCGATGATAATACTTCCAAAGAAAGCTTTCGTTTTCCAATGTCATTCACTCTTATTTTAGTTATCTTCTTCTTCATCTTTCTTTTTTCTTTTTTCTCTTGCCTAAGTCATTCACCTGGGATTTTCTTTTTAAGGGTGCACTTTGCTTCGGTATCAAAAATGCAAAGTGATTAATGGGAATCATATAGAAAATGAATAGAAAATAATCATTTGACTATTGAGTTGATTTTATATTGATCTAAAGGAGATAATTAAAAATATATATATATATTTATGTATATAGAGAATAACTTGCATCTTAGAATCCTAGTCAAACATTAGCCTAAAATATACATTTACATTCTTGAATCTCTATTTTCAAGGATGCAAGTATAGTTTTCATATAAATATAAGTGTTTTTTGTAATATCTAATTTAAATTATGGGTTTCAAGATTAAAAAAAAAAAATTCCACATTAGGTATTCTAAATTATGGGTTCAAGTATCTACACTACCGAGTCATTACTGAGTCCAACCTACGCAGTTTCTTGATCCATCATCTCTAGTAGCTAATATTAACTACTCCAATTACAAACTAATATTAAGTATTCCAAATGATGCCTGAAAGTGAAATTTTGCCTTAGTTTTCCCACTAACCTAAACAAATCTAAGAAATCAAATGGAGTGCATAAGCAAACAAACTACAAAAGACACAGAAAATCTTAGAAGACTATTACAGTTCGATCGAGAGAGAGAGAGATTAGAGACAAAGAAGCAAACCTGGTTGATGAGGAAGAAGACACACTCAATCTCTGCGTGCAAATAAATCTACAAAATCAAACGAGAGTATATAAGCATACAAATTTACAACCAAAGACACTAAAAATCCTAGAAGACTAATGTAGATCAAGAGAGAGATTAGAGACAAAGAACAAAACTTGGTTGATGAGGAGGAAGACACACTCGAGCCTCTGAAAATTTTGACTCGAGCTCTGTGCGTGAGCCCTGAAAATTTACAAAAGCTCACAAGAAACTCGGGCTTTTTAAGTTTTATATCGGCACTTGAAAGCGTCAATATATGACACAGCCAAATAGTGGTGTTTAAAAGTGCCACTACATGAAACTGTCACTTAGTGGCACTTATAAGTGTTGCTATGTGCCATATCTTATGTCTTATTTTGGCGCTTAAAAGCGTCACAATATAAAATGGGCTTTTAACATATTTCAGTGCTTTGAAGTACCGCAATATGAAATGGGTTTTAGTATATTTTGGTACTTACAAGCGTTGCAATATGAAATAGGTTTTTAGCATATTTCGACACTTATAAGCGCCGCAATATAAAATGAGTTTTTAGCATATTTTGACACTTACAAGCACCACAATATGAAATTGGTTTTGCATTGAACATTGTGGTGAAGCACGGGTGGAGGACACATGGCGACGCTTGTATGAAGCGCTGGCAGATGATATCTTGTAGTGTCTATTGATTTATGGTTAGATAAATGGATTAATAATATAACTTTATCTGATTATACCTTCCATAATATTCAAATCTCAATGCTTAATATTTCAGTAGCTAACATCATTCATCATTTATCTAGGTGTCAGAAATAAAACCCTCTACATGATGTAGTACCATATTTTACACTTTACAAATACAAAGCCTTCCTATTCCTTTCCAAAATACTTGTGATTCATATATGTGGCCACTATCAAAGGATGAAACTTTTCTACTTCATCAACTTCTTCTCTAATATAATCCTCCTATACTTCCTACCTTACCTTGGAATATCATTTGTAAATTTCAAGTCATTCCAAGAATCAAATTTTTTTTTCTTTGGCTATTGGCTTATGATAAGCTTCCTACATCAAATTTCCTTTACAATCACCATAGACTCAACTCACCTAATTGTCAACTTTGTAATCTAACTCCTGAAACCATGTCTCAAATTCTTTAAGATTGTCCTTGATTTGGTCCCCTCCTTCAATAAAAAAAATATCCATTACCACCCTAACTTACAACATTTAACCCTATTCCTTAAAATTGTACTTGTCATTCCCATCATCTTCACAATGATAGAAGTTATCCTTTTATTGCATATGTTTCTACTCTTTTCTAGAAAATTTGGAAAGCTAGGAATCTTGCTCTTTTTTAAAATCAACCAATTAATCAATCCCTCATTATTCAACATACTTCCCAATTATTACAAATTAAAACTTCACAACCTCATTGTAATTTTACCTTGAAGAATACTTTTCTCTAGAGTCACTAGATTCGTCCCTGTTTTGGATATGTCAAGCTTAATACAGATAGTTCATCTTTCAGAAATCTAAGGTATGTAGAGATTGTTGGCATCATCAGAGATCATCAAGGAATGCTTTTAGCTAAGGCAAAAAAATGTTACTTCTTAGATTATTAAAATTGATTCATTTTTATCAGTTACTTATTTCTCCAGCAAGCAAGCTCATCAACACCATCACTAAGTGTTTCTGAAGGAGTGCCTCAATCTAGCTACTCACTTTAATCAGTTATGAATTGTTTTTATTTAAAGAGAGGGGAACAAATTGGCAGATCTTTTTTTTCATAGCTAATGTTTTGTATAATGAACTTTATGGGCATGCTTATCCTCGATGGGTATCCCATCATATTGATCATTTTGTAAACCATTTTAAAAATAATATAATATTTTGTTTGTGGAAAAAATTCTCTTATAAATATATTTTTTTTCATATCCAATAGATATTATTTTTAATTTGGCATTTTAACCCAGCCTAAAGTTCAATGTAGCTTTTGTATCACTCTGACGGGTTTAAAGGGGTATACAAACGACCTAAATGATAGCATAACTAAAAATTCTGCATTTTATTTGGAAAAATAAAATAGTAAGTTAGTAGATATGATATTGATGTACATGTAGTAATGCTAAATAAGTTAGAATTCAAGAAACTAGAAAAATGAATAAATAAATTCCAAAATCACCAAGCAATCTATTATTTATAGCTATAAAACCTATAATAGATAAATACATTCATCAGTAAAGGAAAAAAGCAAAAGAAAAATAGTAAGCCCACATAAATAAACCAAAAAGTAGGAAATTATCAATTGTAGTACACAAAGAAGAATTGTTATCTTTACCTGCCTCATAAACCCAACTCTACAATGAGAGGAGTAAATCTTCTAAGTACATTACTGATCTGATAAAATTTGGAAGAAGATTATGTTGGAAAAAATATAAACCTTCAACAATTAACTAAGTATCACAATTTTACCAAAATCACGAATTAAATATAATCACAATCATGATATGTGCAAAAATAAGACGACAAGTACCAAATAAAACAATCAATCAAGAACACAAAAATTTACATGGAAAACCTCCAGTTTAGAAAGAAAAAAACCACGGGGTAAAAGATCAACTCCACTATGTAAATAACGATTACAAAGTTTTTTTCTCAAGTTTATGCACACACAATAATTTGGTAACAATACAAAATTACCTCTCTAGGAAAAACTATTGTAGTATTACCAACCACTAAAATATGAGAAGTCTTTATGTTTCGCCAAAATCAATCACCACAGTAGGAACTAAAAATCCAAAATAACTAGATTCTTTGTAACCAAACAATTTAAATAATACCCTAAAAAACTCCAAATTGTTATAACCTTATTTTCTCTTTCACTCTCTCGGTAAAAGAAAAACTATTCTCTACTATAGCACTTGGCTTACATGAAGAAAAACTAACTACATTTTGTTTCACTAAAACACTGTACATAGCAAAAACTATGTACTTAGTAAAAGGAATAACGTCCCTTTTATAGTCGCATCAATGACTCTTATTTCCTAGGTTTCAATGTCCTACTAGTATCAATTTTCTTAGCTGCCAATGAGTTTCTCCAATTAGGAGAACAACTCTTCATTAATTGTAACACGTGTCCAATAGCTTTTTTGGGTTTGAAAACAAAACATTATTTGGTCCAATGATAATGGACATGTAACGATGACGACACCAAACTCCATAATTGCCTAAACCTTTTTTTTTCACTTTTTTTTAAAGTTTTATTGACTGGACTACAAACCCAACAATCTCCCCCTCTATCTCATAAAGGGAGAGATTCATCATGCGACTCACTTAGAGTCCAATGGAGCATTTATCTTTGTACTTCAAATTCACAAGCTTTCTTATTACAAAAGCTTTGTTATAAGCCATCTTTCTTTTATAAAACGTCTCTAATTTATCCTAAAGAGATTTGACATTTCTCTCTTTAGCTATATGATGGAACACACTGAGATCCACCCACTACCTGATGACACAAATTGTCTTCCTATTCATTCTTTCCCATTCTTTATCGGTTTTGCCCTCCGTCTTGGCTTCATCACCCTCAACGGGATCATATAGTTCTCTGAAATCGAGATAATCTTCCTTCTTTGGTTTTCATACTGAAAAATTATAAGTTGTCAATAAAATCATAGTACTAGATTTTTCATTCAAGTTGACTAACACCAATAACTATGCTTTGATACCATTTGTTGGGAAAAATACCCACTGTCAATAATTAACCAATCTACATGTGAAAATAAAAGGACAAGTACCAAATAATGCGACCCTCCAATGTAGAGGAAAAAAAATCACTGAACAAAACATCAACTCCACTGTATAAATAACGATTATAAAGTTTATGCCCAAACTGAAGTCCTACAACAATTTGGTAACATTACAAAATTACCCCTTTAGGAAAAAAAACATTTGTTGTACTACTAGCCCCGAAAATCTAAAAGTTTTTGTCCTTTTACCAAAATCAGTCACCGTAGTAAAAACTGTAAACTACGAGTAGTTTGATTTTTTGCAACCAAACGCTCAAAATAATACTTGATGAGTCTTAAATATTGCATATTTTAGACCCTTAACTTACATTTTTTATGCTCTTAGTTAGTAGTATTTTACTTCATTTTACGTTTTTCTTGTGTTTTGTGTGTTTTTACAGCTTTGTGGAGAAAATGAAGCATTTCAGGAGATTTGAAGCTTCTGGAGACATTGCGATCGATCGCACGAGATATGCGATCGAGCGTGCCTGCCTACGAATGAGCGCAAGGTCATCAATCCCACATCGAAATGTTTGCAGTGCATCGCACCTGCGCTCGAGCGCACCAGACACGCGATCGAGCGCACTTGCGATCGATCGCAACATACTGCGATCGAGTGCACACGGGCAGTATCCCACATCGTTTCTGCAAGCCACATTGCTCCGGGTCTCCCCCTATATAAACACCACCTAACTTCATAATTCAGTGTACAATTCCTGAGCCACTTTGGTGTTTACCGGTGGACGTCCGTCAGCATTCTGGTGGATCCCGAAGGCATTGCTACCACGAGGGGAAGCGCCGCCCGGCAGCGAGTGGAATTTCTCCCATGTAAAGTTATTTATTTATTTCTTTATATTCAGTTGTTTTAGTTTAAATGTTTAGCACTTGTTATTATAGTTTTATAGTTATGAGTGGCTAGACTCTTCAGCTAAGGTTGAAGATGAAGCCCCGCCGTTGTTTGGCGTAGTAGTTCAGATTTGCTTGTACAAATCTGACAATTTTTAGTATAAATGTTCTGTCAATTATTTGAGTTAATCTTATAATTGATTGAGTTTAAATTTTCTGTTGGATTTTCTTTGTGTTTCATCTGATGGATACATTGAATGCTTTTCGATTAAATTGGATTCCCTTTGTGATTTGTTAATAGCGGATACATCGGGTGCTTTTGGTTTAGTTGGGATATTCTTTGTTTTTTGTCTTATAGTTGGATTCATTGAATGTTTTGATAGGCTATATTTTTAGAACATGTATGCTTAACTTCGGTGGGGTGGATTCGGAAACCTTAGTGCTTTTTATTATTAGTTTTTAAGTCAACTTAGTTTAATTTTAATTTCTTTTGCAAATTATCATTCAAAATTCGGAACTAGGTTAAAATAGAGTTAGTTTAGATTAAAAATTATATTTTCACAACGCAATTCCCTGTGGATTCGACCTCGCACTTGCACAACGCTATATTGCAAACGACTCGTGCGCTTGCGAGTAAATTAAAACTCACAACAAGTTTTTGGCGCCGCTGCCGGGGAATTGTTTGGTTTGTGAAAATTTTTTGTCTGAATTGATTTTATTTTTCTACTAGTTAATTTAATTTAAAAAAATAAAAAATAAAAAATAAAATTTTGTGTTTGCTTTATTCTGTTGCTTCTGCTGGTTAGTATCTCATTATTTTTCTGTTAGTGTATGCTTGGTCGAAGATCCTTGAACTTAGATTTGACACATTTAGATCCCGACTTAGAAAGAACTCTTAGGAGGCAGAAAAGAGCACTAGTTGAGAGAGAGACTGTTGAGATGGGAGAAAATTTTAATCATCCTGAACATGTAGAGCAACCTAGAGCTTGGAACGTGGACACTACTACATCCCTTAGGGATTTGTTCGCACCCGTTGCGACTAACTCATCTTCCTGCATAGTGTTGCCACCAACCAATGCCACACACTTTGATTTGAAGCCACATGTTATCCAACTCCTACCCTCATTCCATGGCTTAGATCTTGAAAATCCCTATAGTCATGTGAAGAAGTTCAAAGACATTTGTGCTACATTCAAATTCCAGAACTTCTCTGAGGAATCAGTCCATCTTCGACTCTTCCCTTTCTCCCTTCACGATAGAGCTAGGGCGTGGTTGGACTCCAACACGTCCGGGTCTATTACGTCTTGGGAAAACCTGCTTAGCAAATTTTATCATAAGTTTTTCCCAATGTCTAGAGTGAATGAGTGCCGAAAGGAGATTAGCTCTTTCACTCAGGACGAGGATGAGAAGTTCTCTGAAAGCTGGGAGCGCTTTAAAGAGTTACTGATCAGATGCCCTCCACATTGATATGAGAAGTGGAGACTCGTTCAATTCTTCTACCAAGGGTTGACTCAACCCAACCGTAGTATGATCGAGTCTATGAATGGGGGGGCATTCTTGAGTCTGACAGGAGACGAAGCATATATGGCGTTGGACAAGTTGTCCGACAACTCACAGCAGTGGGATTTTTCAAGCTGTCAAGATAAGTCCATTCGTGCTCCTAAGAGGGGAGGCATCTACGAGGTCAGAGAGGACGCTGATTTGAGGATAAAGTTAGATGCCCTCACCAAGAAGATTGACGCTCTCACTGTGAGCTAATCCATCAATGCTGCCAACACATTCAATGTTGAAAGCTGTTCCATCTGTGCTAGTCCCATGCATCTAGCACAGAATTGCCCATCAATGCCGGCTTGTGCCGAGTATCCTATGGAACAAGTAAATGCTTTCAATGACTTTCGAAGGCAGTCAAATGGATCGTACTCCGAGACGTACAATCCAGGGTGGCGGAACCACCCAAATTTTTCATGGAGGCAGAACCAACTAATGAATCAGGGAGGATCCTCTCATCATGCTCAAAATCAATATCCTCCCGGATTTGCCCCACAAATTCCTAATCATTGTCGTTCTGCCCATCCAGCACCTTCACCTGCTTACCATGCACCTGCTCAAACACCAGCGCCAGTTTCACAGTCGCTAGAGGACACCCTTAAGGAATTCATGAAGGCGACTAGCCAAAATATGAGCGATGTGAGGAGTGCAACAATGGTAAACACCCAAGCAATTGCCAAGCTGGAGAGTCCAATAGGGTAAATTGCAAGTCACTTGGGTGAGAGAGAGAAAGGAAAGTTCCCCAGTCAACCCGTGCAAAACCCAAAAGGACAATTTATGGTTGAGAGTTCATCAACTCCTACGCACGGGGAGGAACAAGTACAGTCGATTGTCACACTAAGGTCTGGGAGACAAGTGGACAATCGAGTGGAACAGAGCCCTGCTATGCAGCAAGGGCAAGGGAGTGGCAACACAGAGAAGAGAGATGCTGAGCCATCTACAGCCACACCTACTGAGAAAGACCCTCATAGGTCATTTGGACCTAGAGCGTCCTACCTCGAGAGATTATAGGCACCCAAGAAAGGAGGGAAGTATGAGGAAATTCTGGAGGTATTCAAGCAAGTCCAAATCAATATCCCATTTTTGGATGCCATCCATCAAGTGCCATCATATGCCAAGTTTTTAAAGGACTTGGTCACTATCAAGAGGAGGACGAATGTCCCAAAGAAGGCATTTTTGACCGAGCAGGTCAGTTCAATCCTTCAGTGCAAGCTGCCCATCAAGTATAAGGACCTGGGGTGTCCTACCATCTCTTGCACGATAGGAGTCAGCCACATTGAGAGGGCCCTTTTGGATCTAAGGGTGAGTGTGAATCTTCTACCCTACTCAGTCTATGTGCAGTTGGGGTTAGGAGAATTGAAGCCCACATCCAAGACACTTCAATTGGCTGACAGGTCAGTGAAAAGACCACGGGGGATAGTTGAGGACGTTTTAATAAAAGTGGATAAGTTTTATTTTCCCGTGGATTTTATTGTGCTTGACACAGAGCCGGTTCAGAATGTAGGGATTCAAATACCGGTGATTCTAGGGCGACCATTCTTAGCCACGGCTAACGCCCTAATCAATTGTAGGACCGGGGTGATGAAGATCTCCTTCGGAAATATGACAGTGGAGTTGAACATTTTTGATATCACTAGGCAACCACTGGAATATGATGAAATGAGAGATGTATGCTTGATAGAGGAGATTCTTGAGGATACTGTGGATGAATCAAGCATTGAGGATCCCATGGAGGCATGCTTTGCTCACTTTGGAGAGGACTTGGGTTTACATAAGTTACTCGAGGAAGTAAATGCCATTTTGGAGTCTTATCCTCAAGAAAGCAAAGAGGAGGAGGAGAAGGTGTCACCAGAACCTCAAAAGAAGGAACTTAAGCCTTTACCGGATAATCTTAAGTATAAGTTCCTGTGATAATAGCTTCAGATTTGGGAGAGGCTCAAGAGGATAAATTATTAGATGTTTTAAGAGAGCACAATGAAGCTATCGGCTGGACCATTGAGGATATTAAGGGAATCAGCCCCTCGGTGGTGATGCACAGGATACATTTGGAGGAAGATACTAAGCCATCGAGGGAGCCGCAAAGAAGGCTCAACCCTGCTATGCAAGAGGTTGTGAGAGCAGAGGTTATTAAGCTGTTAGATGCAGGGATCATTTATCCCATCTCTGATAGCAAGTGGGTGAGCCCCATTCATGTCGTGCCCAAGCGATCTGGGTTAACGGTAGTAAAGAATAAGGACGATGAATTGGTGCCAACTCGTGTGCAGTCTGGGTGGAGAGTGTGTATAGACTACCGTAAGCTGAACAGTGCCATAAGGAAGGATCACTTTCCACTTCCATTTA
Organism: Bretschneidera sinensis; assembly: GCA_023935145.1. NCBI lineage: Eukaryota > Viridiplantae > Streptophyta > Magnoliopsida > Brassicales > Akaniaceae > Bretschneidera > Bretschneidera sinensis. The sequence continues at coordinate 13,709,584 of CM043702.1, forward strand.
TTGATCAGATGGTGGAGCGTTTGGCTGGGCACGAGTATTATTGCTTTTTGGATGGTTATTCTGGATATAACCAGGTCCCCGTGGACCCCGAAAATCAGGAGAAGACGACATTTACCTGTCCTTTTGGGACCTTCACCTACCGTCACATGCCCTTTGGGTTATGCAATGCACCTGCCACTTTTCAGCGGTGCATGGTCAGTATATTCTCTGACATGGTAGAGCGGTTCTTGGAGATTTTCATGGACGATTTCTCCCTCTTCGGTTCAACATTTGAGGAGTGCCTACACCGTCTCTCTTTGGTTTTGGTACGGTGCAAGGAGAAGAACCTGGTGCTTAATTGGGAGAAGTGCCATTTTATGGTCAAGCAAGGAATTGTACTGGGGCATATCGTATCTCATCGAGGGATTGAGGTCGATAAAGCGAAGGTGGATTTGATTTCCAGCCTTCCACCCCCACGTACGGTGAAAGAGGTTCGATCTTTTCTGGGCCATGCAGGTTTCTATAGGCGATTTATCCAGAATTTCAGCAAGATCGCCAGGCCCTTGTGCAAGTTGTTGCAAAAAGATGCCCCATTTCTATTTGATGAGGATTGTAAGAAAGCATTTGCGGATCTGAAGAAAATTCTGACGTCCACACCCATTTATCAGCCACCTAACTGGGATGTGCCGTTTGAGATTATGTGTGACGCATCAGACTATGCTATTGGAGCTGTTTTGGGGCAGCGTGTTGATAAATTTCCCCATGCTATCTATTATGCAAGTCGAACTCTAAATGACGCACAACTCAATTACTCTACCACTGAGAAGGAGTTGCTTGCATTTTTGCATTAGACAAGTTCAGATCCTACTTGTTAGGATCTAAAGTCATTATCTACTCGGACCATGCTGCATTGAAGTATCTTTTCTCTAAAAAAGATGCTAAATCTCGTCTTATCCGATGGATCTTGCTACTTCAAGAGTTCGACATTGAGATTCGGGATAAGAAAGGTTCGGAAAATGTGGTGGCGGACCATTTGTCTAGATTGATTGTGGAATTCAGTGAGGCTGCCACTCCCATTTCTGAGACCTTTCTTGATGAGCAATTGATGCACATTGCTCACAGTCCCGCACCATGGTTTGCTGACATAGTGAACTATCTTGTCACCGGACACATGCCCTTGCATTGGGGGAGACAAGATAAATCAAAATTTTTGGCCACGGTAAAACACTTTTTCTGGGACGATCCTTACCTGTTCAAGTATTGTCCTGATCAGATCATTAGACGATGTATTCTTGAGCATGACCAATCTAATGTCATCGCATTTTGTCATGATCATGCATGTGGAGGCCATTTTAGTGCTAAAAAGACCGCTGCAAAGATTTTGCAGTGTGGATTTTATTGGCCTACCCTGTTCCGGGACTCTCACACCTACTGTATATCTTGTGAGCATTGCCAAAAGCTAGGGAGTCTTTCTAGGAGAAATATGATGCCCCTCAACCCTATTCTGATTGTTGAGATTTTTGATGTGTGGGGCATTGATTTCATGGGACCATTCCCAAACTCCTTTGGCTACCTATACATTCTAGTTGTTGTGGACTATCTGTCCAAGTGGGTGGAGGCTGTTGTGTGCAAGACCAATGACCACAGAGTTATGGTCCAGTTCTTGAAAGACACTATTTTTGCTCGTTTTGGTACGCCTCGAGCAATCATAAGTGATGGAGGTAAGCATTTTTGCAACAAGATCTTTGAGCAGTTGATGAAGAAATATTGTATCACGCACAAAGTTGCCACCCCATATCACCCACAGACGAGTGGTCAAGTTGAAATTTCAAATCGCGAGATCAAACATATTTTGGAAAAGACTGTGAACCTTACTAGAAATGATTGGTCTCTGCGATTGACGGATGCACTGTGGGCATATCGGACAGCCTTCAAGACGCCAATTGGCATGTCTCCCTATCGCATTGTATACGGAAAGGCATGTCACCTTCCGGTTGAATTAGAGCATCGTGCGTATTGGGCTGTCAAGCAACTAAATTTTAATCTTTCCAAGGCTGGCTCACAACGGAAGCTCCAACTCAATGAATTGGAGGAGCTGCGGAATGATGCATATGAGTGTGCCCGATCATACAAAGCACAAATGAAGAAGACTCATGACCAAAATATTTTGAGACAAGCTTTTGAGCCGGGTCAGAGAGTTCTTCTTTATAATTCGCGCCTGCATCTTTTTCCAGGCAAGCTCAAATCCCGATGGTCAGGCCCATTCATTATCCGATTGGTTTTTCCTCATGGGGCCATCGAGATTGAGGATCCTAAGAATGGTAATACTTTCAAGGTAAATGGACAGAGGCTAAAACCATTCTTAGAGTTGAGGAGTCCGGACATTGAGACGATACTGTTGGAGGATCCTAGTTACTCAGATTGAGTGTAGTATTCTAGGGAGAGTCTGGCTGAAGACGTAAAACTTAGCGCTCATGGGAGGCACCCCACAACTTATCTTTTCTTTTGTTTATTTATTATTTCGCATTTTTATGATTAATTTTTGTTTCCAGTATTTTTTGTTTTCCAATAATTTATCCTTTTGTTTCCAGTATAACATGAAGCTTCAATGTGTAATTTAAGTTCGGGGGTATGGGAGACATATCACACACTTTATCCCAATTTGTTGTCTTTTCGTCATAGAGATAAATGCATGCTCATGTTATCGTGAAATTTTGGTTGATCTAAACATTTTCTGTGATGTGATGTCATTGGTGAGCTTAACATTTTGAACACATGATCTGGTGATAAATTTTTAAAATTTAGTTACTTACTTTAGGCATTTTGAGAATTCACATGTTTGATCCAATCTAACACGAGCACATTAGCATAAATTATGTGAGGTATGACACGTGATTTTAATGTGTATTTTTCCATATCTTAACTGAAACTGGATGACTTGTTGGATGAACTCTTGGGCATAAAAAAAAAATTATCAATAAACTTTTTGCTGAGTAACTGGACCTCTTGCCTCAGTAAGCAGTGAGTGTTCACGTCAAAAGGTGGAATTTTGCTTGGTAATATTAAGGTCGGTTTAATTTCGTAGCCTTTTTGACTCGAGTTAGTAAGTCCTTAGGGGTGTCTTTACACCTAATGCCCTAAAACCACCTGGTTTGGGAGTCATTGACTTAACACTTGCTACATGGGTCAATTAGAAAGCTTAAGGGAACTAAACATAGCCGTGCCTTATATAAAAAAAAAAGAATAAAATAAAAACTATGTCTTTTCGTTCATTTTTGATGGGAAATTCGGTGAATCTTGAGACATGGAGATCTTACACATTAGAGTTACTTGGAAGCTTCATTTTTATGTACTAATTCACCTTACACTGATTCAAGCTTGTGATGCCTTATCCTGCCTTTTGTAAGTAATTAGATTTTAACATTTCTATTCATTGCGAAGATGGGTTTACCTTTTTAAGCTTGCTTATGAATGAATATCATGGTGATGTGTGCTCCTTAAATTTTTGGATACCATGAGTGATGACTTTATCTTTATGTTCTTTGTTTTTCATTGAGTCTTTTATTTTGTTTTGCTAAGGGACTAGCAAAATATAAGTTTGGAGGTATTTGATGAGTCTTAAATATTGCATATTTTAGACCCTTAACTTACATTTTTTATGCTCTTAGTTAGTAGTATTTTACTTCATTTTACGTTTTTCTTGTGTTTTGTGTGTTTTTACAGCTTTGTGGAGAAAATGAAGCATTTCAGGAGATTTGAAGCTTCTGGAGACATTGCGATCGATCACATGAGATATGCGATCGAGCGCACCTGCGCTCAAGCGCGCCTGCCTACGAACGAGCGCAAGGTCATCAATCCCACATCGAAATGTTTGCAGTGCATCGCACCTGTGCTCGAGCGAACCAGACACGCGATCGAGCGCACTTGCGATCGATCGCAACATACTGCGATCGAGCGCACACGGACAGTATCCCACATCGTTTCTGCAAGCCACATTGCTCTGGGTCTCCCCCTATATAAACACCACCTGACTTCATAATTCAGTGTACAATTCCTGAGCCACTTTGGTGTTTACCGGTGGACATCCGTCAGCATTCTGGTGGATCCTGAAGGCATTGCTACCACGAGGGGAAGCGCCGCCCGGCAGCGAGTGGAATTTCTCCCATGTAAAGTTATTTATTTATTTCTTTATATTCAGTTGTTTTAGTTTAAATATTTAGCACTTGTTATTATAGTTTTATAGTTATGAGTGGCTAGACTCTTCAGCTAAGGTTGAAGATGAAGCCCCGCCGTTGTTTGGTGTAGTAGTTCAGATTTGCTTGTACAAATCTGACAATTTTTAGTATAAATGTTCTGTCAATTATTTGAGTTAATCTTATAATTGATTGAGTTTAAATTGTCTGTTGGATTTTCTTTGTGTTTCATCTGATGGATACATTGAATGCTTTTCGATTAAATTGGATTCCCTTTGTGATTTGTTAAGAGTGGATACATCGGGTGCTTTTGGTTTAGTTGGGATATTCTTTGTTTTTTGTCTTATAGTTGGATTCATTGAATGTTTTGATAGGCTATATTTTTAGAACATGTATGCTTAACTTCGGTGGGATGGATTCGGAAACCTTAGTGTTTTTTATTATTAGTTTTTAAGTCAACTTAGTTTAATTTTAATTTCTTTTGTAAATTATCATTCAAAATTCGGAACTAGGTTAAAATAGAGTTAGTTTAGATTAAAAATTATATTTTCACAACGCAATTCCCTGTGGATTCGACCTCGCGCTTGCACAACGCTATATTGCAAACGACTCGTGCGCTTGCGAGTAAATTAAAACTCACAACAATACTCTAGGAAAATCCCAAATTGTTATAACTTTATTTTCTCTTTCACTTTCTCGGTATAAGAAAAACTATTCTCTTCACTATGGCACTCGGCTTACAAGAAGAAAAACTTTTCTTTTTGTTTTGCTATAACACTATAGGAAACACTGTGTACTCAGTAAAGGAATAATGTATCTTTTATAGCCACACCACTAACTCCTTATTTTCTAAGTTTTTGTGTCCTACTTGCACCAATTTTCTTAGTTTCCAATGAGTTTCTCTTGTCTTATTAAATTGTAACAATTGCCCACTAGTCTTTTTGGCTTTGGAAACAAAATATTATTTGGTCGAATGATAACGAACGTTACCACCAAACTCCATAATTACCTAAACCCTTTTTATTTTTTCCTTTCAAGTTCTATGGGTTGGACTACAAGCCTAAAATATTCATAACTAAAACCTTTTGTTTGATTCTCTCTTTCTATAAAAACTCTAATGTTATTTGTGCAATCCTATTCCATTTTTTCTCTGACCTTAGAGAGAGAACTTGTTTACATTCAATTTGAACTCAAAGAATTCAAGTCAAATTATAAAAAAAAAATTGAACATTTTGAAATAGGTTAAGTTAAAGATTTTATTTTTTGGTTCCACTCCCTAGCATATTGAAAGGATTGGAAAGGGGGATGGTCCTACACGATGTTACTATTGATGCCAAAAACCTGTTGCTGAGTTAGAGGTCCTACACGAATGACGAGAGATGAACTAAAGAGTCACCGAAGGAAAGGGGGGTGGTGCCTTCGAAGACCCTCGGATGCCTTTGTTAGAACAAGATACTGAGAAAATGGAGTGGGAATATAGGTGTTTTAGTAATGAGTTCGAGATTAGAGATGAAATTGATTTCACATACCTTGGGCTTTTTATATTGTTCTTGAGGCAAGCCGATCACGTGCCTGGAATGGCGTGATCCCTAATATCTCGCTTCTCTGGTGAGGGGCCTTTATCTTGTGTTCAAAGATGGCTTAATCCCTATAATCAGGTTTACAATTTTGCATGGGGAGTTCGCGAGTGATGATGGTTACGTCAATTGCTCGGCCATGTGTCATCCAATCACTAGAGGAGAATTGTCTCGCGTGTAGTATAGGCTATTAGGGTTAACTTATGGATGTGGCCATGTGTCATTCGGTCATAAGGGGAGTATCGTTCCACGTGTCATCGGATTACTAGAGGGTGACTTTATTGGCTACATCAAAGGCCTCTCACTTCCTTAAGTACATTTATGTGCTTCAAGGAAGTATGATAGGACTTCGACCTTTGGAACGTTGGTCGAGCTTTTGAGCAGCAATCAATAAGCTTGGCCTTGGAGACTTTGGTCCGAGTATATGAGCAGTAATCAATATGCTCAGCCTTGGAGACGTTGGTCTGAGCATATGAGTAGCAGTCAATATGCTTGGTCTTGGAGACTTTGGTCCGAGAATATAAGCATCAATCAATATGCTCGGTCTTGGAGACTTTAGTCAATATGGTCGGCCTCAGAGACATTGGTCCGAGCATATGAGCAATAGTCAATATGCTCAGTCTTGAAGACTTTGGTCTGAGCATATGAGCAGCAGTCAATATGCTCAGCCTTGGAGACTTTGGTCCTTCGAAGAGTCCTTCGGAGGCACAACTCCCATCTGGCCCTCCACGAATTTAGGGTTTTTAATCTCGTTTCGTGTGTGCAGGTCCCACTACTTGACCTTCTAGATTTCGAAAGATTTTTGACATCAATAGATTGGTGCTAGAAGGAGGGCTTTCCTTTTTCTGAAGGATCAAGGACTTACCCGTTATCATACCGCCTAAAAGCACTACCAGAACCAGTTCGGTTGCCACACGAGCGTCTATCCGAAAATAATCAGCCAATCCACACCTCCTTGCCATCTCAGAATATAATGGCTCTAAGCATGAGAATAAGTCATCCGATGGGTGAACTGGGCATGATCCTCACCCAGATCCGATAAAATCTAGGTCCCAAGAGAATCGAGGGGCCTTGCCTATCCTGCCTGCATCCCACTACCCTTCAGATCCATGAGCAAGTCCAAGAGCTCACCTGATTTTTCACTGATCTCGCCATCGAGGTAAGGGAAGAGCCTTTCACCCCTTGCTTCCACCTCTCTCACAATGGAGCTCCTGGCAGAAGACACTACCTGAGCAAAATAAATATGTTGGAGGCCATTCCTCAACTAGATTATCCTCACGTGCCAAAGTAAGGTCTTGGAACTACCATCTTTAGATTTTCTTCTAGAATCAGATACCGAGGTTTTACAACTTTCAAAAATCACACCAACTTGGACAAGAGATTGGAAGACATGGACCAAAGGATAAACGAAGGTTTTAAGGCAAGAAACAGTAACGTCTTGGATGACTTTAGATCAAAAGATCCACTTTTTACTCAGGAAATTCTTGAAGTCGGTTATCAAGGTATACAATGGAACCACAGATCTTGTATATCCTCCAACACTACAAGACCACCATGATGCTGCACCGCTATCTTGATATCGTTATGTCTAGAGCTTTTCCTCTGACCTTAGTAAAGGCTGCTAACACCTAGTACAGTCACATTAAACCCAATAGTATCGATTCTTTCAAAGAACTAAGCCGCGCCTTCGTATCTAATTTCCTAACTAGCAAAGGGGCCTCGATACACCTCACAATACCTCTTTAGCATCATCAAACATAAAGGAGAAGAGCTCCGGAATACATCTCCCGATTCAATGCAGCGGCCTGGGAAATTCCTTATCTTGACACTATTGTCCAAACCTAAGCCTTTCAGAATAGGCTCAAGTTAGGAACCTTTAGTTTCAAGTTGACCAAGCACCCTTTTAAGGATATGAATGACATCCTCGCCCGAGCCGAGGAACACTTGATTACCAAAGATGACTAGGTGTTCATGAGAGAAAGAGAGGGTGGAATGGAAAAGAGAAAAATGGATCCTAATGAACCTAGGGAAAGCTCTATAAAAAAATTATGCCCAAAAGGGAGGCCAAGAGCTACCCTTAACTTTGAGAACTTCACCCCGCTAAGTGCTTACAGAATGAACATAGTCTTAAGTAACCAAGACTGAAACCTCCTTCATTGGCCTCTAAGACCTCTCTATCTGTTGTGAAACGTGCAATAATTATGATGAATAATACAAAAAACAAAGAGATAGAGAAAGCAATTTAACACTAGTTGTATAGAAGTATTAGAAAATTCACTATATCAAAGTAGGGTTACATCATATGTATTTATACTAACCCTAGTTGTATAGAGGTATTAGAAAATTCCTCAAATACCCCTATACCATACCGCGGGGCCGTTGCCCCCGCACCGCCAACCTATCAATCGTCCCTGCCAATAAAACAATAAATTCCAAGCCCAAAAGGGCTGATGCCGTAATTCCGCTCCGTTCCACTTGGTACACTATGCTCTACTCCACTTCACTCCGGCATCAGCCTTAATTTCTCTATAAATATGTTCCACTCAATATGAGCCATATACTATAACAATCTCCACCTTGGCGAATATCCACCCCTTAGGAGAAAAACATAACCTGGAACTCCACCTGGGATATTAGGTTGGGACGCCTCTCATCTAGCACCTAGAGACATTAATCAAGTCCAAGCAGTGCTTAAACTTATCTGTGGTAACAGGCTTTGTCAACATGTCTGCTGCATTCTCAGAAGTGTGAACTTTTTCAAGCAATACTTCACCAGAAGAAACCAATTCCCTGATCTTGTGAAACCTCACATCTATGTGCTTGGTTCTCTCATGATACACCGGGTTCTTTTCCAAATAAATGGCACTCTGACTATCACAATGCAACTGAACTCCACCTTGCTAAATACCTAGCTCCTTGACCAACCCTGTAAGCCACAAAGCTTCCTTGGCAGCCTCAGCCACTGCCATATACTCTGACTCAGTAGTAGATAGTGCAACTAGAGGCTGAACCATGGACCTCCAACAAATAGGCCCCCCCACAAGGGTGAATACATAACCTATGGTAGACCTCCTATCATCCAAATCCCTTGTATAGTCTGCATCCACATATCCTATAACTGAAGGATCACCATGTTGTCTACCAAATATTATGCCGTAATCTGTAGTACCCCTAAAGTATCTGAAAATCCACTTGACTGCATCCCAATGTTGTCGTCCCAGACTTGATAGAAACTTGCTCACCACACTGACAGCTTGTGCCAAATTCGGTCTTGTACAAACCATAGCATACATCAAGCACCCCACTACACTGGCATATGGAACCTTTGACATGTCTTGAACTTCATCATTTGTCTTTAGGCACTGAGCAGTAGACAGTCTAAAGTGATTCGCCAAAGGTGTACTAACTGGTTTTGCATTATCCATGCTGAACCTGTCTAACACCCTCTCAACATAGCTACGTTGGGATAACCATAATCTCTTGGAAGTTCTGTCACTGTGAATCTCCATCTCAAGAATCTTCTTGGCCGCACCCAAATCCTTCATGTCAAATTCTTTGCTCAACAAAGTCTTCAACTTATTGACCTCACTCATACTCTTCGTAGCAATCAACATATCATCCACATAAAGTAACAGAAAAATAAATGAACCATCATCAAGGCTCTTCACATAAACACAACAATCATACTCACTTCTCTTGTAGCCATTTCGGATCATGTAGGAGTCAAATCGCTTGTACCACTGCCTCGGAGATTGCTTCAACCCATAAAGTGATTTCCTCAATTTACAGACCATGTGTTCCTGTCTAGGCTGATTGAACCTTTCTGGCTGTGCCATGTATATTAGCTCCTTCAAATCACCATGAAGAAAAGTTTTCTTTACATCCATCTTCTCTAACTGCATATCGAAATGTGCTACCAAACCCAACACTGCCTTTATGGAAGTGTGTCTGACCACAGGGGAAAAGATCTCATTATAGTCAACCCCTTTCCTCTGTGAGTAACCCTTTGCTGTAAGACGAGCCTTGAACTTTTCTCCATCTTTTTCTGATATTACTTCTTTCTTCTTATACACCCATTTGCATCCTATCGCTCTCTTCCCCTCTAGAAGCTCCACCAACTCTCATGTCTGGTTCTTATGTAGAGACTCCATCTCCTCCACTATAGCACCCATCCATCTACTCTTCTCTTGGTTGTGTACTGCCTCCTGAAAAGTAATAGGATCCCTGCTACTAGTAATGAGTGCATAAGAAACCAAATCTTTAAAACCATACCTAGTGGGTGGCCAGATAGTACGTCTAGGCCTGTCCATAGCTATACTGTGATGCTGTTGATCTTCTGAACTAGAGCTCCCTGCATTCTGAGCATTGTCTTCCTTACCATGTATCTCTAGCTCCACCTGCACCATATGCTCATTTCTGCTGCAATTTTCTGGCACCTGCTTCTCTTCTTCCTGAGTACGCTGCAACATAGCTTTATCATCAAAAACCATATCTCTACTGATCACCACCTTGTTTGCCTTCGGATCCCAGAGCTTGAAGCCTTTCACCCCTTTCTGATACCCCAGAAAGATACACTGTCTAGACTTCGCATCAAGCTTTGATCTTTCCTCATTAGGAACATGCACGTAGGCTGCACATCTAAACACTCTCAAACCAGAGTAGTCTACCTCGCTGCCTGTCCACACCTCCTCTGCTAATTTCCCATCTAGTGCTGCCCTAGGTGACCTATTAATCAAGAAATATGACATATTCACTGCTTCTACCCAGAAGTTCTTTGCAAGCCTTGCATTCAACCTAAGACATCGAGCTCTTTCAGGTATTGTTCTGTTCATCCTTTCCGCTACACCGTTCTGTTATGGTGTCTTGCGTACTGTGAAGTGTCTCTTAATCCCATGCTACTCACACAACTCCATGAACTTTGAATCTGTGTACTTAGTACCATTGTCAGACCTGGGACATTTGATCTTCCTTCCTGTCTGGTTTTCTACTTCAGCTTTCCACAACTTGAACTTGGCAAACGTTTCTGACTTGTGCCGCATGAAGTACACCCAAACCTTTCGTGAGTAATCATCAATAAAACTCATGAAATATATATGTCCTCCTTGTGATGCTACCCTTACTGGCCCCCAAACATCTGTATGAACATAGTCAAGAATTCCCTTTGTCTTGTGTGTGGCTGTCTTGAACTGCACCTATTCTATTTCCCAAGAACACAATACCTGCAGAAATCAAGCTTTCATGTTCTGACACCCTTCAATAGATTTCTTTTATGAAGCTCCATCATCCCACGTTCACTCATATGACCTAACCTCATATGCCATAAGATTGTTCTATCTGACTCAGACTCTGCAGTTGCAACTCCACCTACAACTGTGGTACCTAGTAGTGTATAAATATTTCTTGCTAGTTTTTGTCCCTTCATCACTGTTAAGACACCTTTACTCACCTTCATTACTCCACTAGTAGACTTGTAACTAAACCCATTACAATCTAAACTACCCAATGAAATTAGATTCTTCCTTAAATCTGGTATATATCTAACATCACACAACGTTCTAACAACACCATCAAACATTTTAATTATGATATTCCCTATTCCAACAACTTTGCATGATGTTTCATTACCCATCATAACAGAACCAGAATTTACTAACCTATAGGTGTCAAACCAATCTTTATTTAGTGTCATGTGATATGAGCATGTTGAATCCAGAATCCAAGAATCTGTGAGACGATCTGAACTGGATGAAACATAAAGCGTATCTCCATCACCGCTCTCTGAGTCTTCTTCTTCCACTATATTCGCAGACTTTAATGGACCTTCTTTATTTTGTATTCCCCTTCCTTAAATCTGGACAATCTCGCTTTATGTGCTCCTTTTTTTTGCACTTAAAACATTGTATGTCCTTTCTCTTCTTGGATTTAGATCGAGATTTATTGTTACTCGATCCACTCCGGGACTTGTTTCTCCCACTTTTCTGGTTACCTCTCACCACAAGCCCTTCACCTTGTAAATTCTCATCACTGGCTTTCTTCCTCTGATGAAAACCTAATAGAGCACCTATGATCTCCTCTAATTCGAGAGTTTCTTTCCCCCACATCAAAGTTGTAACCAAATTTTCGTACGTAGGAGAAACTGGTAGGGAATTCAGTAACATCAACGCCTTGTCTTCATCTTCGAACTTCACATTAACTCGCTTCAAATCACTGATAATCTCGTTGAACATGTTGATATGCTAGTTTATATCTAAGCCCTCTGACATCTTAAGACCATACAGTTTCTGCTTAAGATAGAGCTTGTTCGTCAACGACTTGGACATATACCGATTTTCCAGTTTCAACCAAACTACCGCCGGTGATTCCTAATCCATGACGTGATACATTACATCATCAGCCAGAAAAAGCCTGATAGTTGCCATAGCCCTCGCTTCCAATTCCTTCCAATCTATATCGTCCATACCTTCTGGCTTCTTTCCGTATAATGCCTTCACCATACCCTACTGCACTAACAAATCCTTGACCCTCCTCTACCATAATCTGAAATTTCTAGATCCATCGAACTTGACCATATCGAACTTCGTAGAAGAAATCCCAGATCCAAGTGGAAACAAAACTAAGTGGTGCTGTTTCTATAAGGATCATGGTCACGACATCGAGGAATGTCATGCCCTCAAACAATAGATCAAATGCCTCATTCAAAGGGGGTACTTGAAAGAATACACTGAATCTCACCAAGTTCAAGATTACGAGCATTGTTCCCAGTGCTTGTCTCATCGAGCCTTAGAGAGGTCATATTGAGAACGTTAAAGTCCAAGATAGAGCCCTAAGCCAAGTCCTAGAAAACTATCTGAGAAGAAAAACGCCACCGGAATAATCAAGGACACCCTATCATTATTATTGGCACCATCAAAACCATTTTCAGAAGACCAGTTGGAGGAGGCCAGTCCACTCATGGAATGAGAGCTTACGCCAAATCAGTGGTATCAGTTAGTGAACCTCACAAGTAGGTCAAGATAAACCAGGTAATAACTTTTACAAATGAGGATCTATAGGGAATACAAATGCCACATGATGACACCATGGTCATCTTCCTCCTCATCACTAACTATAATGTTGAGCAAGTTCTGGTGGAAAATGGGAGCTCTATAGACATCTTTTTCTATGAAGCCTTCCAAAGATTAAAGCTGAGGAATAACAAGCTCAAACCGGTATCGTCTCCTCTATATGGCTTCTCAGGAATACTGGTGTTCACAGAAGGAAGCATAGTTCTCCTAGTTACTATAGGGACTCCACCATAACTTATTATTATCCAGACTACATTCTTGGCGGTGAAACACTCATTGTCATACAATGTTATACTCGGGAGACCAACCCTTAATGAGATAAAGGCAGTAGTCTTTGCATAATTATTTGAAGGTAAAGTTTCCTATGGACAAAGGTGTGGGGGAAAGTTCGAGGCAACCAGCAAACTTCCTGGTCCTGCTACTTGAATTCTATTAAAGGCTAAAAGAAAGTTTAAGCTTTGCCTTTAGAAATAGAGAACTTAAGAGATGAACTTAAAACTCCATGAGAATAGCCAGAAGAAGAACTCATCCCAATCCCTCTAAACGAAAAAGATTCGAAGACTGTACTAGTCAGGTCTAGCCTTTCTGAGGACCTCAAAGAGTTTTTGATTTTTTTCCTGCGAAGAAATCAAGATCTCTTCGCTTGGTCAACCTTCGATATGTTAGGGATTGTCTCTTGGATATTGTTCATCGACTAAATGTAGATTCGAACCATCGGCCAGTTGTTAAAAAAAAGGACATTTGCTCTAGAGTGCCATTAATGAAGAAGTGGACAAGCTTTTAGCTGCTGAATTTATTCAAGAAATCAATTTCCTAGAGTGGATCGCCAATGTAGTGATGGTCAAGAAGGATAATGGAAAGTGGAGGATCTGTATCGATTTGACGGATCTAAACAAAGCCTGTCTAAAGGACAGTTTTCTTCTGCCTCGAATTGACTAACTGGTTCATGCCACCTTTCGGCATGAACTGCTTAGTTTTATGGATGCATACTCTGAGTTTAATCAAATTTGAATGCACAAGCCTGATCGACCCAATATCACCTTTATCACTTATTAAAGCCTGTATTGCTTTAAGGTGATGCCTTTTGGGCTCAAGAATGTAGGGGCCACTTATCAGAGGCTAGTTAACAAGATCTTCAAAGAGCAAATTGGGAGAAATATGAAGGTTTACATGGATGACATGTTGGTTAAGAGCATCAACACTAGGGATCACGAGTCTGATCTGGAGGAAGCCTTAGGGATACTCTGCCACCACCAAATGAGGTTAAACCCAACCAAATACGACTTTGAAGTCACCGCTGAGAAGTTCTTGAGCTTCATGGTAACATTGTAGGGAATAGAAGCTAACCCCAGATAGATAATGGCAATCATGAATATGACCCCTCCTCGGAACATCAAAGAAGTGTAAAGGTTAACTGGACGAATAGCCGCACTCAGCCGCTTTATATCTAAGTCTGCCAAAAGGTACCTACATTTTTTAAATCAATCAGGAAAGCGAAAAGTTTTGCATAAGATGAAGAACATCAAAGATCATTTGAAGAACTGAAAGAATACTTGAGCTCACCACCTCTCCTAACTAAACCCATCATAGGTGAGGAGTTTTTTCTCTATATATCAACAGGCCAATACGTAGTAGCCTCTGCCTTAATCTAAGAAGACACTGGGATACAAAAACACATCTATTATATCAGTCAAATTTTGCACGATGCTGAGACATGATATCTTCCAATCAAAAAATTAGCTTACACCCTCTTGATCATGGCCCGAAAGGTCCAATCGTATTTTCAAGCTCATACCATAGTCCCCCTCATCGACCAGCCTCTGCAATAAGTGCTCCACAAACCAAATATTTCTGGAAGGTTGGTCAAATAGTCCATCGAGTTGGATGAATTTGATATTCGATACAAGCCTCAAACAGCTATCAAAGCACAAGCCTTAGTGGATTTTATAACCGAAACAACTTTTCCCGACAGCTCGACTGAAATCGAAGCACCTAAGCAAACCGAGTTGATACCAAGTTGGACACTATATGTGGATGGTTCTTCCAATAGCACTGGCTTCAAGGCTGACCTTATCCTTAGTAGCCCTGAAGGGTTCATAATTGAGTATGCCTTACGGTTTGGGTTTAAAGCCTTAAACAACAAGGTTGAATACGAAGCATTACTCGTTGGAATGAAACTCACCAAAACACTAGCTGCTGAGGCTTTAAAAGCTTACAGTGACTCACAGCTAGTAGTGAACCAAATGACCAACGAATATGGAGCCAAACTTGTAAAGATCGCAAGATATCTTGAAAAAGCCCGCGAACTCGCAGAAACCTTTAAAAGGTTCCAAATAACACATGTGCCTCGGGCAAAGAACACGAAGGCGGATGACTTTTCTCAGCTTGCCTCTTCCAGACATACTGATTTTGATTAGGCAATCTACATAAAGACCCTCCCCACTCTGAGCATCGATGAAGTACTAGTTATGGCACTTACCAAGGAGCAAACTTAGATGGATCCAATCCTCAGGTACTTAGCAAATGGCATACTCCCTAATCAAAAGAGAGAGGTCAAGAAACTCATCTTTTATGCCTTAAGAGACGCTGTAATTGATGGAAAACTATATAAGAAAGGTCTCACCATTCCTTATCTAAAATGCCTAGGGACTACCGATGCTGATTACATCCTCAGGGAAATACACCAAATGATATGTGGCAATCACCTTGGAAGCTGAGTACTGGCATTCAAAATACTCCTCTATGGTTAGTATTGGCCTTAAATGAGTAGCAACATGGCAAAGATGGTGAAAAAGTGTAAGAATTGTCAAGAACATACCTCTATACCCTAGCGACCGACCAATCTCTTAACATCAATCACCATTTCTTTTCCCTTCGCCATATGGGGAATGGATATCCTTGGTCCATCCGAGAAGCACTAGGCAAAAGAAGCACTTGATAGTATCCATTGATTACTTCACGAAGTAGGTAGAAGTCGAACCTCTCACTAGTATTTTTGACTACCAGACCCGAGGAGGTTCGTTTGGAAGTCGATTGTCTGCAAATTTAGCATACCTAAGATATTGTTCACCGAAAATGGTACGCAATTTGATAGGACCCAGTTCAAGCTTTTTAGCTAAGACCTCTAGATTAAATAAAGGTTTTCCTCAGTAGGCTAGCCCTAGGCCAACGAACAGGCTAAAGTAACCAACAGAACTCTCTAATAAGGCATCAAGAAAATACTTGACGATGTCGATCAATAATTGCTCAATCACCTTCCGAATGTCCTTTGGGCCTACCAGACTACTGCTCCAACACCCACTAAAGAAACCCCATTTTTCTTAGCTTATAGATCCGAGGCTGTCATACCCCTCAAGATAGGAACGCCATCATTATAAGTACAGAACTTCAGCGAGGTAGATAGCGAAAAGAATCTCAAGATGAGTGCTGATTTGATCGACGAGGCCAAAGATAAAGCTCAAATCAAGCTTGCTGCCTATCCCCAAAGGGTGTGACGATACTATAACTCCTGAGTATGAGAGAAAGTTTTTAGATTGCACGACTTAGTTCTAAGAAATAACATTCTCGAAATACAAGAAAACTCTTCCCGAATTTGGAGGGTCCCTACCGCATTAAGAGCGTTTGTCAAGCTGGCACGTTCGAGCTTGAAGACCTGGATGGCAAACCAATGCCACACACTTAGAATGCCGAGAATCTCCACAAGTTCTACTAGTAGGACCCCTCCGAAGACTCCTTAGTTATCTCCAATATTGTGTCGCTAAGTGTTAATGTAATCCTTAGATATTCTTAATAAAGGAACAATCCATTTTTCACTAAGTTTTTTAGTTTCTCCTATGCCAAGGAGAAGACCTAAAGCCTTTCCCCCTACACTCCTATTTCAATTATAGGAAGAGTATTGACATTAAACAAATTGAATGGAAAACAAAAAAGGCAGTCTTCATTAACTCAATTTTTTTTACAAAAGGCACTAATGGTCAAGAGTACAAAAAACATAAAAATCCTAGTCTACATCTACCTCATCCTCTTTAGTAGTAAGGGTTTGGTCCTCACCCTCATCTCCTGCACTATTGTCATAAAAAAGGATCTCCACCACAGAGAAATCCTGGTCAAGATAGGCAGGCTTTGGCCTCCTCAAAGCCCTTCAGGTGGAAGTCTCTGGCTACAACCTCCACGGTTGACTTAAACTCCAAAGACTCTTTAAGTTCACCAAGGCCTTCTCCACAAACTCTTTCTCGGTTCGGAGCTTCACCATCTCCACCTCAGTTGCATTCCACTCCGACCAAGCCTTCTCCAGGTCCTTGATCAACAAAGCCTTTGCCCACTCCAATCGACCAGCCTCCACTATGTGCTTTGCTAGGGACTTTCACAAAGTCTAGATGAAGTTGTGGCAATCTCGCAACTTCTTGTCCATGTTAAGGCATCGGAGAGAAAGGATGCCCGAAGCAATGCTCAACTGAAAAATAGTACAAGTTAGAACTCCTCGGAGGCAAGCAAAAATATTATGACAAAGGTTGAAGGACCATGAAATACCTAAAAGGCCAAACCCTCAACCATCACCGCAAGACTCTCCACGGGCTCTTGGGTCAGTATGGCCATGTCTTTTAGTAGGATCCTCCTGATTAAATGGTTTTGAGTGATGTTAGCATTTTCAAATCACAAATTGTCGACCTTCACATACCAGTTAAGCCTAAAGACTTGAGAAGGGTGAGCCTAAACAGGCACGACACTCCTCATAAGAGGTGGAGAGGGAGTAGTGCCAGTATCATCCTCCACTATGATAGAAGTAGGATGAGGGATCTGATTATGGGACCTCTCGCGTTAGCCTTCTTCGTAGATGACTGGTTCGCCATAGCTCGAGCCTCCTCATCGAGCTTCTTTTTTTGGGATAGTTTTGTTATCTTTCGAGCGGCCCACAATGCATCCATAGCTGTAAAAACGAAAAAAAAATAAGCAGAAAAGAAAGAGAAAAAAGTAAATGTAATGGAGAGAACTCAGACCTATCTTCTCGTCTGGACCCTTAGGACTAACTCTGAGCTTAGGTAAATTGGCATTTTGGTATAAAAGTTCAACGTCTAGCTTCCTGCTGATCATGTCCTGCTGGGTATCCGTCTCCTTCCTCATAAGGTTTGGCTTCTTATTAGACCTAACCATATCTAAATCCCACTTTGAAGGAAGGTCGAAGCCCTTATCACTCTAAACAAAGAAAAACTATTTTTCCATTGCTAAATACATGAGGTGTTTTCTCCAATAACCCTCTCTTTGGCCTAGAACTCAACACCACCCAACCGTTCTCCTTATACTTACTAATATGAAAAATGCATTCGAAAACACTCATGCTCATCACCTATTTTACTTTAGTGTTGATATAAATGAATGCCATGAGTAGACATATGGAATTTGGTACAAATTGAAACAAGGCAATACCGTAATGTTTAAGCACAATACGGATTATTTTTGGACTTGAGTGATATTTAATGAGTCTATGTACCGTGTGCTATGTGCGATTTTTGAGACAAAAGTGAATTACTCTTGGTTTAACACTAATATTGCTTTTCATTTACTTTGATTCCCACTGTAGAATTCATTCTTTGTTTTCGCTTGAATTAATAGGGACTAGCAATAAGCTAGTTGGGGGTTGTGATGAGAGTCATAAAATGCTTCTCAAAAGTGGTTAATTGTTATCATTTTAAGATTGATCTCGGTCTTTATTGCGCTTTTGTGTGTTAATAACTCTAAAGTAATATTATTGGACCACTGACTTATTTCAGTGCAATTTTCAGGTACTTTGAGTTTAAAAGAGAAAAAGAAGCGATCGTTGCTTAAAAGGCCAAGATACCATGCTTCTGGAAGGACAAGATGGACTGCTGCCTGTACTATGATCGAGTGCACAAGCAGTGTGATCGAGCGCACATCCCACATCGACCAAGAAGTACTCTGTAGCACAACTGTGATCGAGTGCACCAATCTACGATCGAGCGCACTCGGGAAGTATCCCACATCGGTTAGAAAACACATATCACTCCAGGAGTTTGCCTACATAAGACCCACTCCACTTCAGCTTTGGGAGAAATTGGAGAATCTGAGATCATCAGAAAGTGAATCCGGAGGGCCATTAGGAGCAATCCAGAGGGCCCTTAAGAGGAATCCGAAATACTTTTGGAGGGCAAGCTGAGGAATCGCTGAAGCTTTCGCTACTAAGGGGGAGATGATCGTTGAGAGGCCGGAAGTAACTCAAGGATGCATGAGCCCCATGGCCGGCTAGTCTCCAAGCAAGGCGAAGGGATGAATCCCTAGGTGTGGTTGTTCTTATTTTCCTTTATTCGATTCAGTTGTAATTTGGTATTATTTTCATTAAACATTGTTGTGTTTTATTCTTTAATTTAATTAGTAGATTTCTTATTAGTCCGGTGATTGCATGCTTTTTTTCCATATAAGTCTAGTCATGCTCTTCTTATGTGTATTTGTTTGGGTGTGATTGAGTCCGGTAGATCTCTTTTATAGATTTATCTATTGCTGTGGTATTGTCATTTAGATATATTGTCGTCTCTTGATAATTTATAAGTTAGGTCATGTGTGCTTTAAAGTAAAGAATAATTCATATCAATTACATTAGGGTTTATATATGCGCTTTAATTGAATATTTGCTAATTGCCTGTTTGGGATGTGAAACTTGCAATCGAGATAAAAGCAACTGAATCAAGTTAGGATTAGGGCAACGAACCTAGGGAGGATTTTTGGAACCTTGTTGTTTCTTTATTATATCCATCATATTCTTCAATCTATTTACACAATTTGCTCATAACTCAGATTATTCCATTTAAACTTTTATTGTTTGTGTTAAAGTTCACACCTTCTCTTGTAGTTATCTTGTTTCCCAATGGAATCGACACCCCAAAGTTGTGCTACAACTACCGCGTTACACTTTGGGTGTAATCAAATTTTGGTGCCATTGCTGGGGAAACACGCTTAAGCACAAGGAAGATTGTCAACTTTTGACATAACGGTAGAAGAACTGTAAATAGTTTTTCTTTTCAGCAGCTGTAAAGGTGGTAACTTCGTTCCTTCTTTTAGCTTGTTGCATTATTTTTTATTTTATTTGTCCCTTCTTTCTTTTTATAGTATTTTTATTTATTATTATTTTTTTCTAAGTTTTGATTTTCTGATTTTTTTATTCTGTTTTATTTATTTCCTCTCTGATTCATTTGTTGCATGCTTAGACCGAGAGATCTGCAAGGTAGATTCATTAGAGGACCCGAACTAGAATTACCCTCTCCTTCCACGTCCGATATTGAAACCTCACCTAGATCAAACCATAGTGCACCTTCATCAGAGAATTTAGAGGATTTTGTTAACATGGACGATAACCCTAATGATAATGTTGCTAGGACACTTCAGGATTACCTCCACCCTACACACACAGCCACACCATCATGCATCATGTTTCCAGCCAATACTCACCAATTAGATCTTAAACCAGGGATGATTCAATTACTCCCTACATTTTATGGCTTGGATAATGAAAACCCATATGTGCACATTAGAGAGTTTGAGGAAGTAGTCGCGACTTTTCATAGTCAAGATGAAATCGATGACATTGTGAGGCTTAAGTTCTTTCCTTTCGCTTTGAAGGATAGAGCTAAGAGTTGGCTATACTCACTAAGACCACGATCTATTGGGTCATGGACTGAGATGACTCAGGCTTTCTTTAACAAATACTTTCCCCAACATAAGTCCAACGCTTTGAAAAGGCAAATCTCCACATTTGCACAAAAGGATAGTGAGACCTTATATCAGTCTTGGGAGAGATTTAAGGAGTTATTGAGTATGTGCCCTCACCATGGGTATGAGAGTTGGCGCTTGGTGAGCTACTTTTATGAGGGACTTACATATAGAGAGTGCCAGTTCGTAAAGATGATGTGTAATGGTGAATTTTTGGAGAAAGATCCTGATGAGGCCATAGAGTACCTCAATGAGCTTGCTGAAAAAGCTCACACTTGGACTGGACCTAGTACTACTGAAAGCCCAAATAGGTCACAACCTATAGGGAACCCAAATGGTGGTGGAATTTACCATCTTAGGGAAGAGGATAACCTTAAGGCCAAGGTCGAGATGCTCACTAGGGAACTAGAGGTATTAAAGACTAAGAGGTTAAAGCCAACACACGTGGTTAATCATGCAAAATCTTTTGAGCCATGTTTTGTGTGTGGCGGGGTAGATCATCTCGCCCAAGAGTGTCGCACATTTGCTGAGATGAGAGGGTTATATAAGGAACAATGTAATGCCTTAGGCATATACAAGAAGCCTTTGACACCTTTCTTTGATACTTATAATCCGGGATGGCGAAATCACCCTAATTTCAGCTGGAAGTCTGAAAACCAGTAGCTTGCACAACCCCCTGCACCATATCTTGAACCATATCATGCACCTGTGTCTTTTAGGAGTTCTTTATAATACACTTTACATACTTTTATTGAAGCACAGGGGGAGACTAAGGCTTGAATCTTTAATTGTGCAGGTTTTTGAAGAACATAAAGAGATAAAGAGCCAAGTGTCCAAGTTAATGAGCTACTTGAGTGTGACTGAGCGAGGTAAGTTCCCTTCTCAAGCTCAGTCCACATCTCATAGTCAGTACCTAGTGCAATAGAATGTGAAGGAGTTGAATGTCATTGAGACAGTAAGTGGTAAGTTATTACACATCCCAACAACGAGAAAATCAGAGGATGTGGACGAAAGTCACCAAGCATACATGATGGACTCATTCATGGAAAAGGTCCAACACCTTAATCCATTGGAGTCCACCCTCACTCATGGCTTCACAAGAGCATATATCGAGCCAGAATTTGTGGGTGTTACTGATGACATCCTTGAGGCCTCTAAAAAACATATAAGCACCAAATTTAGTAATGAAGTAGTGGCGGGTGCATTCAACCTATGTTTTTCTATGAGGGAATAAAGGCGCCTGGCTGAAGACATAAAACTTAGCGCTCATGGGAGGCACCCCACAACATATCCTTTTACTATTATTGTTTTTCTTTCTTGTTTATTATTCGCATTTTGTTTTCCAGTATTAACTTAGTATTTCCTTTTCAAGGAAAAATGAACGAAGCAGATCAAATGGTGGAGCACAATTTTCAGCTTATGTGCACCTTTTGCTTCAAAGGGAGTTTCCTTTACTCTTTCTTTTACATTGAGGTCAATGAAATTTTAAAGTTGGGGGTGGAGGAAACGCATCTCTTTCTTTCCATATTCTTTATTTCCATACATTTTTTTTTCATTGAACTGCTTGAAGTCGTTCTCCCTTTTTGTTTGTTTTTAGCATGTTTGGCATGTTTGGTGTTAGCCTTAGAGTTTATTCACATGTCAATGATATGAGCTTAATTGAGATAGCATAGAGCATTTAGAAGAAGTTAAATCTTGCTTCAGTTTGAAAATAATTTAAGTATCAATCTTCATTTGGTTTGAGACTCTAGTTTGTGGTAAGATAGTATAATTAGTCTTAAACATTTAGAAAAGTTTTATGTGTGATTATTTTGTGAATATTTTTGCGGTCTCAACAAGCTCTAAAACTTACTTGATAACCACTTGAGGTGAATTCCTAGAATGCACATTACTTAGGATATGAGATAGGCCATTTTTGGACCGTTTGAGCCTGTTAAACCTACCATTGCTATATTTACCACTAGTCACCTATTCGAGCTTTTTCTTGAAAAAGAAGTGAGCCTTACTTCTTTCAATAGCCCATTTACTCACCTTTATGAGCCTAAAGAGAATATTTTATCCTTATCTTTCTCTTAAAAGAACTTAGCTATACACATTTGTTGAGAAGCACTTAAAAGGAGTAAGGATGGAAATATGAGAAAATATCACTACCATAACCCAAGTACATTAAAGGAGATTAGTTAGGGGTTATGTAAAAGAAAAGAAAAATGAAAAAGAAGGTGAATGGTCTTATGCCAAAATACAAAAGAAAAGTGAATTATGGCAAAGAAAGAAGAAAAGAAAAGAAAAGTGGTGATTTTGAAAAAAAAAGAGGAAAAATGCTTGAAAAATGGTCGAAAAAGTTGAGCGTTGAAGTAAGGTTATCTAGTGCTTAAAAGTGATTGTGTTTAACACTAAGAGATTGAGTTCTTTTTCTCGTGAATCCTTCCCATTTTTTCTTAACCTTTACCTTAGCCTAACGTTACAAGCCTATTAAAGACCTATTGATCCAATGTAATGTGATTTTTCTACAATAGTGAAGAGTGGTTTGAAATGTAAGCATATGGAGCTTTTTTTTGTGATTGATGTCATGGAATTTATTATGTTTTTAGAGACCAAGACTTGTATTCATGAATGTTATGCATAAAATCATCCGGGTGTTTGGATTAATGGATTGTGGTAAGATGGACGTTAAGAGTCAATAACGATTTTAAGATTGATGTTTGGATTATTTTTGGACTTGAGTGATATTTAATGAATCTATGTGTCGTGTACTATGTGCGATTTTTGAGACAAAAGTGAATTACTCTTGGTTTAACACTAATATTGCTTTTCATTTACTTTGATTCCCACCGTAGAATTCCTCCTTTGTTTTCGCTTGAATTATTAGGGACTAGCAATAAGCTAGTTGGGGGTTGTGATGAGAGTCATAAAATGCTTCTCAACAGTGGTTAATTGTTATCATTTTAGGATTGATCTTGGTCTTTATTGCGCTTTTGTGTGTTAATAACTCTAAAGTAATATTATTTGACCACTGACTTATTTCAGTGCAGTTTTCAGGTACTTTGAGTTTAAAAGAGAAAAAGAAGCGATCGTTGCTTAAAAGGCCAAGATCCCATGCTTCTGGAAGGACAAGATGGACCGCTGCCTGTACTGCGATCGAGTGCACATCCCACATCAACCAAGAAGTACTCTGCAGGGCAACTGCGATCAAGCGCACCAATTTGTGATCGAGCGCACTCGGGCAGTATCCCACATCGGTTAGAAAACACATATCACTTCGGGAGTTTGCCTATATAAGACCCACTCCACTTCAGCTTTAGGAGAAATCAGAGAATCTGAGATCATTAGAAAGTGAATCCAGAGGGCCTTTAGGAGCAATCCAGAGGGCCCTTAGGAGGAATCCGAAGTACTTTTGGAGGGCAAGCTGAGGAATCGCCGAAGCTTTCGCTACCAAGGGGGAGATGATCGTTGAGAGGCCGGAAGCAACTCGAGGACGCATGAGTCCCATGGCCGGCTAGTCTCCAAGCAAGGCAAAGGGATGAATCCCTAGGTGTAGTTGTTCTTATTTTCCTTTATTTGATTCAGTTGTAGTTTGGTATTATTTTCATTAAACATTGTTATGTTTTATTCTTTAATTTAATTAGTAGATTTCTTATTAGTCCGGTGATTGTATGCTTTTTTTCCGTATAAGTCTAGTCATGCTCTTCTTATGTGTATTTGTTTGGGTGTGATTGAGTCCTGTAGATCTCTTTTATAGATTTGTCCATTGCTGCGGTATTTTCATTTAGATACATCGTTGTCTCTTGTTAATTTATAAGTTAGGTCATGTGTGCTTGAAAGTAAAGAATAATTCATATCAATTACATTAGGGTTTATACATGCGCTTTAATCGAATATTTGCCGATTGCCTGTTTGGGATGTGAAACTTGCAATCGAGATAAAAACAACTGAATCAAGTTAGGATTAGGGCAACGAACCTAGGGAAGATTTCTGGAACCTTGTTGTTTCTTTATTATATCCATCATATTCTTCAGTCTATTTACACAATTTGCTCACAACTGAGATTATTCCATTTAAACTTTTATCGTTTGTGTTAAAGTTCACACCTTCTCTTGTAGTTATCTTGTTTCCCTGTGGAATTGACACCCCAAAGTTGTGCTACAACTACCACATTATACTTTGGGCATAATCGATAATCCTTATCTCTTTGAGCTCGTCCTCCTTCAGCTTATTAGGAGCAACATTCGCTGCACAACCTATGTTCGGCCTCTCATCCTCTCCCATCTTCTCTCGAAACTCGCACAGGGCGTGGTTTCCCTCTGAAGAGGAAGAAGATGACTCACCTGCCTCATAAAGAACTAAGGCATGAGAGTCTCCCAAGGTATCATTTACCTCAATTCCTAAACCACGACTACTTTTACCATTCTCATTACCACAGCCACTCCTATCATCTCCACTACCCCTATTGCCATCCCTACTACTTTCGCTACCACTATCAATACCACTACAACTATCACTACCACTATCTCTATCACGATAAATATCAAAAGTAGACATGAGCAAAGAAAGATAGGACTCACCAATTGAGAACTCTGAGAAGTTTAGCTACTTTGAGACTCTGAACTTCCCACGGTGATAGAAACTCGGAGACTCCCAAACTCCAAAAGCTTCTAAACTCTGAGATTCCTAAACCTCGAAAGCTTCTACTACTCTGAGCTCCCAATCTTCGAGGGCTTTCAAACTTCAAAGGCTTTCAAATATTTTGATAGTTATGAATGAAGTGAAAACAAAGGAAAAGCTCTTCCCTTATATAAAGCTCCTCATATAAAGAACGAGGAGGCGTGATTACCTCAGTTGTATTCTTGAACATTGAAGCAACACTTTTCTCTAAAACAAAGAAATATTATGACTCTTTAAGAACCCTAGGACATGCGTCGTCACTTCTTAGCATTTAAGATGATGGTTTGAGGCATCCTCATTTAAAATCCAGATAATGGGTCAAGAAATTCCAGGGCCAGACATGAAATACTAATCCAAAAGTTTAACATCTTGGGGCCAAAGAGAACCCCGGCCCATTATAAAAATACTACAAAAACCAGAAAGGACAGAAGGCCCTAATGAAAGCCACTCTGCATGTTCAAAATAACTAAGTCCTTTCTCCTCGGAAGTAGCCCGCGTTCACCAAGACTCTGAGCAGTTGGAGTCCATATCCAACTCCTAGGACTTCTCCAATAATCTCCAAGTAGTTGGAGTTCAAGTCTTTATCCTCGGTCTTCTTTAGAAAACGCCGAGCAGTTTGAGTCCATGTCTAACTCCTCAGACGTCTCCAACAGACTTTGAGTAGTTGGAGTCCATGTCCAACTCCTCAGACTCCTTGAACAAACTCTGAATGGTTGGAGTTCATGCCTTTATCCTCAGACTTCTCCAACAAACCCCGAGAATTTGGAGATCATGTCCAACTTCTTGTAATTCTCCAACAAACTCTGAGCAGTTGGAGTTCATGTCTTTCTCCTTAGACTTCTCCAACAAACTCCGAGTAGTTAGAGTTTATGTCTTTCTCCTCATACTTCTCTAACAGACTCCGAGCAGTTGGAGTCCATGTCCAACTCCTCAAACTCCTTCAACAAACTCCGAACTGTTGAAGTTCATGTATTTCTTTTCGGACTTCTCCAACAAACCCCGAGTAGTTGGAGTTCATGTATTTCTCTTTAGACTTCTTCAATAGACTTTGAGTAATTGGAGTCCATATCAAACTCCTCGGACTCCTTCAATAAACTTTGAATATTGGAGTTTATGTCTTTTTCCTCGAACTTCTCCAAAAGACTACGAGCAATTGGTGTCCATGTCCAACTCCTCAAACTTCTTCAACAAACTCCGAATAGTTGGAGTTCATGTATTTATCCTCGATCTTCTCCAACAATCTCTGAGAAGTTGGAGTCCATGTATTTATCCAACTCCTCAGACTTCTCCAACAAACTTCGAGCAGTTCAAGTTTATATCTTTCTCCTCATACTTCTCTAATAAACTTCGAGTAGTTTTGACTGAGTGTCAACTCCTCGAACTCATTCGCCAAACTCGAGCAATTTTGACTGAGTGTCAACTACTCGAACTCATTCACCAAACTCCAAGAGGTTTTGACTAAATGTCAACTCTTCGGACTCAATCGCCAAACTCCGAGTAGTTTTGACTGAGTGTCAACTCCTCAGACTCAATCGCCAAACTTCGAGCAGTTTTGACTAGAGTTTCAACTCCTCAAACTCAATTGCCAAACTCTTAGTAGTTTTGACTGAATGTCAACTCCTCAGACTCAATCGAAAAATTCCAAGCAGTTTTTTAACTCATTGGAGGTAATCAGCAAACTTCGAGCGTGACTAGCCTAGTAGGACCTCCTCATAAACAGGTTCGAACCACCATTTTAAGTTGCACAATATACCCTATGCTATATACTTACTCAAGTACATAAATGCACTTAAAGAAGTGGGGCACATCTGATGTAGGGAAAAATCCCCTCTCCAATAACATGATGACACATACCAATCTCCAGGGCAGAATGGTAGATAGCTAATCTCCTCATAACATGTGTTAAAGGGTATAATGGTAATTTCACACCAAAAGACCTGATGCTATTTCGTCACTCTGAATTTTGGATAAAATCGCACAACTTATAGATACCTCCAAAAGAATGCTACTCCTATTTCATCACCACAGTTGTCTCCTAATAGGACTCTTCTTCGAACACACTATAAAATGGGGTCTTCATAAATCAAAAGGTACACATAATTCTCCACTCACAGCTCCTGATTTCATACAACTCACCTTATTTCTCCAAAAAAAATCCCTATACTAAGTTAGGCATCGGAGAGTCCTCCGGAGGCACACCCCCCCTCCAGTCTTCCGCAACTTTAGGGTTTTTTCCTTGTTACGTGTGTACAGGTCCCACTCCTTGACCATCCAGATTCCGACAAATTTTCGGCATCACCAAGAAGATATAAGAAACATTAAAGAAAAACGAAGAAAAAAAATTAGAAGCTTATATTTTTTAAAATAAAAGTATAAGTTTAATTTCATCCATTTCAAGCTTAATTTGGGATATTTAGTTAAAATCTTGAAATTTCTTATCGTGAGAAATCACGAAAGTAAAAAATGTCATCGTAAGATTTAAGGAATACTAAAATAGAACACGATGAAGAAAAATTAAAGAAGACAATGGAACACATTGTAATTAGTGACAAAAAATTTGGTAGATTCAAGAAATCATATTGATCTTAAGGCACATGTAAAAATATAGTAGACTTATTAAGCACAAAAGCACAAAAACTTGTTGTGAGTTTTAAATTACTCGCAAGCGCACGAGCCGTTTACAATATAGTGTTGTACAAGTGCGAGGTCGAATCCACAGGGAATTGCGTTATGAAAATATAAATTTATCTAAACTAATCTTATCTTAACCTAGTTCCAAATTTGTAATTATATGTTGCAAAATAAATAAAAGCTAAACTAAATTGATTTTAAAAACTAATAAAAAGACTAAGGTTTCTGAATCCACCTCACCAAAGTTAAGCATATATGTCCTAAAAAAATAGCCTATCAAAACATTCCATGAATCCAACTATAAGAAAAAAAAAACAAAGAATATCCCAATTAAACCAAAAGCATCCAATGTATCCGCTCTTAACAAATCACAAAGGAAATCCAATTTAATCGAAAACAATTCGATGTATCCATCAGATGAAACACAAGGAATATCCAACAGAACAATTTAAACTCAATCAATCACAAGATTAACTTAAATTATTGACATAACATTTATACTAAAAAAATGTCAGATTTGTACAAGCAAATCTGAACTACTATGCCAAACAACGGCGAGGCTTCATCTTCAACCTTAGCTGAAGATTCTAGCCACTTATAACTATGAAACTATAATTCATAATAAAAGTGCTAAACATTAAACTAAAACAATTAAATAAAAAGAAATAAATAACTTTACATGGGAGAAATTCCACTCGCTGATGGGCGGCGCTTCCCCTCGTGGTAGCAAAGCCTTCGGGATCCACCAGAATGCTAGCAGATGTCCACCGGTTAACACCAAAATGGCCCAGGAATTGTACCCAATGGCACAAAGAATTGCACACCGAATGATGAGGTCAGATGGTGTTTATATACGGGGAGTCTCGGAGCACTGTAGGTTTCAGATTCGATGTGGGATACTGGCCCGAGTGCGCTTTATCGCATGTCTGTTACGATCGATCACAGACGCACTGAACTGCAAATATTTTGATGTGGGATGTTGACCTTGCACTCTTTCGTAGGCAAGTGCGCTCGATCGCATATCTCGTGTGATCGATCGAACTATGCATCCTCTTTGCTCTTGAAGCTTGATATCTCCAGAAATGCTTCATTTTCTCCACAAACCTATAAAAATACACAAAACACAAAAAAAAGACATAAAATAAAGTGAAATAATACAAATTAAGAACCTAACAAATATAAATTAAAGGGCTTAAATATGCAATATTTAAGACTCATCAATTAGTCTTATCTTTATATTAATTATCGAAAACAAGTAATGAATTCTCTTACAAATAATAATTTTTTTTTTCATATTCAAAAGACTCTTTGATGTAGTTTTCTAAGACTCTTTGATGGGTTTGAAAGGGTATACAAACGACCTTAGAGGATAACATAACCTAAATTTATACATTTAATTTGTAAAAGTAAAATAGTCAGTTGGTAGATATAATATCAATATACACGTAGTAAGGCTGAATAAGCTAGAATCCAAGAAACTAGAATAATGACTAAATAAATTCCAAAGTCATCAAGTAATCTGTACTTATAGCTATAAAGTCTATAATATATAAAAAACTTTCATCATCAAAAGCTAAAGCGATATAAGGGAAAATTCTACTATCCAATGACATGATGACATGCGACACTCACCAAGGATAAAAAGGTAGTTTCACAATCATCTATGACATTTGGAAACCCTAATGAACAGAAAGGTAATCTCACAACTCAGGCAAATCAATCAATCAAAATGCTACACCCGACAAAGGGTGTAATGGTAATTTCACACTGATGTCCTAGCACTACTACAACACTCCAGCTTATAGATAAAATATCATTTAAACAATCAAAATTTATGGATAACCCAATCATATCAATCTATAGCAATCTCATCCCTACGATAATATGTAGTGATCAATCACCCTTCTAATCAGACTCTGCTCTAAAACACTATATAAGAGGGCTCTCACAATCAAAAGGTGCATTCAATCATTACTCATAACTCTCTATATTATCCAAAGTTCTGTACTAACTTAGGCATTGGAGAGTCCCCTCGAAGGCACAAACCCTTCATTCCTCTAGCGACTTTTTTAGATTTTTCCTTGTTTCATATGTGCAGGTTCCACTTCCTGGTCATTCAATTACTAGGCAGATTTCCAGCATCAATAGATTGGTGTTATCTATGGGAACTCTTATTTTTTGAAGTGAAAATAACTCATCTGTCACGATGCCGCCCAAAAATCCCTCCAAGAACACTACTGAAATAAGTTCAATAGCCATTCAGGCTTCTACTCGTAGCCAACAGCTTGGCACTCGACTTTCAGCTATTTTGGAGCATGCTACCTCTATTCAAAACCCTAATTAACCATCTAATTGATGAACTAGGCACTAGAAGCCCTCTCAATCCAATCTAGTGGACCTTGATGTCCAAGAAAGTCTGAAGCGATCCATAGGACCAATCCTGGCTACATAGGTTACCCAAAAGCAGTTCTTCCACCTCCACCTCAGCAAAGCCCTCGGTCAATAAGGCACTTGAATCTCAGCAAACCAACTTATAACCACTCCATCACCAGGTCGTCTCCTAATCCCGTATCAGGGTCCCGAGGTTTATCTACTTCCAGAAACTATACCGACTTAGACAAAAAGACGGAAGAGATGGATAAGAGAGTAGGAGAAGCCTTCAAAGGAAGAAATACTAATATCCTATATAAGCAACTCCCAAGCTTCTCCCTTCACTTGGGACATTCTCGATGCTCTTCTCCCACGACATTTCAGAATACCCATCATCAAAACCTGAAATTGCACCACAGATCCCATAGACCATCTCTAGCTTTACAAGACTTCCATGTTACTACACTACAACCAGAATGATGTAATATACCAGGCTTTTCCTCTGACCTCGAGAAAGCTGCGAGCACCTTGTGCTCACATCTTAAGCCAAGAAGTATCAACTCTTTTAAGGATCTAAGTCATGCCTTTACAGCACATTTTCTCAGTAGTAAAGAGCCCATAAGACTTTGAAAAGTCTCTCCAGCATTATCCAGTGTAAAGTGGAAAAACTCCGAGAGTATATCTCAAGGTTCAATGTTGCAGCTTCGGAGATTTCAAACCTTGATCCTACAATATAGACCTTGGCTTTCAAGAATGGACTTAGATCAAGGTCTTTTAGCTATAAGCTTACTAGCGTCCCTCTAAGGACATGAACGATATCCTTGCTTGAGCTAAAGAATATATGATCATCGAGGATGATCAGGCATTTCGAAGAAAGAGGGAAGGAGGAATAGAAGAAAAAAGAGGGACATTAATGAGACGAAGAACAATTCAACAAAAAAGCCCCGCCAAGAGGGAAACATGAAGACCACCCGCCTGTTTGAAAACTTCACCCCATTTAGCTCATCTAGGACCAACATACTGATGAGTGTTCAAAATCAAGACATTCTTCATTAGCCTCAAAATCCATGTTACGCCAGTGAAAACAAAGATCGAACCAGGTGGTGCTGCTTCCACAAAGATTATGAGCATGGCATCGATGAGTGTCACGCCCTCAAAATTCAGATTGAGTCCCTCATCTACATGAGGTCTTTGAAAAAGTACACCGAATCGCGTCCTCAATGAGGAAATAAAGATCATTGTAATACCCGTAATCATAAAGTAAGGGTAAAGAAGTAATTTAATAAATATAACATGGAATCAAAATAAAATATATGTGAAAGATTTATTATTATTTGAATAAAACAATTCTTAAAAAAAAAACTGGACGTGTGGAGGCATAGTTACAAAGAAAATGAAAAAAAAATTCACGAATAGTATAAAGAAAAGGGAAGAGGAAAAAAGAAAAAGAAAAAAATTGTTTTAAAAATTAAAAAATTAAAAAATAATTTTGTGCAACAATTGGAAGTCCAGGTGTTGCAACTTTAAGTTCATATTGTTGCATGTGATGCAGCTGTAGAAATTGCAGCAGTAGGAAGGCGGCAACTGTCGCTTTATAAATTGATTTTTTTATTAGTTTACCAAATCTTGTTTGGTTTTCTTCCGATGAGGTCTACAGGAGAACTTTATATAGAATCACTGGAAGCGCTAAGAAAAACATAAGATAATAACGTGAAGTTTATTTTTGAATTTTAGCATACATGAAATTTCCCGGAATTCAAAGTGGGAATTTTCAAAAGGTGTAAATTATGGAAGAATTGAAGAAATAATTAGAATTTTTAATATAAATATTATATTAGGTGTTGACAGTCAGCAACCAGAGGAAATTTTTTAGAGGAGCAGAAAAAGCAATGAGATGATCCACGGGTAGCTCTAAGTGCTAGTGGTGAGTTAGATTTATTTTAAGTAATCTAGATAAAAATGAAATATCTAGTGATAATATTAAAATAAATTATTAGCTTATGCTTTGATTGTAGATGAAAAATTGATTGATAGGTATGATAGGAATTTTGGACAAGTAGAAAATTGTCATGTGAGAAATAATATTTTTGGAATAATAAGTTGATGTAATAATAAAAGCGATAAGTGAAATTCTTGATGAGCTATGGTTGAGGTTTTGATACGAATTATGAGGAGATGAAATTTAATGGATCTTGACAAGCTATGATGGATGATTTGATGTGATTTATGAGGAGAGGAATTTAGTGGAATTTCTTTCAATAATAATTTGAGAATAATCAGGATAGCCAATTTAAATATTTGAATTCATGTTGTTTTTATATTATTATTCATATGCATATTTCATATCATTGTTCATATGCATGTGCATTAAATAAAAGAACTGGGAGGGGGCCGGTTTAATTGAAAAACCGTGACAGCCGGTATATGCTGGAAATAAAGGAAAACCGTAACAGCCAGTATATGCTGAAAATAAATGAAAACCGTGACAGCTGGTATATGCTGGAAATAAAAGAACTAAGAGGGGACCGCTCTAAGATAAAAAACATGTCAACATGTGGGAAGACGTTCCCTAATAATAATTCATGCATTGCATCTGTTTTAAATATTGATTGCATTACTGAAATGTTGAAGTGTTGTTTGTTATTGTGAATTTTATTTATAAGTGAATGAGTCTCGCAGAGAGAGTTATTGTGAGAAAGAAACATAGAAGTATGATGTGATAAGAACCATTTAAATGGTAGAGTTTTTGTTGTGAACCTCATTACAAGGTAATTATAAGAAAATTAATGGTCTTGAGGTGAACCAATATATAAGAAGAAGAGATTGATAGAGAATGAGACTTATGATATGTGTAATGATAGTAGAATGCTATTATCAAGTTATGTGAGATAAAATTGATTAAATATTGAAATACTATTTATACAAATTGAGTATTTCTAGTAAATTTAATTCACTGAGCTTGTGAAGCTCACCCCTTATTATATAATGATTTTAGGTAGTAGGCAACACAAATAGTTTTGTGAGTTAAGGTTCAGATGAAATCATTATCTGTAAGCCACGTACGTGTCAACATCCTCAAACTAATGACAAAATAAAATAAAAATTTATTTGTAAATATTCATGCATATTTTGTTATATATAATGTTTAAGTCAATATCAGAATGATGTATCTCCCCTGTTGAGGGTTGAGGATTGATGTAAAAATTTATATTGGTCTTATTTTTATTGTTGCATATATGTGTCGTGCTAGGATTTTCAAAATGTGATGACACCGTCTCGCGGATGGCCAACCCGGGATGGGATGTTCCAATTTTGGTATCAGAGCGTTACGTTTTATGTTTCTATAGACCGCATAAAAAGTAAGAAAGTGGAAGATTAAAATAAATTATATTTTAATAGTCTGAGGATGACACGTGGACATGTTAGAGCTAGAGTTAGAGTTGTTGATTTGAGTGGGCGTGGTAGGCCCCCAAATTTTGTGACAAGTCGAGGTTGAGTCTGAATTTGTGGTTCCTAGAAGGGAATGTATTAACAGTATAATTGATATTACTAAAAGTATGAGAGAATCTGAAGTTGAAAGAGATGAACCAAAATAAGCCCTTACACATGCTCTTGAGAAAATGAATGTAACAGATGATAGAGTTGGTGGCCTATAGCATACACTTGATGAACAGGCTGGGGCAGTGCTTGAGGTTATTGTAAATTCAGTAATGGTAAATGTTCAAAAGGGAAAAAGTGAGTTTATGCACAAGATGTAGAGAGATTATTTGGCATTCTACCAGTAACTGACAGGTTGATGGTTGCCTTTGCTTCGTTGAGTTAGAAGGACAAGTTTTGGAATGGTGAGAGGATATTCTTCCCAGGGTAAGTGCAGATGTAGATAGACCTTTAACTTGGAATAGGTTTAAGGAGGTTTTCCTTGATAAATACTCGCCTTATACCTTTAGAGCCCAACAAGATAGAAATTTTATTTGAGGCAAATGTATTGACTATGACTCAGTATGATACCAGATTTGTGGTCTTATCAATGGTTTTACCAGAAATGGTAGATCTAGAGGAGAAGAAGTGTAAGAGGTTCATAAATGAACTATGTTTTAAGATTTGATCAAAACCACCTTACATGAGGCATATGAATTATGTCAGATTAGTGGATATAACACTTCAGATTGAGAAGGATGTGACAGAATTTAGAGGAATGAGGAATTGATGGAAGAAGTCTAGATTTGAGGAACCCAAAGGTGGTATCGGTATGAGTGTGTAGGGTGAGAGACCACCAGAGGAGGCATTCCTTGTCATAGGGAACTAAAGTACAGAGTCAGAGGCAAACAGGATTTTTTACTTCTATAGCTTAGAATACTATTGGTGGGACCCTTAGATTTGGGAGATAGGTTATGGGAATTGGGAGTAATGGCAAAGGAAGTAAGTATGTCACCAAGGGGAAGTGATAATCTGGTGTATGATTGAGAGACAAAAGTTTGTTATAGATATATTCAGATAAGATATTTATCAAGAATTGTCAAAATTTGAAGTGCTTTATATGTAGAGAAGGTGGACATATCAATGTTGGTTGATCTTGGTGCAACCCGTTCTTTTGCATCCAGTATTCATATGAAGCCTATTGAAGTATGTATTACTCCTTTGATGCAAAATATTTTTGTTAAAGTTCTCGCTAGAGATGGAGTGATAATCATAAATGTTTACAAGGGTTGATTGATTCGTATCAGTGATAGAGAATCTGAAGCTGATTTGTTACCTTTGAATATGATAGATTTCATTTAATTTTGAGAATAGATTGGTTGTCAACATATTACGCGTGGGTTGATTATTCCAGAAAGAATGTAGTGTTCAAGATATGTACATGAGGAATTTAACTTTCAGGGAGAACATAAGATACTCTCGAACTATCTTATTTTTCTCTGACTATTAGTAGATGGTTGAAGAAGGGTTGTGAGGAGTATTTTGCATATATAATGGATTTTAAAAAGGAAAATAGGAAGTTAGAATAAATCTTAGTGGTGAAAGGTTTTTCTAATGTAATTCTTGATGAGTTGCCTAGTTGTCTCCCAGTAGAGGGACTAAATTCTCTATTGATGTGATACCAGATTCATCAAATATATCTAATAGCACCCTACAAAGTGACACCCACTGAGTTAAGAGAGTTGAAAGTTCAAGAATTTTTTAGATAAACAATTTATCAGACCTGATGTATTTGGGGAGCCCATGTGTTGTTCGTGAAGGAGGAAGATGGAATGATGAGATTACATATAGACTACATATAGTTGAATAAGAACAAATATCTTTTACACATGTTAAATGAATTATTTGAGAAGTTGCAAGGAGTGGAAGTGTTTTCTAAGATAAACCTGAGATCAGGTTATCACCAGTTAAGGATAAAAGAGGGAGGCGTGCCTAAGACTACTTTTAGGACATGTTATGGTCATAAGTTCTTGTGATGTCATTTAGATTGACTAATGTTTCAGAAACATTCATGGACTTGATGAATAAAATGTTTAAACTATATCTTAATAAGTTTATGGTTGTATTTGACATTCTGATATATTCTAAGAATGAAGAACAACATGTGAAACATTAGATAGTGTGTTGGAGATTCTGAGAAGAAAGAAATTATATGCAAAGTTCTCTAAGTGTGAGTATTGGCTTAATGAAATAACTTTCTTGGAACATTTAAAATAAAGAAATGGCATAACAGTTGATCCACAAAGGGTAGAGGCAATGTTAAGTTGGGAGAGACCAACTAATGTGACTGAGATTAGAATCTTCTTGGGGTTAGCTGGTTATTATATAAGATTCTTTTAGAATTTTTCTATTATTGTAATACTGTTGAATAGACTGACCAGGAAATAGGTGAGATTTGTATGGTGAGGGAAGTGTGAGAAAAATTTTCAATTACTAAGGGAGAAATTGATTATAGCTCCAGTATTGGTGTTTTCCTTTGGTGATGAAAGATTTGTGATGTATAGTGATGCGTCACATCAATGATTGGGATATGTGTAACATAGGAAAACTATGGCCAATACTTCTAGGCAACTGAAGATTCATGATAGAAATTACCATACTCATGACTTAGAGTTGGCTACTATAGTGTTTACTTTAAAGATTGGAGACCTCATCTGTATGGAGCCACTTATGAGATATTCATGGGTTATAAGAGTTTGACATACTTACCTGCCTAGAGAGAGTTGAATTCGAGGCAAAGATGGTGGATGGAGTTGATTAGTAACTATGATTGTACAATTCACTATCATCTAGAAAATGGGAGGGTGATAGCTGATGCATTGAGTAGAAAGTCTACAAGAAGTTTAACTGCTATTGGGAGTCCTAATGTGAAATTGATGATAAATTTAGAGAGATAGGAATGAAGTTGAATATCAGTGATAGAGAATCATGGTTAACGAATATGGTTGTACAGTCATCCATAGTAAAATACTTTAGAGATGCAAGGTAGAGATGAAAAGATAAAAAAATATTAAGCATTGAGTGCTTACTAGAAAGTGTTTTGAGCTCAATTTTTTTTTAAATGACTGTGTTTTGGTATTGGAACATGAAAATTGTGTTCCTAATAATGTGAAGTTGAGAAAGGAGATAATGAGAGAGGCACATGATGATGTAGATTTGATGTAACCAAGTAATAGTAAGATATATAGAGGATTGAGATAGAATTTCTGGTGGTCAGGATTGAAGAGGGATGTAGCTGAGATTGTAAGGTTGTATGGAGCACCATTAAGCATAGTATCAAATAGAGATGCTAGATTTACATCTTAGTTTTGGAAAAGCTTTCAGAAAGCCACGGGTACACAGTTACAATTTAATATAATTTTTTGTGCCCAGATAGAAAGGATTATTATAGTACTAGAAGATATGTTTAGGGAAAATGTGATGAGTTTCTCAGTAAGTCAGGATGCTTACATGCCATTGATTGAAATTGCTTATAATAATCAGTATCAAACTAGTATTGGGATGACACCGATTGAGACATTGTATAACAGGAGGTGTACAACTCCTATATGATGGGAAAAAGTTTGGGAGAGAAAGATATTTGGTTCATAAATTATTAAGTTAACAACTGAAGAGGATCAAATTGGTTAGAGAGAACTGTAAAGTAGCACAGAGTAGACCGAATAGCTATGCTGATAATAAAAGAAGACCTCTTGAGTTTCGAGTAGGAGATTGGGTGTATTGAAAAATATCTCAATGAAAATGTGTATTGAGATTTAAACAGGAAATGAAAGTTGAATCCGAGGTATGTGGGACCCTATGAGGTTGTTGACAAAAGCTGGGGTAGTTATGAGTAGCTTGAATTTGCCTCCAGAATTAAAACATTTATATAATGTATTTCATGTTTCACTTTTAAGAAAGTGTTTACATGATGAATATTATAATATTTCAAGCTAAGCTATAGAAATTCAGAAAGATTGAGCTTATATACAAGCACCAGTTAGGTGCCATGATAATAGGCACTGACGTCAACTTTTCTTTCAAAGCATTAAAGGCGATAAGGCAATCATCATCAAAAGTAAAAGGAATATCTTTAGACAAAAAATTACATAATGGGCGACTTATCTTAGAAAAATCTTTGATAAATCTCCTATAGAAACCTGCGTGTCCTAAGAAAGTCCTAATCCCTTTAATCAAAGTCGGGGGTGGCAATTTAGCAGTCAAATCAATTTTAGCCTTAACTACTTCAATACCTTTACTAGAAATCACATGCCTTAATACAATGCCCCGTTGTACCATAAAATGACCCTTCTCCCAACTGAGTGTTAAATTACACTCAATGCATCTTTCAAGTACCAAAGTCAAATTATGCAAACAGTTATCAAATAAGGTTCCAAAAAATGAAAAATCATCCGTAAATACCTCAATGAATTTCTCCACCATATTCAAGAAGATTGACATCATGCATCTTTGGAATGTGGCTGGAGCATTGTATAGGCTAAACGACATCCTCGTAAAGGCAAATGTCCCAAATGGGCATATGAATGTTGTCTTCTCTTGATCCTCCAGCGTAATTGGCACTTGATAATAACCTGAAAGACCATCAAGAAAACAATAAAAATCATGCCCTGCTAGTCTTTACAACATCTAATCAATAAAAGGAAGTGGAAAATGATCCTTTCTAGTAGTTGAGTTCAGTTTCCTGTAATCAATGCACCAACTTCTTGTCCAATCTTAAGAGTCAATCTCCACCCTGAGATCTTGATGACCACTCAACCATGGCTCTTGATCAATCCTAAGTGATGCTGTTCATTTTGGACATGTCTCCACGTACTTAACAAAGACTGAATCAAATGGACTATGTGTGCCTTCAAGGTGCGGCCTGAAACAGGGCAAGGTGCGGCCTGAAACAGGGCACACTTGCTGCCACTCTGTGAGCCACAGCTTAGGGTAGGGTAGGCCATGGCTTGGCCTTCCTCCAGCATTCCTCCATGTTGTGCACTGCGGCCTGGACAAAGCTGGGTCGCGGCCTGACCTGATGCACATACTTTCCAGCTTGTGTGCTTAGGCGCACACACTAGTGTGCCTACCTTTGCTTTGCTCCAAGGTGCCACGCACACTTGTGTGCACTTCTTTAACATGCTGAAATTTATCCTTCCAACCTTGGTTTATACATTAACCTTGTTTAAGCCAAGTTTAAACCTTAGACAAATATCAACAAGAAACATTGAAGTATGATATGATAAGAACCATCTGAATGGTAGACTTTTTGCTGTGAACCTCATTACGAGGTAGTTTTGAGAAAATTGATGGTCTTGAGGTGAACCAATATATAAGAAGAATAGATTGATAGAGAATGAGACTTATGATATGTGCAGTGATAGTAGAATGCTATTATCAAGTTATATGAGATAAAAATTGATTAAATATTGAAAGATCATTTATACAAATTAAGTACTTCTAATAAATTTAATTCACTGAGCTTGTGAAGCTCACCCCTCATTGTACAATAATTTCAGGTAGTACGCAAGATAAATAGTTTGGTGAGTTGAGGTTCAAATTAAATCATTATTTTTAAGCGATATACGTGTCCACATCCTTAGACTAGTGAGAAAATAAAATAAAAATTTATTTGTAAATATTCATGCATATTTCGTTGTATATAATGTTTAAGTCAAGATCATAATGATGTATCTCCCCTATTGAGGGTTTAAGATTGATGTAAAAATTTCTATTGGTGTTATTTTTATTGTTGCATATATGTGTTGTGCTGGGATTTTCAAAATGTGATGACACCATCTCGGGGGTGGCCAACCCGAGATGGGTCGTTACAGTCTTTTAGCTACAAGCTTACTAGGTGTCCCTCTAAGGACATGAACAACATCCTTGCTCGAGCTGAAGAATATATGATTGTTGAGGATGATAAGGCATTTCGAAGAAAGAGGGAAGGAGGAACAGAAGAAAAAAAAGAAAAAAATAGAATAGGGACATCAATGAGACGAAGGACAATTCAATAAAAAAAGCCCTGCCAAGAGGGCAACATGAAGACCACCCGGCTGTTTGAAAACTTCAGCCCACTTAACTCATCTAGGACCAACATATTGATGAGTGTTCAAAATCAAGACATTCTTCATTGGCCTCAAAATCCCCTATACGCCAGCGAAAACAAAGATCAAACCAGGTGGTGCTGCTCCTATAAAGATTATTGGCACGACATCGATGAGTGTCATGCCCTCAAAATTTAGATTGAGTCCCTCATCTGCACGAGGTATTTGAAAGAGTACACCGAACCACATCCTCCCTGAGGAAATGAATATCGCCCCATACAATGTCATCGGAATAGAGTTATTTGAGCTATTCATAAAACTAAGCGGAGAATAATTTGTTGCAATATGATGCCCAATAAGTATCTTTTATCCTTGGTAGTGCAAGCCTAAATGATTTAGCCAAAAGCCTTGACCAATGTTTGCTAAAGGTTTATATAAAACTTTGCGAGATACTATGTATGAAACTAATTCTAGGTCACACTAATTGAGCTAGACCATCATGAGGCAAGGACAAACCTTTAATAGGCAACTCGAATTTTTGGCAAACCAAGAAAAGAAACAAGAAGGATTCATAGCCGAAATGGTTTTTTCCCTAAGAGAAAACATGCCAAAAAGGCTCCCTTTTCCATTCTCTATAGCTTAAGGAAGATTTCATAAACATTATTTCAAGAACATTTCAAAGGTATAATTTGATTTCTTTTCTTTTAAGGTTTTTTCTTATTGTTCATGATGTGATTCATCATATTCAATTCAGTTCTTTTTTTTAATCGATGCTTTTACATGTTTCAGTGATTACTACGGTTATTACGTTATAATATAAGTTGTCTTATATATTCACATAATTTTTAGAACCTTAAAAATCAAGTTTTGATTAAAAACCTAAAAAACCCAAACATCCCAAAAGTTTATGTCAGGGAAACCACTTCAACAGAAGAATTGACTTTAGCACCACTATGGAGTGGCATTTGCAAAGGGTGGCGTCATTCCCAACCTGATTCGTTTCTAGCTTTTTGTTTCATTTAAATTTTACTTTTCTTGCTCTTTGGCACTTGTTTGTATGTTTCTAACTTGTTTATATCATTCATATGATATCTAAGAACATAAAATTAACATGAATTAAAGTCGTTAAACATGAAATCAAATGAATTTAATTTTAATTAATGCGTGCTTGAAACAACATGTTTTGATGTTATTTGAGTGACTACATATGCCATGATATCTTCCTTGATGTTTTAGGATAAATATGATGATATGGACATGTTTTACTTTCTGTTTTATGCATGATCACAAGTTATTTTGTTTAGATAAGACTCTTGCATGCTAAAATCTATCTCTTCACGACTTATATGATGTTCTCCATGTTCTATATGCTTTCCAATCACTTATCTTTGATCACATGATTAAGTTGAGTTGAATGAGTTGTTGTTTATATTGAGAATATTTGATAAAGCTGTTGTCTTTTTCATGATAATTGATATGCCACAGTCGATGATGCTTGCATCTTAGATGATAACATGCCTATGCTTGTACGATGAGATTATGCTTAGATTTGCTTGGATATATTGACAAAATTGAGTTTCTTTAAATACTTCCATGACGTGAGTAGTTCTTGATTTTATTTATTATATTGATCATGAATGGATAAATGGAGTCCATTTATACTTTTTATTTACTATTGCTCATAGATGGATTTACCTTATGCAATCATAGATGTCTTTATTTATTTATTAAATGCTTTCTTAGATATGGTTGTATTTTAGAGTGGATGTTTTGGAAGCTATTTCTTTTGTAATCATACTTTTATTTTTTCTTAGATATAGTTGTATTAGTGTGGATGTTTTTGTCGTTATTTCCCTTTGTAATCATTTTTTTTATCTTTAATTTTGTTTTGATTACTCCTATAATTGTCTTGGGTTGTTATATCGCTTCCATATGTTGTTCATGATTGTTACATTGTATGCATGCTTGATCATTGAAATAAAATAAACAATTATTAATCAATCAATTAAAATAAATCCATTAAAATGCAAGAGTATGGGCT
Source organism: Bretschneidera sinensis (assembly GCA_023935145.1). Taxonomy (NCBI): domain Eukaryota; kingdom Viridiplantae; phylum Streptophyta; class Magnoliopsida; order Brassicales; family Akaniaceae; genus Bretschneidera; species Bretschneidera sinensis. The sequence goes on from CM043702.1 coordinate 13,751,323, forward strand.
AGGTCCATCGAGGCCTAGGCGCACATGGGGTGTTCACTTGTGACCTTCCCAGTGTATACCCAATCTTCAAACCTGAATCTCGAACTTAACAAACAACCAATTGCTCTGTAATTTTTTGATCCCTAAAACCAAGTGGTGACTCTTTGTGGATTATCCATCAATGACTTCATGTCATTGGCATGCCACATCGAATGACTGTTTGGATAATCTCTTAGGGAGAAGTTATGTCCTTTCGCAAAGTCTCTTTCAATTATGACCTTTAAAAATACACTAAGTGGGTCAAATTCATTCATCCACACATGTATGAGGTAATATATGAGAAAGATGTATATATGCCAGGGTGGATTTGACTATATAATTGGATTTCTTTTTCTTCACAACTTCGATTATAATGTAGTGGATCCTATTCATTACCTTAGCAGCAGACGTTGTAAAACATTTTTAGACTTCTTTAGCTTTCCAAGAATCAAACATGTGGGAAGTCGTAACATGGTCTTCAAAGTATTTCAAGGAAAATGTTTTCTTCAATTTCTTGAAGTTCCATTCTCTTATGATAGTTCATTAGGATCCTCGATGATGATCCTAGACATCAACGCATAATTCCAAGAAGTCGTGAATGGACATGAAATGACCTGCACCAAACCAAATTGTCGTGAGACAAATTGTGGGGAATAGGATTCAACACTTCATTTATTGTTAGTTACCTCAAATGTTAATTCGTGCAATAAATCTCATGAGATCAAGAAGCTTACCCATATGGTTGAGGAATAGGTTTTTATCCCTTAGCTTGTAACCTTTTTAAAATTATCCTGAACCATGGAGGTCCAAATGCGTTCCCAAAAAAGGGTGTGAAACTAAATATATCTCTGGTTTCAATATCATAAAAGAAGGTAAAGTATTTGTTGAAGGATTTAGGGTAGTTTGGAACCGTGCTAAAGTTGTTCTATATATATAATCACTACTCTCCATTACTTCACTCAACTAAACCACCATACCCAAGTTCAGAAAGGTATGCATGTGCCCAGAGTTAAACTAGACATAAAGGAACCTAATGGTCAAAAAGACCCAAGTAGCTAGAAGATCATACATATTAAACATGCTTCTACATAAGTGAGCAAGCACTACGGGTCCTAAGGCTTCTTTTTCACCATTAGCCAATGTTATGGCCAATTTGTAGACCCCTTTCACTATTTTTAATGCTAGGAAAATAAAACAAAAACTTGCACAACCAATACATAAGGAAAACTAAAATTCATCATTTTAGATGCCATCAGTGGTGGAATTTTTGTGCTTTGCCATAAAGGTTATAAATGTGGAAATTTTTCTTATCTTTCTTTTGATCATCAAAAAGTTCTTCAATATTGACATTTGAATTGGGATTCCATGTTAATCCAAAATGCCTCAATCATACTATGGTAGCTAGGTCTCATAAGAATATAGCCATGTGATGTAGCCAATAGATGCACCCACCAATGGCATGACGACACATGGTCAACCCCTCCGTCCGACAGCGCAGAAACACGTGGGCGATCCTTAACCAATAGCCTAGCGACATATAATGACCTATCCCGGGTTGGCCACCCCTGAAAAAATGTCGTCACTTTTTGAAATCCTAGCATGACACATATATGCAACAATATAAAAACATCAACTGAAATATTTATATACAGAAATCCTCAACCCTGAGTTACATCATTCAGATCTCAATTGAATAGTATAAACAACATAGTATGCATGAATATTTACAAATATTTTTTTTCTTTCTCATTAGTCTGAGGATGTGGACCACGTGGCTTACAGATAATGACTCAGTCTAAAAATTAGCTTGCTAATCTACCTAACCTGCCTGTTACCTGAAATTATTTAATAATGAGGAGTGAGCTTCATAAGCTCAATGAATTAAATTTACTAGAAGTATTCAATTTTTATAAATAGTCTTCCAATATTCATTCATCTATATCTCATATAATTTGATAATAGCATTCTATTATCACTACTCATATCATAACTTGTATCCTTTATCAATCTCTTCTTCTCATATATTTAATCACCTTGAGACTCAATTCTATCTCAGAATTACCTCGTTATGAGGTTCACGACATATAATCAATCACTCAGATAATCCTTATCATATCATACTTTCATATTTCTTTCTCATTATGTTTGTCTCTATGTGAGACTCATTTATTTATCAATAAATTTACAATTAGAATAACATTTTAGCATCTCAAACAATAATAATCAATATTTAAAATAGATATCATGCATGAATTTTTATTTGGGAACATCTTCTCACATGTCGACATTTATTTATCTTAGACTGGCTGCTTTTCCGGTTCTTTTATCTCCAGCACATACCGGCTGTCACAGTTTTCATTTATCTCCCGCATATACCGGTTGTCATGACTTTCATTTATCACCAGCATATACCAGCTGTCACGGTTTTCATTTATCACCAATATATACCAACTGTCACCGCTTTTATTTAGACTGGCCCCCTCCCGATTCTTTTATTTCATGCATATGCATACGAAAAATGATATGAAATATTTATATGAAAAATAATATAAAAACAAGCATGTATTCAGACATTCAATTTAGTTATCCAACTTTTTCTCAAAATTATTATTTGATCATATCCATTAAATTTTCTCCTCATAAATGATATCAAATTATCAACCATAACTTGTCAAGGATTTCATTTATCCCTTCATAATTTAATCAACTCATTATTCCAATAATATTACTTCTCATATAATAAATCTTTAACATGTCAATTATTCCTATCATACCCATCAACCAACTTTCATCTATCATCAAATCATAGGTTAATAATTAATTCAAATATCATCACTGTATATTTCATATTTATCTCGATTACTAAAAGTAAATCTAACTCACTACGTAGTACTTAAAACTACATGTGGATCACTTCCTTTGCTTTCCTACTCTTTTCAGCAATTTCACACGATTGTTGTGCGTCAACACTTGATATAAAATTTATATTAAAATTTCTAATTTATTCATCAATTCTCCCAGAATACATACCCTTTAAAAAATCTCATATTGAGTTCCGAGAAATTTTATGTATGCTAAATTTCAAAAATAAAATTCACAGTATTACCTTTGGTTTTTCTTAGGGCTTTCCTCGACTCTCTTAGAATTTCTCCTGTAAACTTCTTCAAAATTTTATCTTTTCAACACTTCTTTCAATCCCCAAGTGTTTAAAGAAATATAGTAGTTTGAATTTAAGAAAGAACAAAACCAAACAGGATTTGGTAAAAATAATTAAAATATGTAAAAAGTGTGTGTGTGTGTGTATATATATATATATATATATTTATTTATTTATAATATACTAACCGCCCACCGTTTTTGCATTTCTGCCTATCCAACATGCAATTGCATGTTGGTAATTTGTTAACACATGTATTCCAGGTGTTAATGCCACTTTCCCCCTTTTTTTCTTTTTCTTTTTTTCCCTTTTTTTCCTTTTTCATTTTCTTTTTCCTTTTTCTTCCTTTTCCTTTTTCTTTTTCCTTTGTACTCCAAACTTGGACGCTTCAAATATTTTTTTTCCTTTTCCTTTTCCTTTCTCTTTTTCTTTACACCACCACACATCCAGTTTTTTTTCAAAAGAATTATTTTATTCAATAATAAATTTTTCACGTATATATATATATATATATATATATATATTATTTTAATTTTATGTCATGTTTATCAAATTACTTCTTTACCCATACTCTAGAACACAGGTATTACAATTCTACCAACTTTATAAAAATTTCGTCCCCAAAATTTCCTTACCTAACTCAAGAGACAATTGTGAATAATATTTCTTCATAGTTGCCTCGCACTCTTACGTAATATCTTTAACATCTTTATTCCTCCTTAGAACTTGAAATAATGGAATTATTTTATTATACAAGACTTGTTATTTTATGTCTAAAATTCTCACTGGTACTTGTATAAAAGTCAAATCTTCCTGAATTTCCATAGCTTGGCTCGAAATATTATAGGATTCATCACGTAAACACTTTCTCCAAAGTAAAACATGAAACACATTGTGTACCTGCTTCAACTTTGGAGGCAATTCCAGGCTATACACGACTAGCTCAACTTTCTCAACAAGCTCATAGGGTCCCACATACCTCGGACTCAACTTTCCTTTATTTTTTAAATCTTAATACATTTTTCCGTGGAGAAATTTTTAAATACACCCAACCACCTATTTGAAACCCAAGAGGTCTTCTTCTATTATCAGCATAATTATTTGATCTACTTTGTGCTACTTTAAGGTTATCTCTAACTAGTTTTATCCTCTTAGTTGTTAACTCAATAATTTATGAACCAAATATATTTCTCTCTCCAATTTCTTCCCAACATATAGCAGTTCTACAGCTCATACTATAAAATGTCTAAATCGGTGCTATTCAAATACTAAATTGATGTTGATCATTATAAGCAGAATTCCATTAATGGAAAATAAGCATCCCAACTTATTGAGAAACTCATCACATTTGCCCTTAACATATCTTCTAGTGCTCTAATAATCCTTTTTGTCTGCTCATCTATTTGAAGATGAAAAGTTGTAATAAACTGCAATTGTGTACACATGGCTTTCTGAAAGTCTCTCCAAAATCAAGATGTAAATCTAGCATCTCTAATTGACACTATGAGCAATAGTACTCCATACAACCTCATAATCTCAGCTACATACAGTTCAACCAACTTTTTAGGATTCCAATTAGTTTTAATTGGAAGAAATTGAAATGACTTAGTACATCTATCTACTATCACTTACACTATATCGCGACCTCTCCGGGTATGGGAAAATGTAGAAACAAAATCCATACTCACATTTTTTTCTATGGTCATTCAAGCATAGAAAGAGGTTGTAGTAAGCCTCCCGAATGTTTATTCTTTGACTTCACTTACTGACCAACCAAACATCTAGAAATATATTCAGCTACATCCCTCTTCAATCCTGACTACCAATAATTTTGTCTCAATCCTCTATAAATCTTATGATTACTCGGTTGCATCGAATATACATCATCATGTGCCTCTCTCAATATCTCCTTTCTTAACTCAGCATTATTGGGAACACAAATCCTATGTTCCAATACCAAAATACCATCATTTCAAATTTTGAATTCATATTGTTTTTTACTATGCACTTCCTGTTTAATCTTTTCTATCTCTTTATCTCTATCTTGCAACTCTAACAAGCATTTTACTATGGATGACTATACAACCATGTTGCTAACAATGATCCTCTGTCAATGATATTCAACTTCATTCTTATCTCTCTTAAATCTATCATCAATTTCACATCATAACTCTCAATAACAGTTAATCTTTCTATAGATTTTCCACTCAATGCATCAGCTACCACCTTCGCCTTTCTAGATAATAGTCAATTATACAATTATAGTCGCTAATCAACTCCATCTACTGCCTCCGTTTCAAATTCAACTCTCCTTAGGTATGTAAGTATGTTAAAATCTTGTGATCAGTAAATATCTTATAAGTCGTTCCATACAAATGATGTCTCTAAATCTGCAAAGCCAACATTATGGTAGCCAACTCTTATACCAATACATATCCCAACTCTTGATGGGATGCATCACTATCCACCACAAATCCTTTATCACCAGAAGGAAATACCAATATTGAAATTGTAGTTAATTTCTTCTTTAGTAATTGGAAACTTTTCTCACACTCCCCAGACCATAAAAGCCTCACCTATTTCTTGGTCAGTCTAGTTAATAGTACTGCAATACCTGAAAAAGTATGAACGAATCTTCTATAAAAACCAGCTAACCCCAAGAGGATTCTAATCTTAGTCACATTATTTGGTCTCTCCTAACTCAACATTGCCTCTACCTTTTGTGGATAAACTGTTATGCCATCTCCAGGTATTACATGCCCCAAGAAAATTATTTTATTCAGCAACATTTAGGAAATTACAGCATACAATCTCTCACTCCTCAGAATATACCAAGATGTGATCAATGAACACAACCACAATTATCAAGAAATAGTTTAAACATTTTATTCATCAAGTTCATGAATGTTGCTAGAACATTAGTCAACCCAAATGGCATCACCAGAAACTTATGACCATAACATGTCCTAAAAACAGTCTTAGATAGGTCTCATTCTTTTATTCTCAAATAGGTGATAACCTGATCTCAGGTATATCTTAGAAAATACCCTTGCTCCCTGCAACTTCTCAATTAAATCATCTATCCTGGGTAAAGGATATTTGTTCTTAATGGTGATCTTATTCCGGCTGTTTATAATCTATACACCACATCATCGTTCTATCTTTCTTCTTTAAAAGCAATACAAGGGCTCCCCTTGGTGACACACTTGGTCAAATAAATTGCTTATCTAACAACCCTTGAAGCTGAACTTTCAATTCTCTCAACTCAGCGAGTGTCATTCTGTAGGGTGCTATAGATATATGTGATGAACCGAGTATCACATCAATAGAGAATTTAATCTCCCTACTAAGGGGTAAACTAAATAACTCATAGAGAAATACATCTGAAAAATCTTTCACTACTAAGATTTCTTTCAACTCTCTACTATCATTTTTAAAATCCACCACATAATCCAAATACCCCTCACATCCTTTCTTTAACCATTTACTAATAGTCAAAGCAAAATAAGATAGTTCGAAAGTATCTTACATTCTCCCTGAAACTAAATTCCTCTTATCTATATCCTGAACACTACATTCTTTCTGGAACAATCAACCCAAGCATAATACATCGACAACCAATTCATTCCAAAAATTAAATGATATTATATCATATTCAAAGGTAATAAATCAACTTCAAATTCTCTATCACCGATATGAATCACACAACACTTGTAAACATTTATGATTATCACTCTATCTCTAGTGGGAACTTCAACAATAATATTATGTATCAAAGGACTAATACATGCATCAAAAGACTTCATAAATACATTTGATGCAAAAGAATGAGTTGCACCAAGATCAACCAACATTGATATGTCCGCCTTTTCTACATACAACATACCTCAATTTAGGACAATTCTGAGATAAATATCTCATCTGATTACATCTATAACACGTTCTAGTCTTTCTATCACATTGCCACATCCTTTAGGTAGTACACTCCCACCTCTACCATAACTTCCAGTTCTCACAGACTATCTCCCAAACCTAGGGGTCCCACCAATATTACTTTGAGTTATAGAAGCTATGGATCTAGCTTACTTCTATCTTTGCATTATTGGTCTTTCTTTCACACAAACGACTCCTCTAGGGTGGTCTTCCACCTTGTACACTCATACTACTACTACCTGTAGAACTTTCAATTCTAAGTCTCTTCAACCATTCTCTCTCCCCCCTTAAACTCTATCACATCTTTCTCAATCTGAAGTTATATCCACCAACCTAACATAATTCATATGTTTCATGTAAGATAGTTTCGTTTTAATCTCAAAATTTATTCAATCTATGAACCTCTTACACTTCTTCTCCTTTATGTCTACCATTTTTGATACAAACCTTGACAAGGCCACAAATTTGCTATCATACTGAGCCACAGTCAACTTATTTTACCTTAAATAAATGAAATCTCTCTTCTGTTGTGCTCTGCCAGTATATGAGCAATTTTTATAAAAGAAAAAGCCTCCTTAAACCTACTCCAAGTTAATGGTCTATCAACATATACACTTAATTTGGGAAGAGTATCCTCCCACCATTTTAAAGCTTTTCCTTCTAAATTAAACGAAGCAAGGGCGACCTTTTGCTTGTCAGTCACTGGTAAAATACCAAATAATCTTTATACATGTTTCACCCGTAGCTCAGGCTCAAAAAGATTCATAGATCCTTTAAAAAAACACAGCATTCAACTTAATACATCTAACAATCTCCCTGCATTTCGTGCATAAACTCACATTTCCCCTTTTGAACGTTTACAATTACTGGATTTACAACAACCTCAGGCACTACTCTAACTTATTCATCAAGTCTATGCTATAGACTATCAACTCTATCATTTTTTACATTTATTTTCTCAAGAACATAAGTAAGAGCTTCTCTTAGCTCATCTTTTTCGACTCTAGATTCTCTCACACCCCTATTAGTATCAATTATACTGTCAACACGTTCCCTTCTAGGAACCACAAACTCAGACTCAACCTCGATCTCAACCCTGACTTTTCTAAATATTGGGGCCTACCACACCTTCTCAGGTCAATAATTCTAACTCTAGCTCAAGCACGTCCATGTGTCATCCTCAAACTATTCATTAAAATATAATTTATTTTAATCTTCAACTTTTTTTCTTTTTATGCAGCCTACATAATCATAAAACCTAACGCTCTAATACCAAAATTGTAATGACCCATCCCGGGTTAGCCACCCCTAAGACGATGTCGTCACTTTTTAAAATCCCAGCACGACACATATATGCAACAATATAAAAATATCAACTGAAATATCTACATACATAAATTCTCAACCCTTATCAGGGGAGTTATTTCATTCAGATCTCAACTGAACAGTATAAATAATACAGTATACATGAATATTTACAAATATTTTTTTCTTTCTCATTAGTCTGAGGATATGGACCACATTGCTTACAGATAATGACTCAGTTTGAAAATAAACTCGCCAATCTACTTGATTTGCCTGCTACCTAAAATTATTTAATAATGAGGAGTGAGCTTCACAAACTTAGTGAATTAAATTTACTATAAGTATTCAATTTGTATAAATAGTCTTCCAATATTCATTCATCTATATCTCATATAATTTGATAATAGAATTCTATTATCACTACTTATATCATAATCCCCATCCTTTATCAATCTCTTTTTATCATATATTTAATTACCTTGAGACTTGATAAGTGCTTAAATATTCATATTTAAGCCCTTTAATTTATATTTGTTAAGCTCTTAGTTTGTGTTATTTCATCCTATTTCATTCAATTTGTTATATGTTTATCTTAGGAATTTGTTACTTTGAGTTGTTTTTCGTTGTTTTACAGGTTCACAAGCACTTGGAAAAGGGTTTCACTAAATTGTTAGAATTGCCCGTACAGATCAGTTATTTTTGCGGATTAAACTTTATTGATTCAGGAAGAACCAGAAGATGAGCATATATGCTTGGAAAGATCTGGACGTCTATTTTCTGAGGAATTTATGGCTCATAAATATGATTTTTCTAGAGAAAGTTATGGCAGTTTTAGTAGACAAAGGTCAGGCTATGCGTGATTTCAACGTGGCAGAAGTGATTTTTGTGGATTAAACTGTAATGATTCAGGAAGAAACATGAGATGAACCATATATGCTTGGAAAGATCCAGATGTTTATTTTCTGGAGAATTTTACAGCTCGTAAATATGATTTTTCTAGAGAAAGTTATGGCAGTTTTAGTAGACAAAGGTCAGGCTATGCGTGATTTTAGCATGGGCATAAGTTTTGAAGGGTATATGAAGGCTTAAATCCCATATCCCACATCGGTTGGAAACACATTCTACATCCCACATCCCACATCGAATTGGAAACACATTGCACTCATGGAGTTCCCTTATAAAAGCCCCATTTCACTTCATCAAATGGGTGTGCAATCTCGGAGGCTTTGCTACCAAGGCATGCAATCTCAGAAGCTTTGTTACCAAGAGGTGTAATGTGGAGGATTTTGCTACCAATTGGGGGAAGTACCGCACAACAGCTGCGGGTGGAATTTCTCTCCATGTATTGTTAGTTTTAATTTATTTCTTTTAAGTTTTAAAGTTTAATGTTTAGCACTTTCATGTTTGCTCTAATTTTTCCCTTGAGATTTTTGTTGTCCATTATATTTATGGGTAACTAAATTTTCAAGTGGGGCTAGTGATGAACTTGCACCGTAGATGGTATTTTTGTTTATTTTTAATTTATATATTTGATTTTACAATTATTAAAACTCTTTTGTTTTATCATTCTCAATTTATTGGTGCTGTTTTCTTCTCCGAATAATCATATAATTTATTCTGTTTATGGATTCAGTCATGCTTTTTCTATTGAATGGATTAGCTCTTTGATTATGTAAGGATAAATTATTTATCTATATTGATTTAATTCTTTGCTGCAATATCACTTCCTGAGTATATTGTCGTCGTTGGATTTTCTCAATAGTGATAATAATTTACGTATTTTAAAAGTGGTGAATGATTTTTCAAAGGGTTAAATGTGGGTTGATCTTGGTTTATAAATCTACACCTTCCGATTGAGAATTTTTGGAATTGAGTTCCCAATTGAGTTATTCAATGAATTAAGAATAATTCAAATACCAGATTTGTGCAAGGGATTCCCAACGCTTTACTGTTTGTCAAATTTAAGTACTTTCTCTATTAGTCACTTTTCTTTACTTTAATTTGCATTTAAAATTAATCTTTGTTCTCCATTAATCATTTGATATTTTTCTTTAGTTTCTTTGTTCCTTCTACTATTCTTTTAATCAGTCTCTCTGTGGAATCGACACCCCAAAGCTGTGCTACAACTGCCGCATTATTCTTTAGGCGTAATCAAATTTTGGCACCGCTGCCGGGGAAACGGTAGAAGAATTGCTAGATAGTTTTTCTTTTCAGTAGTTTGTAAAGGTGGTAACTTTGTTCCTTCTTTTAGCTTGCTGCACTATTTTTTTCCCTTCTTTCTTTTTACAGTATCTTATTATTATTTTGTTACCTTGCATGCATGCACAGATATAGAGATACCTTGGGTAGATTTGCTTGTAAGCCTGTGCTAGAGTCAGAATCAAAATTTTTAAATCCTTTATTTGACAATCCATCTGGTCCTGAAGAAATGAGTGAATACGGAGATCAACCTACTAGGAACCTTCAGGATTACCTCCACCCTACACACATAGCCACACCATCATGCATCATGTTTCCAGCTAATACTCGCTAGCTAGATTTTAAAACAGGGGTGATACAGTAACTCCCTACATTCCATGGCTTGGAAAATGAAAATCCATATGTGCACATTAGGGAGTTTGAGGAAGTAGTTGCGAATTTTCATAGTCAAAATGCAATTGATGACATTGTGAGACTTAAGTTCTTTCCTTTCTCTTTGAAGGATAGAGCTAAGAGTTGGCTATACTCACTGAGACCACGATCTATTGGGTCGTGGAATGAGATGACTCAGGTTTTCTTTAATACATACTTTCCCCAACATAAGACCAACACTTTAAAAAGGAAAATCTCCACCTTTGCACAAAAGGACAGTGAGACTTTGTATCAGTCGTGGGAGAGATTTAAGGAGTTGTTGAGTATGTGTCCTCACCACAGGTATGGGAATTGGCGCTTAGTGAGCTATTTTTATGAGAGACTTACACCTAGAGAGTGCCAATTTATGGAGATGATGTGTAATGCTGAGTTATTATAGAAAGATCCTGATGAGGCCATAAAATACCTCAATGAGCTTGTTGAAAATGCTCACACTTGGACTGGACCTAATACTACTGAAAGCACAAATAGGTCATGACCTCATGACCTACAGGAAACCCAAATGGTGGTGGAATTTACCATCTTAGGGAAGATGATAACCTAAAGTATAAGGTCGAGATGCTCACTAGGGAGCTAGATGTGTTAAAGACTAAGGACTTAAAGCTAACACACATAGCTAATCATTCAAAGTCTTTTGGACCATGTTTTGTGTGTGGCGGGGTAGATCATCTTGCTCAAGAGTGTCCCACATTTGCTGAGATGAGAGGGATATATGAGGAACAATGTAATGCCTTAAGTATGTACAAGAAGCCTTTTTCACCTTTCTCTGATACCTATAATCCGGGGTGGCGTAATCACCCCAATTTTAGCTGGAAGCCTAAAAATCAGCCGCCTGCACAACCCCCTAGATCATATCCTACACCATATCATGCACCTGCATCTTCTAGGAGTTCTTTATAAGACACTTTGCATGCTTTTATTGAGGCACAGGTTAAGACTAACCAAAGATGTGAATCGTTGATTACGTAGGTTGTTGAAGAAAATAAGGAGATAAAGAGCCAAGTGTCCAAATTGATGAGCTCCTTTAGTGTGAATGAGTGAGGTAAGTTTCTTTCTCAAGCTCAGTCCACACCCCATGGTCAGCAAAAGAATTTGAAAGATGTGAATGCCATTATGACACGAAGTGGTAAGTCATTACACATCCTAACAACGAACAAATCAGAGGATGTGGAAAAGGGTTAAGATAGTAATGATGCCGAGCTGCCTAAGGAACTTGAGGTGACAAAGATTCCTGTTAAGGTTTCATTCCCTCAAGCTTTAAAATCAAGTAAGTGAACTCTAGATCCAAATAATGAAATCCTAGAGAATCTAAGGCAAGTAAAAATCAATCTTCCTCTTTTGCATGTGATTAAACAAGTTCTTACTTATGCAAAAGTTCTCAAGGATTTGTGTACAGTTAAGAGGAAGCACCATGTGAAGAAGACAACATTCCTAACAGAGCAAGTTAGTGCTCTAATTGAGCAGCAGATTCCTCCCAAGTACAAGGATCCTGGTTGTCCAACCATTGTATGCAGCATTGGAAATCATGAGGTTGGGCAAGCTTTGCTAGATTTAGGAGCTAGTGTGAATCTAATGCCATATTCTATTAATTTGCAGTTGGGGTTGGGAGAAATCAAACCAACCACAGTGGTATTGTAATTAGCTGACCGTTCAGTCAAAGTACCCCGGGGTGTGATAGAGGATGTTCTAATTCAAATTGACAAATTTTATTGTCCTGTTGATTTCCTAATCCTTGACACTAGCTCTATTATTGATACTACTTCTAAAATTCCTTTGATTTTAAGTAAGCCTTTCCTTACCACTGCTAATGCTCTTATTAATTGTAGGAATGGGCTCATGAAGCTGTCTTTTGGAAACATGACCCTCAAGGTGAATATCTTCCATATTGCAAAACAACTAGAAGATGATGACGAGAGCCATCAGGCATACATGACTGACTCACTCATGGATAAGGGAGTTTCTATAGCTAATGATTTTGATCCCTTTGAGTATTTTCTTGTTAATTTTGAGTTTGATTCTATCAGTGATCAATCTGATGTAGTTAATGTTTGTGTTATTTTTGATAGAACTCAAGATTATGGCACTCGGGCATGGCAACCGAAGTTTGAGGAGTTGCTTGAGATAAGTGTAAAACAAATTCTTTTAAGTGCAGAAGCACCCAAAGTTGAATTAAAGCCTCTGCCTAAGGGTTTAAAGCATGTTTTCCTTGGTCCAGGTGACACTTGAGAGTGGCTGAAGACGTTAAACTTAGCGCTCATGGGAGGCACCCCACAAATTATCCTTTTGTTTTTATTGTTTTTCATATTTCTTGTTATTTTTTATTTTTAATATTTTTTGTTTTCCAGTATTCAATCTCCTAATTACCTCGTTATAAAGTTCACGGCATATAATCAATCACTCAAATAATCCTTATCATATCATACTTTCATATTTCTTTCTTATCATGTCTGTCTCTCTGTGAGACTCATTCATTTATCAATAAATTTACAATTAGAATAATATTTTAGCACCTCGAACAATAATAATCAAAATTTAAAATAGATGCAATGCATGAATTATTATTTGGGAACGTCTTTCCACATGTCAACATGTTTTTATCTTAGACCGGTTGTTTTCCCGATTCTTTTGTCTCTAGCACATACCGATTGTCAGGGTTTTCATTTATCTCCAGCATATATCGGCTGTCACGGTTTTCATTTATCTCCTGCATATATCAAATATCACGGTTTTCATTTATCTCCTGCATATATCGACTGTCACGATTTTCATTTATCTCCTGCATATACTAGTTGTCACAGTTTTCATTTATCTCCAGCATATACTGACTGTCACGATTTTCATTTATCCTAGCGTATATCGACTGTCACGGATTTCATTAATCATCAGCATATATCGGTTGTCACGGTTTTAATTTATCACCAACATATACCAGATGTCACGGTTTTCATTTATCACTAGCATATACGGACTATCACGGTTTTCATTTATCCCTTCATTATTTAATCAACTCATTATTTCAATAATATTACTTCTCATATAATAAATCTCTAACATATCAATTATTCCTATCGTACCCATCAACCAACTTTCATCTATCATCAAATCAAAGGTTAATAATTAATTCAAATATAATCAATGTATATTTCATATTTATCTCGATTACTAAAAGTAAATCTAACTCATCACGTAGTACTTAAAACTATCCGTGGATCACTTCCTTTGCTTTCCTGCTCTTTTCAGCAATTTCACCCGATTGTTGTTCATCAACACTTGATATAATTTTTATATTAAAATTTATAATTTATTCATCAATTATTCTAGAATTCATACCCTTTAAAAATTCCTACATTGAGTTCCGAGAAATTTCATGCATGCTAAATTTCAAAAATAAAATTCACATTATTATCTTTGGTTTTTCTTAAAGCTTTCCTCGACTATCTTAGAATTTCTCTTGTAAACCTCTTCAAAATTTTATCATTTCTACCTTTCTTTCAGTTATCAAGTGTTTAAAGAAATAAAATAATTTGAATTAAAGAAAGAAGGAAACTAAACAAGATTTTGTAAGAATAATTAAAATAAGTAAAAAATGTGTATATATATATTTATAATATACTAACCGCCCACCGTTTTTGCATTTCTGCTTGTCCAACATGCAATTACATGTTGGCAATTTGTTAACACCTGTATTCAAGGTGTTAATACCACTTTCCCATTTTTTTATTCTTTTTCCTTTTTCCTATTTTTTTTGTTCCTTTTTCCTTTGTCCGCCAAACTTGGACGCTTCAATTTTTTTTCCCTTTTTCTTTTTCTTTACAACACCACACGTCCATTTTTTTTTTCAAAATAATTATTTTATTCAATAATAAATATTTCACGTGTATATATATATATATATATATATATATATATATATATATATATTAATTCCATATCATATTTATCAAATTAGTTCTTTACCTATACTCTAAGAACATGGGTATTACACGACACGTAGGCGGTTCTTACCCAATAGCACGACGACACATGGACGATCCTCATCCAATAACCTAGCGACACATAGGAGGTTCTTACTGAATAGCACAGTGACACGTGGACAATCCTCATCAAACGGTATAGTAACACATTGGCAAAGCCGTGGGTAGTCACCACCACTCATGGACTCCCCACGCAGACATGAAAGCTTGATTACAGGGATTACAGCCATCCCTAGACACGTTACTAGATTTTTTGACGGAGGACGGGATCTCTGGGATCGTACCATCCCTACCACGTGGGGGACCTCACCTCCAGAATGCTATAAAAAGTCCTAGGTATGCAAACTCAAATCATCTTCAGTTTTTACAAACTCATTACTAAAGCACGGATCACATCTTTCCCCATTTCCTCAAAACCTTGTGTTAGCAAGAACATCAAAGTGTCCCCGAAGGAATCACCCACTTTTTTCCCTATGGTGATCCCCTAGTTCACCCATATTTCCTTGTGCAGGCATTGAAGCATCAACCTCTAGTTCAGCAACATATTTTGGGCATCAACAGATTGGCACCGTCCATGGGAAACCACCATCTCTTGCTAATAGTAAAAGTAAAAAGTCTAAAGAACTCATCTGTTGCCATGCCACCCAGAAATACCATGAAGAATGCCGGCAAAGAAGTCGTCGGGGCCAGCGCCATACCTACACAAAACAGTGCGCATAGCCAACGGTCCGAGTCAAGACTCCCTACTATGTCCGAACAAAGTTCCTCTGGTGGCAACCCACAGCCCCTTCCCGAGACCCAACGCCCCTGCCACACGAAAATTGACCCATCAGAAAATCTCCAAGGAGCCGTTGCAACACATCCCATTATTCCTATTCTCCAAGCATAGTTCGTGGAACTCTCGCGTCTGGTAACCGACCTCGCCGCTGAGGTCCAGAGAGGGGTTCACCAGCCCTCCCGTACGCCTTCTCGACAAAATCCTAGACGCACAAGCCCTGCTAGCTGTGGGCTCACCATCGACAACTGTTCCACGGCAGAGTCATCACAACCTCACACCGTCAAACCTAAAGGGAGCCCCTCCTCCAGGGGCAACCTCGACCTTGATAGACAGATCAAGGAAATAGGGGAACAAATCGACAAAGTACTCAAGTACCCAAACCACAGTGTCTTAGACGAGCTCAACGTTCAATACCCACCCTTCACCCAAGAGGTCCTTGAAGCTCCGCTCCCGCCAAACTTCCGAATGCCCCAAATCAAACCCTATGACGGTTTAGCAGACCCCTTGGATCATCTCCAACACTATAAGACTACTATAAAGCTGCATCAACATTTTGATCTCGTAATGTGCAGAGAATTCCCCCTGACACTCGAGAGGGTAGTTGAAACTTGGTACACTCGCTTGAAACCAGGGAGCATTAGCAATTTCAGGGAGCTGAGCTACGCCTTCACGTCCCACTTCCTCAGCAGTAAAGGACTTAGAAAGACCTCAGAGTCCCTATTCAACATCATCCAACTCTGGACCTACATTTTGAGGTTCAACTCTGCTGCTTGGGAGATCCCCAACCTCGATCCCAACGTCCAGATGCTAACATTAAAAAACGGACTAAGGTCCAAAATATTTAGCTCCAAGCTCACTAGGTGATCGCCCACCAACATGAACGAGATTTTGCTAATGGAGAAGTACATGCTGGTAGAAAATGATCAAGCTTTCCGGAGAGAATGAGAATGGGACACAGAGAAAAAAAAGAAAGACCCTATCAGTCCTCACCGCGAACCAACCAAGTGACCTTTCCGTGAAAACAAGTAGAAAGCCCCATGCCACTTCAAGAGCTTTACTCCCCTTAACACATCTACAACCAACGTCCTGATGTAACTCCAAGACAGAACAATCCTCTAATGGGGATCAAAGCAAGTGGTGTTAGTTCCACAGAAACCATGGGCACGATATCGAAGAGTGTCTGGCCCTAAAACATCAAATTGAGGCCCTTATCAGTAAGGGGCAATTGAAAGAATTCATCAGACCACGACAAGAAGGAATGCCCATACGGCCCTGAAGAAGTCTCGAGCGTCCGCCTAGTCGAAACTAGAAAAATCAACCCCCTCG
The DNA here is from genome assembly GCA_023935145.1 of Bretschneidera sinensis. Lineage (NCBI taxonomy): Eukaryota > Viridiplantae > Streptophyta > Magnoliopsida > Brassicales > Akaniaceae > Bretschneidera > Bretschneidera sinensis. Next base: position 13,768,445 of record CM043702.1, read on the forward strand.
GGGAAGTCTAGGGCCAAACTGGGAAGGGCCTAGCCAGAGAGGCCCAGAGGCCACCACAACCAAAATCATTAAAACCATCTGTAGAGGCCCCGCCGTTAGGGGCACCTCAGGAGACAGAAAAAGGCCTATGCCAAGTCTGTGGCATTAGTCAGTGGGCCTCACAAATGATGATTTAGAGGGAGTATAGACCTCACATGACAATGCTGTGGTGGTCTCCCTTCTTCTGGCCAACCACGATGTCAAATGCATCCTGGTCGACAACTAGAGCTCGATTGACATCCTGGTTTACGATGCGTTCCAACAAATTCAGTTGAAAGACAATTAACTGGAACCAGTGTCCATTCCACTATCTGGTTTTTTGGGGGGCTCAGTGTTCACCAAAGGTAGCATAGTCCTCCCAGTCACCATAAGTACAGCCCCTAAAACGATCACAGCACAGACTGTTTTCCTAGTGGTCAAGCAACCGTCGTCCTACAACATGATCATCGGCAGGCCCACCCTCAACAAGCTCAAATCGGTCATCTCTACCTACCACTTAAAGATGAAGTTCCCCATCGATGATGTAGTAGGCGAAGTTAGAGAAAAACAGCAAGTCTTTAGTTCCTATTACCTACACTTCATGAGAAGAGGAAAAAGGATGAAGGCCCTCCCTCTCGAGGTATAGGACTTTAGAGACGAAGTAAGAGTTCCCAAAAGCGAACCTATGAAAGAAATGATCGCAGTCTCCATAGGTGAAGATGCCTTTCGAACGGTCCAAATCGGCTCCAACCTCCCGGAAGGCCCCAAAAGATCCCTGCTCTCCCTCCTCCGAAAGAATCAGGATCTCTTAGCCTTGTCGGCTTCAGAAATGCTCGGGATCAGCCTAGAAGTGATTGTGCACCAGTTAAACATGGATGCAAACCACAAGATAGTCATCCAGAAAAGAGGTTGTTCGCCCTCGAACGACAGGCCCCCATCAAAGCTGAAATGGACAAGCTGCTCACAGTGAATTTCTCTGAGAAATTGATTATCACGACTGGGTGTCCAACGTGGTGATAGTAAAAAAACCCAATGGTAAGTGTCAAGTCTACATCGATTTCATGGACCTAAACAAAGCCTTCCCGAATGATAGCTTTCTGCTGCCATGGATCGATCAGCTGGTCGATGCAACGTCTGGGTACGAGCTCCTAACTTTCATGGATGACTACTCCGGCTACAACCAGATCCTCATGCATGAATCTGATCAGGAGACAACGACCTTCATCACCGACCAGAGATTGTACTGCTATAAGGTCATGCCCTTCGGCTTTAAAAAAGCTAGGGCAATGTATCAACAGTTCGTAAACAAGATCTTCCATAAGTAGATCGGGAGGAATATGGAAGTCTATGTGGACGATATGTTGGTCAAAAGTGTTAAAGTCAAAGACCATGAAACTGATATGGAGGAAGCATTCGAGGTGCTTCGATGTCATCAAATGAAACTGAACCCTATGAAGTGTGCTTTTAGAGTCACTAGGGGGAAGTTCCTCGGCTTCATAGTAACCCAAAAAGGCATAGAGACCAACCCAAAAAAAATCGAGGCCATCCTCGGCATGACCCCCCCTCGGACAGTAAGAGAAGTGCAACGATTGACATGGCGGGTAACCACACTTATCCGGCTCATGTCAAAATCCACAGAGAAGTGCCTCCTCTTCTTCAAAGCCATCAAAAAAGCGCAAGACTTCGCCTAGACCAAAGAATATCAGAAGGCATTCGAAGAGCTAAAAGTATGTTTGAGCTCACCCCCACTTTTGACCAAACCAGTCACCGGCGAAGAACTCTTCTTATACCTATCGATCGGACAAGAAGTAGTGGCCTTTATCCTGATCCAAGAGGAAGAGGGCATCCAAATACCTATGTACTATGTAAGCAAGATCCTCCACGATGCTGAAACATGGTATCTCCCGATAGAAAAGATGGTGTTCGCCCTCATTATCACAGCATGGAAACTCTGGCCACACTTTCAAGCACACAGCATCATCCTCTTAACGGACCAGCCACTTAGGTAAGTGCTCCACAAGTCGGATGTCTCCAGAAGGATGGTCAAGTGGTCTGTAGAGTTCAGAGAGTTCAATATCCGGTATTATCCCTGTAAAGCCATCAAGGCTCAGGCTCTCACAGAATTTATCATAAAGATAACCCTCCAAGGCAAATTAAACCTAACCTTAGACCTCGAGATGGTCGAGAAAGTTCCAAAGTTTACCCTCCATGTTGATGGATCCTCTAACAGCACCAGAAGCGATGCTGGACTCATCCTATATAGCTCATACAGTTTCACCATTGAGTACGCCTTAAGGTTTGGATTCAGTGCCTCCAACAATGAAGCAGAGTGTGAGGCATTACTTACTGAAATGAAGTTGGCTAAGGGGATGACCGTCGAAGCCCTAGACACATACAATGACTCACAGTTAGTAGTGAACCAGATTAGCGAAGAATTCAAAGCCTGAGGAGAGAAGATCACCCACAACCTAGAGAAAACCAAAGAACTCGCTGCCAAGTTCAAAGTATTTCGGATAACCTAGGGCCCCCGGATGGAAAACTCGAACGTTGATTCCATGATTCGACTCACCTTCTTCCGCCAGCTCGAGCTCACATAGGTGGTCTACCTCGAAACACTCGTCGCCTCAAGTATTGAAGAGATCCCCGTGTTACTAACAACCGAAAGAGAAACCTGGGTAGATCCGATCCTCCGGTATTTGCGGGATGGCCAACTCCCCAACCAAAGAGGTGAAGCCAAGAAGATCGTCTCCCAAGCATCATGGTATATGGTCATAGATGACCAATTATACAAAAGAGGCATCACAACACGCTACCTAAGGTGTCTGGGGCCCACCGAAGCTAACTATGCCCTCTAGGAGGTTCACGAAGGAATATACGAAAACCACCTAGGCTGTCAGGCCCTGGCCTTCAAAATACTACGACAAGGCTACTACTGGCCCCAAGATGCATAAAGAGGCCATGAAATTAGTCAAGAAGTTCAAAAGCTATCATCGGTACTCTCCAGTACCCCACCGACCGGCTAACCCTCTTACCTCGATCACTAGCCCATTCTCCTTTCGCCATGTGGGAGATGGATCTCCTCGGCCCCTCCACTGGAGCACCCAGTCAATGAAAGCACCTCGTCATGGTGATAGATTACTTCACTAAGTAGGTAAAGGTGGAACCACTGTTTAGCATAACCAACTATCAAGATTGAAGCTTCATTTGGAAGTTCATAGTGTGCCATTTCAGCGTTCCCCGTATACTGGTAACCGACAACGGCAAACAATTTGATATTACTCGATTCAAAGCGTTCTGCGAAGAACTGCACATCGAACACCGATTCTCCTTCATCAGGTACCCGCAGGCTAATGAACAGGCCAAAGTAACCAACAAGACACTTCTACAAGGCATACAACTGACCCTCCATGAGGCAGAAAAACAATGGGCCAACCACTTACCAAACATACTTTGAGCGTACCGAACCACCGCCCGACCACTCACAGGAGAAACCCCCTTCTTCATGGCATACAACTCCGAAGCGGTCATCCCCTTAAAAATTGAGGTACCCTCACTCGAGTATAGAATTTCAAAAATGGTAACAATAAAGAGGCACTACAGATGAAAGCCAATCTTATCGACAAAGCTCAAGATAAGGCCCAAATTTGGTTAGCCACTTATCAGTAGAGCTCGCCAAGTATTATAACTCTCGGGTCTGAAGAAGAAACTCCGAGTTATATGACCTCGTCCTACGAAAGAGTGAAGTATCTCATCCATGAGAAATAGAGAATCTTGTCTGAAACTGGTAAGGCCCATATCGCATTAAAAGGGTATGTCGATCCGGCACCTTCAAGCACGAGGAAATAAGTCGCAAACCGATTCCTTGCATTTGGAACACCGAGAACCTCCAAAAGTTCTACCAATAGCATATACCTCGAGTGTGGCTCATGTTGTTCATTTATCTACCTAAATTAATAAGAAAATAATCATACAGTTTTACTTGCAAGTGCACAAGATCAATAGTAGCATAGTGTGCAAGTACGAGATCATCTCCACAGGGATTGGTTAATTTTGAATTAGAATTAGTTTCTCAATATAAAAGATAGAAATAGATGTTTGAGTGTGAATTAATAATGATAAGAACATAGGGCTTTGATATCCACCACTAACTATCCTTTCCTGTTAAGTAAAGTGCCAATGCTATAGCCCTACCATGAATACCTAATGGTTGCCAACCATAAGGGCTTGGTCCACTCCTTAGGCTATTGATCTCCCTAAGCAACGAGTTAGGCATGGTGTATGCTCTAACTATTTTCTCTCTTAAGGGATTCAGCATGATGTATACTGAGTTGTTCCTTAAGAGAGCATAAGGGTTGTGGAAATCGACAACCACATGGGGCCTAGGGCTTGGTTCGCTCCCGATTTTCCATGTTGATTAATCCAAGAATCCAGCGTGGATATCTTTTGTTGCTATTGTTAGACCCATGACTCAATCATCCAACTTGATCTAACTAACTTATCCATACCACATGCATACGTTGATCAGACACACACATATGAGGAATTTAAATAAACACAGGCATTAATCAATTAAAGCATCATAGCATGGCTATTAGCAAAGGTAATCAATGATCATACATATAGGAAAGCATAGTTAGGGCTTCAATTGAGCCCTATTAGGAGGTTAGTTACACATGTTCACTAAACTAAACATCGTAACCATAACTAACTAAAATAGAAAAATAAAACCTGAAGGATATTGAGGAAACGAGTCGTTAATTCCTCTCCAAGGCTTAAAACTTCAAGCTCAATCCAAAAATGTGTTCTTTGTGTTTCAAAAGGCTATGTATAAGGCTCTAAAGGTGCCCTGAAACCCTAATTTTCTATTTAAGATCTGGAGACTCCTTTCCAATTCTGGTTCTGCCACCTCTGAAGCGTGTGTGCTCGATCGTATAGATCCGCACTCGAGCGCATGTGTGCTACTTTCTTTGAAGGGGGCACTTAGAGCCCACATTCGGTGGTTTAAATGCCCTTGACAACTACTTCATCTTCAATTTTGGTGCCTGAATAGTAGAATAGAGAAAAGTAATATTAGTAAGTTCAGGGGGTTCAACTAAAGGAGTATACTTACTCGGAGGCTTTGGTGTGTTCTTGAGGGGGTGCATAGCTTTTTGATGTCTTTAATCACATCTTCGTCCTCTGGCTCATTATTCAATCTTGTGACACCATGGTTTAGGGTGGTCTCCAATGGAGCAATGTTATGGACCTGAGAAACATGCTTGACAACACCTTGCCTTAAGCTCACATTAGAATATTCATTATCATCTTTGGCTGATTTTAATGTATTGAATATTTTGAATTCTATCTCCTCATCATTTACTTTCATCATGAAAATGCCTCTTTTTGAACTAATATTTGTGTCAGCAGTTATTATAAAGGGTCTTCCTAAGATGATGGGGAGTGGTGATGGCATAGGACATTCTTCCATATCTAAGACAATAAAATCAGCAAGTAAAATAAATTTACCTACTCTTACCAAAACATCCTCGAGAATACCTCTTGGTCGTTTATGGCTTCTGTCAGCCAGTTGCAAAGTGATGGAGGTTGGTTGAAGCTCCCCCAAACTTAGGGTCTCGAACACACTGTATGGCAACAGATTGACACTCACTCCTAGATCCAGTAGTGCATGCTCGAATAGTTGGTTACCTAACCTCCAAGGAATAGTAAAACTACCCGGATGTTTTAGTTTTGGTGGTAGTTTTCTTAATAGCACAGCACTTACCTCTTCAGTCAAGGCTACTATCTCATGCTCCTGAAACTTCCTTTTGTTAGTGCAACAATCTTTCAAAAATTTAGCATATGCAGGAATTTGTTTAATTGCATCTAATAAAGGAATGTTTACTTCTACTTTCTTAAAATTTCAAAAATATCAATCAGTTTAGTCTCTTTCTTAGGTTTTACTAACCTTTGAAGGAAGGGTGGAGGTGCATTTACCTTTTCCAGCTCACTTACCTTAGATGTGGATGGTTTGTCTGGAGATGCTTGTGTAGGCTTATCGACACCTATGATCTTTCCACTCCTTAGGGTTATCACAGCATTCAGTTGCTGATATCCTCTTGGATTAGGTATTGGTTGGGCGGGAAGCTCACCTTGCTTTCTACTACTTAGTTCCTTGGCCAATTACCCCATTTGTACCTCTAGTCCTTGAATGGCTTGATCATGTTTTGCAGTGGTTTGTCTTATCTCAGTCCGAAATTGTCTAGTTTCTTCCATGAACTGTTCGTGTGAAGTCATTAATTGTTGCTGCTGAGTTGCCAATTGCCTCACAAGATTTTTGACGTCACTTTTCTTTGTTTCAGGAGCTGAGTGGGCTGTTGGTTGGAAGTTTCTTTGCTGCCCTTGACTGTTCTGATTGTTGTTCCACAAAAATTTGGGTGATTCCACCATCCAGAGTTGTAGGTGTTTGCATAAGGATTGTTCTTCGGTGGATAGTTGTTTGGTCCCACAAAGTATGCTTGCTCATGATCTGCAGATGAGTACAAGGGACATGTGTCTATATTATGATCAAATTGGGAACAAATAACACATAGCTGGAGTGGTGTAGCTGATGGGTTAGGTGAGGTGTTCTGAGCAGCCATGGCTTTAACTAACAGATCTAGTTTCCTCTCCACCACAGCTATCTGAGTAGATGATCCTCCATTTAAGTTTACCTCATACATACCCTTACTCTTGGTTATATGTCTACCTCAAGAGGAAAACTACTGAATGTGTTCACTTAGGGTTTCGAAGAGCTCCATAGCTTCTTCGTTGCTTTTCTCCATCAGCACTCCTCCACAACCTGAATCCACAATACTTTTGTTAGTATCACTTAAACCTTCATAGCAAGCTTGTATCAATTCATCCTGAGGTAGACTGTGATGTGGTCATTTGAGTAGCAACTCGTTGAAGTGTCCCCATGCCTCAAAGAACAGGTCTCCATCCTTTTGTTGGAAGGACTGAATCTCCTTCCTCATTTGCCTTGTCTTCTGAGCTGGAAAAAACTTTCTTAGGAACTTGCTGGCTAACTCCTCCCAAGTGTGGATTGAAACTGTAGGCAATGAATTGTACCACAGTTTACCATAATCTTTTAAGGAAAAAGGGAAAAGAATTAACCTTATTCCTTCTTGGTCTAAGCCTCGGATGTGCTGAAACTTGTAGAGATCGAAGAACTCTCAAAGGTGCAAGTGTGGATCCTCATTAGGTGTACCCCTAAAGTGAGTCAGTGCACTTAGTATCTGCGGAGATATGTAGTAATTGCTTTCCGCCTCAGGTTGATATGCAATGCATGATGGTTATCGAGGTTCCATGGGATGAAGGATTGCTTCATTGGCCTTCGCTCAGGTGGTTGTTGATTTTCGATCTGTTCTGCCATTGGTACTTCTTCCTCAATTTCTTCTTCTACCTATTTCGAGTTGTCTCTAAGCCTTTGTCAGATAGTCTGCTTAAGCTCGGTATCAAGGGGGAAGAATGTTGGATGGTTGGATCGAAGCTCGTGTATGAATCAGTAACAATCGCTTTAGTGCAGTGATTGGTAACTCCTTGCCTCAAATGCGCTCGATCGCAAGTGGCACAAAAAGTTCTCCAGGTATGCCTGAAACAGAAAACAAAAAGGAATTAGATTAGGGTTTTAATGAAACAAAAATAAGAAAAACATAAACTTAAAATTTTTGAGATTTTTGATAAAAATAGAAATAAAATGAAAAAGAAATAACAATGATTAATCTAAACGAAAAATAATTCTAAAAAGAGAATTAAGTGCAATCATCGGCAATGGCACCAAAAACTTCTTGTTCGTTTATCTACCTAAATTAATAAGCAAATAATCGTACAGTTTTACTTGCAAGTGCACAAGGTCAATTGTAGCATAGTGTGCAAGTGCGAGATCATCTCCATAGGGATTAGTTAATTTCGAATTAGAATTAGTTTCTTAATATAAAATATAGAAATAGATATTTGAGTGTGAATTAATAATGATAAGAACATAGGGCTTTAATATTCACCACTAACTATACTTTCCTGTTAAGTAAAGTGCCAATGCTATAGCCCTATCATGAATACCTAATTGTTGCCAACCGTAAGGGCTTGGTCCACTCCTTAGGCTACTGATCTCCCTAAGCAATGAGTTAGGCATGGTGTATACTCTAACTCCTTTCTCTCTTAAGGGATTCAGCATGATATATACTGAGTTGTTCCTTAAGAGAGCATAAGGGCTGTGGAAATCGACAACCACATGGGACCTAGGGCTTGGTCCGCTCCCGGTTTCCCATGTTGATTAATCCAAGAATCCGACGTGGATATCTTTTGTTACTATTGTTAGACCCAGGACTCGGTCATCCAAATTGATCTAACTAACTTATCCATACCACATGCATACGTTGATCAGACACACATATGAGGAATTTAAATAAACACAGGCATTAATCAATTAAAGCATCATAACATGGCTATTAGCAAAGGTAATCAATGATCATATATATAGGAAAGCATAGTTAGGGCTTCAATCGAGCCCTACTAAGAGGTTAGTTACACATGTTCAGTAAACTAAACATCATAACCATAACTAACTAAAACAGAAAAATAAAACCCAAAGGATGCTGAGGAGATGAGTCGTCAATTCCTCTCTAAGGCTTACAACTTCAAGCTCAATCCAAAAGTGTGTTTTCTGTGTTTTACAAGGCTATATATAGGGATCTAAGGGTGCCCCGAAACCTAAATTTCCTATTTAAAGTCTGGAGACATCTTTCCAATTCTGGTTCTGCCGCCTCTGGAGCGTGTGCACTCGATCGCATAGATCTGCACTCGAGCCTTTTGAGTGTGCGCTCGTATGCCTGTGTGCTTGATCACAAGGGAGGTGCGCTCGAGCGCACCTTACTGGATTGCAGAACTTTACTTTTTATTCCTTATAGCGCCAAACTGTCATCTTTTTGTCAAAGCCCTGTGAAAAACACATAAAACAAGAAAATGAAATAAAATCTACTGAAATAGATAAACAAAGAGCCTAACAAGCGTAAGTTAAGGGGCTTAAATATGACTATTTGAGCACTTATCAGCTCATAGAACTAAGGTTGTAAAGATAAAAGTATGATTATAGTAAGGGACAACCAATTGATGAAAAAACTCGCAATTTCATTAAGTCACATAATAGGGTTACAGAGAAGAACTATCGGCCGTGAATTACAAAAAGAAAGAAAACTGAAAAAAAAAAAAAGTCCTCAGGGGGCGACCGCCCCTGCAGGCATGCTATCCCGTAAGGTAGATGCCTCCTCCATGGCCTCGACCCCATCCTCTGGCTGGGCAGCTACTCCCTCCTCGCCACCCTCATCAACCATGGTCGGCTCATCCTCCAAAGGGTTGACTAGGTCTAGAGCTAAAAAGTCAGCCTCGGGGTAGAAGGCCTCAGCTTTCCTCTTGGACTCCAAGAAGCCCTCAAGGTACTACAGACCCCCCCCCCTCCTCCTCGACGGCCCCATGATAGGAAGTCGATTCCTTGAAGGCAGCCATGGTATCCTCCATAACCCTTCGAGTATAAGTATTGGCCTCTTTTCTGAGCCGTTACTCCGAGGCCATAACAACATCCCTCTCCCGAGCGGCCTCAACCCTGGCTTGGTCGACCGCCTCCAAAGACGCTTGTAGCTGGCGGATGAGCTCCACACTCTCATCCACCATCTACTAGGCCCTGCCCAGCTTCTCAGTTGTGTCTATTCATTAGCACAACAACACCACCAGCAGCACATTTGATTGAAACAAGACAAAGATCTTTAGCTACTGAGATAAAGAGATAATCTAAGAAAAGGAAATGAAGAGCTTTTTACTTGAGAATTCAAGGCCTCAGCAGTGAAGCAAAGCACCTCGATTAGCCTCCACGAGAACTCCAGCATGTCCCAAGGCAAGACCCCCAAGACTAAGTGTTCCCGGGCCACCTAGGGATGAGAAAAGACAGAATAGTCAATCTTCAAGCCTTAGTTAGCCGTGAAGACTGTCGCACTCAAAGGGGACCCGCGGGATGAAGACAGAGCCTGGGGCATAACCGGAGTAACCCCCGACTCAAGGGAGAGCTCAAGAATGAACGGACAAGAGTGCAACGCTAAACATAAAAAGAATGATAAACAAAAGGAAAAAAGGCATAAGTATAAAGTAGTGGGCGCAGGGGTTACCACTCTCTATGGACTCCTCGGGGCATTGAGGGCAAAGATCGCACCTCATCAATTCCTCATTGTCGTATAGAACCTCCACGCCTAGAGGTTCATCCACCATGGCGTTCAATGTCTCTTGCTCATGGAACAAGAGGCTCGGCTTTTTGCATTTCCCCGCGTGATCCTCGCTATAAGAGAGTGGAACCCCAAAACTCCTCTCACTTTGGACGAAGAAAAAGGACTTCTTCCACCTTTTAATCAAAGAGGGCATCAACAACCTTCTTTTCGCCCTCAAGTTGATCAAGACCCACCTAGTTTAGCTATGCTTGCTTATCTGGAAGTGGGCCTTGAAGACATCGATGTTCATCAGTCCCCCCCACCTTTGTGCAGACGCAGATAAAGGCCATAATCAACCGCACCGAGTTTGGTACCAGTTGGCACAGTGCTATGTCAAAGCACCTTAGCACTGCGCAAAAGAAGGGATGAAAAAGAAATCGAAGCCCGACCTTTATATGTTACTCATACACACATATTTCATAGGGTGTGTGACTCGAAAAGACATCACATGCCCTCTCCCCAACCCTGACTGGCCTAAGGATATACTCCTCGAGAATATGGTATGTCTTACGGATCACCTCTAGATCCTCCTCCTCCATTTGGCTGGGTACAGTATTCACTGCAAACCTCCACTACACCCTCTCCTCCATAGCCATATCCCGCTACTCGATTAGGGCAGTATCTACCTAATCCTCACCCCTAGAGGTAGAGTCCTCTTCATACTCCCCCTCTTCCACTGCCACATAAGGCACCATGGCTAGTGGCCCCTCCCTTGCCTCGGCACCATCTGAGGACTCACTCTCGGTGGAGGATGAGCTCAACCCCGTCTCCCTGGACATACTATCATCACTACCACTACTGGGCCTATCGTGAAATCTATCTACTGAAGACATGAAAAAATAGATATAAGAAACTCACCAAAATATGATGGCCCGAACATTTCCTCCTCAACCAAAGCCCCGTGCACCCTCGAAGCTCAAGCACCGTGGAACCTCAACCACCCTCGAACCTCAATCACCGTTGAAACCCAGGACAACTCCGAGCACTCTCAAACTTTTTGGATGAGTATGTAGGCTCTCAAATTTCTTCTCTGTTTACAAGTGAAGTGAAGTGAAGTAAAATGAGGAGCAAACACCCTTATATAGGAAGAGAGGCATGACAAACGAGGAGAGTTAAACCTTACAATTGGGAGGACATGATGGTTGAAGTAACCGAGGCTACTTTTACTTTCCCTAAGAGCCCCTAGTCGCAATGATGTGATGTTTTGCCTGCTCGAGGTGTCGTTCTATTCCCCAAGGGAACCAATCAATAATGACACCGTCGTTTCCACTCTACTACCACGTGTAAAAGGGTTATGAAGCACACCCAAGTATCATCTTGTTGGGCCTAGAAGGTAAAAAGGATTAGCTAGGGCCCAACACCAAAGGTTCGATCTAGGCCCAAAAAGGCAAGAAGCCCAAAAGTCCACCAAAAACTCCAAAAAAAATAAGCCAAAGAATCCACCAAAAACTTCAAAAGAAAAAGCCCAAGAATTCACCAAAAACTCCAGGAAAAGAAGTCTAAAAATCCATTAAAGACAAGAAAAATGAACAGCCCAGATTGAAGGTCTCCAAGGCCGAGCATATTGACTGCTGCTCACATGGTCGGACTAACGTCTCCAAGGCCGAGCATATTGACTGCTTCTCATATGCTCGGACCAGCATTTCTAAGGCATAGCATATTGACTGCAGCTCATATGCTCGGACCAACGTCTCCAAGACCGAGCATATTGATTGCTGCTCACATTATCGGACTAATGTCTCCAAGGTCGAGCACATTGACTGCTGCTCATATGCTCGGACCAACATCTCTAAGGCCGAGCATATTGACTGCTGCTCACATACTCTGACCAATGTCTCCAAGGCCGAGCATATTGATGGCTACTCACATACTCAGACCAACATCTCTAAGGCCGAGCATATTGACTACTGCTCATATGCTTAGACCAACGTTTTCAAAGCTGAGCATAATGACTGTTGCACATATGCTCATACCAGATCTCTAAGGCTGAGCATATTGACTGCTGCTCATATGCTAGGACCAACGTCTCTAAGACCAAGCATATTGACTACTGCTCAAATACTCGGACCAGTGTCTCAAAAGTCGAGCATATTGACTACTGCTCATATGCTCGGACCAACATCTTGAAACCCAAGCATATTGACTACAGCTCACATGCTCAGACCAATGTCTCCAAGGCCGAGCATATTGACTACTACTCATATGGTCAATATGCTCAGACCAACATCTCTAATGCCGAGTATATTGACTGTTTCTCATATGCTCGGATCAACGTCTCCAAGGCCGAGCATATTGACTGCTGCTCATATGCTCAGATCAATGTCTCCAAGGCTGAGCTTATTGACTGCTGCTCATATACTAGAACTAACGTCTCTAAGGCCGAGTATATTGAGAGCTACTCATATACTCGGACCAACGTCTCCAAAGCCTAGCATATTGACTGCTGCTCATATGCTCGGACCAACGTCCCCAAGACCGAGCCTTATCATACTTCCTTAGGGCACACAAATGTACTTAAGGAAGTGGGGGGCCTTTGATGCAACCAATAGATGCACCCACCAATGGCATAACAGCACAATGACAACCCCTTCGTCCAACAGCCCAGCGACTCGTGGGCGATCCTCAACCAATAGTCTAACGATACGTAGGTGATTCTTACCCAATAGCACAGCGACACGTGGACGATCCTCGTCCAATAACCCAGAGACATGTAGGCGATTCATACCCAATAGCACAGCGACACATGAACGATCTTCCATCTAACGGTATACTAACACTTGTGCAAAGCCGTGGGTAGTCGCCACCACTCCCGGAATCCCCATGCAAATATGAAAGCTTGATTATAGGGATTACAACCATCCCAAAGACACGCAACTAGACCTTTCGATGGAGGATCGAATCTCCAGGATCGCACCATCAATACCACGTGGGGGACCTCACCTCTAGAATGCTATAAAAAGTCCCAAGTATGTAAACCCAAATCATCTTCAATTTTTACGAACTCATTACTAGAGCACTGATCACATCTCTCCCTTCCTCAAAACCTTATGTTAACAACATCCATATTTCCTTATGCAGGCATTGAAGCATCGACCTCCAGTTCAGCAACATATTTTCGGCATTAACACCATGGTTCCAAATTTGAATGGAAAAATTTTATGCCCAAATCTGCAAGGCACATTACTAGAAAGCATGGGACATTGATGATGCCTAAATCCTGCTAGCTTGTGCAAGGATCCTTGAAAAAGGCATCTTATGGATCCTAAATGACTATGTTTTGCATACTCATGGATATGAGGGATTCAACTCATGTTTGAATCTATGGATTCTCCTACCGATAAGTTCATTGGTATGTTTGGACAAGCTCATACAACTTTATCAATGTGAAGATTCAACGTTAGGATCCTTAAGATCCTCTGGATTCTAGTATGATTTAAATGTCAAATGTCTAGCTAGCAATCCACTAGTGAAGGAAGTCAAAAGATCTTGTGGTTATGTAGTTTTTGTAAGTTATGGATTCTTAACCTGTTGATGTATAAATAGTACAAAATTTAGTATTTGTAGGAACCATTTTATCAATCAAAAAAACCTATAATGGTCATTTATCTTTCCTTTACATTTGTGCTTTTAATTTTTGTCAATGTCTTCCAATTCCTTTACTCCTGTAATGTACTTTTGTTTCTTTAATTTCTGCATTTGCAATTTCATTTCCATTAAATTACAATCTTCTACTTTGCTGCTCTTAGGTTAGAATTCATAAAAACACAAAAATCCAATAACTTTTTTTGCGCAATCACTAGGATTGCTAGTCCTTATCCAAGAATCCAACCTTAAGAGTTCATTATAGACATAAACTCTTTATTTCATTTTTTAACCTAAGAAAGTAGATTTTATGTAGATATAATGATGCACAAGCAATAAAGTAGAATAAAACTTGAACCAACCAAAATAATGAACTATTAAATAAATAACAAACTTTTCAAATCCTCCAGCGATCTATAGATATAATACATTCATCAACTAAATCAAGAGAAAATTCTGGTAGATACATTTAAAGGCAAAACAAGAAACATGTATAAATTAACTTAAAGACGAAATAGAAAAGGATGAACCAATTTCTCAAACATAGAGGTGGCAATCGCGTTGGGTCATTCGAGTTTGGATCATTTCAGGTCGCGAGTTTGGTCGGGTCAGGTATCAGGTCATCTATGGTCAGGCTTAGGTCGTATTGGTCTTGATTCCGGTCTCAAGTTAATTGGGTCGGGTCATCTTAGGTCGAATCTTTTCGAGTTTTTAAGCAAGCTCGATAGGACCCACCATTTTTGCTTTATTTTTCTATTTTCTTTTTCTATAATTTCTGAGGAAATCATTTGAACTTCACTTTATAGTTAGATCAACATTTTTTTTTTATGTTTCAATGTAATTAAGTTCACAAAAATATATTAGTGTTGACTTAATATACTTTTTCTTATTTTAATATATTTAACTAATTATGGTTTGATTAAATGCAAATCAAAATTATATATGGAAACAAAATTATATATGCAAATCAAATATGAAGAATTTGACAAGTTAATAACGAATAAAAGATAAAATTATTTTTTTCTTCAACATGTATGATGATGGTGAAGGCTGACATCCATGATCTCTATGAATTTAATGTTAAATCTAATGGTTATTTTTCTTGTAAAATAAAAAGTATGCAATAAATTATAGAGTGTGTAAGATATATTAATATTATTAATTTATTACACTAGATATTAATTGATAACTTGATGCATAAATGTAATTATTTGCTCATGTATATTATGTAATTATGTGGAACCCTTAAAACATGTTAAGTATATAAGCATATTACATATAGGCTATAGCTAAGACAAAATAGTTTTATAAAAATAATAAGTAGTTACACATTTACACACTTGTTCTACATATGAATTAATTAATTATATGTAACATTAATAAGTTGTTATTATTATTTATAGAAAAAAATAAAAATTAAGGATATTGGTTCCAAAAGTTAAAATATCATATAATAAACGATCTATTTATATTGTCTCATACTAAATTGAACTTGTTATAATGATTGATGATTAATTTATATTTGTTATATTTAACTAGTCTTATTTTTTTTAAATAATGTTATAAAATGATAATAACATTATTTTATATAACAGTTAAACTTATGAATCCAAAATTTAAAAAAAAAATTCTCATTTTATCCATATCGGGTCGGGTTATTTCGAGCTCTGATCATATTGGGTTCAAGTTTGGGTTCGATCATTTTAGATTTGAGTCATTTCGAGTAACTAGGGTTTAGGTCACATTACTTTAATACTTTTTTGGGTACTCTGGTCAGGTTTTGGTCATACTGAGTTAGGTTTTCAGGTCAAATTAGATTTTGCGACCTCTACCTGTACACAAAGCAAAACCTTTCTCATTGCCTCCGCATAATCCACTACTTTCCAAACTTTAGAATGAGAAAAAAAAAATTGATAACTTGAGAATAACTCTTTTAGTAAATTACTTATCTAAAAAAATTAAATTGAAGGGGATTAATAAGCCAAAACCTTTGATTTTATTTTCTTTGTCGGGTAGAGAAATTAACATTACTTGTTTCATCCACTTCAATATTTTCTCTAACCGTAGAGGAAACTATTTAGGATTAATAGAATAAATAAAAAGGCTTAATTGCATTTCCTATCCCCGGTTTGGGGGCACTTACACTTATTACCCTTGCTTTTGTTTTGTTGCAATTGATATTTTTCGGCCAAATTCCATCAATTTTCACTCAAATTAGTCGAATGTTGGGCACGTGGCTAATTTTTATGACTATTAGTCAACTAAATTGCAATGTTTCCATCATTTATTGGTTACCAAAAAAATAGTTTGAAAAATCCTAAAACTCTCAAGCATTCTAGAAAAATAAAAAGCATGAAAAGAACGTAGCAAAGAAAAACGAATATCATCAGAACACAAATTGTTAACCTCTTAGCAAATATTTTGAATGGACAAAATTATCCTAATATTTAATACAATAAAAATAGGGTTTATTGCAGCATAGGTCCTTAAACTATGGAATCATTGCACTTAAACCCTTGAACTATGAATTTGACGGTAAAAGTCCTCGAACTATCAATTTGTAGCAATCAAGTTATTGTCTCCATTTTTCGACGGGATAACTGAAAATAGATATTTTTATTCCCAAAAAGCCATCACATAATGCTCACGTGAGGGCATCTATTAATAGAAAAATTGTTTAACCCCAAATCAAAACCATTTCAAAATTGCTAGGCATGAATAACTCCTACCGAAAAACCAAAAAAAAAATGTCGAGAAACAAGGAAAACCAAAATCAACAAAAACCAAATAAAATTTACCCAAAAGAACCCATGTTCTTTTGGTTTTTGAGAAGAAATTTTCTAACCAACAGGTTTTACAGGATTTAAAGCTCAAAACAAGAACAAATATAGTATATTCATGAACTACAACAGTCAGGCAGCCAACCAAATCAAATTTCCAAAGATAGTTGATTATTTAGCAATAAACGGAAAACAAAAGGACTATTTCACAATCCCAAAGTTTGATTATTCAAAATCTGAGGTAAAATCATTTATTAGGCGACCAAAAAGTTATTAAGCTCAAATAGTTTGTTTTTCCTTTCATCTTCAAGCTAATTTATAAAACAATGAGAACTTTTATTCCCAAATTCCAAGTTCTTCTCATTACACAAATTTTCTCAATAAACAAAAAAAAAAATTGAATAGAAGAGTTATGTTTGAAAGCAGATATCAAGAAAGGGAAGCAATAAAAAAAAAGCACAAAATCAACTAAGCCAAAGTTCGGAATTGTAAGAACTATTATTTCTTCCTCCACAACCAAACATAGCATTTACGTATTAAGTTCCTATACATGATACAAAATTTTCACAATTTCTTTTGAGCAACCAAATAAATGTTGATTCCATATGTCAAATTCATAGTTAAAGGGTTTAAGTGAAATGGCTTCATAGTTCAAGGACTTGCACTACAGTAAACTCATAAAAATAATATTACTCTATTTATGGGAATCAAATCTTCTCTCTCTCTCTGTCTCTCTCTCTCTCTTCTTTCCTTTAAACTGTTACTTATCCAAATCCAAATAGATATTTCCTCCTTAAAAAAAAAAATCTAAATAAGCCTCACAGATTTTGAAATCCATCTGTTAAGGGCTACAAACAATTTTTTATGATAAACTTTACAAACTCTGTTTAGGCTCGTTATTAAGATTGTGAGGGAGCCAAGATAATTAGAAATTTGATTATCAATTTTAATTTTTGGAAATTTTGGGCTCATCATCCAAAATGAGAACCCACAAGATATGGAATTCAGCACAAAACTGAAATACAAAAAAGTCCTAAGTTTCACCCACCTACTTAAAAGAATGATAATCATTGCCTAATACCATAATAAAACATTAGGGCATGTTTGAGTAACAGTTTTCTGTTTTTAGTTTTTGAAAATGAAAACTGAAAACAGTTTTCTGAAGAAAAAAAAACATGTTTGGATAACTGTAACTCGAAAACTGTTTCCAAAACAGAAAAAAATTAAATGTTTTTCGGATAATCTTATTTTGAAAACTGTTTTGATACACCTTGTAATTATTTTTAGTTTCGAGTTTAAATTTAAAATCTATATTAATTTTATTTCTCATATTTACTAAATATTTTTAAAAAATTAATATTATTTTATTTTCAAAATTTTAATAATTTTTTATATACCATGGAGGAATAATGAAATAGAAAAGTGAACACTAATTTTATAGTTATTTTTCGAATATTATGTTAGAAAACACCAATTTGGAGTTTTTAGAAAACAGTTTTTGAAAACTAGTTTTTTGAAAACTGTTTTAGAAAATTGCTTTTAAAAACCGTTTGCCAAATATAGAAAAGAATTTTTGAAAACTGTTTTCAGTTTTCGAAAACTGAAAGCAGTTTTTAAAAACTGTTTCCAAACATAGCCTTACCCTCATGATTGGACCATGTCCCTTAGATTTGATAAAAGAAAAGAGCATTAGCGGTTGTAATTGATTAAGTTTAGAATGAACCAAATAGAAAGTGCTACAAACGACAATGGTTGCTTCTTGTTGCAAGTGAATGTTATGAAAAGACCCATAAATAACAAACAGATGTACAATTTGTTGATGCAATATTTAATTTATGCGTCAATCGAGTTTAAAGCTAGTTCAATTGAAACAATACTTCTCTAGAAGGGTCCGGTAATACCTCAGTTAGGAGGACATTAATGATGTGTCATTATAAATTAAAAGACAAGAATTTAATATAACAAGTATTAAATAGAATAAGTAACAAATACAAAGCGATAACAAACTCAAAGTATATATATTAATGTTGAAATTGAGAACAATGCTAATATAATAAGTTTACAAAACTGAAACCTCACAATACCAAATAGAGATCTTGAGCTTGTTGTAATAGATGTTGAGTCTTCAACGTAACTCTAACTTGACTTCAAGACAAGCACATAACAAGATTAGAGAAAGGGAATTACAATTATGGCTACGGTATAGCTATTCCTATTGATTGGAAAGTAAATGACAGGAAAGTCAAGGGCTAGAAAGTAAAGTAAATGTAGATAGATAGATAAATGATTATTAGATGATTGTTTGTGTGTCTCTTATGATTTATTCTGTTACTATTTATAATGCTTTAGGCTTGGAAAGTTGTGTTGATTCTCCCAAAGAGACTCATATGTTTCCACTTTTTCACGTCCTCTAGATTAATTGCACCTTCTATGCCACGTGTTCAAATCTTTTACTCCACTACGTAAACTGTATCCAATCGTGGCCACTTTTACTTAACCAAATTGAGTACATGACTTTTCATTTTATCTTCGATCTATGAAGAGTCAGATTAGTAGTTATGTGTACTTCATATTGAAGTAGCAGTCCTCGAGCTGACTATTTGTCTCATTGTTGTCCCTCAAACTTCTCCTTTAAAAGTTCTTGTTTTGTGGGCTTCTTTTGGCGGCTAGTCATTTTATCTCATTTAATGCTCCTATCCCGCCTCTTCTATTCCCAATCGTATTTTCTCTTACAATCTTGAGCCTTTACATGTGGCCCAATCAGGGCATGCCACCATATTAAATTATTTTTGGTACAAACAACTTCCCCCAATACACGATTGATTTGAAGGCAAGAACCACTGAGCATAGTTACATTAGGATCTTTTACTAACTTGGAGATTCGAATCGATTATGTTTCCTTACTCCATAATACCTCATCCATTTTTTTGATTCTTTTCAAACATTCTTGCCATCCTTAGCATTCCCAAATTCCTTCAGCACATTTACACCTTTTATTTTATTTATTCTTCTTTGAGTTACTCGATG
Organism: Bretschneidera sinensis; assembly: GCA_023935145.1. Classification (NCBI taxonomy): domain Eukaryota; kingdom Viridiplantae; phylum Streptophyta; class Magnoliopsida; order Brassicales; family Akaniaceae; genus Bretschneidera; species Bretschneidera sinensis. The sequence continues at coordinate 13,788,120 of CM043702.1, forward strand.
GCTACTAAATAAAAGAATATTCAAATTGGAGAAGCTTCCCCCGAATAGGTACCCTGTCACACTGTTGCACCTTCTCCTGGTAAGGGTAAGGGTGTTATTTCTACTGAGGTTTCTAAACAAGAAACCAATGCAGGGTTCCTGGCTTACACAAAGGAACTTTTTCAATCTTCTCTAGACCAAGGACTGCTCCATGAAAAGCTTATTAACCTTATCTCAAGGGATTTTCTAGTTAATAGTTGGCCCGTCCCTACTGAGACTCTGCTCGACTCAGTGGGTTTTGCTATAGTCGGTCCTTTTTTCTCTAGCGAACCTTCCATAGCTTTAGGAGCTATGAACCCTCGAGATCCTTTAGATTGACTCCTTTTCCAAAAAGTATTAACATGGACATTGTTGTGCATTTATCTACCTAAATAAATAAATAAATAATCGAACTTGTTTTACTTGTAAGTGCACAAGGTCTACAGTAGTATAGTGTGCAAGTGCAAGATCATTTCCACAGAGATTGGTCAATTTCGATTTAGAATTAATTTTACAAGTAAAAATAGATAGAAATAAATGTTGAGTCTAGATTAATAATGATGATAAAGGCGTAGGGACTTGGTATCCACCAATACTCATGCTACCCCAACAAAACAATATGCCAGTGCTCTACTCATGCTATGAATACCTGCTGGTTGTCAACCTAACGACTTGGTCCACTCCTTAGGCTATTGATTTCCCTAAGTAACGAGTTAGGCATGGTGTATACTCTAACTCTTTTCTCTCTTAAGGGATTCAGCATGGTGTATACTGAGTTGTTCCTTAAGAGAGCATAGGATCTGTGGAAATCAACAACCACACGAGACCTAGGGCTTGGTCCATCCCCGGTTTCCTATGTTGATTAACCCATGAATCCGAATAAGATATCTTTTGTTACTATTGTTGAACCCAAGACTCGGTCATCCAAATTGATTCAACTAACTAATCCATACCACATGTATACGTTGATAAGATACACACATATGAGGAATTTAAATAAAAACAGGCATTAATCAAATCAAGAATCACAACATAAATATTGCAAAGGCGCCAATACTGAATTATTGGTTAAATATAATTAGGGCTTCAACCAAGCCCTACTAAAAGTTTAGTTACACATAATAAAATAAAGGAAAGAAGAAACCCGAGAGAGCTCCATTGAAGAGTCGTCAATTCTTCTATGAAATCCCCTTTGGCCTCTGGTCTCCCGACCTAAAAACTCAAACTAAAAAAAGAAATATTGTTTATGTGTTTTACAAGTCTATTTATAAGGTTCTAAGGACACTTCAAAACCCTAATTTCCAAAATAAGATCTGAACCATTATTTTCAAAACAGGTTCTGCTGGTTTACTGTACGTGTGCGTTCAATCGCACACTATTGCGTTGAGCGCAGGCTGTGTGCTTGATCCTGGCATGGGCACTTGGTGCTTGTTCGCTCGATTGCACTCTTCTGTGTGCTCGATCACACCTATCTGGTTCCAGATCTTCAGTTTTCTTCCTTAGAGCTCTAAAATGCTATCTTTTCTTCAAAAACCTATAAAAAAAACATAGAAAACACAAAAATGAAGTAGAATATACTGAAATACATAAACAAATAGCCTAACAACTGTAAATTAAGGGGCTTAAATATGAATATTTAAGCACTTATCAGACATCTTGGTGTGTGTATACTCCCAACACATCGCGGTACCACGTCAACCTTGTTTGAAAAAGTTGTTGCTTACTGCTCTCAAAAGCTTAGTGCTGTATGCATGCTCAAGGTAGTTCAGTTTTCAAAGTATGACAAATCTTTGAAGCATCCCTTGTTGAGTGCTTTGCTACTCTTCTGGTCTCCAATGTCAAACACCATCCATCTTCCAACTAGGCAGCTCACCATAACAATTGAAGATGTGTTAGTGCTTCTAAACATTTCGCCAATAGGCGTCACCATACATCCTCAGATGTCAATATACGACATAAAGTTTGTGTGCTTAGCAAAGAATCACCTAAGTTTTAGCACATTCCTTTCAAACTAGATGGGTCAGTAGGTGACCTGATGTGTGTATCTGCCAAACGCGTCACCAAACAATTTTTGACTATTGCTCGTACACTAGCTGCTAGAAAAATAATTGGCTTAGCACAATTTGTAGTAGCCAATCTGTATAGATGTTTGTATGATATATATAGGAAAGGATTTTCTTCCTCTTTAGATGGCCCCTTATGGCTTTTTCAAGTTTGGGCTTACACATATTTTCCAGCATTAGCTCCATTCACTAGAGCTCATGGAGATACTATTTAGTTCTCTTGTTATGCAGAGCTCTTTCATAGGGGAACAATTCTCAACATCCCCAACCTTCATTCTATAACTACCTCAATGGTCTACTGAGATTTTCCTTTACAGACATTGAATTCATGCTCTTCAAAAACAAGCAATATGGCTCGAGGCTATTTGATTACGCCCAAAGAATAACGCGGTAGTTGTAGCACAGTTTTAAGGTGTCGATTCCATAGAGAGAAAAATTTAAAGAATATTAAAAGGAACAAAGAAACTAAAGAAAAATATTAAATGATTAATAGAGAACAAAGATTAATTTTAAATGCAAATTAAAGTGAAGTAAAGTGACTAACGGAGAAAGTACTCAAATTTGACAAACAGTAAAGTGTCGGGAATCCCTTGCACTAATATGGTATTTTAATTATTCTTAATTCATTGAATAACTCAATTGGGAACTCAATTCTCAAAATTCCTAATCTCTATCTCACTCTGCGTATCCGTTGAGACAAGTATTTTCTATTTACAAATTCAAGAATTTTCTGTTAAACCAATATCAATTCTAATTTCTCATCATTATGTTTATTTCAATAACTAAGTATACTACAACAAAAAAATGGGTAAATATAAGATTTTATAAATTTAATTATCATATTATATATTATATTTTTAATACAATAACAATATTATATATGATAAAAATTAGTTAGTGGATTAATAGTAGTTACTAAATCGGTTAGAAATGGTTACAAAATTGTTAACAATTAGTTAGTTTGTTGAATAGATTATTTTGTTATCATATTTGTTATTTTTAGGAGAAGTTTATAAATAGAGATATTTTGTAATACACATTTTATTAATGAATAATTAAGAAACATTTTGTTTTGCAATTTATCTCTTCTCTGTATCTTTGTTTGGTCACTAACCATCAAATTAATTTTAATTATCATCATTTTTCTTACAATTCAACCATCAAATTCATTTTCATCTTCATTTCCACCAAGAATGGTAACATATTAAAATTCTAGTTCATAACAATATATATCTGGTTCAGGGTCTAAGAAATAATCCGAACAAAGAATGCAATCCTTTAGAACTCATTGAAGAATTAAAAATGAAAAAAAAATATAAGAGGTTGGTTCGAAAACCGAGACAACATATGGATTTATAAAATCTTAAATAACAAAAAAACTTAGCTTCATGATCTTGACACTCATGCTAAACTACAACGACTATTGATATAATTTATAAATTTTTATTTGATGATGAAATAAAAAATATTTTATTTTTTAAAAAAAAAAACCATTTAAAACATTAAGAAATTTGAAAAACCCGTTTAGAGGGAAAAAAACTCGAAGTTGATTTATGTAAATCTTTGTTTGTGGTTTTTAGGTTGAAGAGGAATAGAGAATGTTGTGTGTGTGTGTGTAGGTGATTTTAATGCATGCAAGGGCTCTTCCTGCTATGTTCATTCTTTGGTTTCCTCAGAATAAATTGCCAACATCTTTGCTCCCAATATATTCAGTATATGTTTGTGAGGAATTGTTGCACTTTAGCTGTTTGTTAAAAGGCTTGTGATGATTGGCACTCTACCTGTTTGTTAAAAAGGCTCGTTATTCTCTATATTCAATTCTTCTTTATAACAACTTTCAAGTAGGCCATTATAAAATCATTGCTTAAGCAGGAAAAAATAAATCTTTTATTGATGAGCTCTTTCAATAATATGAACAATACAAGCAACAACTTGCAGCCACATAGGGCTAATTACACACACCAAATAGCGAGCTAAAAGATCAAATCCCTTTTCCGCATACTCCCCAAGAAACAGCCAAAAAACCGTTACCTGAACAAAAAGACAACTTGAACACATCCATTTGCAGTACGAGCTAGAAATTATAGAAAAATGTTACTTAGAAAAAAACTAAGAGTGGTATGAAATAACCTTTCTTAGCTTTTTAGACTTGCTTTTATATGCCTTACCAATTCTAGCTTTATTCTTTTTGAAGCTCCTTTTGCTTTTGACAGGGGATCAAGCACCTTAGCTCTACACGAGCTACTATTGTCAATATTTTCTTTGTCGATACCATTAGTATCATTAGGCCCAGAAGCAGGTTTCATGGAGTTCTTCGTAGAATTGTTGATGCTGAGAACAATGTTTCAAAGCTTCCCCCATTGCATGAAATGCAAAATTGCAACTCTAAGTAGATAATGATCCCTCTTGACACAATCCAGTAGCTAAATAAAACAAGTTTTTATAGAGAAGCTCCTTCGATTTACTTTTTCATAGAGGTGATCAAAACCTTGGTTAAGCAAGATTCAAGCCCAAACTCTCCATCAGACTTGAATTTTTCAGTTTTTCCCTACTTAAAGTAAGCCTAAAAGATAATTGTTATATAAAAAGAATAAGAAAAAATAAATATTTTATGTTTTATTAATTTTTTTTAAATGACAAAAATATTATTAATGAAAAAAAAATGATGCAAAATATAATACAAATATCACCCACAAAAGTCAAATAAATATATTAAATTAATAATAAACTATCATATTAGTTTTTTTTGGTAATATAAGTATATTAAATTAACCATATGTCTATATATAATATAATATATATGTGGGTCTGGCTGGGCCGACCTGACTTGTTTTTTCAATTTCTAAGCCCTACTTGTTTATAAAATCGAGCCTAATTTTTTGTCCAAACTCGGTCTATTTGTCGATTTTTCTTGTCCAATCCCACAAAATTACGAGCTTGGCAGGCCAATGAGCCGATAATCACTTTTACTTCTTCATTAGGCATATCTCAACTGTTATATCTACATTTTGCATCTCTAGTCCAACCTGAATATTCTATATATCTGAAACAGTGAAGTACTGTCGTTGTATACGTACAAAGATATCCACTATACTCAAATAAATGATATAAGCAAGAGACCTCCTTAGTCATTGCATCCCACTTCACCAAAAATTTCTCAGGTTTTTAAAGTCGTGAACTCTAAAATTGACAACGAGTCCATCATCATTCTCTTTTATAGGATAACATCTCGATGCATGCAAAACTTCAATCTGAAACTTCTTAAAAACTTCACATTAGTATATTGTTGACATTTGTTTATTAAAGAGTGATGTGGACTTCATAACTAGTTTTTTGTGCCATGTATAAAAATATGCAACAGTTTCTGGTTCCTCTCTATATTGTAAAGCAACTTTGTATTGATCAACTAATTGTTTCAATGTTGTTTTTTTATTTACATACTTGTCAAACAAAGAATTTATACTATATGATCTTTGAATTGTTTGTATACCACCAAAAAATGTATGTCTTATATACGGAAGCACCCCATATTTACAATCTTTAAACAAATTATGAAGCCACTCATCCTCGTGAAGTTTAAAGTTTTCAACAATTTGTTGTTACCTCTTTTCGAATTGTTCATCTATCCGATTTATAATTAAACTTGTTTAAATGTGTATAAAATCATAATACGCTATGACGTCGTTTAGTTGAAAATAAACATCTATTGTACAACATAAAAATAGGTAAATATGTAATTTTTATATATTTAATTATCACATGTTATATTCAAAAAGAATATAAGAAATATATATATATATATATATATATATATATATATATATATATATATCGAAATAATTAGGACAAGAAATGCAATCATTGACCCCATCTCGAACCTGATGAAGAATTAAAAATGAAAAAAAAAAGTTCAAAATTCGACATCATAGAACCTAAAAATAAAACCGACACAGGCCATTAAAGAAAAAGGTAATATCTGGAGGTTTCAAATCAAATCTTGTTAGTTGAGGAGTCCACATTCAAGGTTAGGGCCACTAGGTGACGAGAGAAAACCAAAACCCTTTTGTAGAGAAATGAGGCCTCCACGGCTCCACCTCCGTCCACCCGTGCATTGCGCTTTCCATTTCAAGACACTGTCTTGAATCTCAAATAACTGAATAAAATAAGATAAAAACATAAATAATGTTGTGATGACAAAACCATTCGACCTCTCTCACCTTTTCTAATTTTTGAATTTTAAAATTCTTCACTCGCCTTTTCTTTCTTCCATTTCATTTGCTGATACTTGGGGATCAAGCACCTTAGCTCGACACGAGCTGCTATTGTCAATATTTTAATATTTTTTTTGTTGACATTAAGAATATTATTGGATAGGATTTAAATTGAGTCGAGTTTTTATCGAACTATTTAAGTTTGACTTCGATATTAAAACTCGATCGAGTTTGAGTTTAAAAGTTAAGTTCAGATGATTTATCGAGCTGAATTTGATATCTTAAATTTTGATTCAAAAGATTTTCAAATAGTTTTAACTTAAACCAATATTTATTTTATATTTTTTATTTATTAAAATTATAGTTTACGTTCGAGTTCGAACTTGTATGGACAATCCAAGACTTAAGCTTAAGCTCAGACTCGAATAGATTTGTTTATTATCGATTTTAAATCGAGTCGAGCTCGAACCATTATAAAATTTATCGAGTTCGAGCTCGAATCCAATTTTCAAGCTTGATTCGAACTTTAGTTCAAGTTCTAATATGTTCATTTAAGATCGAACCGAGTTCAATACTTTAATATTCGAGTTCGATTCAGCTCAAGTCCACCGTATTATTAAATCTAGAAAGCAGGTTTCATGGAGTGCTTCGTATAATTGTTGATGCTGGGCTTCCTCCATTGCATGAAATGAAAGTCTATTTATATTAAACCAAACCTATTTTACAGTCTCAATAACTACCACTTGTCAAAGAATTAGTTAAAGAAACCATTTTCAAAAAAATAAACGAATGGTAGAAATAAATAAAAATGTAGTAATCTATATTTAAAAACAAAAATTAAAAATTGGGATCCATGTAAGTGTGTGGGCTTCTTATCTAGTAAGTTATTACAGTGAAGCTCCTTGGACTTTACTTCTTCATAGAAGTGATCAAATCCTAGAGTAAAGTAAGTTCAGGTCGAACTTACACCAAATTTTAGGCACAATTTTACCGGTTTAGGTTGGGTCGACCTAATAATTTAGGTCTCAATTTTTCTTTAAACACGGTTTTAAAAAATTAGGTTAGCTCAAAGTTATTCATTGGATTCGAATATTTTCAATTTTCCCTTGTTTAGAGTTAACCTAAAAAACAATTATTATGTAAAAAGAATAAAAAAATAAATATTTTTATTTTAATATTTTTTTAAACAATAAAAAAAATATTATTAATAAAAAAATGATGATATAAAAAATACAAAAATAGTCCACAAAAGTCAAATAAGTATATTAAATTAATAATATATTATCATATTTGTTTAGTTTCTCTTTTGTAATATAAATATATTAAATTAATAATATATATAATATATATATATGCCAAACCGACTTATTTTTTCAATTTTTAAATACAATCTGCTTATAAAATCGAACTTAATTTTTTATCAAAGCCTAATCCATTTATCAATTATTTTTGTTCAGACCCGCAAGAATAATGGGTTGGACCAAGCAGACTAAGCGAGCCAACGTACATTTGAAAGTGATGTAGTGTCATTGCATGCATACATAGATTTCCATTATACTCGAATAAATGCTACAGGCAGGAGACCTCCTTTTTCATTGGATCACACTCAACTAAAAAATTCTCATGAAAAGAGAAGATCAAAAGCCAACACCATTGAACCTAAAATAATAAACAAAATAAAGTAAAAAAAAACCGACACAGGCCAAAAAAAAAAGGAATATCTTGAGGGTTTCAAATCATATCTTGTTCGTTGAGGAGTCTATTCAAGGTTAGAGGCAATAGATGTTTAAATTTCTGAAGTATTACGACGTCGGTTCATGAAGAGATGGCGGCATGAGAACACGTTTGGAGTTGCACCTTGTTGTAGAGAAATAAGGCCTCCACCTCCACCCGTGTATTGTGCTTTCCTTTTCAAGACACTGTCCCAAATCTAAAGCAAGTGAATAAAATAAGATAAAAACAAACATAATGGTGTAATGATTAAAGCATTCGACCTCTCTCACCTTTTCTAATTTTTGAATTTTAAAATTCTTCACACTTGCCTTTCCTTTCTTCCGCCGTTCTATCTCCGTCTCTTCATTTGATAACAAAAGTAGGTAAATTTCTTCATCTTTCTAGTTCTTGTTAATATATGCAAATTCGAATTTGGCTTGGCAGTAGTGGTAGAGGTCTCATTCTTCTTAGGACTTCACTGTCTACTTGTTCAGGTGCTTTTTATTTTTTGTTACATTTTCTTTACTTGATGCTTTAATTCTTTTCTTTATACTTTCCGAGAAAATTTGATTTCTGCCAACCCGTGTAATATCTCATTTTTAACTTACCCAGTTTCCTCCTCTTTTCTTACTTTCAATTTCTCCAAGAATTTGTATAGTAAATGCAGAATTTCTTTAGGTTTTCGGGTGGGGGATTGAGTGCCCATTTTTTTTTTTTTTGTCTCAATATAGGATACTGTTACCTCTTTATGTGATCTTGGTATTATTAATTTTGGTTTTAGTTTTTACCCCTAATTTGTCCATATAAGTTTGGACTGTCTTATGGAGATTTAATCACCAACCAACGTAGAGCAGAATTGACTTGAAACCTAGTAATGCTCTAGTTCTTAGTATATGCTTGGACAAAAAGAAAAGATGGCTGGTTAATTTTACACCATAGTCTGTTAATTTCTTCAGTGTATTTTATTTTTTTCACCATGGTTTGGTATACATGAAGTGGGTGCTTTGCACTTTCTTTACTATGACTTTAAAATACCATTTGCTTTATTACATTGGAGGGCATAACATTGGGGTGTAGGGGTTTCTTTAGGTTCCTTTTATGGGATTTGGGTAGGATGAATTTGGTAACAACAAATTGTTGTGGAACCATGCTACTTAAATGTTAGGTACTACTTTTGAACGGTGAAAGAGAATCTTGTTACATATTGGCCTTTGTAATGAAGGATTGTTTAGGTGTCATTCCACTGATTACCATAAATGTCTCAAGGGCCTAAAACTTTGTGATTGATGAAATTTTGATGGGAATAGGTAAAAATGAATTTAGCTAGCTTTTGGGTTCATGTTTTGCGGATTGATATACAAGAGAAAATGCACAGCATTTTCTTTGGTCATTGTTATGTGGAGCTGTACAATCTAAGCTCCCTATGGGCAGTCCGCTCTGTTGAGCATCTATGCTTGACCTCAGTCAGACCTTATCCAAGATCCTGTCAAACCAAAACCTTATGAGATCTTGTTTTCTCCCATACCTACATCTATTGGAAGCCTGGTGAAGCCTACATTTACAACTAAAGCCTCCAGGGCATCTAATTTGTCTTCCCATTATTATTGACTCGTGCAATGTTGTTAGTTTGTTAGCTTCTGATTACGCTTGCTTAGGGGTGATCTCACTATTCGCTCTCTCGCTAATGTTTATGTTTTTTTAGTCATAGTATCTAATTTGATTTTGCAACTACTTGCTAGGAGTAAAATTTCAAAACTCTCTTGAAGACTTCAAGAGGGAGGATTGGTAACATACATGGAGCAGTATGAAATTCTTGAGCAGATTGGGAAAGGTTCCTTTGGTTCAGCTCTTCTTGTCAGACATAAACATGAAAGGAAGAAGTAAGAATGCTTGTGTCTGTGTGCTTATGTTTTGTGGGCTTTTTCTTTTCTGTTTGCTTATTTAGTCAAAGTGGCAAACCATGTGGGATGATATGACCGCTTTGCTTATATTAATTTATTATTTACATTTTTCTTCACCTGACTAGGTATGTCTTGAAAAAGATCCGTCTTGCTCGGCAGACTGATAGGGCTCGTAGATCGGCTCACCAGGAGGTCAGTGTTCCAATTAGGGCCGTCTCCTCATTGTAAACTAAGCAAACAGAATTGATGAGGTCATTGCAATATTTTATATAATATTCAATGAATGCACATGATCCTCTTCCCTAAGTTTTGAAGAAATATGAATGGTGAAACTTTAGGCCATTGTTGGATATGAAGGACACACTTATTCACAGACAACCTGTTGTTTATAAGAACTTGCTAACAAGCAATCTTACTGTATTTTGGGAAGATAAATCTGTGCCTCAGCTACTTCTTCCCCTCAGATCACAGGTTAAAGAGTTAACTATTAGATTGCTTGGTGTCTGGATCTCGATATAGTTCTTATAGCCATAGGTTAGTAGAAATATCTGGCTGTTGATAAGATGTACCATTAGACATTTTTTCTGCTTTCCCTTTCTCTGTCTCGAATACTTTGCAACTTAATTGTGTAAAGAATAGTGCCTATTTTGTTCCTAATTTACATTTTAGGTTTTCTAAGATGCTGTCTTGGTTCCATACTTTGTAGATGGAGCTTGTTTCTAAAGTAAGGAATCCATTTATTGTCGAGTACAAAGACTCGTGGGTAGAAAAGGTGAGTAACTATATATGTCATTGCATCATTTTATTACAGGTTTCTGTCAACCTTTTATAACAGGTTTCTGTATGCCTGTTTTTGTGTGCAATTGACAGTTTAGTGTCTTTTTTACAGGGTTGCTATGTATGCATTGTTATTGGATATTGTGAAGGAGGAGACATGTAAATGTTTCTTACATCAATTTTTTTTTTTTTCAGAAATATCTGTCTGTCTATTATAACAAGTTCTTCTTTGTCTTCTTGACATTTCTATACTGCGATTTCCTGTTAAATAGGGCAGAAGCTATAAAAAGGGCCAATGGTGTTCATTTTTCTGAAGAGGTTGTTGCTCTTGTGGCTGTCTTTTTTTATACTCCATATTTTATCACTTTACTATGTTAGAAACCTAAGCTAACTGGATTACTTGAAATTTCTGCTTCAAACTTATGAGCAGAAGCTTTGCAAGTGGCTTGTTCAGCTCCTACTGGCACTTGATTACTTGCATGCCAACCATATTCTCCATCGCGATGTCAAGGTCAGCTGGATTTGTGGTGTGAATAGTAGACACATCTGTTACTCTTATGACTAAAATCTCTTAAGTCGATTTTGCACTGATTATGTTTCAAAATTGCTTCAGTGTTCAAATATATTTTTGACTAAAGATCGAGACATACGTCTAGGTAACACCGTTCTTTGTAATTAATTATGTATTTCTATTATCCGTAAGTCTGATGCAGCTTTCTGTAGTGCTCTGCATTCTTGTTAGTATAGTCTGCTTACATATAAATGTCTGTGGCAGGTGACTTTGGTCTTGCAAAAATGCTGACTTCTGATGATCTTGCGTCCTCCGTGAGTAGTATGGTTAATGACACATATGGCTTTATCTCTGATGTCTTGCCATGTGCTCATCTAATTACTAGGCCATGTACAGGTTGTGGGAACTCCCAGCTATATGTGCCCTGAGCTTCTCGCTGATATACCTTATGGTTCCAAGTCAGATATCTGGTCTTTAGGTAGAATATTCTTCTGAAATTATTGGCCTTGCTAACATTTTTATTTGGTTTTTAGCATATGTTTAATAATAACACAATGTGTTGACCAGGATGCTGCATATATGAAATGGCTGCTTACAAACCTGCATTCAAAGCTTTTGTAAGTTTCTAATTTTTAGTTACTAATGTTACAGATTGTCATAGAATCTCTTGCCATTTCCTGCAATCTGCATTGACAAACTATAAGGATGAGAGAACCAATGCGATGACTATGACTATTCTTTTAATAAATTGGTATTCAGGAACATGGTAACTACTAAAAGAATCTACTTATCAGAAAGAAAAAAACTATTAAGAGAATCTAATCTTTTAGCATATGAGACTGTTATAGAGTACATTATAATGCTATTTGAATCTGTCCTGTTTCAAAAGCATTAGTTTGCTCAATTAACAATCTAACCAAATTTTCAAACAGTATTACTGTATTTTTTATGTCTCCTGTAAAGATCATATTGGCCGACTTGGGAGCAAAATATTCATAATGTTGAAAATTGAAAAGGGGGGGGGGGGTGGTCACAGCAAAGTATAGGAGAAGAAGAGGGTTATGACAAACTGTGATATGCGAAAATCTTAATGCTAGACTGGCATTTCCATTGGTTGATATTACCAGATTTGAAGTTACCGTTGAATAATTCCTGAAATCCTAATGTTGATCCCAATTATATTATGCAACCGATAGTATCAAGCAAACTAATATAATCTACTTCCTGTTCTTTCTGTTTTGAGCAGGATATGCAAGCTCTGATTAACAAGATAAACAAGTCTATATTGGCTCCTCTTCCCGCCATATATTCTGGTTCATTGTGAGTCCACCACCCCCCTCTTCATCACATTACAACATCAAGTTCTGATTATTATTTTGTTTCTTCTGTTTTCAGTATGTGAGCAGGATCTTGTCATATAGATGGCATTCTGAAATAGCTTCTACTCTTCTCAATACATAAATGGGCTTTCATTAAGCAGCACAGTTTTCCTGATCTGTTATGCTTTTTCTTTTATTTTTCAGTCGGGGGCTTGTAAAAAGCATGTTACGGAAAAATCCAGAACTCAGGCCAAGTGTATGTTTCCTCTTTATTTCAAACTTTCCTCTAATACTTATTTTCTTTCCCATTCTGCATCACTATCACTTTGTGTAGAAGATTATTAAATTTCCGACTCCATCTTAAATGAGTACTTAATTTGACTTGAAAGCTAGCATATGCTTCACATAAGGAGATCGTATACTAAGTTATGCAAAGAGATATAAAATTGACTTACTTCACCGTCTGAATACTTTTTTTTATAACTCATTATTGTTTATTTATGCATATCCGTCAACCTTGTTTCTCTGGATTTATATATCACATTTAAGAGTAGCTTTCTTTGCCAGGCTGCAGAGTTGCTTAATCACCCTCATCTTCAACCTTATATCCTTAAGATTCATCTAAAATTAAATAGCCCCAGACGAAATACTTTCCCAGTCCAGTGGTCTGATTCTGTCTACGTAAAGAAAACTAGATTCATGGAGCCAGAAGGTGTTCCTATTTTTACCAACAGAGAGAGAAGACTATCATTTAGCAATGACAGGGCCTTGAATCCAAGTATTTCTGAAACGGAACAAGACTTTCAATGGTCACAAAGAGCACCAGAATCGCCAAGTTATCTGAATGAAAAATTCTCAGAATTATCTGTTGGTGTCATCCACGAAGAGATTGCCATTGACAAGCCAACAGTCACAAGGTTGCCAGGCACTTCCAAAACCCCTAGATCGATTCCAGCAAAAGTTTCTACTACTCCGAGGAGACATAAAACACCATCAAAGATATCCCAGATTGGTTCAAAATGTGATTCGGTAAGTCGACACAAAGTGGTAAATATAGGAACGATCTTCTTTTTCACTTTTTAATATGATTTGTTGATGGTGAAGCTGATGGAATATCATCTCCATGTCACTATGAGAGTCATTAAGTCCAGTGGAAGAACATTCTTCCAGATGTACATCCCATTATATTGCTTCGTCAAATAGTTTTTTTTCTCTGTATATCTTGTTTGATTGTTTCTTTTACCCCTGGCTAGCAAATAAAGGTTTAAAACAGTGGTCCATGAATTAATGGTACCTGCATGATTGTGTGCCATTTGGCTATACTTTTGTTAGTTCATACTTTTCATGCAAACCGTTCAGATTTAAACTAACTAGTTAGTAGCAAAGACATGATGGTTGCATATTTTCCAAGATGGTAGATTGTGGCATTGATGAGCTATAGCCCATGGGTTGGGGATTCCTAATAAAAAAATTCAGCTATCATTCTGAAGAATCTGTGTGCTGGGTTTGTATAATGGAGGAATCTCAATTAATTTAGAGCTTCTGATTGTTTTGTAAAGGGTTGGTGCCATGGTAGATTAATTTTAATGGCATGTCTGCATTTGCAGGTTAGGGCATCACGTACTCCAGCAAGTAAATCTTCCCATCCTACACGAAGAGCATCTCTTCCATTACCCATGAGAGCTGCACCCTTGGAAATCCCCTATAGAGCCAATGTCGGCCTGCTTCGCAGCATGGAGTCCTCAGATGTTTCCGTGAATGCGCCAAGAATTGACAAGATTGCTGAATTCCCATTAGCTTCTTCTGAAGAACCTCTCTTTCCTATCCACAGAACCTCATCAACATCTGCACAATGCTCTTCTTCCTCACCAGACAGTGCTAACTGCTCAATCACAAAGGATAAGTGCACAGTCCAGATTCTGGACCGAGCTGTTACCAGATCTAATTTCGCTGATACTGGTCATGAGGTAACACAAAATGGAAGTGAAGGCTCAGAGCATAAATCAACAACTGGAATTTCAAGCCGTTCATCATCTGAGTCAAGACAGCGCCGGTTTGATACCTCCTCATACCAGCAACGTGCAGAGGCATTAGAAGGGTTGCTTGAGTTCAGTGCACGGCTCTTACAACAAGAAAGGTTTGAAGAGCTCGGGGTTCTGTTGAAGCCATTTGGTCTTGAGAAGGTTTCTTCTCGGGAGACTGCCATCTGGCTGACTAAGAGCTTCAAGGAAGCTGCTATCTAGCTAAAATTTTATTAACTTGTTTGTGCTACCTCTTATAATTGTTGTCTGGAAATTAGAAGAAGATAGTTTGTCTTCACACTTGAAGACTGCATAGGTTGATGATTGTGAATTCTGGTGTTTCTTAATCTCCATGAGGCACTGCTGAGTTTGAACTAGTGGATTTACTAAGAAAGAAAAAAGAAGGAAATTTTCTTATGATCATCCTGTATATTCTTGTTTGTCTTTTAATAGTAGAATTTATTTTGCTAGCACATTGATCCAGTGCTATGGAGATTGGAAATTCTACACTGCAAATAAGGGGAGTTCAACCTTTCTTGATTGCTAGGGTAAAACTCAGTATCTAACTTGAGTGGCAGCAATGCCATGAAGCAGGAAGGGGCTAGGAAGAATGGAAGACCAGTTTACTATACAATTATTCGACACCCTTACGAGCCCAATTTTTTTTAAAACCAAAATTGAGGTGGGAGGATTCATTTTGTACTTATGTTTGCATAGAAAGAAATGAAAGAAAATGAGGAGGGGTATGATGAAGAGGTTTACATATTTATTTATATTTTATTTTCTCAATTCAAACAGAAAGATATAAAATTATTGGTTTCGATTTTCATATTCAAAACCGTTATTTAATAAGAAAAACGTATGAAAAAAAATAAATTTAATACAATGCCTACAAATTAACACGTGATATTAGATCGAAAAATTTTTGTTTTGAGCGTCTATTTCAAAATGAGTACCGTGTACCATGTAAAGCCCAAATTCATAACAATATTTAGATGAGGGTACAAGAGAAGATCCAATAACAAGGAGAAGGGTACGACGTTGCTATTACCCACTGAAGGAGAAGTCAGACAGTGACCAATAAAGGGCCAGAAACATGGAAGAAGCGGAGATCCTAGAGCTATACGAACTCAGTTACTCAGATCTCATGCTCTTATCATCTTCAGGTGGATCATCATATTCACCAGAAGAGGAAGAAAGGCTGGAGACAATAAGAACAAGTATAATGGAAGCCCTAGGTCCAACAGGCCTAGGTCTCCTCTCAATCACCTCTGTCCCTAACGCTTCTCTCCTTCGCCGAAAGCTCCTCCCTCTCGCTCGCACCCTCGCTCTTCTCAACCCTGAACACCGCAAACGCATTCTCAAGGTATTGAATATGTGACTAGATTTTTCTCAATTTTGTTCTCTCTGTTCGTGTTTCTATGTATCTTCATTAGACATTATTGTTATGGTTAATGTATAGTACTATAACAGTAACTATTTTTGCAAAATCTTCTTGTTTTATGTTGTACTGATTTAAGTTACAGTGATCCAATGTACAGGGTACTGTGAGTTGAGTTTTCTCTGTTTGGTTCTGTTTGTTCTTATAGCAATTTCTTGTTATCAGTTATGCAATTCAGATATCCTATAATTAGAAGATTTTCTTCAACAAAGATGTAGTAGATGGGAAAGGAACATAACTCAAGTACCCCTCAGGCCCTCAGCTCCTTGTTGAAAACTAAGGAGATGATTGTGCACGATGCTAGCCTCTCAGTAGTGCATCTTTTTTCCCTATAAATCATCGCATATTCCTGTCAGTCAATAAATCTAATTTTACTTGCAATTTGTTTGATTACACATATGTAAGTGTGTACCAGTCCTCTTATTTCCATTATTTGCTAAATTTATTCTCTTATTTTTCAATGTTTGCAAACTTTGAAGGAAAACAACTTGGGGAGTGATGTTCCTTTGAAGAACCCTGATAGAAATGTTTCCTCTTTTGCAATGCAACTCAAATATGATCAAAGTCACCAATCTACTCAAGGTGAACCAGGTAGCAGAATGGACAGTTATTCTAATTCAGATCAAGATCACTTCGATGTTGATAGAATGAAAGGATTTCAAGACAATGAATTTAAGAATCTTGGGAGTACTTTTAAGGAGCTAGGATTTTTCATGATGGAGTTAGGGCTGTGCATTGCAAGAATATGTGATAGGGCCATTGGTGGTCAAGAACTGGAGCAAAGCTTATTGGGATCATACGCAGCAAAAGGGCGCCTTATACATTACCATTCAGCTGTAGATAACGTTGTTTTGAAAGAAGCTGTGAGAAGAAAGGGATCTGCTAAAAGAATGACCAATAACAAAGGAGACCAGGAACACTCCTTAAGGAGTAAGCAAAACCCATCAAAAGGCCATAACTTGGATGCAAATGGTTCTGAAGTTAGATCATGTGGAATTCATTCCAACCTGTGGCAGCAGTGGCATTATGACTATGGTATCTTCACTGTTCTGACAGATCCCATGTTTCTTTTACCATCTTGCTTATCATCAACATTGGTAGATGGTCAAGTTTCAGTATCTGGTTATCAAGAATGTGATTCCCCAAGTGGGCATTCGTGTTTGCAAATTTATCATCCAAGCAAGAATAAGGTCTTCATGGTGAAGTCCTCTCCTGAAAGTTTTATAATTCAGGTTGGGGAATCTGCTGATATCTTATCAAAAGGAAAGCTAAGGTCAACCCTTCACTGTGTATGCAGACCAAAGGTGGAAAATTTTAGTAGAGAAACTTTTGTTGTGTTTTTACAACCAGCATGGACAAAAACTTTCACAATCTCAGATTATCCAATAAAACACTGCAAGTTAGGTCCTCAATATTCCGAGTCTAATTTGGAAAATCATTATGCTGAGCTGGACCTAAATGAATCAGCTCAAGAAATTCAAAAAATAGTTCCACCTCTTATGTCACGATTGAAGGACGGGATGACATTTGGAGAATTCTCACGTGAAACTACGAAGCAGTACTATGGTGGCACTGGTTTACAATCTAATAGATAATGTTCCCTGAAATTCTATATGCTGTGGAATGCTGCTTTTGTAAGTTTTCATTCTGTCATCACATAGTTTGATGAAGTAACTCTAGCTAGGATGTTAAGTCTTATATTTTTGATCTTATTGAGATCAATTTAATCTTTTATATGCTCTTATACTTGCCATGCCTTGCTGCTAAGCGGAAGAGTTTAGAGGCTTATGCATAAAAGTATATTTTAAAAACATGAACCAAGCTGAGATAAAGGCTTCCTCATGGAAAATTTGGTTTCTTGTATTGAATATGGTGGGTCATTTATGCTGTTACAAGTAGCTTTGACCTTCGTGTGTGAATTTTCAGTTGCCTTACGTAATTTAGTGATGCAGCATTTTTACTTTTTTTGACAAACTTTTTCAAACAAAGCACTCTGAACCTCCTTTCATTCATGCCCATGCCAGACTATCTATCCCACTTCATCTCTCTCTTCTCACCTAGCACAGCATTGAAACCCTCCTCATAGATCTGTAAACCTTTAATGAACTCCTTTCATGCCTACTCCTCCCATTGGCTGAGGCACAGTTCGTTACAACTTCTCGCCTGACCATCTCCACCACTTCTTCACCTCACAGTTGCAACCATCATTGATGAAGAACCAACTAACAAATTTTGGAGGACTCCTTGTAGGCGTAGGAATAGCAATCAAAGCCTCCTTTTGTGATTAGGTATTCTATTAGGTTTATTATTATATTGAATTGAACTTGATTTTTGTTTCGGTTTTGAATTTCCTATTGTGTTTAGTTTTTGGTGCCTATATATAAGAGCACCCAATTATGTTACACTTCAGTTATTGTGATTCCTGTGTCACTTGTGCCATAATAAAATTCTCTTCGTTGTTATTGTTCAAGTGTTCTTTGTGTTCTACATCAATTCGTATCAGGGCAAACTGTGATCTTCAAGAACAATAAAAAAATTTAGTGTGAAATCTGGTTTGTCTTTTTTCCAATAATAACATAGGTGGAACCGCCCACATCACCGGCATTAGAGGCCGCCAAACAGTGCTGAAAAATTTTCTGCCTTCGCCGCCGCTGAACTAACCCTCACACACCACTCGCTTGAGAGCAGCAACTGAATTTTTCCAATCTCCATCTCCCCATAGTTTCCAGGCGACGTAGACCTCATCTCTGAAGTAACCTGTCGCCAACCTACCTGTCTGTTAAGTTCTGATTCTGCCGGAAAATTCCACACGCGCCGGTGAGTGCGTGTGATGTTTTCTGTAAACCGCTTCATCCGTTTCCCCATCGAGTTGAGCCGAGTCTCTAAGCCAACGTTGACCGGCTGACCTTTGACTTTGACAGTTGACCGAGTTGGACTTTTCTGCTTTTCTGAATTTCTGTCATACAGACGCATGGGGTAGGCAGTAGCTTGAATTACGTCAGTAAGGTTCGATTTTCCATTTTTGAAATCTTGATTAGTATTTGTTGGTTAGGTTTCTGTAGCTGCAGTAGCAGCAGCTGTAGCAGCTATTGCATCAGCCACCGCAGGTTTCAGGTAATTTCATTAGGTCCGCTTTCGTAAGTGGGTTGCTCCCCCTGGTGCCTTATATGTTATGGATACTAATTTTATCGGAAAAAAACAATCATTAGGCCCATATTTGTTTTCTCCACCTTTTTCCATGTATTGAACAAAACCCCCCAATCTCCTGAATATCTTTTCTTCCCTTTGCTCTAGTTGCATCTTTAAAGTGAAAATCTAAATTGAATTTTAAGGCCTTGCAAATGCACGTATTAGTGGATTTTTTCAATTCTTATTACTTGGAATAAATGAATTGTCTTGGCATTACTTATTTTTGCATGATGGCCCCACTTAGTGAAAATGAAACCACGGTTTCTTTAAAAGCTGACCTTCAAAACACTTGTAAAATCGTAATCGATTGACAATCTCAAAAACCAAATGGTATAAATTGATGTCGTACAGTAAGAAATAATTAAAAAGAAATAAGATAATTAAAGATAGATGATCCAAATCACATGGATTTTTTCAAATCATTTGGGAACACTAAATTAGAAACATTAAACCAAATCATATGGAACAGTAGTTCAAATCATATGGATAATTATAGAGTATGAAAATTGATAATTTAATCTAAATTCATTCATAAGTTGTATAACAAATGAATCTTCAATAAATATAGGAGAATCCTAACATAAAGATAAAAACTAAATCCTAAAAAGATGAGAACAACATATCAGATAACAATAGAAGAAGATAAGTCTCATCTTAATCATATTCAAAGAAAGAAGTTAACTAAGATAATAATTCTTAATATTTTCAATTACATAATTATCCTCATATCTCCTATTCCTATATTAAAATCTCTAATCCTAATATTCCTCGTGTTCCCCATCATTTTTCACCACTTAGAAAGAACTTGTCCTCGAGTTAAAAAATGTTTTAGTAGTAAGAGCTCGAAGGTGTCGAGAAACAAAGCATGGTCATAAAAGTCTCGGAATGCGAAATCACCAAAAGGGGAAAAAATTTCATTGAAAACGTTTGTTGCCTAAGTACTTGAAACCAATTAGGGAGGACAAACTCAATATGATGGACAGATGTATCAACTCGAACCTCCATCGAACAATCAAGCTTGTCGTCTTGTTTGTCTGGAATCTCTTCAACTTTCTCAATGTGCTCAGCAAACTCATCATCTTGCTGGACTGGTTCGAATAAAATAACCTCACATGAAACTGGTTCAATATGCTCAACAACATCAAGTTGGTCGTCGACTTGTCCTTCATCTTTGTCGGCATCTTGGTTTTGAATCTGGTCAACAGACTCAATGGGTATAACTAAGTCATCATCTGACTGACATGGTTCAACTACGACAATCTCACATGGAATTGGGACAACATGTTCAACTCCTACTTGAATATCTTCATTCTCGTTAATTTCATTGTGGTGCTCTGTGGAGTCTTCGGCTTGGAGTTATCAAGTTCAAGATTAGCTTGCACTATCACAACATCCAAAGGCTTGCTCAATTCTTTATATTCTTTCAGAAATTGGATTATGTAAGCACGATCATACCCAACACAACCATGGTTAGCATATTTAGGAGCATAATAATAATTTTTATATGCAATTCCGTCATCATCATAAATATAATTGTCAGTACCATTCAAAACATGAACATCTTGAGAACTCTGCTCACACTCATGCTCATATTGGTTCTATAATTTTTCAAGTCGTCTCTTATCACAATAAACCCAATAATGAAGTTCTTTATATTCTTCATACATTAGCCGAGGAAAATAACACAAACCATACTTGATCACTTTGGATTTCAACACATCCAAGCGATAATAAGCACTTGATAGCTGAGTTTATAGATTTCGAATATGAATCCAAGTACAATAAGACATTATATCAAACTAAAACACCTCAAACATAATTAATTTTTTGTTCTCTTTTTTTTTTTTCCTTTTTTTTTTCCTGAAAAAAAATTACAGATAATTACAGTAAAAAATGATAATAAAAAAAGAAAACCTGGATTTTTTTTAATTGGCTCGCTCAGCCTAACTCTCTGTTCACGATTGGTGGAGGTTGACGACATACAGCAAAAGAAGGTGTGTTTGGTTACTGTACGGGGTATTTTTCGAATAGTGTTTTTTTTCTCTCGGGGAAAAAAATTAGGCTTTGATACCACTTGATGCTGTACAGTAAGAAAGAATTGAAAAGAAATAAGAAAATTAAAGATAGATGATTCAAATCACACGGATCTTCCAAAATCACACGAGAACATTAAACCAAATTACATGGAACAGTAATCCAAATCATATGAACAATTTAACACTCAATCACAGAATATGAAAATTGATAATTTAATATGAATTCATTCATAAGCGGTTGAATAACAAATGAATCTCTCATATATATATAAGAGAATCCTAATGTGAAAATGAAGACTAAATCCTAAAAAGATAAGAACAACATATTAAATAACAGTGGAATAATATAAGTCTAATCTTAATCTTATTCAAATAAGAAAGCTAACTAAGATAATAATTCTTAATATTTTCAATTATATAATTATTTTCATATCTCTTCATTTTTAGATTAAAATCTTTAATTCTAATCTTTCTCTTCGCAAATAAATACCAAAATGGAAGGATGAGGAGCTTCTAGATGCATCTATTGAACGACCTAATGGCTCCCCAATTTTGTGGAGTAGAGAGATTCTACACGTGATTCTTCTTAATTATAAAACACGTAGTGTTCCCTACAAAGCACTTCAAACCTCAATGCAAGATGTGAGATATTTCCTTACTGATGATTTCAACGTCGATAATTTTAGACCCATTATGATCTTCTATTCCATGAGGCCAACATTGTAGGGTTCGATAACCCTTTTAACGTCAACATAGACAGGAGCAAATACAACCTTAGGGTAACCTCTGAAAGGTATCCACCACCCTTAAGTATGGCTATGAGGATTTTGTTGATAATACTAAGAGGGAAAATTAGATCTTAATATTTTCGTAGATTGATTAGATAAAATGGAGGATTATTTTAATTGGTATAAATATGTCTGATTTAAAGTATGTCCGTTTTTGCCAAAATGAAGTTGATTAGTCTTGATAAGAAATATTGGTATTCTGTCCAACAAAATATGGAGACAATGGGTCAACAACTGATCGTTCAATGGGAGGTTATGAGACAATTCGAAGGAAATGTATGTTCCTTTCTTTTACAGGAATCACCAATATAATCAATGGCTAAACCATAGGCAAGCAACTACCAATGTGATAGATTATTTACTCAGTTTAATGAACTCTTTATTAGATGTGGCATTTAGAAAGACGCTATCCTCATGGTTTCTAGATTTATCAATGGACTATAAGGCGATATAAGCTAATTCGGTTAAGGATGCTTACCATAAGGCATTAGAAGTAGAGAAGTGCCTCAACTCCCCTTTTGTTTGCTGTGTGTCATCTCAAGCTGGCACATCACGACACTCTTGGTCTTTTTCTTCCTTGATCTTAAGGATGATTTCATTAAGAGTAAGTTTTTAATTCTTTTAGTGATACCTCTTTAGTGGATCTTCAATCCAATGTCATCGTTGTCATAAGAAAAGCCATATGGTATGCTAATCCAAGAAGATTAAACTCAAGTTTGATGGTTTTGAAAATAGTCTATCTAGTTACAACATCCAACCAATAACTACTCACACAACATTCTCTCTTAAAGTACATACAGTTCAAAATGTGAAGAGTTTTCTTAACGGAACTGGGTTATGCTTGGGCTTATTGTCATTGAATGAGGCATTAGCAAGAGTTAAAATGTTCTTTTCCCCTTTAGTTAAACAGACAAGTGTTCTCTCTACGACGGTTAATCACATCAAGATCTCACAACCAAGTGCATCCTAAAAGCACATTGGCCACATTCTCACACATTACAATAACGTTTCGATCGTTACAATAACTTTTTAATATAGAATGATCAATTATTGATTAAGTTTTATGACGTGACATGATTTTACTTATTGATAATTTCAAGTGGTTATTTTAAGTGTTCTTTTATCATTCTCTTCCGATTTAGTGAGTTTCCAATTGTAGATACTTCATTTTGCTTGAATCATTAAATGAGTGGTGGTTACTGTGATATTAGGTGACTACTCCATGCCATTGAATCAATATTTCTTTAGTCTGCATTACCTTTGAAGCTAAAACGTAGCCCTACCAAACCTGGATTAGTCACTAAAGCAAGTAGATCTATCAAACTACTGGAAATTTTTTTTTCCTTTTTGTGTGATTTGTTAAATCTTTGAGGTTTGAACACTCTAATCTAATCTCTAAAAAGCAAATTACTGTTATTATTCAAGGACTGTTGATCTTCAAAATAGATAAATAAACAAATAAATATCTGAAATTGGATATAAAGGAAGCTGGTTTAAAATGTCAGGGCATGCATGCAATGGAAAAGGAAAGATGCTATTGATCATTGAGAGAACGAGGCAAAGGGAATAAAGGGTCTCTCTTTATTCGGTGGTCACCAAGCCAGAAACAAAAGACCACAAAAAGAGAAAGCTGTTACTCTCCTCTTCTGCAATCAACTTTTGCTCAGAGAAAATAAAGCAGAAAAAAAAAAGAAAAAAAAGAGGAAATTTATTTTGTTTATTGTCTTTATGTTAACAGGGGAATTGAAAGAGTGTGTGAGATCAAAAGTATTCAGGCACGCGCATTTTAGCATAGGTCTCTCTTGAGTGAGCAGCTTTATTTCCAAAACTGGACCAGGAGGCTTTATGACCAAAAATGGCCCAGGATTAGAGGAAGGAGAAGTTTTGGTTCAGATCAAACTTTGTCGTTTTGTTTGGATCCATGATCTTGTCGGCCTTGGACATTGCCAAGACCTAAGAGGCAAAGACAGCTATTTATCTCTTTAATCACCTCCAAGGTTACTGGCAGTCTCATGCCTTGCCTCTCTCTGGGTATACAATCTTGGAGGTATTCTCGATTGAATAACAGCTCCAAGTTTGAAATTATACTCAAATGGATTATAAACTCTCGTGGGTAAAAGTCCTTCAAATTGTGAGATAACATGTGACATGTTCAAAGTAAAACAATCATTTTACTGATTAAGGATAAAATGATAAAAACCATCGGTGTAAAAACAAAAAATTAAAAGAATTAGAAATCATGCTAAATGTGTGGTGTGATACCAACTTTTTATTGATTTTTTCTTATCGTTTGTTATAAATGTACTTTATTTTTTTTATTTTTATAAAAGAATAATTTTTTTAATAAAAAAAGATTATTGCTATCACATTCAGGTTCGAATAAACTCGCTTTAAGTTTTCTCTCCATGCAATTAATCTGTACAATTGTATTAACTTGAACATCGAATGATCATCTGAGAGATAAACTTCGAGCTTTTACCTAATGTCTTCAAAGATTTTACCAAGTAATTAGGTAACCAGAGCTCATTGAGAAGATTCAAGGAGCACGCCACTGGCGTCTCATACAGTAGTCTACAGTACCCCTCAAAGTCTTAGCACCACACGTGCTATCCTCTTACTGACTTAGTCACATCAACATTTGGTAATAATTTGATAAGAGTCTATGGTTCCTTAAGTGAAAAAAAATGTAATTTGTTCTACTTATATATTTTATGGTAAAATATATCTATACATTTTGTATTTTTTACAATAAAATTTTAAATTTATGGTAAAAAAATATTTTTACTACCAAATATGTGTTTTACCATCATATGTATAGTATGTGTTGGCTATTAGCTCTTTTTTTTTTTTTCTTATGTTGAGTTATTAGCTCATCAGTTAATTACTATGGTGCATTTGATTATTTAAAAAATGAAATTTATATTATGGAAAAGAAAATATTGTTTGTGGAGATGTATATATGGGTCAAGTTTCTCAAATGTATCAATCTTGATCTTCAACTATTCTGACGTTTAAATGTGAGTTTTCGATAAATGATGTTGATTGAGTTAACGGTAGAATTGCGCGAATTTTATATAAAATGATACATGATATTTTATTGTTTGTTTAATTATACAAAAGTTTTAAAAATAATTATAAAAAAAAAAGTTTTTGCTTGAGCCAAAGAGAGATCATATTGAAATGTTCAAATGGTTGAAGGTAAAATTTGGTACATTTGGAAGAAAAGTGAGCAAAATGAAATTCAACACATAGTTCAAAGACCAAAAATTGAAATTAACCCTTTTAGTTTAATAGTACCAAATAGCACCCATCATCCACAATACAATTAAAATTAATGTAAATTTGTTGCACATATACTATACATGAAACCTCAAATGTGTTGCTCATGCTTTTTAAGGAAAAAAAAAAAATTTTGTTCTCGAAATAAATTAAAGAAAAAAGGCATAAAACTATTAAATATGAATATTTTAATCTTTTTTAAGTATGCTTTTAAATGATATGCACAACATGTTGGAGATTTCACATATATTTAAGGGGAAGGGAGAGGCACTAGGTGGAGCTTGGGCTCCCTCAAGCCATTTAAAAAATCTCTTAATATACATGTATTATAAAAAAATGTTGTTTGTAATTTTTAGCATGGGTTTACCCAAGATAAATTTGAAATTTTGTATTATGCTTAAAGAAAGAGCTAGATTAAAATATGAAACATTAACTTTGTATATGAAAGTTAGAGGTAGTCGAGCTTAAATACTAAAGCGTTTGAGCTCGACAAAACTCAAAATAATAAAACTCGATTTTGAACTCAATCAAATTTTTGTTAGCTCAAGCTCGAGACTAAACCTAAACAAGCATATGGTAGTTAGTATTTGAGCTTATAAATATTAATACTAATATATATTATATATAAAAATATTTGAATTAAATGAACCATTTGCAAGTTTCACGAGCCAAATAGTAAAATATTCAAACTCAACTTGATAAGTTATTCGAGCTTATTTTTCAGATTCAAATTCAACTTGAAACTCAATTTAATCAAACTT
Source organism: Bretschneidera sinensis (assembly GCA_023935145.1). Taxonomy (NCBI): domain Eukaryota; kingdom Viridiplantae; phylum Streptophyta; class Magnoliopsida; order Brassicales; family Akaniaceae; genus Bretschneidera; species Bretschneidera sinensis. Next base: position 13,814,148 of record CM043702.1, read on the forward strand.
TAATTGAATTCGATTAAAACTTGGTTCAAGTTCACCCTTAAAAAAAGTTTTATTAGTTATTTAGCAAGTAACCTATAAACTTGAGTAGTTTTTTAACTTAAAAGTTAATTTTTATTTAATCTTTGGCTTGGAGTTGAATAAATAAAATTTTTCAATTTGAAAATGAGACCCATGTTTTAAAGAAGAACACGTATTGTATTTTCAATTTTCTCCTACAAAGATTTTTAGGCTTGCACACGCAACATCATCAAAGAAGTAATTATGTTAAATAGTATTTTAATTATTGTTAAATAATATGTATCATTTTATCAAATTATTATTAAATAATACTTAACTTTTGTATTTTTATTAGTGTAGCGATGCGAGAAGTATTGTTACCAAAAGAGTTTCTAGAAATATTGTTATTAAAAGCTCAGTGTAACGTTTGGTAAACTGTCTTGCAAAAGCACTGTGAAAATATTATGAGTAATATGTTTGGTAATTGTAATCTTAATAGTGTTATAAAATTGTAAACTTATTAAAATAGACGTTGTTTAAAGATATACAGTTTTAATGAATTGTTTTTTTTTAAACTAAAAATGTATTCTTTATTAACAACAAAATAATAAATTATTCATTATCTAATAATAATCAGCAACTTTATATTAACAAAATCATTTATTACTTAATAATAAAATAAAAATATCTACAATCTTTGTTTTCTTTGATCGCTTCTTTCACGTGTCATTTCCATGGTCGAACTCGTTGTTTCAACAAAGAAAAAATAAAGATTAAAAGTTTAGATAATGTTAATATATAAGAAGTTAGATGAAAATTAATGAAATGTGGTAAAGAAAAGAACATTTTTTATTTTATCTAATAACTATTTTTAAAAAAATTATAATAATAAAATTTTATCAAACAATAACTTTTAAAAAAATAATTAAATCTATTCCCACCAATTTTCTCTTTTTTTTGGACAAACGCTTTCTCAGACACCCAATCGGGCCAATCTTTAGCCAAAGCGTGATCATAAAAGTGGGCCTCTAAAAGAAAGTGGGCCCCTAAAGAACATAACACTTGTCATCATAAAAGTACACTGCCCCACATGGTCCTTAACCAAAGCCTGATAAAAAGAGTGAGCCCCTCAAGAATATGACACGTGTCATCACAAAAGTACACTACCCCACATAGTCCTTGAACAAAGCCTGATCTCACTTTTTCTACTGTTGACCAGACCTCACCGTAGTACTTCAAAAACGAAATTCCCTGTGTATATAAATTATAAACCCCTCCACCCTTCTCTCACCCCAAAATTTCCAAAACAACCAGAAGGAAAAAAAAAACCCATTTCAACTTTTACTTCCTTTCCTTTCACAGTCACAGTATATGGAAGAGCGACGTCCAAATCCCATCAACTGTACTCGCCGGCCGGATCTCCTATCCCGCTCCGGAGCTCAGCTACCAGAGAGCCCGAGAGGGCCAATGGAGTTCCTGTCGAGGTCATGGAGTGCGTCAGCCCTTGAGGTCTCAAAAGCTCTTCAGGGCGCTCCTTCTTCTAATTCCTCTATCATTAAAGCAGCTGCTGGTAGCAGTAGTAGTGCTTCTACGACTAGTATCTCTTCTTGCACCACAGCTAGTACTTGTTCTATACCTGAAGATGTGAATGGAGAGAATGAGGATCTCATCACAAATAATATTAATATTGATGATCAAAGCATTAATCATCGGCTCTTCTCTTTTGCTTCATCTGCTACTTCTCAACTTGTCCTTGAACGCATCATGTCACAGTCTGTGAGTTACTTTCGATATATCACTTTAATTTAAGACACAAAAGTAGTACGTACTGTGTTGTTTATGAGATATCCTAATGTAGTATATGTTGCAGGAAGTGTCGCCATTAACATCAGGGAGGCTGTCTCACAGTAGTGGACCTTTGAATGGTGGCGGTTCTTTGACAGGAACAGAGAGCCCTCCTATTTCTCCATCTGAGGAATTCGACGACGTCGTTAAGGTCTTTTATTTATTTTATATTTTAAATTCTTTTATATACTCTATCTTTAATTTGGTGGAATTAGAATTTAGAAGAGAAACAATGAACATTGAAGACAGTGAGGAGACCACTATCTCAGCTTTTTTCTGTGTCTTCTCTGCTGTCACCACCTACGGTTGTCGCATTACATCAGTATCAGTAACAGAAGGGTGCTTTTGTCTTCTTCCAAAAAAAGCTTTTTATTTCCATAACGATTTTTTTTTAGGTGCCATCAAGTAAGGCTGCCTGTTTCCAGGCCTTAGAAAAGTATCCTAAAAGGAATATATATATATATATATATATATATATATATATATATATATATATTCAAAAACAAAATTGACTAAAGCTAGCAGCTGGGTGGTTTTATATGTTGGCCATGTTTGGAATGTGTTTTAAACAGCACTTAAATATCTTTTTAAGTGCTACTTAAAAGCACTATCTAAACATCATCATTAGAGAGTTTGTTTTTGTTTTTTTTTTTTTCTGAATCAAAATTCTATATATTACTCATTATGTATTATTTTGTTTGGAAACTGATTAAAGTTAATTTAATGTCTTTTTTTTGTATTTATTCACTTTAAGTTTCATGTTTTAAATTGATTTTAATTAGTTCTCAAACAACGGTAATATCTAATTTTAATTTTGATTCTCTTTGATTAATTTTTTTTTGGTTATATCAAATTTAAGTTCAAATTTTTGATGATGTATTTAAGAAATTTCATTATTAATATTGATATAAATATGAGATTCAAAAAAATTATTCCAAACATTGAGATAAGTGTCATTTTCTTTGGAAATCTTTTCCCTTTCTTACTACTTCTACCAAAAGAAACAAAAAGCTCCTATTTGAAACTTGCATTATTGTTTATCAAGAATGAATTTGAATGGTATATGGGTAAAGTGTAGGCATCCTTTTTTTTTTTTTCCTTCTATCAAAGTGATTGGTTAATGAAAAAAATATCACATTGCACTAATAAGTTAAAAGTTTTTGTTTATTTTTGGTCTCTATTCAATTTATCAATTTTCACTCGAAATTTTTTTATAATTGCTATTCGAACATAAGTAGTCGGAACAATAAAAATGAACAAAAAGTTTAACTTCTTATCACTATTAATTACTTTATGAGTAGTATCTTTTTACTCATCTCTTTTGTCTCATTTGATCGTTATGATAACTCGAATAATAATTATAAAAGAATCAAATAATAACTATTAAAAACAAAACCAAAGACTTCCAAGTTATTTAACTCAGTGATGAAAAAAGAGAAGACAAAAGTGTTGGTTAGGTATCCCTAAAGTACAACATGCATGTGAAATTGTGAATTGACTCCATGTTTTTTCCAACATAAAAACACAAAACAATAGTCTTTGGTGAATCAAATAGTAGAGTGTTGAAGTGGGTAAAATGTCAGTGACTCCTGTATAAGGGAAATGGTCACATCTTGTCTAGTTTGCTTGCTTTAGGCAATTTGAAGATTTACGGGGATATGGTGCCAATTTCACTCGGTCTTCTGTACGAAGAGTTTGCTTCGTGACGCAAGTTCCACCTTTTCTAATTTCAACCATCTCTTCCATCCTTCTCTATTTACAAATATACCCATTTATATATACACATGTATAACTGTTTATAAGTCTCGTTCCAGTGAGATTTAACTACTTTTAAAGTAAAATTGCTTTGAACAGATTTAGATAAAATGATTTAATTTTGTTTAAATCTTTTTTGATATATATTGGGATGTTTGGTATTTATTTTTTATAACAGTTTTTTTTTTTTTGTTTCAAAATGTATTTGGTTAAATGTTTATAGAATAATTTTTAAAACAAAGTTATGTTTATGAAAGAATAAAAATTGTTAGAAACTCCTGCTAAACGCTTTGAAAAACATTGTAAGTGGTAATTGTTTAAAAATTTGAATGGTAATTATCATTCAAATTTTAAAAATATATAAAGTAAGTGTTTTAGTGAGGTGTCTCAATAGAAAGATTCTTTCTATAAAAAATTATATTTTTTTTGTTGTTGCATATAGTTTTTTTTAGAAAAGTTATAAAAAATATTAATAAAAATACTTATTTTCTTGTTAAAAGCGTTGTTTAAGAACTGATCAAAATTATTTTCTTGTTAAAAGCGTTGTTTAAGAACTGATCAAAATTAATTTTTTATTTTTAATTTAAGTACAGTGTTTTTAGTTGGCTTTAATTAGTTCCCGAACAATACCAAAATGTTTAACAATTGTAGCTTTATTTAAAAATATGAGAGAAGTAAAAAAAATAAAATTAAACTAACAGTTACCCATATATGTTTTTAGTGAAAGCTAACCAAAAAAAAATGATTTCTTGTTCTCCTTTTCTTGAAACTATTGTTTTGAAAACACCAAAAAATAAAAAATAAAAAAAACTATTTCTTGTTCTATTTTTCTTGAAGTTAATATTTTGAAAACACAAAAAAAAATCCAAATATAATCTACTTCAAGTTCTACATACATACATGATCTACTTTTATACTTTATGGAACAAGTTTAATGACCAATTTTTTTTATATTTTTGATAGAAATGTCTAATTTTATTCAGTAACTTTTGCAATGGGTCGAACGTCAATTCCCTTCAAATTACAATTTATAACATAAAAAATTATCCTTATTCATGGAGTGAAAATGTGAGCAAGATAACCTTTTATGTTTTGGATAACATTTTCACGTTTAATTTCGTAGTTCTTTGCAGTACTTTCGTACCCACAACACTATACAACCACTCTTCACCGGAGGCCGGACCACTGTCGGCAATGGCAGTGCCACCCCAGCTGCAGGAGCCAAGACAGTTGGGAGGTGGTTAAAGGAAAGGAAAGAGAAGAAGAAAGAGGAGAGCAGAGCCCACAATGCACAACTCCACGCTGCCGTTTCTGTAGCTGCAGTAGCAGCGGCTGTAGCAGCCATTGCATCAGCCACCGCAGCTTCCTCCTCCTCTATGAAGAATGAGCAGATGACAAAGACAGACATGGCCGTGGCATCCGCGGCAACATTGGTGGCTGCACAGTGTGTGGAGGCTGCGGAAAATATGGGAGCTGAGCGTGACCACCTTGCCTCTGTTGTGAGCTCAGCAGTGAATGTTAAGTCACATGATGATATTCTCACTCTTACCGCAGCAGCAGCTACAGGTACCAAATTCCTGGAAGTAATTAATTTGATTGACAAGTTTCTATAAATTTAGTAGAGAAATTAGCCCTTGCCAAGGCGGTGTCAACCACAAAAGTGCGGGGTGGTCATCTCCCAAGTGAAAAAAAAAAAAAAAAAAAAAAAAAACTGTGATACAGGGTCACATCGGATCCTTCCTAATACAATTAGAAAAGCCGTCTCCCCAATTTTTTCCAAATTGACATTTCTTCATCTGATGCAGCGTTACGTGGGGCAGCAACCTTGAAGGCAAGAGCACTAAAAGAAGTATGGAATATTGCATCAGTGCTACCACTACCAGTAGAGAGAGGATTAACAGGAACAGGGCTTTGTGGTCAGGGCAATCTCAGGCATTCTAACAATAACGATAGTGGAGAACTTGCCCCTGCACCTGCAGAGGATTTTCTCAGTGCCTGCAATCAGGAACTCCTTGCCAAGGGTAGTGAACTTCTCAAACGAACCCGCAAAGGTGACAAATTGGTTTATTATCACAAATTTTCTTGTTCACTGGACTATAATTAAGGAATTTAGGATACTTATGTGATTTTTCATTGAGCAGGTGACCTTCACTGGAAAATTGTCTCTGTTTACATCAATAAGGCAGGCCAGGTGATTCTCCTATTTGACATAGCAGACTACAATGATACTTGCAAAATAGTGTTTTCTATCACAAAATAATTGTAACTTTCCTGTTTGACATATATGTGTATGATAACTGATGAATTTTGCAGGTGATGCTGAAGATGAAGAGCAAGCATGTGGCCGGGACCATCACCAAAAAGAAGAAAAGTAAGTTGAGTTGATCAAATTCCCATTATATGGAGGCATAAAGCACATTCTCTAATGCGTTCTTTTCAATGCAGATGTGGTAATGGAAGTGTACAGAGACATGCCGGCATGGCCTGGGAGACATTTGTTTGATAGCGGAGAGCAGCGCCGTTACTTTGGATTGAAGACAGAGACTCGTGGGATCGTAGAGTTCGAGTGCAGAAACCAGAGGGTATATGAAATCTGGACTCAGGGCGTTTCAAGGCTTCTTGCTATTGTGGCTGAAAGAAAGCAGAGGTCAAGCATGTAAGAATTGAAAGTGATCGTATCATCCACCTGTGCCTTAAGCAAGAATGCAAAATTGAATGGGCTGGCTTATTTTATTCCTTTTGTGTTATGTAAAGTAGGGTTTGGAAGTAAGTAGTAAACTTCCCTTTTGGGCATTCAGACTGAGAAAAGAGAAACAATTGTACTTCTATCTAGTTAGGTCTTCACATATTGTATTGAAGGAAAAATACCACTGAGCTGGTCAATGTGGGATGTGGTCTGAGAGAGGTGGAAGACTCAATCAGTTAGAATCTGTCCTTTTGAGAAATGTGGTTGTGTGGCTTTTAAAAGGGGTGGATTCTGATCAATTCAGCACATCTTCAAATAATTTGCCGAAAATCCATACCGTTTGGACCCGTTTTGTTCCATCCCAGAGGAGTTGATGGACACTTGAATGTAAGAAAATACTGGGAAGAAGCAACATAAATTCTGGAGAAGTAACGAACAAAGAGAGGAGAAGAATAAAGATTGTGGGACACCAATAGATATACCCAAACAAATACTCTGGAAAGTCAAGTTGTAACTATATGTTGAATAGTGTGGTAGCAATTACTGCTAAACCGTTCAGGATGTATGAAAAGAGTATTCCCAGTGGAATGTCCCAATAACACCATTCAATGGGAGAAAGATAAAGAGGGCAAGACGAGAAGGGATACCAACAGTGTAAAAATTTACAGAACACACGAAAAAGAAAACTTAGCCTCTGATTGAAACAGAAAAAAAGTGAGAGGACTGTAAAGAAAGAGGGAAAAAAGAGAAAATATGGAAGAAAAAAAATGCTTTCCATCATGAGTTAAGATGATGAAAAAGTGAAAAAAAAAATGACAAAAAAATTATTATTACATTTTCTCTCTTCAATTATCTCAATTTGAGATAATTGATATTTCTTCGTTTGAACATTTTTTCTATACCACACGATAAAAAAAAAAATATTATTCTCCACCCTATTAGTAATAGCCTTAGCCTTAGTGATAAATAACAGGAAACAAACAAAAACGGTATCCGAGAAAAAATAAAATAATTATGACAGAAAGGATTTGAATATAGTAAACCTGAATACAAGAGTTTCACACAACCAGCACTCTGGCTGTGTTAAGGTCAATCAAGGTCATGCTCTTGAAGCAACATATAACAGCACTGCCAATAAATGAAGGAAGAAAGCCTCCAAAATTCTTATCAGAAAGTTAAAAGATTGTATATACCGCTAAAGACTGAACGCCAACCAAAGAGAACCCCTCCTACAAATTCTGTTGGCTGCAGGTTCAGCACTAAATACTGCAGAATAACAAAGAACACTTGCTCATGGCACCGGATAACTAACAATGGGAGATTGGAGCATGAAGACAACCGAATGTAGGATTCAATGGACACCATTGCCTAACTCTTACCAGAGCTTCAATTAAGATATCACTTGTCCCGGACTGTTTTTAATAATGAACTGATTTTCAGACCGTGTTTGAAAATGTAGACAGTAATTCAAAAGCAAACAATTATTTATTCGTCTTATTAACAATATTCAACTTGCTTTACAACATTAACAACTTTTTTCCTAAAAAAAATAATAATAATAAAGGTGAAGACAACAATCCAGCAACGATCTTCCTACTTAGCTTTCAGCAGCCCTAAAGACAGTTAGCAGTGAAAGGAAGAGATTGATGATATCTAAATACAGAGATACGGAAGCCCAAATGTATTGATCATAAGAGTAGCGCTTGATCAGGTTGTCTGTGTCATATATGATATACCCACAAAATATGATTGAGGCCAAGCACCCATATATCATCACCGAGAGCTTTCCCAAAGGGAAGAGAATCTGCAACCATAAGAGACCGAAACCCAATCGCACAGTAAGAATCCATAGAAACATGTGCAAATACCAAGGCAAGCAAGCATTCAAGAGAAAAGGTTGAGATACTACAGAAAGAAATCTAGGAAGGCAAGAATACCTGGACCAAAGCAAACACCATAAGGACAAGGACAGCACCAAACAAGAAGGGCCCTAGAAAGTTGAAATCATAGCCTCTCCTCGCAGCCCAGAATGTGTACAGAGTAAGACTCACTACCACAACAGCCGTCAAAATTGCAGATTCTAAAATGACTTTCCCTGTTGTGAAATAAAATGATATTTTATCAAACAATTGGTGCTATAACTGATAAACAGACATAGGAATTAACTGCATTTCGTAACCATAAAAATGAAATGATGACAAGCAAGTGCAGCAGCAAACAAACCAAATCCACACACATCTGAGGATCCATCACATGTTTAAAAAGGTAGAAGCTAAACAATGCAAGAGCATTACCTTGACATCTCTGATTTATGCGAGTCATAACCAACACAAACGAGAACAAATGTAAGTGTTAATTATAACTGCGTCCCTGTGGTTTACATCCCAAGTTTTCAAAACACCTTGTTCCCTTGACAAAAAAACCTTTCTTATAAAATTACAAATGCATTCCATAGTGCGTACAAACATTAAGAAATTTAACAAAATCAAGTTAAATGATGACATGATATCACATGTTTTTCTGGTTTAATTCAAGAAATAACTCATACATGAGATTTCAACGCTCCATGATTTCAGCTAACTTTCTTAAACGATAGAATCTGAATGCCATTTTTTGAAAACTTGAAATTTATTTGTACTGATGACCAAACTAGAGAGACACAGTTGTAATTTAACCAAAATATAATTATATTGCCTCTCTTGTTCATTAGGAACTCTTACAATCCTCAGAGGCTTTTTACGAATGTTGTAAAATGAGATATATCTTGAGATAGACCAAGTAAACATAATCCTGTTACTATAGAATTTGAGATAATAACGAAAAAATGCTCCAAATTAAGCGAGGAGGGGGAGGGGAATCACATGTGCGTACATAAAGTTTCTAAAAATTAAAAAATTTCTCCACAGAAATTAGCTTCCCCTGTCAACAGTTACTATCTTTCGGGTTCTGAATGTGGTCAAAAAACTTCACAAGATGGTGGGGTTTCTCTAGTTGGAGTTGATGATCGAGCTATTACATTGTTTGAAGAGATCGAGTGAATTCGGGTTGAAGAATGTAAATCCCATTGTCGTGGCCAGTCGGTGGGGAGGAAACAATCTAGGACAGGCAGCAAAAGACTCAAAAGGTTAAGAGTTTGATGTCACTCATGAGAAGAATAATGGTTGTTATGGTAGAAGGGGGGAAGGAATTGAGAGAGGATTCCAGGGGTTCGTTAGTAATCCAACGAAGTGGAAGATAATATCGTGGAAAGTAAGATGAGTTAATGACTTGGCAAAAAGGGATATAGTAAATGGAGGTTGTGGATGACTCGATTATCCGTAGCTTGTGGGGTATAAGATCATGTGGTTGGAAAGCTTTACAGTCAATTGGTGCTTCAGGATGAGTTATTATAATGTGGGATAGAAGAGTCTAGGAGCTAATAGATGATCAGGTGGGTCCTTTTTCAATTTTTTGTGTTTTCAAGGGAATTTTAAATGATGGGAATTGGGTGATGTCCTGGAGATGGTGATGACCGAGGTCTTTTTTGGGAGGAGTTGCCGGCTATTAGGCGTCGTTGTAGGATTCCTTGGGTGGTGGGCGTGATTTTAATGTTGTGTTATATCCTCATGACAGGTCTAAGTCAATAAGGGGTTTCTAGATTTTGTAAGGGGCCATAATCTTGTTGATCTTCCTTTTTTTTGGCGGTGCCTTTTCTTGGTCGAATTTCAAGGAGTCTCCTTCATTCTCAAGGATAGACCGATTCTTTGTGACTCCTTGTTGGGAAATTCAGTGTCCAGATTTGATTTAGAAACCGGCCCACATCAGATTGTCACCCCACTGTTCTTGAAGATGGTGATATGATGTGGGGTCCGATTCCGTTCCGGTTTGAAAATATATGCCTTAAGACGAAGGGATTTTGGGATCTAGTTAAAGAGTGGTGGGAGGGATACTATGTTAATGGTGCTGTTAGTTTTGTGGTGGCAAAAAAGCTAAAAAGAGTAATGAAGAAGTGCAAAGATGGAATAAAGAAATCTTTTGTAATGTCAACTCTAGCATTAATGCTCTTTTGGGGGAAATTAGTGGGCTTAACGAGCAAGAGCTTAGAGAAGGTCTTTTGATGAGTGATATGGATAGAAGAGTGGAAGCTAAGGAGTTGGCGAAGCTCATTTCAATGAAGGAAACTTCTTGGAGGCAAAAATCGAGGGAGTTATGGTTTCGGGAGGGTGAAAAATACTAAGTATTTCCATCGTATGGCCAATGCTCATAGGAGATATAATTTTATTAACTCCATTGAAGTTGACGAGAATGTGTCTGAAGAGAAAGAGAGCATAAATAGGGCAATTAGTGGGTTCTCTGAGAATCTTTATAAGGAGTCTTGAGCGGTTGTCCGAATTTGGATGGAATTGATTTTTCTAAAATCGATGAGGAAAATGTAGGTTGGCTCGAGCGTCCGAGGAAGAAATTATTTCTGCTCTTCGGGCTTTCGATGGAGATAATATGGTTTTACTACGTCTTTTCTAGCTCAAAATTGGGATGTGCTGAAGAGAGACATTATTCGGTTATCCGAGGAGTTTCATTTGCCTTTGTGAGTAACCTAAATGTCACTTTTGTCATCCTTATCTCGAAGAAGGTGGTAGCATCTAATATTAAATATTTTAGACCTATTAGTTTGGTGGGGTGCATTTATAAACTATTATCGAAGTTGACTACTTCTAGATTGAGAGAGGTGATGCAAAAAGAGGTGAACTCAACAGAATGCCTTTATAGAAGGAAGGCAAATCCTGGATGCCTTTTTGATAGCTAATGAAACGGTGGATGATGTTCTCAAGAATGGATGGAAGGGTAATTTGTAAACTTGATATTGAAAAGGCGTATGATCATGCTTGTTGGGGATTTGTTATTTACTTATTGAAAAAAATGGGATTCGGGGATAAGTGGTGTAAATGGATTTTTAAGTGTCTCCTCTACTTCCTTTTCCATTTTGGTTAATGGTTGTCCCACTGGATTTTGTATGGCATCGAGAGGTCTTAGGCAAAGAGATCCTTTATCTCCATTTTTATTTACTTTGGTTATGGAGGGCCTCAGCAAGATGTTAACAAAAGCGGTGGAGAGGGGATTGTTGAGTGACTTCAAAGTAGGTAGAAATGGTGGGTGTGCGAATATTTCTTATATTCTTTTTTTCAATGACACAATTTTCTTTTGCGGGGCGAAGATTAATCAAATTTTACACCATAGATGTATCCTTCTTTGTTTTGAGACAGTATCGGGTCTTAAAGTCAATCTTGGCAAAAGTGACTTAATTCCTCTAGGTGAAGTTGAGAATGGCAGACTCCTCGCTAGTTTGTTGGGATGCAAAATGGGATCTCTTCCGATTACTTATCTTGGCCTTCCTTTAGGAGAAAAGTTTAAAGATAAGAGTATATGGAACCCAATTGTGAAGAAATTTCAAAAGGATGTAGACTTACTCTTATAAAAGCATTCTCTCTACTCTTCCCATTTATTACATGTCTCTCTTTCTTATGCCTAGCTCGGTGGTTGATAGATTGGAGGGGATCCAAAGAAGATTACTTTGGGACGACACGACGAAAGAATTTAAGTACCATTTGGTTAATTGGGGTGTGGTTAAGGGAAAGAGGGCGCTTGGTGTTAAATCGTTAGTTTTATTCAATAAGACTCTTCTTGGTAAATGGCTTTGGAGGTTTCTTATTAAGAGAGACCATTTGTGGGGGAAGGTTGCGGGGGAAAAGTTCAGGGATGTCTAAGGAAGTTCAGGGAGCCTATGGTGTGGGAGTTTGGAAATGGATTAGGAAAGGTGGGATGACTTTAGATCTTTATTGGAGGTGTCCGTTGGTAATAGAGCTAGAACTCGTCTTTGGTATGACATTTAGTGTGGGAACACCCCCCTCAAAGATAAATTTCCTAGTATATTTAACATTGTGAGAAATAAAGAAGTGTTTATTCTTATTACTCTGTGTCCAATGATCGAGTCTCTTGGAATGTTTATTTCACCCGTAATATTCATGATTGGGAAGTAGAGGAGATGGTAATGTTACTAGAATCTTTATATAATTCTTGAATTGAGAGAGGTAGAGAGGATGTGATGAGTTGAAGGCCTTGTCCAATCAAACGGGTTTAAAGTGAAAGTTTTTATAAAATCTTTTTTGATTAATCATCTTTAAATAGTATCCCTAACTACCCCTCAAAAGCAATTTAGTGCTCAAGAACTCCGAAGAAAGTAAATTTTTTTGTGTGAGAAGCTTCGTGGGAGAAAATTTTAACACTTGATAATTTAGAAAGTAGGGGCGAAGTGACTGTAAATAGTTGCTTCATTTGCAAACAATGTGCCGAATCAGTCTTTTATCTCTTGGTGGAGTGCTTTTTAGCTAGAAGTTTGTGGTAGATGAATTATAGAATTGTGGGAATCTCTTGGGTGTTTGTGGGTTCCGTGTTGAATGAGATTCGGATTTGAAGTGACTTGAAAGCTCCCAAGGAGGTCAAGAAAGCTTTGATTTTGATTCCACATTCTATTTTTTGGATTGTGCAGAGATAAAAGAACCGGAGGGCTTTAGATGGTGTGAAGAAACCTATTGGAATTATTAGAAATAGTTAATTTAACACTCATATTTTTTGGTTTAGAGAGAATTTTTTGTAAATAATGAGGATCTACTAGGTGAATTTCCTTCATTGTAATTAGTTATTGGCTTTTTGTTGCACCTTTTTGGTGCTTTTCTAATAAATTTTTTACTTATCAAACAAACAACTTAACAACTTCAATGAAGTCATGACAGATAACATGGATGATAGGAACAAGAAAGAATTTAGCAATTCGTTCATTAAACCAGTTCCAGCTCGCAAAAGTCAAACGTTAGTTCACATAAACCGTTCCCATGAACATCTTGCTAAGGTCTACTATTTCTGAAGCTGTTTTCTTTTCAAGCAAAGTCAATGAAAACACTTGAAGCAAACCAAAATGCTTAAGAAAGGAATTCATCCATTTCCAAGTAAGTAATCACTTTTCTTTCCAGAATCTTTCTCCGAGAAACAAATAAAACATTTTTCTTTATAAGTAATATTGTATTAAAAAGAACGAAGAGGATGTAACTCAAAGTCAAGAAAGAAATTTAACAAAAACTAGTTGATCAAAAACTTTTAAAAAGAATTCCATCTATCTCTAATAGCAAAATAAACCTTAATATCCATTTAATTCCAGAATATTTTTTTTTTTGGCATTCAAATTAAATTATGGATCAAAAAGGAGATGTGAAAAGGGGCACAAGTACAGCTTTCATTTTTAATCAATAAACCAGAAAAATTAGGGGGGAAATTTCAGACTCTTTGTGCTAATAACTGCTATACACGGATTTTCATTTATCCAGAAAATATACTAAACTACCTTTCACATTAGCCTATTACCAATTTCAACAAATCAAAGGAACATAAAATTAAGAAAATAATGTACTCATGTCTTACCGCTTGTAAATGCACATGTCAACCCAACAGCAAAAGAGAGAGTGACGGTAAAAATACCGAGAAGCAAATAATTCACGGGATGCTTCTGGTGGTAGTAGAACAATGGACACAACACTGCACGCAACCGAACCGAATCATCAACCGCGACAGATAATCCCATAAAGCACAAAATAGAGTACAGAAAAAAATGATAACAAAAATTCAAATAAAACATACCAATGAAAGGCGTGATGATGAGGACTATGTAGAGTGCCAGCCCGGCTCCGGTGGTCACGAAGAAGCGCGCGATCGGATGGACAGAAACGACCGTTCCAGCCACCGCGATAGTGACCAGCAACTGGATGGCTATGATCGAATAGATTTTGCGGATGAAGGCCCACCTGAGCTCCGGGCTCTCAAGCATCACAGGGTACAGAAGGCTCGGTCCGGTCTCCACGTCACTCTTCCGGTACGGCTGAGCCCACATCTTGACGAATCCGATAAAACGAATTATCTTATGGACGCTGAGATTACTGGTCAGAAACTGATGGAAAGTGTGAGAAAACTAGAGAAAGTTGGTGCTTCTTACGGTTCCGTTTCCGTTAAGGGAGACGGTGAGGATGTGGGGGTAAAATATATAGCATGTGTCTGGGCTTTGGGTAAGGAATGAAGAAGGTTCGTGATGCGTCTCGTCGTTTGTGGAGGATGATGCTGGGGAGTACACGTGGAACGATCTGAACTGTTCCAGGGTATGCTTTCCCTTCGTAGTGAAGGAAGGTCTAAGGGCAGAAATTCTCGCCCAAACCGGCTTTGCGAAATTTGATTTATTATTTTTAGAATTTTATTTGTAACCATTATTTATCCGATTAACATTATTAATAAAAATTTTAAAAATTATTAATAAAATTTTTAATTAGTATAAATCTTTTGATTTAAGTATATTTTAATCAAATTTTTTTTATTTTAAAGAAAGATATTGTTACTATTTTTTTTCTTTTTTATCCAGAAGTGTGAGAATGATTTTATTTTATTTAACAATCTATTTAACAAGAAATGTATTGTTTCCTTGAAGCTTGGTGTTTTGGAATGAAAAATTCTTGTTTAGACCAGTTTTTGTAAGATCAAGTAAATTGTCATTACCTATTATTGAAAATAAGAATCATTATCATTTTGAAATGTAAGATTTATTTGGTTCACAAAGATTCTATCTTGATGATAACTTCTCACACTTATATTTTAAATTTTAAAAACATCAACTTATCTTTTTTATTATGTTCATAAATTAATATTAAAAGGTATTTATCTCTTTCCATTCAAAATTTTATCAACTAAAAAAATATCAAGATCAATATCATCTCATCGATTTAAATTGAAAACTTCAAATTGCCTTTCCAACTTGATTCAAATCAAATTGATATCTTTATAGTATAACTAAAAGTTAAATCATCATTTTTATAAAAAAAATAAATTATAAAAAGAAAAGAAAAGAAAAGAAAAAGAAGTTACAAGGTACAAACCACAAATCTGAAAGAAGTTACTCTTTTTATAGTATTTCCCTTTGTTGCTGGTTTTGGAAATTAGGAGGAGAAAAAGAATAAAAAAGAAGAAGAAATTTCTCAGATCTGCTACAATTTGAAGAAGAAGCTACCCAAATCTGTTTTAAATTTTTTATCTTTTGTTGTTGGGTTTTGGAAAGAAAGAGAAAAAGAAGATAAAAGAAAAAGTGTCTTTTGTTTTTAAGAAGAAAATACAAAAAAAAAAAAAAATTATTTGCCTTTTGGTTTTTAGTTGTTGGGTTTGGGCACACTTCTCACTTCTTTCATGGTTGTGCATAGAGGTGAGCATGAAACCCAGTTGATCCACGAACCCGACCCAAACCGATATAATGGGTTGAGTTGTGTTTTTTTAGAGATTGGATTGGGTTGGATTGAAAATATTTTGAACCCGGTGGGTTGGGTTGGGTCATAGGTTCAAAATTTCAACTCGACCCAAACCAGTAACTCGGTCAAATATATAATTATATATTTTATATTTATTGAATATAAAATAATGTATAAATAATTATAGTATAATTGTAAAATATATAATAATAAAATGTCCATTCTAATTACCACTAGTGTGTAAAATTATATATAACAGATACTCTAAAGTCCAAACAAGTATCATATTTTTCAATTACCCATATTTTAATTTCAAATATTTACACTAGAAACAAATACTGATTTCGAGTTATGAAATAGTTTTCATAATTATTCTTAAGCATAACTTTAATCAGAAAAAATTGATGCACAGTTAACTTATGCTAACAAAATTTTGATTTCTTGTACCATTGTAACTATAAAATAAAATAGAAATTAACACTCTAATCTACAAGATTTTAGTCGAGATCAATGTATGCAGATAAACTTATATTCTAAAAAAATGTACCATAATATTGATGAAAAAAATGTTGAATGTATGATAAAGCTCACTAATACCAACTTGCTAGAAGCCTTTCATGCAAACATTATTGAACCATTCAATTTGCCTCTCTATGAGCTTTTAAGAGCCCCATGTCGCTTCCAAGTGCATTAAAGCATAGTTCAAAAATTAGATTGATTAGTGAGAAAGCACTAGCACGGCCAACAAATACCTAGTTACTAAAATATATTATTAGTATATGTCCATAAATCCAGATTTCATTCGTAATTGAATAGTCTTCTAAAGTAAGTAAATTCATGTCAACTAAAGCATTTCCTAGCGCAATATTCAGATAAATATTATGTTTTTCAGTATAACGATGAATCCATATTCTAACACCAAGAGCTCTAGGTTGTGAGCATGCAGATAAGCAATTGACCATGGTCACTTCATCAGGCTCTATATTACTCGTTTGCATTTCATGAAACAATGTCAAAGCATCTTTACCAAGTTTGGCTTCAACGCAGCCTCTAATGATGGCATAACATCTTTCTCTTGCATGTCATCAAAAAACTTCTTAGCAATATCCAAAAAACCAAATTTAGCATAGCCTACAATCATTGTAGTCTCTAAGACAATTTTTCTCTTTTCCATGTTATCAAATATTATTTGTGCTAACAGGCATACATATTTTACTTGTAATATGAATGGATTTAGTTTTGGATTTAATAGAATAATTTTTTTGTTATGTAATATGTATGGTTTAATTATTTAGTAAAAAAAGATATCAACCCGGTGACCCAAACCAATCCAAACCGATTAGAATGGGTTGGGTTGGGTTGGGTTAAGATTGGATGGGTTCATGGGTTGGGTTGGGTTGAGATTTTTTCAACCCGGTATGAATGGGTTGGGTTAAAATTTTAGGATAACCCAACCCAAACCGACCCATGCTCACCCCTAGTTGTGCACGTTCAAGTTATGGCTGCAAAGAAATAGTTACATTTTTTTTTTATGTTGTTTCTCACATGCTTTTGTTTTGTCAATGATGATATGCCTTCGCCACATACAGTAACGGTTCGTTTGGGAAAGGTTTTGCTTATAGGAAAAGAATTGATGGGAATGGATTTGATTTTTTTTTTAAATTACTTTTTAGTAAAATTTTATTACTACAACTTTTCCAAAAATAATTGTCAAAGAAAGCTAAAAATTTTCTTTTTTTAGAAGCTAAAACAGAAACTGTCTTCACCATATTTTACCAATTTCCATCTAACTCTTTATATATTCAAATTATCCAAACCCTCAATCATCATTTCTCTTTGTTGAAACAACGGCCAAGAAAATGACACTTTAAAAAAGCAGGCAAAAAAAATAAAGACTGCAGATATTTTTTATTTTATTATTAAGTAATAAATAATTTTATTAGTATAAAGTTGTTGATTATTATTAGATAATGAATAATTTCTTTTTTTGTTGTTAATAAAGAATACCTATTTAGTTAAAAAATAATAATTAATTAAAAATGTATATCTTTGAACCATGTCTATTTTAATAATTTTACAGTTTTATAGAACTATTAAAATTACAATTACCAAACATTATTATTGATCACAGCACTTTTCACAGTGCTTTTGCAAGACAGTTTACCAAGCGCTACACCGAGCTTTTAGCAACAATATTTCTCACAACTCTTTTGGTATCAGCACTCTCACAGCACTTTTGGCAACACAACACTCTCAAACGCACCCTAAACCTTAATCCTAACTTCAAATGATCGAGTTTATCTTCTAATTAGAAATAACTGTCTACTCTATGCGTAACTGGCCCATATGGACTTATTTCTAGGGCTTACTCATAGGTGAAATTTTTATATGGATCTAAGGTAAAACTAAAATTTTACGTCGGATCCGAAACTTTATTGGTAACTATTAGGTAACTTTATTGATAACGTGAATAGTGATTGTACAGACATTACCAACGAAGTTCTTTAAAATTACCAGTGAAATTTTCGCTCGGTGTAAAAGTGGGGTTTACACCTGGTGCAAGTAAGTATTTCCCTTATCCATAATGGATGCTCGCTCTCCTAACTGAACCGAACTAGTTACAATCCACATATTTATCCTCAAGAGGATGAACTTTAAGGGTTTGTTTAGTAGGAAAGAAAACTAAGAAGAAAAAAAACTAAGAAAACGAGTGTTTTCTTTCATGTATTTAGTAGATATTATGAAAAATTAAGAGGAATAAAATAGTTTTCTCCTAACTTTGTTTAGTATAGTGAAAAAATGAGAAGAAAAAAAATATAATAATATTATTTTTACTTTTATATCATTGATTGATAATGTTAATGAATATTAACGTGAGAGATTAGATTTGGATTAATTGGTGAATTCACAATCTCATATCTTTCTTTCCTATTTTTTACTCTCTAATCCTCTTAGTTTGTAAAGATTGCGATTTGTATATATGAGAAAAACATTAATTATCTTAGTTTTCTTTCCTCTCACTATTTTTCTCTTACTAAACAAGAGAAAATTAATTCTACACATTTTTTTTTCTTCATATTTTTCTTTCCTGTTACTTCTCTCTTCTACTAAAGACACCATAAACTTTCGTACTTGCCAAATTACGTGTAGAGTGATCGACCTCCACAACCTGATAACAATGACAGGATATGCTAGTTCGTCTAAAGAGAGATCTTTGACATAACACTTGAGGAAGCAATAGCTATTGAAAGAATAATTGTGATGAAAGCGCTAAACACCCAACCTCGTCGCTTTCACTCTCTTACTTCTTCTTGTTCCCATCTCTGACTCCACCATTTACAGGTCTCTAAAAACCTCAATTAGCCTTTGCTTGGTTGCCTAGAAAATTTTGTTTTCTAGCAACTGTTTTGGTTTGATGAGTAAAGTGTAAAGAAACATTGAAATCTTATCCTTTCCTTTCCCACTTATCAACCAAACAGGAGATGGTACCATCTCCTTTCCTTTCCCCTCTTTTTTTAATATTCAAACAAAAGAATAAAGAATCGATTCCTTCCTTTTAGTTGTCTTTTCCTTTCGTTACTTTTCATTTCTTTTCACTTGGAGTTCCCAAACACGTTGTAAAGGATAAGGTTCTATCTCCTAAGTTCCTGACTTCTTTTCAATTGGGAATTAAAAATAACTATCTACTTTTGCTCAACACAGTATTACGAGACATATACGATATAAGTGTTTATTTTACTATTAAATTGTATAAAAAAATAAAAAAATATATTTGATTTTTATTTAAAGATAAAATAAATTCTTATATTATATATATTTTATGACACTATGATAAACAAAAAAAATTTTGATCCCGTGATGCCTATATGGACTTATTTCTAGGGCCTACCGATAGTGGTTATTTTCCCTTCTAGCTGAACGGAACTGGTTACAACCCACGTATTTAACCTCAAGAGCCTGAGCTTTAAATGGCTCTTTGACTTGTTTGGATTTCGTTTTAACTAGCTAAAGCCCATTAACTTTCCTCCATTTCAGGCCTGCTTTGGGCGGCTTGACCCGAATTAAATTTGGATCCATGACTCAATATCCAAATTGGGTGCACTCTGGACTATTATGAATTTGAGTTAATTTTGGAAAAATCAAACGAATTTTCAAGAGCATCGGTTCTGTTCAAATGGTTTGATTTAGTGTTTTCAAAAACAAAAGTATTAGGTGAGTCATTTTTCTCTCATGAGTCCGAAACGTAAGTTTTGCAATGTTGGAGTATAAGCTTTGAAGCATTAAAACATAAATCTTTTGAATATTTAAATTTTAATTTAAAATAATTAAATTCAAATAAAAAAATAAATAATTAAATTTATGTATAAATGTATTTTTTGGCTTAAAGTAGCTCATTTTTAAAAAAAGACCGCAACCAATAGAGCAACAAAAAAGACAACCTAACCTGGGTTCATATTACAAGCTAACTGTAGAAAAGTAGAGCAGGCCAGAGAAGTTGGACTAAGGCTGCACCCTTCACAACATCATGGACCCTATCATTAACTATTTTGCACCCTTCCTACATGGCTTTTTCTTTAGGCTCTACCGTGACTTGATCGTTAAATTTTTATTTGGATTAGATGTAAAATTTTGTTTTTATATCGGATTCAAAATTTTATTGATAATTGTTAAGTAAATCTATTAATAATATGAATAATAATTATACAAAAGTTTTTTAAAATTACTAATGAAATTTTTATCCAAAATAAAAGTGAAATTTACATGTAGTGTGGTTAAGTATTTTCATAATCCTTATTTTTGCTAGCTGGGTGTGGTTAGTTACCGATCATACTAGTTGGGTTTGTGTGCTATATTATAATATGTTGTAATGACCAAAACATCTTTATCTTCAAAATAAGTAAGAAAAATAAGATGGATTTTTCTAATATATTTCTCATTTTGATAAACTATTTAAAGTAATTTATAATATTATTAGAGTTGGAGTTTGATAAACTACTTAATTAGAAAATAAGTCTAGTAGCCCTTAACAGACCCTACTGCTAAAACTCCAACCCTTTAGACCATTTGACGGTTAAGTTTGTTGATAGAAGTATTTTTCTTACCCAACTATCACTACCTACCTAAAGTATCAAACAATTGAATAAATTATATTGCATTGATGTTAAATTTGTTGAAATGACACTAATATACTAAATCTTTTTAAAACTCAGAATTCACCCAAAAAAATCAATTTCCACCATCAAGAAACTCCAATATGAATTTCTTTGAAGTATTAAAATTTTAATTGGATATTAATTTTCATGATGATCAAAGTACCCTTAGTGTTAAAATATCTCAAAGTGATTATAATAAATTTAATAATTCTATTTATCAAATATTTATCTCAAAATTGTTTATAACACGAATTTTTAGCTTATTTGAATTCAATTTTTTTATAAAAAAAAATAAAACTATGTAGTATCATTTTAATTTTTAAAATAAAAATGTTTGTTTTTTATTTTTCTTTTATGATGGTCTTTGATATTTATTTATTTGAGATATTAGACTATTTAATTTTATAAAAAAAAACATATCAATAAACTTTCTATTTAAAATATTTAATTTTTTTTATGATGGTTTTTTAATTTCATTTATTTGAGATGATAGGCTATTTAATTTTATAAAAGAAGACATATCAATAAACTTTCCATTTAAAATATTTAATTTAATTTTATGATGGTTTTTTATTTTCATTTATTTGAGAATACAATAAGCAATGATATCATAATAGTTTTTAAAATATAAAATATATGAAACAAAATTTGTTTTATACCATATAATAGAATAGAAATCTATTTTAAATATACTTTTAACAATTTTTTAAAAAAATTATGATAATTTTCTTTTTGAAAAAGCCTTGAAAAATTCTTTGTTAAATATGTTCCATCTCTAATACTTCTATTTTCTTAAAAAGTAACATTTATAATATCTAAGAGTACTTTTATCATCATGAAAAATAATATCTAGTTAAAATTTTAATTCTTCAAAAAATTCATTTTGAGGTTGCTTGATGGTAGAGATTGATATTTTGGGGGTGAATCATGGGTTTTAAAAATGTATGGTATGTCAATGTCATTTCAACAAACTTGGAGTACTGTTGTGTAATTTGCCATAAACAATTTGTATGTCAAACTTAATGGATTAGAGTTGACACGTGTTAACACATTATTGAATAAAATAAATAAATGTTCTATTAACCAAATTGCTCTCGTTCATTCAAGGTTCAGATGAACCTTTGCGGCATATATCTCTCATGGTACTGTACTAGACAAGAACTTTTCCCAGGAAAACAATAACTAGCCAAGTACTTTTGTTAGGTTTTTAGCATTGTGAATGGAGGGAGAGAAGTTTTTTTTTTTGTCATAACAGGATAAAATGAAAAAAAAAATTTCCATTTCTGTTTCCTTGAATCCTTCATTAAAACAAAAACTTCAAACTAACAACCCAATTTAGAGATTCCAATTAACAACTATGTAAATCCTTCTATAATATAAATTATACTCTTCTTCACCAACGAATATGGAACTTGAGTATACTGTTGTGCGTGTGTACAACCTATTCATCCTCATTTTTTTTTTGTTGAAAAAATAGTGAAGCTAGTGTCTACAATTGAAGAAATAAGAGAGACCGAAGAGGGGAACAATGGGACGTGATGGTGGCAGTGATAAAAAAATTGTTGTGAAGTGAGCCGTGGACAGTAGGGAGAGCATGATAAAGGTAGGTGCCGAAGAGACATATGGAGCCAATGGACACCCAACAAGAAAAAATAATGAAAACTTCGAAAGAAAATTAAAATAATCCTAACAGATTGAGATTTTCAAAAAAATAAATACTTGTGATTAGCAAGAAAGAGTGACTAGAAATTTTTCCAGAGAGCGAACAAGAGCTTCGAGAAAAAAATTTCTTGCCCCTTAAACATCATTTGATTATCATTATATATAGTTGAAAGATATAGAGAAAAAAACGAAAGGGAAGAGAGCAAAATTAATTTTAGAGAACGGATAAAAATGAAGAAAATAATGGGAAATGCGAGAGATTGGGGCTGGAGATGGAAAACTCGAGATGAAGATGGAGCAGGAGTGGAGCCAAGCTTAACAATGAGTCAATCTTCCCCCCAAAACTAAAAATAATAATAATTAGAGAACTTAAGTTGTAGTTCAAAGTTTTCAAGACATTTAGTTAAAGTTTGCTAAACATTGGCCTATTTCAAGCTTTTCCAAACAAATAACGACTATACAATGTACCACTAGTTGTTCTTTAACTTAAAAAATAAAGCAAAAAATGCTTTGACTATTCATCAATTTATAGTCATAGATTTTTTCATTGTGTACAGGAGAAAAAATAAAGTAAAAAATCACTTTTTGGCCTATTGTTTGTGTTTCTTCTCCAAACTTTGTGAAATTGAGTTCAAAAGCTGGGAATACATTCTCTTTTGTTTTTTTTTCCTTTACTTATTTTCTCTTATAATTATTATTTCTTTAATTAATGTTATTGATGATACGATAATACTTAATATATTTGATATATCTACATGTTAATTTATTTATTTTCTTATTATATTTTCATTTGTTCAAAGTTTCAAACTTTAACGCACCGCATTTTAATTCATCATAATTTAAAGAGAGCTAAACCTTATTTATGAAAATCAAGCATGTTTGTCAAACAAATTAATTAATAAAAATTAACCACTCTCAATGAAGAAGATAATGAAGATTATTGTAGAGAAACTAATTAATTTTTTATTCTTTAATTAGTCTATAATCTCATGTTCAAACCTTAACACACCAACGCTTGATTGACTGATTGTTTCATCATGTGCTCACTCTTCAGCAACAACTAAAAGAGCATTTATCAGTCATAAAAATCGTAAAACAAGTCTTCACAACAAGATGTATGATGACTTTCTTGCAATTACTTTGCTTATGTATATTGAAAAAGAAATTTTTTAAAATATTAGTACAAAAATAATTATAGATGAATTTGATTTAATGAATTATCGTCAAGCACAACTTTCGTAAGGTCATTTGCTTTTTTTATACATAGTTATATGTAGTGTTAAAAGAGACAACTTTTTTCCATTAAAAAAAGGTGACAACTTGTGTACGTTCTTTTAGGTATAACCTACACTTTATTTAAAGAATGGTAAATTACATTAACCTACCTGAGGTTAGTCCATAGTTACACTTACCTCACCTAATTTTTTAAATATATACTTACCTACTTGTTGTTAGCCTTTCAGTAGCCTTCTGTTAGTCAACTATTTAAAATTCAATCAAATATTGTGCCAACTTGTCAAAACTTATTGGAAACACAACTTTAGCCTTAATAATTTCAAAATTCAGTCAAAGTTTGGGTGCTATTTTGGTAAAAATTTTGACTGAATTTTGAAATTATTAAAGTTAAATTTGAGTTTCCAATAAGTTTTGATGGGTTGGCACAACGTTTGACTGGATTTTGAACAGTTAACTAATGAAAAGCTACCAAAAAGCTAACGACAAGTAGTTAAGTGTATATTTTAGAAAATAGGTGAGGTAAGTATAACCATGAATTAACCTTAGGTAGGTTAATGTAATTTACCCTTTAAAGAAAGACACTTTTTGAAATTTAAATCTATTTGCACCACACATATTTAATTTTCTCATAGAACTATTTCACCCCCGCAAATTGAAATTCTTGGCTCCACCCCTAAGATGGAGAGAGGGAGGAGACGAGGAGATAAGAGATATGAACATATCTATAGGAGTGGTTTAACCTGGACCAGTTAATTATCAATGATAAAAGTAAATATATTAACGAAATCTTCGATGAAATATGCTTTTAGGGGTCAGAATGTTGGTCCGATAAGGTAGATGGGCCGACATGAAATTTCACTAAAACTTAAAAAAAAAGCCTAACAACATCTGTTCTCAACCCTCCCCCTCCCTCTCCCCATTCAAAAGGCTAGAAACCTAGACCCTAAAGAGAGTACTTGTTGATTAATGTTTTTAATGTTGAGAGCAATTTTGTTAACAAGACATTTTATTATCATATCCAATAGTGTGCTTACACGTGTCAACTTTAACCCATTAAGTTGAAACATACAAATTGCTTAATGCTTTAAACGGTTAAAGTTTAGGTTTGAAAAATTGCTTACATCAACCAACATAATAGCTAAATGGTCAAAAGGGTTAGAGTGTGTGTTAATAGTAGGGTTTGTCAAAGGTTACAATGTTGGTCATGTTGAGAGTCCTAATTAGGTTTATGTTGAGAGTCCTAATTAGGTTTATGTTGAGAGTTCTAATTAGGTTTTCTATTATGTGTTATAGTAGGTTTTTTAGTCTTACTTAGTTTTTGTCTGTCTTATTTAGTTGATGTCTCATAGTCCTATTAGATTTGATTTTTGTAAGTCTATGTATAGGACTGTTGAATTGTATTCATATCATCAATCAATAATACAAAATTCTTTTTAATTCTTAATTTCAACATGGTGTCAGAGCTCAAGGTTTGGGATCCTGGAGGTGATCTGAGATAAACACCATTAATACATATAGTTTAGAATCTTTTTACTTTTTTGTTATGTTTTTTTTCTCAGCACGACCCTGGTGATGTCCGTAAAAAAAACTATGGATCTGTTAACGGGCAATATTCACTGTTCACAGCACTATTTTCGGCTACTGTTCATGACAATATGGATCTGTTTACGGGCATTGTTCACGGGACTGTTCATGGCACTGTTCACGACACTATTTTCGGGTACTTTTCACAGGTAGCAAAAGAGAGTAAAAAACAAACACCAGTTTAAAAAAAAAAGAAGGTTGCTTAAATTTTATTTTTATTTTTAAAAGGGGTTGAAAAATAGGAAAAATAGTTCAAGAAAAAGTTGAAAAAAAGAGTTTAAGAAAAAGGAGAAGAAGAAGAATAAGGGTTCAAGAAGAAGAAGAGTTATTCATCCTGATGTTGATGTTATTGACCCATACATACTGATGTTGTTAACCCGCCAACATGTGTTAATGTTGTATCCTCCTAACTCAATGATTGCAGCTCATTTAAGTCAAAGTCAACGTTAATAAAAAAATGCAAGACGAAAAAAAAAGTCAAAGTTTTGTTTATCCAAGCTAATTGTGTTGAGTGCCCCTGCTTATTCTTATGGGTTATTGTAATTTATGGGTTTGAATTTATTTGTTTCAGTTTGTGTGAGGTTTGTTGTTGGTATGAGTTTCTTTGTAATAAGTTGGTGTATGTGTATGCTCAAATTTGATGGGGGAGTATTGAAAGTCCAAGTTGGTGCATATGTATGCTCCAACTTGATGGGGGAGTGTTGAGAGTCTTAATTAGGTTTCCTATTATGTGTCATATGATGTTTTTTAGTCTTACTTAGTTTATGTTTGTCTTATCTAGTTGATGTCTCATAGTCTTAATAGGTTTGATATTCGTAAGTTTATATATAGGACTGTAGAATTATATTCATACCATCAATCAACAATACAAAATTTCTTTTCAATTCTTAATTTCAACAGGTCAGATAAAGTAGATGGACTAACACGTAACTTCATTAAACTTTAGGTGTAGTGTTTATAGAATAAAGTAAATGGATTAACATGTAATTTCACTAAACTTAAGGGCAAGACAATGTTGGTCAGATAAAATAATAGACTAACACGTAATCTCACTAAACCTTTGGATAATGCAATGTATTGAAATCTACATTATGATACTCACGCGGAAAATAATTATTTTTAATCCATATTATAAAATTTCTTAATTTTTATTTAATATTTATTATGCAGAGCTAAAAAAGAAGGAGAATATTAAAATATTATGATTTATGGGAGGACTTTTTGGTCCAATGAGGATCAAAAGCAATTGCTAGTTTTACGAAATTGAAAACGACATGTCCCCGTTTGTAGTTCCATGTTTTGAGGTAATTGAATTTACCATAGAATTGCAATTCTATGTTTTTATAATCAAATAAAAAAAATGGAAAAATGGGTTGTGCTTGTGCACATGGAATTGCATTTTTTTTTTTAATGGAGGCTCATTGGACCGATGAATTATACAAAAGAGTAGTCCCTCTTCATCATTTTCAATGTAAGTGGGTTCGATTTTATATTTCTTATATGATAACAAATGATCTTATTAATTAAGTTAATTGACACCTACAAATTGCAAGTGACTTTATCACTTGCATCATAAACCCTGTTTGGTATTGACTTAAAGCCAACATAAAGCATCCACTTGGTTGTTCTAAGTTGACTTTAAGCCAATACAAAATAACTCTATAATCATTCATTTTGTCTTCTATCTTCTGTCACTAATCAATTATTATAGTGATTTTTGGGCTTTTAATTTCTCATTTACTTCTAATAATGTATGACATCATAATCCTTTATGGTCCAAAGTTTACTTTATTTGGTCTAATTCAAAATTAGATAACCAAAATAATGTCAAGATTTTAAATTTTTTTTAAATAAACATATAAATAAATAGATATTTTAAACATATATTTTAAAAGATTTTTGGTCATATCATGTCAATCAGTAGTTACAAAAAAGCACATTGACACCATCAGCTCAAAAAAATTTATGTTTTAATATCAGATTGATCGTCTTCCATTGATCGTGTTGCTTTCACGAAACTTTTATAAGCGTCAAAACGATTGTATTGTCGGAAAACAACAGCACCACCAAGCAAGAAATGAAGAGATCTAGGGAACAATGAAATCGGTAAGTATTGTCGGAAAACGACACCAGCAGCAAGCAGGAAATGAAGTGATCTAGTGAACAATGAAATTGTTGCTCCATACCACCAGCCCAAGACACTGCACGTGCCCCTATGCATCATCAATCTGTAAATGGGAATGCTCTCATGAAAAGAATATGTTTGACTTTTTATTTTTAAAAATTTAAAAAGAAGATGATTTTTCAAAAAATCTCTACTTTACTGACATAGTTAAAGAGTATTTTGGTAAAAAAAAATGATGATGAAATCTTTACGGTTAGATTTGAATTTTAAATAATATGACTTTACATTTTAACATTTTAAAGCCTCTTGTCATTTCGGCTAGACAATTATTGGTGTAAACTACTATCTTTACTTTAAGGTTAAAATATATCAATAACTTTTAAGTTTAGTATATTTTTGTTAAAAGTATTGAGTTTTTTTTTAATATATAACAAATTTTGTGGTTTCAATTAATTGTAATATAATTTTTTTAAATATTATTTATAAATGAAATTATTTTCAAAACTCAACAACACAAAAAATTTGATTATGATTTTTTGTACACATATAAAAATAAATATGATATATTATAAGAAAAAATATAAAAATATTTTACTACTGAAAATATTTTTTTCTTATATTCTTACTATTAAAGATCGTAAAATCATAAAAAAATAGAACGCGATTGAAAAATTATTAAAAATTATTGAATGATCTTTAATTGGTTTATAAAATTTATAAGTTGTCAAAATTGATCAATCTTTGCCCAAATAGATACAGATAAATAATGAAAGAGTTCAAACCACAAAATCTGCTATGTAAAATAAAATAAAAAACTCAGATTTTATTATAAAAATAAGCTAAGCATGTATTTTAGCCTTAATTTAATGAGATCATTATAATTAAATACTCCCTCATCAAACGACGACGCTTAAGCTTCCATTACTGCCACGATTCTCATTAAGCAGTTTAAACTTTGAACTACGGAGTATTAAACAAAAATATTTATTTTTTCTTTAATTTTATAAAATATACCCTTTTCTTTCTCTCAGTTTCCTTCCGTTGGAGACCAGAAAAATTGCTGCCACTGTTTGTTGGGAGTGCAAAACTAAACGGAAAAGAAAAAGGGAAAAGAAAAAACTTTACCTTTTACCAAACAAAAGATAGCAAAGAAAAAGTGGGAATTCAGATTTTTTTTTCCTTTTCGACTCCTTCACTTTGATCTCATGCTTCTTGCTGCTCTGCTCGGCTCGTAATCTGTGATTTGGGTCTTCAAATTCAAAGCCAGGCATTTAACTGGGTCTCTCTCTGTTGCGTGTGTTTGTTATGGTATTTTGGTTATACTTGTGAGGGTATTGGTTGGGTTATAATGTGGGTTTGGTTGCCTTTTTGGTAGAGATCTTACGTTACTGTTTGGTGGGTGATTGGTCATATCTGGTTTTGCTGCTTTATACTTTTAATAGACTAATTATTTGTAAATTAGAGCTTAACAAGTTCTAGTTTATCGTTTCTGTGAAATAGAATCAGTGCGGATTTTGTATGACTGATTGCAAAATAACAAGTTCATTTTTTTGACAGTGAAAGGAGCCCTTAGTTTCTTGTTAATTTTTCTGGTGTTAATTTGGGGGAGTATTCACTTATTTGAGATATACCCTTTAGATATTGCGAGTGATTGTTTGCTTCTGATTTCGTTTGTCTGTTTGCATGTAATGTTTCTATAGGAAATTTTGTTGCTTTGGTTCAGGTGGAGAATCTCTTAGCTAGGGCGAGTGATTTTGTGAAATAAGAAGTAACTACTCTTCTTTGCGTGTGTATTCTTTTCCTCAAAATTCTCTTTTTTTGTTTTTGAGTATTGGAGAGAGAAAACCCATCAGGCTATTGTGGAGATCTGGGACTTGTTTAATCTCTTATGCCCCATGAGGACCTTCTTTCCATCTGATTCATGCAAAGAATCACAGCTCAATGCTCTCAATCCACAGTCTTGGCTCCAAGTTGAAAGAGGAAAGCTCTCCAAATTATCATCTCACTCCTCATCTATGTAAGTTTATCTTCTAGTGTTCTTTGTTCCAATAACTTAAATTTGATTTTTCTATTCAATGAATTAAGGTTTTTATTTTTTTATTTCTGTTTTTGGTGAAAATTTGTAGAGAATCATTTATCAAGGTTCCTGAGCCACCAATACTGCCATTCTTTAGACCTGTTGATTACGTAGAAGTTTTAGCTCAAATTCATGAAGAACTTGAGTCCTGTCCTCAACAAGAGAGGTCCAATCTATATCTATTACAGTTTCAGGTATTTAGAGGCTTAGGGGAGACAAAACTGATGCGGAAAAGCCTCCGCTCAGCTTGGCAGAACGCTAGCACTGTTCATGAGAAACTCGTGTTTGGGGAATGGTTAAAATATGAGAAGCGAGGGGAAGAGCTTATTGCCGACTTGCTTTCCAGTTGTGGCAATTGCCTGGTAGAGTTTGGGCTAGTAGATATTGCTTCTCAGCTTCTTGTTGATATAAGTGTGACTTCCCATGAGACTGTGTTGATGAATGGGAACCAAATACCGAGAAATGTTGTATTTAGGATTGGAGAAGAGAAAATAGTTTGTGATAGGCAGAAAATTGCAGCTCTTTCTGCTCCATTTTATGCTATGCTTAATGGGTGTTTCACAGAATCACTTTGTGAGGACATAGATATGTCTGGAAACAATATTTCGCCATCTGGTATGAGGGCAATAAGTGTTTTCAGTGAGACAGGCATTTTGAGCGAAGTCCCCCCGGATCTTCTGTTGGAAATTTTAGTTTTTGCAAACAAATTTTGTTGCGAAAAGCTCAAAGATGCATGTGATAGGAAGCTGGCATCTTTGGTTTCCTCTATGGAAGATGCTATAGAACTCATGGAATATGCTATTGAAGAGACCTCCCCTGTCCTTGCTGCGTCATGTTTGCAAGTTTTTCTACATGAACTGCCTGATTGTTTGAATGATGAGCGTGTGGTGGAAATATTCAGTCATACTAATAGACAACAGAGATTAATCATGGTTGGGCAGGCCTCATTTTCTTTGTACTGTTTATTAAGTGAAGTTTCTATGAACCTTGATCCTCGGTCTGATAAAACATCTTGTTTCCTGGAACGATTGATGGAGTATGCTGAAACTGACAGGCAGAGACTGTTGGCTTTTCATCAGTTGGGATGTGTAAGGCTCTTGAGGAAAGAGTATGACGAAGCTGAAAGTCTTTTTGAAGCAGCTTTAAATTTAGGTCACCTGTATTCTGCTGCAGGTTTGGCAAGACTGGGTTACATTAAGGGTCATAAACTTTGGTCTTATGAGAAGCTCAGCTCTGTGATTTCCTCTGTTTCCCCACTTGGATGGATGTATCAGGAGAGGTCATTATACTGTGAATGTGATAAGAAGTGGGAAGACCTTGAGAAGGCAACTGAATTGGACCCAACTCTTACTTATCCTTACATGTATCGGGCTGCTTCCCTGATGATGAAACAGAATGCTCAAGCTGCACTTGCAGAAATCAATCGGGTTCTCGGGTTTAAACTCGCATTAGAATGCTTGGAACTGCGGTTTTGTTTCTACTTGGCTCTTGAAGATTATCAAGCAGCCCTTTGTGATGTCCAGGCAATTCTTACACTTTCCCCAGATTATAGGATGCTTGAAGGACGTGTGGCAGCATCCCAACTCCGTACTCTTGTGCGTGAGCATGTTGAGAATTGGACAACAGCAGATTGTTGGTTGCAATTGTATGATCGGTGGTCTTCCGTTGATGACATTGGATCCCTCTCTGT
Organism: Bretschneidera sinensis; assembly: GCA_023935145.1. Classification (NCBI taxonomy): domain Eukaryota; kingdom Viridiplantae; phylum Streptophyta; class Magnoliopsida; order Brassicales; family Akaniaceae; genus Bretschneidera; species Bretschneidera sinensis. The sequence continues at coordinate 13,845,266 of CM043702.1, forward strand.
CATCTACCAGATGCTTGAATCTGATGCAGCAAAGGGTGTTCTTTACTTCAGACAGTCTTTACTTCTCCTTAGGTATGTTTTAGACTTCCAAATTTTTAGTCAGTATGACATGATCTCCAAACGTCATAAAGAGCTGGAAATATGCCTATATTTATTTGTCAAGTGTAGGAACCCTATTTATTTTCAGTAATATGTGATGCATCCTTGCGTATTTTAATGGATATCCCTTATGTAAAATATGCCTCTGGGTAACTCTTATCTTGTAATCCTGACTAATTTCTGGTTGGCAACATATTAACGCCAAACACCACTCCCGGTTAATTATTAATTAATTTTAGAAAAAGGCAGTATTTTCATTTAAACTTCAGTTATACTAGTGGTAATAAGTAATAACTTTTGCATACTGAAATTGACTTCAGTACCATGCCCAACTGTTAATATTTTACTTTATGTGGTTTTATAAGTATGGTAATGTGGGCCACTAAAACCTTACATCTTTACTTGATCAGGTTGAACTGTCCTGATGCAGCCATGCGAAGTTTACAGTCAGCTCGCCAACATGCATCAAGTGATCATGAACGTCAGGTTTATGAGGGATGGATCTTATACGATACTGGTCATTGTGAGGAAGGGCTTCAAAAAGCAGAGGAGTCTATCAAAATCAAGCGATCCTTTGAGGCCTTCTTCCTCAAAGCCTATGCATTAGCTGACTCTAGTCAGGATCCATCTTGTTCTTCTACTGTTGTTTCACTGCTTGAAGATGCACTGAAATGTCCCTCAGACAGGCTGCGGAAGGGTCAGGTATGGTGGTTCTGTTTCTTTACCTTTCAATTAGAGTTTTTCCTTTCTTGATGTTGCTTATGAATCATGGCTAAGTGATCCTACTCACATTGAACCTATTGCTCAGGTGTTTGGCCACTAGAGGGCCAGGAAATCTTGATTGGTATAATCCACGGTTTAGTCATATATTCACTCATAAAGTAACACATTTTTGAAAGAACTAAAATTCCAAATTTGTTATAGGTCGACTTAGTATTTCTTCCTTTTTTTCCCATCCAATAAAAAAAGTTTAAAGAAGACCCTTCTCCTAGTCACTTTGGGTTTTTTTTTATGAATTTAGTTAAATTTAATCTGCTATCCTATTGCCATGATCAAGTGTTTAAGAATGCAACATTTGAAGAGTACTTGATGCTAAAACCTTTTGGTTATTTGAAAGAGGAATGGTAAGGACAGGTTCTTAAGCGACTGCCCCTCAACCTTCTCCCCATTAGATTCCCACGGCACTCAACTTTGTATTGGAATACTGACAACCGCTTAGCTCCCTGTCTCCAAAGAAGAAGAAAAAATCTTTTTTCTCTTATCTTTTTCACACAACTCTCTCTCTCTCTCTCTCTCTCTCTCTCTAACTCAAACAAGATTAGTTGTCATTTGCAGATCTGGCAGTTCTGTAATCCACTTGAATTTTATGATTTAAATTATTTTTTCTGAAGTTTTCAAAGGTTTGTTTCTGGATCTCTGACTTTGTTGAGAAAATAAATCATGAAATGGCGGAAAAAATTACTTAAAACTGGTTCAAAATTTAAAAATCTATCAATTACTTATTACAAATTTCAAAAAATAAAAATTACTCAGGTCTCTCATAATTTTTCAGATCCAATCTTTTCGCAGATTAAAAGTCTCTTGGATTCAATGAATAGATCAACATTTTCACTAACTTTAAGCTGAATTCTCCGACTCAACAAAACAGTGAGAGAAAGAGGGCCTGAGAGTGTTGGGTGATTGCCCTTTTCGATTTCTTCAAGTTTTTCTTCCATCTCTTTCCACAAATTTCTAACTAAATTTTACAAGATTTTGCAAGAAGGAAAGAAATCCGGATAAAACTCCACTTAATTTTACTGATTCTTTCTTCCTGACTTTTTCTTTTTAATTTTGCAACCGTTATTGGTAGGTTATAAGTTATGTTTAAGTTGGTGGAGTACAGGTGTTTGAGCGGCTGTCCTTAGCGTTGCCCATACTGTAATCACCCTTGCCCTTCCTATGGAAATTAAAAATGCACTAAAATGCCACCTGTACCATCAGAGCACTGCTACTGGGGCTGCACAGCCACCTCTGTAGCCACATCACAACCCTACCACTTTCCACTATCACACTACGCAATTGCAGTAGTTCTCTGTTGCAACCACCTGGACTGTACAAATGTTGCCAATTTGTCAGTATGATGCCTCTGCACCACCTCGCTATCATGACCAATGTTACCTGGATCGCTACTCCCCTCTAGGAATTACGAACTACGTTCCGGATCGCGCTACTCGGAATGCGGTACGTTCACGATCCGGATTGTGAAAAGCATGATCCCAACATACAAAGAGAGTTTGATATGCCTAGTCAGGAAGAAAACATGCAGATTCATAGATCGAAAAGAGGAAGTCTTCCCACATACGAAGATGGAGGAGAGAGAATGGTTGCCGTCAAAGTTGAGAGAGAGAACAGTCCTTGCTGCTGTCAAGGAGAAAAAAATGAGTTGCGCCCAATGTCAAAGTGAAAGGAAGGAGCAACCATCAATGTCGAGGAGATGGAAGGACGTCGTTGCAGCCGGGGTTGCGGATCAGGGAAGATAGAAACATCTCTGGTTCTGGGAAGTTCATCGGGGAGAGAGAAAGTGAGAAACCGAGAGAAGTCGGTGGTCTTTTCTTTTTTGGACTAAAATAGTTTTTTTATAGTATAATATACTATTTGTTTTCAGTATTTAACAAAGGAAGAGAGGGCTTTTGGGGTTTTAGTATGGATCCAAATTATAGAACCTAGATTGAGCCCAATCTCATAAGTTATTAAAAGCCCGAGCCTTATATTATTATATTATGTCTTGAATATGTTCCACTACCCATGTCAATATGATTGGCTTGGGCTTCAATATTTCTTTCAAGAAATGTTCTAGATTGGGGAAGTTCATTAGTTATAAATTTCCTTTTCTTTAAATTTATTATTAATATGTATGCTTTTATTATTATTATTATTATTATATATATATATATTATATATAAAATTAACCTAAATTAACATACCCAATGTACTAAATAGCGATCCAACTAAGCCTACCCCCTCGTACCGCGTACCAGAGAAGGTCCCGTACTGCGTACTCATACCCATCCTGCGTACCATAGCGTACCGCATTCCAGGTAACTTTGATCATGACTTCACCAGGTATGTCTTCTCCATATCACTCCTCCATCACCCACATCCCATTATATATCCTTGGACGTGCAATGAAGAATCTTGTGTATGTTTCTAATATGGAGCTACTTTTGAAATTTGTGACTGCGTAACATTTATTAGGATAAATTTGTGACTACCTAAGATTTATTAGGATCACTAGAGAAATCTAATGTTCAGAGGAACTTGATGTTTGAGACACAGGTAATTTGTTATAAAACAAAGTGATTCCCCATAACTAATCTGTCCTAACATGGCCCACAAGTTATATTGATTGAGATTGATAAAGTTGACCATCTTGTTTCTTCTCATTCTGTTTTTGGTGGTGGTAACAAATAGGAGTAGACAATTTGGGTTGCAAACGTTGTTTTAATCCTTTTCTTGGATCCCTTAATTTCCATTTGCCAGGCACTGAACAATCTTGGAAGTGTTTATGTTGATTGTGCGAAGTTAGATTTGGCAGCTGATTGCTACATTAATGCCCTTAAAATACGGCACACGCGAGCTCACCAGGGCCTAGCACGGGTTCATTTTCTTAGAAATGACAAGGCTGCTGCTTACGAGGAAATGACCAAACTGATCGAAAAGGCTCGGAATAATGCATCTGCATATGAGAAGAGGTCTGAATATTGTGATCGTGAACTAACAAAAGCAGATCTGGAGATGGTCACCCGATTAGATCCACTCCGGGTGTATCCTTACAGATATCGTGCTGCAGGTCAGATTAACGATCCTTTTTTAACCTTCATACTTGTTGATGTCCATTACTGCTCAATATAGTTGGCAACGAGGTGCTGCTCAAAACACATGCATGCACCGTTGCGCACACTCAAACATATAATAATATATTTGGCCAAATGCATCTTCTGTTGGTACATTATGACAAGGAGGCCACAAAACAATATCAATACCAGTTATATGGTGTATCATCAATTAATATTATTGTTGTTGTTAGTGTCTTGAATATAAGGTTGCATTTAGTTTTATAAACAAATCCATTTTCTGTTTTTATTCACACAAAATAGGAAATGGGAGTGAAAATGCGTTTGGCAGCTGAAAACAAAAAACGTTTTCTAAAAAATTAAAATGAAAATGGACCAAATTCAGATAACGAAAATAGTTGTTTTCAGTAAAATTGGAATAAAAAATGAAAAACTATTTTCGATGGAATTAAATGGTGAAAATGAATAACATTTTCCAAAACCAAAAACATCCTAAATTTCTTACCAAAATGGATGTGATTCAGTAGATGGATTATAATTGTTTTAGAATTGGATACCTGCTATCACTGAGACTGAAGGCACAAGTTATTAATGAGATTCAGTTCATGGTAGAAGTGCCCCTTTAGCAAAATCCAGCAAAACTGGGAAGTCCTGATAAAGAGTGGGAGATCTGCTACTTCTGACTCTTAATTGATGATGATGATCTAATTATCGCTACCATAACCATTTATGATAAGATTAATTTTTGCTATATATCTTTTTATTCCTGCTGATATTGAAATTGTTTTGGATTTTTCATCTGAGCAGTGTTAATGGACAGCCACAAGGAGAAGGAAGCCATTGCAGAACTGTCAAGAGCAATTGCATTCAAAGCAGACCTTCACCTTCTACAGCTTCGAGCAGCATTCCATGAGCACACCGGCGATGTCCTGGGTGCTCTGCGAGATTGTCGTGCTGCTCTTTCTGTTGACCCAAACCATCAAGAAATGCTGGAACTTCATAGCCGTGTAAACAGCCATGAACCGTAAATCCAAAAAGATATAAAATGAACAGAAAAAAGGGTTAAATTGTATCATCACCGTGTATACTACCAAACGTGGGTCAATCTCATTTTCATAAAAAAAATTTCAGTAATTTAGCTCTTTAGATTTTGGTAAATTAATGAATGTTTATATATTCATATTCTTTCTCTTGGTCTTTCATATGCTTATTATGTGAGGGTGGGAATGTAGAAATTTATGAGAGGATAATAACAAGGAAAAAAGAAGAAAAAAAGTTTCTTAAGCCTGTGTTTTGGTGAATGATAGCAGTAGCAAGATGAGGAGATTACACATTTCGGTGCAGCGTCAATTCCTTTGTGATTGGAATGAAAATGAAATGCCTAACATTGGAATTTGGAAAATCTGTTATGCAATTACAGAATTTCATATAAACAAATTCGAAACTAATTTGCCATGCTGGTTTCTCGTTCGAACAACCAAGATTGAAGACGGGAACTTCATTCAAAACCGGTTTGTGTTTGCGACAAATTAAAACGAGACCACAGCTTGTGTATGAGGCAAAAATCCATCAGCCTATTGACAAGTGACAATCATGAAGGACAATACACTAATTTCACATTCCAAAGACACCAGCCACCTATGTGAGACCGTCATGCCAAATAGTGTGTTTGGGAGTTTTGAGGGAAAGGAAATGAAAGGTAAGAAAAAGAGTGTAAAGGAGGGATTGAAAACTTTCACTTGGTTGAGAGTTTTATAAAGTAAAGGAAAGTAAAATATCGTAAACAAACTTTTTTTTTTATTGAAAACCTTGTAAACTCTCTATTTTGTAGTGTTAAAAAACTGACAAGTTGGGGGCTTTGGAGGATTATTGAAAACCCCCAAAACGTTTCACACCCTTAAGGAAAAAACAAAGAAAAAAAGACTTACAAACATAGTTTTCAATTAACCTTTCTTTTCTTTTGCCTTACTTAACTCTCAAACCCCCACCCCTCTCCCAAACCAACGGCAAGGGAAAATAAAATCACCCATAAACTCTAGGTCAAATGAGATTTATGACTATCAAAACAGGAAACTAAAGATTTAATTGGATCCAATTTCTAAAATAAATTGACTCAATTATATAATAATGGACTATCATTCCCAAAAAAGTATATCTTCTCTACTTTCTTATGTAATACTTATAAATTCTCTATTTGAATACTAGCTTGAGCGTCGGAAAGTAACGTGCTCTTGTGTGCGCAAAAGTTCATGCAATCGATAGTATGATTTTCGACATTAATTGATTAATCATATGTGAAAATGATAAAAAATTTCAAATGAAAGAAACCGTTAAAGGTGATAAACGAACCTGTCACAAGAACAAATACCTATCAATTCATCAAATGAGTTTAAAGACAAAGAAAACTAGATATTTAGAACAATTCTATCTCATTCAAGTTCATCAATTTTCGGGTAATGTTGACCTACACTATCCGGATAGCAGTGGTTAGAAGAGGCTACTCAACCTCTTGTCAAAATTTGGTCGCCAACGAGCGTTGAAGTAAAGCGCACTCTCCACCTTTTTTTTTCCATCAGATCTATTTTTTATTCTCCATGTTTTAGACATCACCGATTTAGACCAACATCACCATCGAGATCCCCATCTTGATCTGCAAGAAAGAAAATTTGATAGTAAATAACCACCAGAGCCGCACTCTTTGGCTCCTACGAGTGGACTAAGGGTCAGCATCCTAAAAGAGCTCAGTCAATGCCACCTCAACGCTCGTCACCACAAACTCTACGCCCAATCAATAGAACCTAAGCATCGATTCAATGCCACCTAAGCGCCCATCGCTTCAGCACCATGTATGTGCCCAGTCAGTACCACGTAAGCACCCAGTCAACTGAGTACCCATTCAGCACTCAACCAACGCCACCTATGTGCCATGCATGTCAGCTAGTTTTAACCAGTTTTGATCGTCCGATTTGAAGCTTTCACAGATCAATTTAGCCATCCTGAGTTCAGTTTCAGACCTGTCTAGAGTGGTTCTCAAGGTTTTTCAGCATGCTTTTTTCAGATCAAGATTCAAAATTTCAAAATTTTGTTCCCACAGGTGAGTTTCTTACAATCAACTTAGGAAGAAAGCATTATTTCTGCACCAAAGTGCTTCAAACATAACTCAAATCCAATCCACCAAAACTCATCCCACCGTTCCAATCTAAACTATTTATCCTAACGCTTTAAATTTAGCTTTGTCATAATTTCGACAAAGAAGAACCTTGATATTAACCTCGACAAAAATAGCTCCAATGGCCAAGACCAAAATCCAAGCTAAGAAAGTTGAGCTTCTTCTCTGCTCAAATGGCTAAAGCTCTAAATTTGAGTTGGCATAAAAAGCTGTCCACAAGACCACAAGAAGAATTTTAAGTCTCTAAGTTTAGGAAAAGCTTTTGAAACTCCAATATGTATCTTTGGATCCTCGGAAAACAAAATTTTGAGCAAAAAATCTAAACACAACCTCGAATAGGGGTCAAAAGACATAGATATCGCTAGGTTTAGAGAGTGCTATAGCATCCAAATAGGACTAGTCCCATAACTCTAAAACCAAATATGACTAGCCGTCAGATAAGGGCTAGTCTCTTTAGGATCGATCATCCTGAGGTAGAAGGGCTAACACGCCATCACATGAAAAAATTCTAGGGCGAAATGATCTTTAAGTCAAAATTCATTTGGTTGAGTAGCAAAATCCCTCGAAAGTCAAATCAACCGAACTAAATAACCTAGTGAAAGCAACTAAGGAAAGAGCTCGGGGGAAAGACTAAAATAGTAAAAACTCGGGAAGAGCATAAAAGCTGAAACTTTTTCTATAAGAGTTCAAATTAAGTAGCTTGGATGACCTAGGGGATAACAATCCAACCAACACCGGATGGAGAATAAACAGACTCGAAAAACTTAAAGGTAGGGAACCAAGTGTCGACCACACCTTATAAACAAAGCATGGATGACCTAAGGGTCAAAATTCAAGCCAAACCTAGATGACCTCAAAATTCAAAATTCGACCCAATCTCAGATGACTTAAAGGTCAAAATAATGCAAGCCAAACTCGAATAATCTAAAGGTTAAAATCCAAGTCGATCTCGAATGACATAAAGGTTAAAATCCAAACAGAGCTTGGATGTCTTAAATGAAAAATGGATGTGCACCAGTAGTCACGTACGAAATGATGAACTACAATGGTCAAGCAAAAAAACCCTGGTTAAAATTTCAAATACTAAGTTAGCCCCACATTGAAGAGTTATACATCTCCAAAGGCAAAGAAAATTCTAAGTGAATCAAACACTTTAGAAAAATTTTACAAAAAAAAAAGGATTGGTATGACTAAATGCCGACCTAAGACAAACATTGTGATAATAGTCAACTCGACTGAAACAACTTGTTTGAAGATAATATTGACCCTAGGAAACACCAAGGCAGCATGTAACTCGGTTGACACAGTTTGGTGGCCAATTTAGAAACCGAGCTTGTTAGCATGAAGAGTCCATGAGCTCGGATGAGGCACTGCCGGTAAAACTGAAGAGTGTGTTTTTCTCAACACAAAAAAAAAAAGCAACTTGCTTAAAACTACTCATTTAGTGGTAAAATTTCTACTTTTAATGATAAAATACAATAAAATTGTTTTTATTTTCTATTTTTACCATCAATATTTTTGTTTTTACCATTAGAGATAAAAATTTACCACTAAATGTAAATGCTTTGCCGACGTAAGACAAATTTCCTTTTTTTTTTGTTAAAAGCACCATAGAAATTACTATAAATAAAATACTAATTCTATGTTTGTTAGACCAAATTGAAATATAATATAATCAACAATATAATAAAGCACATTCTATCATTATAAATTTTGTCATAATAAATGGAGACGTGGATCACAATATCACATTATAAAAATTATATTTGGATTGAAATTAGTTTATATGCAATAATGGAATGAGATTACACCATTTATATTATAGTTTTAATTATATTAGTTTGGTCCAATCACAATGATAATAATATTATAATATAGGTCATTGCATTACTCATTAAATTACATTTGCAATCGGAACAAAAAATGGGGTGTTGCCATTCCCTCTTCTATCACTTTTTTGTGAGCTTTAAAACCAATCACTGGTGTGTGTCTACCTTCTCGGCTGCCACCAGCGCTTTATCTGAAAATGGAATTCGTGAGGTATCTCTATCTACCGCCAATTTAACCTCCCTCTGCAACTGCTATTAGGATTTGTTTGCATGCTGAGAAAACGAATGCAATATTTTGAGCGTATTTATTCTTGTGTTCCAAATTGATAATTGATAATATCATAGATCTAATACCAATTGCTTATATTTTCTCTCCTTTCCTCAGTAAACCAATCGGACAATCCATTTTTCAAAGTTTTGATAGCGATGTTTTATTTGTTTTTGTTTCTCTTTATTTTCTTAGCAACTAAACTAGTCCTTAGATCTCTCAACTTTGTGTTGTTAGCCTCTGAATGATGAATTTAGAATTTCATAATTACTTCTGATACAAATTCATGTTTTTATAATTGTAGCTTCACCTAGCTAACTTCAGTTTTTCTTCTTGGTCTCTCTCTTAATTTATTCTTCTCATTCTCTTCTTGGTCTATGAGAAATTTGAGGAAATGAAATGTAAAGTAATAGGTTTTAATTCTATATATCTATGAAGCCAAACTGTTGTTAGGTGAATTTCTTGTCCCTTAGTTTCTAAAGAACGGAATCCACTGCTGCTCAAAGTTCAATTTAATTCCATTTCTAAACAACAAACAGCTATTTCAGCCCCAATTTTCTCATGTAATATTTAATCAAGGTTTCAGTTTCCTCACTTAGTACTTTACACAAAATTTAGGAATTTGGTCTGGTCACTTAGTCTTCTGATCGAATATCTACTCTTTTCTTCAGAAAATGGTTTCTTGAATAATTATGAATTTAGTCTGTTCTCATTTGGAATCTCATTGATTTGGATTGCTAGATTTGTGTTTATAATATGTTTAAAAATGAAACTTGCAAAAATTCTTGTCTTGTATTATTTTTGAATTACTAATTTATTAAGTAAAAGTCATTGAGATCTCTTTGTCTTAAAAGGTTCCATTTAGCATGTACATTGCAAATTACCAGTTTGACAATATATATGATGCTATGTTGCTACAATAATATTAAATTTTTTAAAAGTAAAATTGAAATGTTATAATTATGAGAAGCCTGGATGGAGTTGATGACCTCTAGTCCTCTGGTGTAACTTGTACTTCTGATTGAATGGAATTTGCTAGTACTTTATGTCCTTTTGCAACTTTGTAGCCATAATAGAAACAAAAGAACAGCAAATTGTGCATTTATTATGTTTTGAAATTATGTCTCCATGGATTTGAAAGTGTTAATGCTGAAATGCATAGTCTTTAAATTCTCTTTCTCCTCAGGAGTTAAGTAGCTCTGTCATCAACTTGAGGATGGAGTTATCTAAGATCATTTCTCTCTTACTTGGACTTCTCTTTGCAATACCAGCATCTCATGGGGTATCTGTATCATGTATGATGGCATACGAAAGAGGTGGCGCTCCTGCTGTTTTTGAGTCTCCGGAGTGTACCCAATGGGTACTCTCTACTGAATCTCGTCTGAATCAGACCGTGAACTGCCAATTGGCCACACTTCAGGGGCGTCGGGAGTACCAAGAGGATCGTATAGCATGTGATCTTGAAATGAAAATTCCATTTCTTGGTACTATCTTCATTTCTCTCTCTCTCGACTGGCTTGGTTTATAAAGTTTTCTTTTTCATCGTACTTATGTTAGCTTTATAAGTCAGTGGAGTTTTCTTATGAATTCCATGTGAATCCATGAAAAGTGAGCTTTTTGTGCAAATGAAAGTGGGAAAAATCTAGATTGATGTTAAAGTTTATCTGTAAAGTTCGCAGTGCATTTATTAGATTGACAATTCATAACTTTTGAGTTCTGGTCTTAAAGAAGTTACATAATTGTTGACTTGATGCACCAAGTATATTGACATATTTAATCTATGATGGCAGTTTGTTTCTGAAAATTTCTGATCATTTCTATTTGGGTTGTGAGGTAGAATATATATATACACACACATAGATAGCCTGCTCTAGTGCAGAAAAGAAAAGAGAAGGAAGCGAAAATAATGAATAGAATCCAAGAACACCCTAGACTTTGATTAATTTAGGAAGATGTTTGGCGCATTATCTTTTCTACGACCACCGATTTTCAGTTGAAAAAGTTTGTCACTATTTTTTAAATTATATTGCTGAAGATATGGATGCAAGCAATTTAGGGCTCAATGAGGTTACAGTTGGAATGGTGGCAGTATGTGATGGTCACGGAGGTAATGAAGCTAGTGAGATGGCTTCAAAATATCTGTTCGATTACTTTTATGTGCATGTCTTATTCAAGACGTACAATCAGATGGTGCAGTACAGGGGAGGGTCGCCTATAACTCGTAATGAATCTATGCATCAGGAAATTTTAACAGAAGCATTATCGAGTACAATTCTTGACATTGATTCCACATTTTCTCAGGCAAGTACTACTTTGATCAACTTTCTTTGCAGTCTTGAAGTAGCGTTGCCTTGTCTTAACTTGTTTGTGGTTCATTCTATTTCTGCAGGAGGCTGTTACAAACAAATTTATCTCAGGCTCCACGATCATTGTTCTTCTTGTGTTTGACGGGAAAATCTTAGTTGCTAATGTTGGTGATTCAAAGGCGCTTCTCTTCTCTGAGAAGATTCATTTTGGTCCAGGGGTCGAAAGTCTGGATTTTTTCTCTTCTTTTCTCTCAAATGTTCATGCAAAGCATACCTTTCCTCGCCAGTTGTGGCTTACACAACTAGTAGACACACTTATAATTACATTTAACAATTGATATTTTTTTTTGGTAAGCTAGCTGATTGGTTGGATATTACACAATGATGGCAGGTGATTTGACAACATATCTTTCAGCTATAGAACTGACAAAAGATCATCATCCAGATAGAGATGATGAAAGAGCCCGAATTGAAGCAGCTGGCGGCTCTGTAACTGTGTGGGGTGTGCCTCGAGTCAATGGTGTGCTTGCAATGTCCCGATCTATCGGTGATGTGTATCTGAAGAGGTGAGTTTTCTAACTATTGACAGCGTTGTTCTCCCTTCATGCTTAAATTCATTCTTGGTTTCCAACCAAAGCTGGTGGATATTGATAGATAATATTCTAATGTTTGCCATGTTAAGTTCACTGCCAATTCAGGGTCCTATTTCTTCCCGCCCTTGTGTCAAGTTACCAATTATCATTATGATCTGTCCAGGCAATCTAAAAAATTGGAGCATTTCTTCTCATTTAGAATTCTTGATTTTTGTCAGGTATGGTGTCATAGCTGTGCCAGAATTGACAGGTTGGCAAACCTTAACTCCTAATGACAAGTATTTGTTGGTTGCTTCAGATGGTATATTTGAAAGCTTGACACCTGATGACATTTGTGACATTATTATGAAATGGGATTTACATTTCAAAGAAAGTCGAAAGTCGAAGCTTCCATCTTCATGCTTGTTGTCATCCTCATTGGCTGAATGCATCTTAAACATTGCGTATGATAGAGGTAGTGCTGATAACCTATCAGCCATAGTTATTCCTCTAGGATCGAGTGCAGCTAGTTTCTAAAATTAGCACTAAATTAGGAGTCTTAGTTGTGTTTTTTATTGTTCATTGTGAGAACTTTTGAATATATGTCCTGTTACTCATGTATGGTACAGTTTCTTGAGCAAAGTTTAACCAGGATGTGCCTGTATTGAGCATACAAGTTTTTCATGTGAATGACTCATAAGAGTTGAACAGGTTTGTGACCCCCCCTTCAGTGTAAACCTCAAACCTGACAGAACCTTCAATCGGTTGATTGGGCTGAAAGTTTGGTTGACCGGATCTTGTTAATTGAAAACTTCCACGTCTGTAATATAATTAGATGCTAAACTTTTGTTATATATAATCCATGCATGGGATCAATTAGTTGTTGATTGAATCTATTCAAATCTAAACCAACAAGCTAGGATGGATCTGTCTCCAGGCAATGTTGGAATGGATTAAGAGTCGTGCTTTTTACATACAAAATGATTGGACATTCATTCTACACTGTTGTTCATTATGCCACCCAAACCCAACATTTTTTTTAAAAAAATCCCCTCCAAAACTACCCTGTGATCTCAAACTCATTTTCAATTCAAAGCATTCAAAAATTCATTTATCAGCTAAATATGATCTGTTTGGTTTTCGAGGAAGGAAATTCTGGACAAAGTCTTGTGGAAATCCCATCTTGTACAGCCGGCAACTGCACATGATAGCAATTTCTATATCCCCAAAAAACAATAGGGTAAAAAGAATGCCTTTGATAATTTTGTGGTTTGGTCTATTTTCATAATAAATTTTAAGTTTTTTTTTATATTATATAATAAATTATATGGTTTCAATTAATTGTAATGTAATATTTTAAAGTATTATTCATAAATGAAATTGTTTTAAAAGCTTAACACAAAATTTTATCACAATTTTTTGTATACATGGAACGATAAATTCGATCAACTATGAGAAAATATATAAAAAAAAATTACTATTGATAATATTTTTCTTATTTTCTTACTATTAAAAATTGAAAAACCACGAATGCAATGAAAATTTCTTAAAAATTGTTAAATGATCTCCAAATGATTTATAAAATTTATGAGGTGTTAAAATGAATCAATCTTGCATCCAAATGAATACAGATAAATTATGGAGTTAATAGAAACTCACTTTATGCTAATAGTATAAAAAAAAAATAAACTCATGATTTATAAATCACATGGCTAAAAAAAATATGTTATCAAGCACTATTTGACACCAGCTCAATGAAACAACTATTTATGTAATTGGTCAATCAAGTTGTAGGACTTATCACAAGCCAGCTACAGATGAAATAGAGACAAGGTATAACTTGTCTGTTCTTGTAGACAAGTTTTATGTCTTCAGGATGATGTTGAAAAGTTTCAGGAATCTATAACTATATTAATATTGAATCCTGTTGATGCCAAAAATGTGCATGGATTAGCTGGAGGCCTAACTGCACCTGTACCTGCACAAAGAAAGAAGGGAGGGCTATGAGGTCGCCGGAGGGGTACCTCCGGAGATGCTCCGATGCTTAAGTTAGGATAAAGCAAACGTCTATGGAGACTTGTCGCGTCGTTCCTAGTGGTGAAGGAAAAACTTGGGTCCCTGGAATGCATACCTGTCCCTTTTTATAGGGTTTTTAGGAGGCGGTCTTCTGCTTGGGGCGGCAATGATATGATGCCACAACTGGACTGAATAATGATGCCTAAGAGGCCCATCTAGGCGGTTGGAGACCGTTCTTTTAGGGTTTTACCTTGTTGGTTGATCAAGAGTCGTCCAAATCTAAGGGCGGTTTTGCGACCTGACATCTCAACTTGGTTAGGTGATGATGCCTAGGAGGCCCAGCTAGGTGGCTGAAGACCGTTTGCTAGGACTTTTGCCTTGTTGGCTCAACCAGGAACCGTTCAAGTATCAGGGGCAGTCTGTTGCCCTGACGGCTCAACATGGCTGGGGCATGATGGCCTGGAAGGCGGTGGTGACGTGGAACAACTGGGGCGACTGAGCTTTGAAGGGCGGTTTATGACCAGGGGCTGAGTTGTCCAATCCTGGGTCATCCACGTGTCCTCTCGTGATCCATTGCCAGGAGAAGCCATGTGTTGTCCTCTTATTAGAAGGGTAGTTTTTGGCAATATCACAAGCCCCCCACTTCCTTGAGTACAATTTATGTGCTTAAGGAAGTATTTGTATGATTCGTGCTATATTTCTGTAGTGTTTATTAACTCTCGTCTTGGAGTAACGGGCCGAGAATCAATGGAGCAATTTCTCTCCTCGGGCTTTTCAGAGAATGGGCCGAGGACTTGTTGAGCAATCCATCTCCTTGGCCATGAATACCTTGAGTCCGAGGACTAGAGGAGGAATCCATCTCCTCGGACCTTGAAGAAAGTGGGCCAAGGACTTGTGGAGCAATCCATCTCCTCGGACCTTGAAGAGAATGGGCCGAGGACTGTGGAGCAATCCATCTCCTCGGCCAAGAATACCTTGAGTCCAAGGACTTGTGGAGCAATCCATCTCCTCGGCCAAGAATATCTTGAGTCCGAGGACTTGTGGAGCAATCCATCTCCTCGACCAAGAATACCTGGAGTTCGAGGACTAGAGGAGCAATCCATCTCCTCGGACTTCGAAGAGAATGGGCCGAGGACTTGTGGAGCAATCCATCTCCTCGGCCAAGAATACCTTGAGTCCGCGGACTTGTGGAGCAATCCATCTCCTCGGACCTTGAAGAGAGTGGGCCGAGGACTTGTGGAGCAATCCATCTCCTCGGACCTTGAAGAGAGTGGACCGAGGACTTGTGGAGCAATCCATCTCCTCGGCCAAGAATACCTGGAGCCCGAGGACTAGAGGAGCAATCCATCTTCTCGGACCTTGAAGAGAATTGGCCGAGGACTTGTGGGCTATGGGAAAGTGATCCATGTTAAAATGGCGGCTGAAGTGACACGTGACTTTCTTCACGTAAACAACGGGGCATGAGAAATGATGATCTTCCCTTGGAATTTTAAACAGCCGTTTTTAGGAAAACAGTGGCCACCTCGGGGGACATAACGTCCCTTGGGGAAGTGTGAAGGTTGCTTTTGGACTCTAAAGAGTCCCCTCGGCTTTTGTGATTGCATTAAATGGTCCTCGTTGGTCGTGACCCCTTTCCTATATAAGGGGGTTTTGGCTTTCCTTTCTTCCTTACTTATTTCAAACCTCACTGCTTTAGAGAGAAATTTCCTGAGAGCCCTCGGCCTCGTCCTGCCTTTTCTTGAGAGTCTTCGTCCTCGTCTCTTAAAAGAGGAACCATTTTTCTTGTCCAAGCGCGTCTACTTTGCGAGTCTTTGTCTTTTGTCCCAATGTTGCGGGGAGTTTTAGTGTTGGGGTTTAGAGTGATCGCGACGTTTCGAGGTCATGAAGAGGGAGTGCTCTTGGACAAACATCAGACATTGAAGAGGAGCGTAAGTTCGAATCCTTCGGACTTCGGTGAGTTCGTTTGTCTTTTATCTTTAATCATGTCTTCTTCGTTTGATACTTATCGCGATAGGCCTAGCAGTAGTGAGAACGGTAGGAGTAGTGTAGATGATACGAGTGGTGATAGTTCCGAGGAAGTAGAGACATCCTCGTCCTCGTCTGGGGGGAAGACCCCCGTGACAGCTGTGCCGAGGGCAGACCCCATGGCACTGGTGCCATATGTCCCTTTGGAAGTGGGGAGGGAGTATAGAGAGGACTCCTCGTCCAGGGATGAAACACTTAGGGCGTTGACTGATGTTCGGGAGACTTTGGCTAGAGAGGAGAGAGATGAGTGGAACTATACAACCAATGAGATCCCTAGTCAACTGAGGGAGGAGGACTTAGAGGTAATTAGGAAAACGTACCGCATCCCAAGTAAGTACGCCCTTCGACTGGCTAAGATGGGGGAAAGGGCCTGTGACGTCCTCCCTGACCGAGCCCCTTTTGAGCTCTGCGTGTATGAGCATCACATGCAGGCCGGGCTTCGGTTTCCCCTTCACCCCTATTTTTGTACTATTTGTCAGTACTTTGATATAGTGCTGTGTCAACTGGTGCCTAACTCGGTATGGCTGATCATGGCCTTTATCTGCGTATGCTTGGAAGTGGGCAGGCCGATGACTATGGATATATTTAAGGCCCACTTCCTAATCAGTCGGCATTGGCAGACCGGATGGGTGGTTTTTAGTACTCGGCCGATGAGGAAGTTGCTGAAGAAGACTTATTCGTGGATAAAGAGGTGGAAGAAGAACTTCTTTTTCATTCAATCTGTCGAGGACTTCGGCCTACCTCGTGCGTGGAGTATAGATCGCACCGGGAAATGCAAGAAGGCAGGCCTTCTTCTGTATAAGCAGGAAAAGGTGAATGCCATGGTGGCCTCACCTTTGGATGTCAGAGTCCTCTACGACAATGAGGAACTGGCCCGGTGAGGTCTCTGTTCTTCGTGCCCCGAGCCTTCGCTTGCATCGTAAAGGCTTTAGTTTTTTACCTTTTGCTTCCTTTATTTTTCTTCTTTACTTGCATCGTATTCTTGTAATTCATACTTATGTAATTTCCTTTGTTTACATTGCTTGAGCAGAGATGGAGGTAGCTGCCTGTGCCCGTGAACATGCCAAGAAACTGGCCTTGGAGGTGAGAAGGGCGACCCGACCCCAGAAGCAGATTGCCTCAGGATTGTGAACTAAAAAAAGGCCTCGGGAGTCACCCCCAGCTGCAATCGACCTCAAAACTCCCCCGAGACAGCCTTCCCAGTCCGAGACCACCCCAGTCTCTAGTGTCGCTCCTTCAATCCCAGTGACTGTTGGGCCCTCAGCTGTCCCTAGCACTAGCCAAGGGGCCGCTTCTGAGGCCCCGATCTTCATGCCCAACTGGGCTCTGAGGATGGATGATTCCGTCTTCGCGCATCCTCGGGTGGCGAGGGAATATCTTCTCAAGGGCACTCCTCCTCGGGATGTTGCTGAGCTGGGCAGGAAAACCACGGACTCCTTCTATGCAGCTACTGAGGTGTTGGCGTCCCAGGTAAGCTCTTTTCTTTTAATGTCACTTTCCGTTTTTTTGATTTCGCGGAGTTTTTATCTAACATTCCTCGTTTGGTTTTAGATGGGCGTCCTCATAGGCGCGGCCACTCGGCGCTGTATGGAGACGGTCGACCTCTTTGGCCGTACTCAGCGTCAGCTGGAGAAGAAGACAGAGGTTATTCACTAGGTGCAGGCTTCGTTGGATTCCATCAACCTGGCTAGGGCTGAAGCCGAGACCCGTGCACGGGCCGTTGCTGAGGAGACCGAGGCTCGCCTTCGCGCTGCGATGGATGAGGCTGAGGCTCGCCTTCGTGCCACTATGGAGGAGGCTGAGGCTCATACTCTGGCGGCTGTTGAGGAGTCCCTAGCGAATTTTCAGAGTTCGGAGGCCTATAATCTGGCCGTGGTTTCTGATGGCGGCCAGCAGTAACTTACGGGTTTCAGGGATGCCAAGGAGAAGGCCGAGGCCATGTACCCGGAGCTTGATTTTTCTGGTTTGGACCTGCTGGGGTCCGAGGACGAGGAGATGTTGGCCTCAGATGAAGAGCACGTCGAGGAACAGGACCAGGCCAGGGGACACGGAGATCGTTCAGGCACAGGGTCCCCTGCCCTTGGAGGAGAGCATCAGGGCTCGGATTAATAGAGGTTCGCCACAGTGTACTTCGATCTGGCCTGGCCAGAATTTTTGTTTCGTTGTCATGTACTCTGAGGCCGTTAGTGACCATTTTGCCTTGACATATTTTGTTCAAAAAACTAATGAAAGTTCCTTAGTATCAAACGAGACTTCCTTACATATAAGTCCATACTTGTTACACTTCTTATACTTATGCTATCTTTAGGGAGCGTTTATTGGTAAAAACGTCGGAGATGTTCCGCATTCCAAGTGCGGGGGACGGGCTTTCTGTTTAGTTCCTCGAGTTCAAAAGTACCAGGGCGGCATACCTTTTTGATTCGATACGGTCCTTCCCAGGTCGGGACCAACTTTCCTGATTCTCGAGGCCGGGATACTTCGTTTTTCCTTAGGACGAGGTCATGGAACAAAAAGTGTCTTCCTCTTACTTTTGAATTGAAATACCTAGCAGTACACTGTTGATAGGCTGCTACTTGGATTTGGGCTTTGTTCCGGGCCTCGTCGAGGAGATCAGGGTTCATACCCAAGGTTTCTTCATTGCTCCGTTCCTCGAAGCTCTGAATCTGGAACGAGGGTACTCCTATCTCCAAGGGAATTACGATCTCCGACCCAAAGGTCATGAAAAAAAGGTTTCCCCAGTTGGTGCTCGAGCTGTAGTTCGATAGGCCCAAGGTATGTTGGGTAAATGGCTTGTCCACTGTTTGTCTGCTACGTCTAGTCTCCTCTTGATACCTTGGAAGAGCGTTTGGTTGGTGACCTCGGCTTGCCCATTAGCTTGGGGGTATCACATCGAGGAGAAGCGATGCTCGATATACAATTCCTCGTAGAATGTTTTGAACCGAACATTGTCAAACTGTTTGCCATTATCAGTTACCAATACTCGAGGCACTCCGAAATGACACACGATCGATTTCCAAACGAAACCTTGGGCTTGATGATCGGTAATACTGGCCAAGGGCTCGGCTTCTGCCCACTTTGTAAAATAGTCGATTGCCACTATGAGATACTTCCGTTGGCCGGTTGCTCTGGAGAAAGGTCCGAAAAGGTCCATTCCCCACATAGCAAAGGGATGCGGACTGACGATTGGTTTGAAGAGAGTTGCTGGTCGATGTGAGATGGAGGCGAACTGTTGGCAGCTTTTACATTTTTTAACCAACTCTATGGCTTCTTCCCTCATTCTAGGCCAATAGTACCCCTGGCGGAGGATCTTGAATGCCAAGGCCCTTCCTCCAAGGTGATTTCCATATATTCCCTCATGGACTTCTCGAAGAGCATAGTTAGCTTTGGTTGGATCGAGGCATTTCAAGTAGGGCATCATGAGACCTCTTTTATACAATTGACCATCCAAGATAGCGTACCATGCTGCCCGAGACATGACCTTTCGAGCTTCGTGTTTGTTACCCGGAAGCTTACCATTACGCAGATACTCGAGAAGAGGACTCATCCATGTTTCTTGACCATCCACAGGTAATACCATGTTTCGGCGATGCTGGGCATGACAAGTGTTTCGAGGTAAACTGCCCACCTTTGTTCGAATGGGCAGGATGACGCTAGACGGGCTAAGGAGTCAGCTTTCGAATTCTTGGCCCGTGGAATTTGGTTAATACAGAATACTTCGAACTGCTCGGCCAGTGCTTTGCCTTTTACAAGATAACGAGTGATCCTTTCCCTTCGGGCCTCAAACTTTCCGTTGATCTAGTTCACTACCAACTGAGAATCGCTGTAGGCATTTAGAATTTTTACGGAAAGCACCTGAGCTAACTTCATGCCTGCGAGTAGAGCCTTGTATTCGGCCTCGTTGTTGGATGCTTTAAACTCGAACCTCAAGGCGTATTCAATGGTGAAGTTGTCTGGGCTGCTTATGATGAGTCCGGCTCCACTTCCAGTGTCGGTGGATGAGCCGTCGACATGGACAGTCCATTGTGGGAACATACTTGGCTCTTTACTTGTCTGAGGTGGTTCTTCTGATGGTGGTAGAGTGGTTTCCATGATAAAATCAGCTAAGGTCTGGGATTTTATAACTACTCGAGGTTGGTAACAAATGTCGAACTTGCCAAGTTCTTTTGACCATTTAACCATTCTGTCGGAAACATCAAGTTTGTGGAGTACTTGCCGAAGGGGTTGGTTGGTGAGGAGAGTGATGGTGGGTGTGTGCTTGAAAGTACGACCGGAGCTTCTGGGCTGAGATCAAGAGAGCATACGCCATTTTTTCCACAGGTAGATACCGTGTTTCGGCATCATGGAGCACCTGGCTTACATAGTACACTGATTTCTATATTCTTTCCTTCTCCCGAATTTAGAACGGAAGCCACTACTTCGGGTCCAGCCGAGAGATATAAGAAGAGTTCTTCTCTAGCCATGGGTTTGGTGAGAACGGGGGGTGTACCCAAATATCTTTTCAAATCTGTGAATGCTTCCTGACAATAAGAAGACCAAGCAAAATCTTTGTTTTTTCGGATGGCTTTAAAGAAGGGGAGACACTTCTCGACTGATTTTGACATGAACCGACTTAAAGCTGCTATTCTTCCAGTGAGTCGTTGGACTTCTGTTATGGTCCGTGGCGGGTTCATGGTGAGAATGGCATACATTTTTTTAGGGTTTGCTTCTATGCCTCTATGAGTGACTATAAACCCCAGAAATTTCCCTCTGGTGACTCCGAAAACACACTTAGTGAGGTTTAACTTCATTCGGTGATGATGAAGGACATCAAAAGCTTCTTGTAGATCAACCTCATGGTCATAGGCCTTGATACTTTTAACTAGCATGTCGTCGACATATACTTCCATATTCCACCCTATCTGTCTTTGGAAAATTTTGTTCACTAGCTTCTGGTAGGTGGCCCCGGTATTTTTTAAACCGAAAGGCATGACCCTGTAGCAGTAGAGTCCTTGTTCTGTAATGAATGCCGTTTTTTCTCGGTCTGGTCGGTGCATGAAGATCTGGTTATACCCTGAATAGGCATCCATGAAGGTCAGCAACTCATGTCCTGACGTTGCGTCGACAAGTTGATCTATCATCAGTAGTGGAAAGCTATCTGTTGGACAGGCTTTATTGAGGTCCGAGAAATTAATGCAAATTCGCCACTTGCCGTTTGCCTTCTTTACCATCACAATATTAGATACCCAATCTGGATAACTTACTTCCCGGATGAACTTGGCTGAAAATAATTTGTCTACTTCAGCTCGAACGGCTGCCTGCCGCTTCGGAGCGAATGACCTTTTCTTTTGGATGACTGGTTTGTGGTTTGGATCCACACTCAATCTGTGGACTATAACATCTGGGCTGATTCCAGGCATATCGGCGGCTGTTCAAGCAAATAGATCTTGGTTTGCTCGAAGGAAGGTGAGCAAGGACTCCTTGAGGGTTTTCGGTAGGTTTGAGCCAATTTGAATGGTTCGGGTGCTGCCTTCACTGAGGGGGACAACAGTTAATTCTTCCATCGGTTGGCCCCTTGGGTGGCTCCCTTCATCTCTAAGGTCATCCAGCTCAAGTGGGAGAGCTTCTGCCTTCTTGCCTTCTCGTACTGCGCTGAGATAACAGGACCTTGAGACTTGTTGATCTCCTGTGATTTCACATACTCCTTCATCAGTGGGAAATTTAATTTTGAGATGATGGGTGGAGACAACGGCTCGGAGTTTGTTCAGCGTTGGTCGCCCGAGTATCATATTGTAGGACGACGGCTATCGGACAATCAAAAAAGTAGTTTGCACAGTTGTCTCCCGGGGGGCCGTCGCTGTAGTCACTAGAAAGGTTATACTGCCCTCTGTAAAGACTGGTCCTCCCGAGAAGCCATAGAGTGGGGTAGAGACTGACTCTAATTGGGAGTCTCCCAGTTACATCTGTCGAAAAGCATCATAGAATAGAATTTCGGCTGAGCTCCCGTTATCGACCAGAACTCGCATAATCTCATGATTGGCCACGAGGAGGGAAATTACGACAGCATTGTCGTGAGGAGTTTGAATCCCTTGTAAATCTTCATCTGAAAAGGAAATAATTTCACCTGTTTTGTGCCGTTTACGGGGCCCAAAAACAGAAGCTATCGACCTGGAGAAAGTCTTCCCGCTATTACCAAATCTGCCCCCAGCTATGGCCCCCCACAAATGGTCTTAATGATTTTTGCCACGGGGGCCTCTGCTCTCTTCTGACTTGGTTTCCGTGGTTTGGCTTTGGGCTTTTCTGGACTGGTCGTGTAGGCATGTTTCACTCGAAGGGGCGTTCAGGACTTCTTCAGTGACGTTCCGCAAATCTTTCCATTCATGGCCCAGTGAACTCTTTTAAATACCCTCTATTAATGAGGGTCTCGAACTGGTTTTTTAGAGCTTCGCATTCTTCGGTATCATGGCCATAGTTTCTGTGGAACCTACACCAGGTGTTTCGGTCAGGATTGAGGTTTGGTGGCCTTGGGGGGCCACTGTAGGAGACCCCTGTCATGGATTTGCATCAAGACGTTTGTCTTAGATGTATTTAATGGAGTGTAATTGTCGGATGACCCCGAGGTCTTGGAGTTGGTTTCGAAGGTCCTAAGAGCTCGAGGTCCATTATAGAAAGACCTTGGGGCTCTGGGTCTGTCGTCACGGAATGGCCACTTCACCGGCTCACGGCACGGACTAGCAGGACCTCTCTTCCTTCTCTCCGCATCTTCTTCTCGCTCTCTGCGGAACGCATGGGCATCTTCTGCTAGCATGTATTTTTCGGCGCGAGCCAAAATTTCGCTCATGTCTTCGGGTAGACGTCTGGTTAGTTTTGAACTGAAGACCCCGGATCTTAGCTCATTTTTGAATGCCAGCAACTGGACACCGGGATCAAGGTCTGGGATCTCCCAGGCGGCGACATATAAGCCCGGAGTTTTTCGCCTTTTAGCTGGACAATGTTGAATAATGACTCCGAGGTTTTCTTCGGTCCCTTGCTACTGATGAAATGAGAGACGAAGGCGTAGCTCAGCTCTTTAAAGGTATGGATACCTCCGGGTTTCAAACGGGCATATCACATTCCAGATACATTTTCTAGAGTTAAGGAAAATGCTCTACACATCACAGGGTCGGAGTGTCTGTGGAGGGTCATGGTCGTTCGGTAGTGTTGGAGGTGATCCAAAGGGTCAGTTGAGCCATCATATGGTTTGATTTGTGGCACGCGAAAGTTCAATGGAAGAGGGGCTTCGAGAACCTCATGAGCGAAAGGTGGGTCATGTACATCGAGTTTGTCTACAATGTTGTGGCCACGTCCCCTGAACACCTCATTGATTCGTTCTTCTATGTCCCCGATCCGTTTGTCGAGACCTTCGCTGTTTTTAGATGAAGGACTTCCCCCAGACCTGGCCACGCGAGGCGGGGGTGGTGCGGTCACCGAGCAGCTCTTGACTAGCAGTTGGCGGGCCAAACCATGAGGACTTGGTTCCAGCTGTAAAAGTGGGGGTGGTGCATGCTAGGCTCTTCCATGGACTTCAGCGGCTAAGTCGACCACCAGTTTTGAGAGTTCTACGAATTGGGCCTAGAGAGTGACTACGTTGGGTTGGGCCTCCGAGTCAGCCGAAGAACTTGCGTCATACCTCATTACTCCTTCGCTACGGTCCCTTGCGGGGGTTTTGGGTGGCATGACAACAAATGAGTTCTATGTGTTTCTTTGCTGTTACTACCAGCAAAAGATGTGGTTTCTCACAGATGGCGCCAATCTGTTGATGCCAAAAATGTGCATGAATGAGCTGGAGGCCTAACTGCACCTGTACCTTCACCAAGAAAGAATGAAGGGCTATGGGGTCGCCGGAGGGGTACCTCCAGAGATGCTCCGATGCTTAAGTTAGGATAAAACAAACGTTTATGGAAACTTGTTGCGTCGTTCCTAGTGGTGAAGGAAAAACTTGGGTCCCTGGAATGCATACCTGCCCATTTTTATAAGGTTTTTAGGAGGCGGTCTTCTGCTTGGGGCGGCAATGATATGATGCCACAACTGGGCTGAATAATGATGCCTAAGAGACCCATCTAGGCGGTTGGAGACCGTTCTTTTAGGGTTTTACCTTGTTGGTTGATTAGGAGCCGTCCAAGTCTAAGGGCGGTTCTGCGACCTGACATCTCAACTTGGTTAGGTGATGATGCCTAGGAGGCCCAGCTAGGTAGCTGGAGACCGTTTACTAGGGCTTTTGCCTTGTTGGCTCAACCAGGAACCGTTCAAGTATCGGGGGTAGTCTGTTGCCCTGACGGCTCAACATGGCTGGGGCATGATGGCCTGAAAAGTGGTGGTGACATGGAGACCAACTGGGGTGACTGAGCTTTGAAGGGTGGTTTATAACCAGGGGTTGAGTTGTCCAATCCTAGGTCATCCACGTGTCCTCTCGTGATCTGTTGTCAGGAAAAGCCACGTGTTGTCCCCTTATTAGAAGGGTAGTTTTTGGCAGTATCAAATCCAATGAGACAATTGATTGTGGTTGTGAGTTGTGTGACACATGGTTGTGTTTTAGCCCTAATTCTTGAAAAGTTTTCCAATTACGCTCTCACTTGTTGCATAAGTATTGATATTTCTTATGAATCCTTGGTTAATGAAAATTACAAAAAATGACTCAAATGTTTTATATGAAAATAGTTAAAAATTAGTTATTATTTGCTTATAAATCGTTTGAGATTCTAATTTAAATATTTTTAATTATTGAAGAACAAATTGAACTATCGAGATGAATTTAGCATATGTATTTTCTTCAATATCAAAGTTAATGTGGTTTTAATAATTGGAAAATTATTATCCTAAATTTGATGTCTTTGTTTTTATGTTTTTTTTTTTTTAACTTTAACAAGTCATTTTGTTTAACTCATGAACTTTAATGCTTTTTTTAAATTTTTTTTATTTATTTTACGTTATCAAATGGATTCACCAAATAAATTCTAGCGTTCGCGATAACTTACACGTTATTTATCACTAGAAAGATGATGATTAGGAAAAACCAACTACCGGAGATTAAAAAATGATAAATTTTACACTAAGTTTATGCATACCTGCAAACACTCGAGTTGGTAGGATTGTCCAGCTGGTCTATCATATCGGATGATGTATGTATTCTCCCAAAAGGAGGGAAGCACTGATCTATCTTTCATCCACTTCAAAACCAAAAGAAAGTTCACATCTCATCAAATGAACATCCTCATCTATATATCATATCTATTTCCTACACTCCTAGTATTCTCCAAGATGACAATAATCAAATGCAAACTCTTAGCTTAATGATCTCCTCCGGATTCTCCAATAAGAGACTCAGGTTTGATTCCCCTCCATCTCGATGTATCAAAAAAATGACTCACATTTATGCACGATATTTTCCTTTTTAACCAATTTTGATTACGTATGGCCATGGTTGGTTTGTGCTTTAAGTAGCACTTTAAGCAAAAGGTAAGTTTTGTTTTTTGCTTTAAGTGCTACTTAAAGCACCGCCCAAACATCACCATTATAATACATTGGCAAACTATAAGAAAATTAAAAATCTGTCAGAAGTCAGAAGTCTATATAGTATCTACATGCTAAGGCTAAAGAGTGGACGTTTCATCACTGAATGTTTATGTTCTCCTGAAACTAACTGACCTCAGTGGAACCAAAACAATCGACAAGTAATCTGTGCTTCATTTCTCAAAAGCAGTCCCCAACTGACATGGCCTACGCTTTCTCTTGTGCATCCAATATATTTCCAACTTATGTGAGTTGACTTTTGATGCCATGGTGTTGTGAAGTCAAAAAGAGAAACCAAACCTACATTTGAACAAATAGAATATAGTGTAAATGATTCCAGATGTCTTACATACTTGGATGTCAAACGAAAATGAACAACGCAAGAACAAATAACCTTCGTGGAAAATATGCACTTCCTATATACTCATCCCTCGGGAGTTGGAGGAGGCTGGAATAAGGGTGCTGCAAAGCATCATCAATGCTCAGTCAATCCTCCTGCAAATCAAGTGCATTTCAAGCCCATATTACATTCAATCATGCATCAGATTCACAAGTAATACTGATTCAGTAGCATATTTAATAACCAAAATGCAAAAGTCAAATAGTAGGTTAAGAATCTTCCACCACTAAACTTGTAATGCCCAATCATTGATGACATCTTATTATTATGTCTAAGTCATGAATCATCACACCAGCCATCCTCTAGATGTCATAGACGATCTAGCACACACCAGGGAAGAGATGTAACAGCAGTAAAGTCTCGTAGAAAAATTTCCAGGACGGTTAAGGTGATGTCATGGCTCAGCCTCCGATTAGGACATGTTGGACAAAGATTTATAAGATATCCGTTAAAACTTAACAGAAAATGGCATGAGATTGTTTAGAGAACCTAGTCTACTTAGAAATTAAATCCAAGAATCGGCAGTTTTAATGTGAATCTCCATCATAGGACAAATGCCTTTTCATCAACTTCAAAGGATCTGCATTACCGAAAAGTAAAGGTGACAAAATCTGATCCCACCTGCAAACCCACTCCTCCCAACCAGAAAACCGACTCTAACCCGAAAATATATAAAACAAATGACTTGAAATCTGACTCGACACGAACCCGAAGTGACCCAAATGACACACACACACAGAGACAGCGCTTAACACACACACACAGCGCTTAAATTTGGTACAATTGAAAAAGCTAAAAAATTCTAGTTAAAAAGAAATTAATTACATATCAAAAACAAAAACATTTATGTTTTAATATATAGACTTTCTGATATTACACATACATATACATTATAACATTTGAATATTTTTTTTCTTTAAATTTATAGTTTATACTTCTTTTACAAGAAATTTAGGATGTTTAACTTAAACATAAAAGGAAAGAATACTATTTAACTCATGTCACTAATTGCAACATAATAAGGAAAATATAATGGTACACTAATAATAAAAGTTTCATTTAGTTAGGTGGTTGAAAAAATTTTATTTTCCTCAAAGTGTCTCGGATTCGACTCTCAAACATGCTATATCTAACACTACAATTCTTATGTCCAGTCTCTGAGATATGAGTTCACAGACCCAACTCTTGTCCAATCTAATTTCTTTTAAATTTAACAACTAAATTGAAACTCGATCTGTGAGACAAATCACATATAAATTTCTAATTTAACCCAGACTAAATAAATTCTAAATCTGCAAATTCACATTGAATTATCTATTTCAGCAATCTCAATATTGCACTTCAATTGAGAAGGAATATGAATAGAAGGTACCCTAAGGCTTAAGGTATATAATTAGACTATAACATTGAGAGCAACTAGTACTCATAAATGTGTTTGTGCTTCTCTTTTGGTTAGAGTTTTATATCTTTTTAAATTTTAACTGTGATTTAGGTGTTAAATTCACTTGCATCTATTTATATAAAATTATTACCCAAGCTTTAGGCCAAAGGCCTTCAACTTCCATTATGTGTCGACTTTTGTTTTTCCACCAAAATGACATAGTGTTGGTATTGATAGTTATGTTAATTATATAAAGCGTGGTCTATATACCCTAAAAATGCCCAAAATAATTAAAGCCTGGTCTAAAAAAAGGCTCAAAGTAAAATTCGATCAAGTTAAGTAGTAAACAAACTTAAACTAGATCTCTAATAGATTGAATCAATGATATCATATTCTATATATCTTTATGTATAATACTAGAAAAATATGTTTCACATTCTTTTCCTTTTCTATTATAAGATATTTCTTACCTAAGTCTAACAATTACATACTTGTTTGAATCACTTTTTTCATTTACGCTAATTAGACTACTATTTTATTCATATATTTTTTATTTTATTTATAGTGATGGATCTAACCTACCCCTATTCCTCCCCTCTCCACCACCCACACAATTACTCTCTATAAGGGAGTTTTTATTATTATTATTGGTAAAACACACGCACACACCACTCGAACCTGAGACCTTTAGGACTCGGGACTCAGCCTTAACCATTGAGCCAAAACCTCATGGGCTCCATAAGAGAGTTGTTGGCATGAGAAATCGACCTTAGAACCTAAAAACACCCAAGTACTTTTTGACTTGGGGCAATAACTAATGAGCTAAAGGCTGCAGGTTGCCATTTTATTCATATTTACTATAAACTATAACAAAGAAGTAAGATTTTTCAACATTCTAATGTTAAATAATTTCTAAAAGCAACACTGATGCATTCCATGGGCTCACAACTAATAATTACTCATATAACCCAAGCTATATTAATTTTTTAAATTAATGCTACAATCACTAACTTGTTTTGTGATCTTAAACACATTAAAAATTAAAATAAAAAGAATTGTAGAAAATCAAGTCAAGAAAATGGGACAACTCGAACCCGAAATGATTCATCCTGAAGTAGACCCTAGACTAGAAACGACTTGAACCCAAATGACTGGACTTGGAGTTGACTTCAAGTCTGGAAAGACCTTAACTCTGAAAATGACCAGACCTGTACCTGACCTGACAAAAATTGACCCGACCTGACCTGCACGATTGCCAACTCTATTAAAAGGAGGCGGGTGGTTGAGGAGCAACAAAGAGAAACACTTTACTTATTTTTTTAGTTTAAAACTATCTCTATTTGCACAATCTTATTAATTAAGACTTCACAAATTATTTCCTAACAAGAAAATGAAAATCTTTTGTAAAAGAAGTCCGTTTTTAAAAGCAATTCAAACATATAAATACAGAAAAATAGGAAATTCAATGTTATAACATAATTTTCTAACTTGATTTACCATATACAAAACTTTGCTGTTTGAAAGCATTATATGTAACAAACATTTACAAAAATGGCAACAAATTAGTCTTTTTCTATCTATATATAAATATTTTCAAATTTAATCAAGAAACTAAAAAGAATTGGCCGCGTACCAGTTGTCATCAAAGTTGTAAAATAAGAGAACTTATTGGGTTCCAAAGTGATAAGTGGCACACTAACCGTAGAGCCCAAATATTTGGAAACGTGTGGATATTGTTAAAACCAGAATATGATGAATGAAGCAATAACACTTGGGAAGAACAAAATCAAACAAGCATGTCTGCTTGAAATAACACAGAATGCAAGACATCATAAACCAACCCCAGTTTCAGAGGATCTCTACTCTTTATTTGAAGTGAAAAGAACTCTTCAGAGCATTTCCAGGAAGCATACAAAACCAGATAATCATAAGGGCAATATGCTTTAAAATAAAATTTATTTCAAAACAACAAAGTTTGATGTCATAATCAGGCTGTACCAATCGGTGTGGTTCTTTTCTTAACAAACCGCAGAAGAAACAGAAATTAACAATCAAGCATGTTAATTAAGTATCCAGCATTTGCTCAAAAAATCCATTTCAACCACATTTATCACCTAAATAGTATCACACTATCACATACATATACACCCAACAATATGTTCTCACACTAACATGCAATCAGGATTTCATTTTGCAATGAAAAAAAGGTGAACTTACTTGCTTCATTGTCCGATGATGCTTTGAGGAATTCCCAGGGATCAAGATACACAATTCCATGAATGATCTAAGTCTGACACCACATAGTCAAAGTCACCAACATCATAGTCAACCCTAAAAGGATGTAAAACATGTTTCCCTTCACACCAAGTATAATGCATGCTCTTTCCAAATCACAAAAAATATTGAGGGGTCCACATCTCCCCATATCGTAGTTAATAATTCAAGCATCAACGAACAGTGTCCATCCATTTTACTCAACCAAGCTCTTGGTAGTTTTCAGTTATATTTATTACTTAGATTCCTAAAGAAACGAAATACAAGTAGCACAAAAATGATAAGAATATAACATATAAAAATTGTATCACGTGGTTGCAAGCAAGAACCTCCCACCTTCCGTTGCTTTTCTCTCTCAATGTGAATCAAAATCTACCAGGGAAAAATGGAAGAAACTGAAGTTTAATAACAAGAAACAGAGAAATTATAAGAAGAATGCAGAATTTTAACACTTAAAAGTAAAATGTTTTTGCATCATTTATTGACCTTAGAAATACATCTGGTCATCCACTCTCTATGCCATCCTTTTAGTCATAATAAAAGGTATACCACCTTTTAGAGCTCTACTAATTAGGAATCCAGGCAAAAAACTACAGATAAGCTCTTTTCCAACATACCTAATTCCTGCAAAACTAGGACAAAAACAAATAACTTCACCAACAACCAAAATTAAAATCTGGCAACCTCCGGAACATGCACCGGGCTCTTCTACTGCCAATATAAATTCATCCACTTTCACAACTAAATTCTGTGTTTTTAATTATACGCGTTCTTCATAAATAATTTGCTAAGCGATCCATTGTGTACGTCAGAACTAATGGATTTGCTTCAAATGCCTAAACACATAATACCACAATGAAACTCAATTAAACAACAAATGTAACATATAGTATACAAATTTTCATTCTTAACAAGGGTGCAATAGTATAATTTTAATATACGAGGGTGCAAGTGTAGTTTTCAACAAACTATAGGGTTGTTTTCGTAATTTCCTCCTTTTTTTATATAACAGGAATCTGTCTTAGGTCCTTTAATTTCCCTAATCTTCATAAGTTACTAATTTCGGATGAAACTTCACATCCTTCATCCTAAATACGATCTTCAATAAAATTGCAAAGGATACAAGCAGAAAGATCTCTATGACTTTATTATATCTCATTACACTATAACAATGCCTCAATGTCTATCTAAATGGGCGCTGAGGAGTCCTTGGCTCAATGGTTAAAGTTGAGGCCTTGGGTCCTAAAGGTCCTATGTTCGAGTGGTGTGTGTGAGTTTTACTTTACCAATTAGAAAAAAATGTCTATCTAAACGAGGAAAAATAGTAACTAATTTCCTTACAAAACAAAATTCAAAACGAACAAATCAAAATGAGAAATCTGAAGTTCTTGCCTCTCAGCCTTACCAATAACCTGTTAAACTTGGTTGTAAGTGGATGAGCATGCTTCAATTGCACTGTGTCAGAATTGATATTAGCTGGCGTCATTAGAAAGACATAAGTGTAATTAGACAAAAAAAGAATTATGGATGCACCCCCTCGGAGCTCATCTAATATAATATTTTACTCATTAAAAAAACGTATTATGGATGCACAACTCAGTCAAATTATTCAAAACCTACACAATAATTAGAGTATTTTAACAAGATTCCCAACACAAATTAACGGCAAAAGGACTTATCATGGATGCACTTGAAAGAAAGGCATGTACATGTTATGTAAGCAAGCCTACAATTACAAAGGCAAGACTTGAACATCAACAAACATGCAACAGAGAAGATTAAACTTAGAAAGCATGAAGTAGGTGACAGCTTTATGGAGGTTCATATGTTGGTGGAAACTCAGACAAATAGGAACCAATAATTGAAGCAACTTTATATTGTTCTCTACTGACGGAATAGTTGAAAGGAAGAAGGCCAGCCTAGATCTGCTCCAAAATGCGCTAATGTGATACATATAATTTTTAATCAAAATAAAGGTTATAATGGCAGGAAAACTTCAGAAATTGCAAGTCACAGAAGTGACAGTGGTACTCATACAAACTAAAATCATAGTGCCCATAGCCATGGAACATATCATCCATAAGGAAGCTTATAAACATAGAGACTTACGTGACAGCTCATATGTTAACCTCTGTAGTCCAACAGTTGAGCTATCTATGCCTCCCTCTCTGACGCAACTCTCCCTAAGCTGGTTTTGAGAAATATAAGGAGATCCCAAAGGAACCACAACAACTGCCACATTGTCCATACTTCCCTTCTCAAAGGCATTGTTTACCAAGCAATCAGCTAAAGAAAATGTGCAGGACAAAGAGAGTCCTGATCTAGCACTACCATGACTTTTTACTTCCCACAGTATCTCACAAACATCCAGCAAGCTCAGCTTTTCAAATATACCATCAGATGCAGCCACCAGATAGCTATCATTGGAAGTTAGAGGTTGTCAATCTGTCACCTCCGGTGCAGATATAACGCCATAAGTGATGATGATTAAGAGAAAAAAAGAAAGAAATTGAATTAGAAATACAAACTATACTGTGTAACCAGATTTCTGATTTTATACTGTTGTGGAAAATCCAACTAAGGCTGCTGAACAGTAAAAAATAAGAAATTAACTTAACATACCTCGAATCGGAAGCAAAAATGGGTAAATAGAGGGAGGAAGAAATCAACATGGGTAAATAGAGGGAGGAAGAAAATCAACATGTTTTCAAAAGGTTATGAATCTAACCTTTTATACGACACGTCGCCAATAGCTCTGGAAATAGCCAACTGACCATTCACTCGTGGCACACCATCCCACTCAAGAGCATAACCACCAGCAGCTTCAACTTGAACCCTTTCATCATCTCTATTTGGATGATGATCTTTTGTCAATTTCTTAACAAAAAAATGTGCTAGTCCATTGGAGGTTTCCAATTTGAAGTCATAATCTCTTAAAGGTGAAAAGGCACCATTACGTCTTCGCTCCCTGTATAACCTTAATAAAGTGGCTGCAATATCCGAGAATCATGAAATGAGCAAACCTTTACCATGTCTTTGTTCATGTAAAAAACATTGGTATTTTGTGGTAAATCATACGCCTACTCCACATTCAAGCATGCAAAAACATTACTATAACCAAACTTTAAAACCGAAATTTTATATTTATATAAGAGAGAGAGAGGGAGAACCCTCTACCATATATATATATATATATATATATATATATGTGCAATAGTAATAACATGTATATCAAAATATTTGACTAACTTGATTCTAAGAAAAGATCCTACTGACCTTTAGCCTCTGCAGGAGACTGAAATTTTTCAGAACACAAGAATGCCTTTGAGTCTCCAATGTTGGCAACTAAAATCTGACCGTCTGCTATTAATACAACTGTGGCCGTAGAACCCGAATCAAGATTCTTTCTAGATGCTTCCTTCATGAGTCATGACTCAATTAAATGAATGTCAACATATGAGGAAAGAGAACAGTTCAATGCATATCAGTTCTAAAGATAGAGAAAGAAACATTGTACTGAACTTGCCTTAGAAAATGTTGTATCAATATCATGGATTGCCCTCAACAATGCTTCCCTCAAAATTTCCAACTGAAAAGAATCATCAAAATTTGATGGTACTGAAAATTTAAACCTGTGATAGCATTTGCAAGTTATGAATGTAGATAACTCCTAGCAACCATGCCAACCACCCCCAACCCCACCCCCCCTCCTCTCCAAGACTAAAAAGAGAAAAGAACGAAAGAAAGATAAACAGCAAGGCCATATGATACGAAGACAACTTAGCCACCAACTTCCAGAAAAACCAGACCACATATTCATGGAAGTCAGATACTCCAGTTAGAATAATAAATACTACATGATTAGCTAATGTAGGTTTGATTTTCTGGAACAAAATTGCCATTGTTTTATATCACTTAACAGCATTAGCAGCTACAATATAATAATCAATCAATAATGTGTTAATTTTGATTTTATGTATTGATTCAGTTTTTTTTTTTTTTTAAAATGTGATATAAATAATATTTTCGCAAAATACATCAATAGTGAAACACTGCTCATTCTAACAATTCGGTAAATCTGATGGTGATTGCTAATACATTGAAAAGATTGGTTTTTTTTTGGAGTATAGTAGGGGTAAGGAGATAGATCTAAAACAATTTGCTAATTACCGACACGAAAACATATATATTACATATATATGTAGTAAATATTTCCTTTACTACTAAAGTCCACCAATTGAAAGAGAACATCAGAGAAGCCTATGTAGCTAATAATGAATAGCCATTTTTTCTTTAGAAATGGAAT
Organism: Bretschneidera sinensis; assembly: GCA_023935145.1. Taxonomy (NCBI): domain Eukaryota; kingdom Viridiplantae; phylum Streptophyta; class Magnoliopsida; order Brassicales; family Akaniaceae; genus Bretschneidera; species Bretschneidera sinensis. Next base: position 13,879,269 of record CM043702.1, read on the forward strand.
AAAAAGTATTGATGATGGTCATAAATAGACCGAGTGCCTCATCCCAATTAAGCACTCTGAAAACAGCATCATGTTCTCCCCTATTCCGCAACCTTCCCGCGGGTTTCTTCAGTACAACTGAATATGTTGCATCCAAAAGAAAGTATGTGTGCAATGTAAAATATTCCAATAAAAGTTTTGAAGCCATCTCACTAGCTTCGGCACCATTATGTCCATCAAAAACTGCCACAACTCCAATTTTAACTTCCTTGGGCCCTGTTCTCCCTGATACGACAGCAATGTTTAAACATTAGAACTACCACTAGCATGAAATTAAAGCTAGGCTACTTTTGTATGCAAACTTTTCCATTCAATAATCCAATTTGTAAAATTACCAAAATCCCAAGTGTACTCTTTCCAATATTCTGTTTTTCTGATCAAAGAAGCTTCACAATAAAGCGTAACTCAACAAGTCTTCACTTTACACGCCATAAGACAAGAAGTAAAAGGGAACAAAATTAACATACCTTGCCTGTACAGAGGGGAAAGCAATAATTGACTTATAATCTAATGGAAACTCAAAAGAAAAAAGAACGCAAAACAAAACACTAAAGGCAGAATAGAACACAGCCGGTATTAGTAATAAACTAATAATACAACTTTTTGGTCTAATTGAAACCAGGAAGTAAAAAAAAAAGGAAACCAAAACCCTCGAGAGCCAGAATAAAAAGCAGCTGGTATTAGTAATAATAAGTCATCCAATTAACAAACCCAATTAAATTAATCGAATTACTGCTGAAGCTCAATTCAAAAACAAACATTAATCCCAATTTCAAAAGATGTTCATGCATTCATATATTTGCGTATATACAAACTTACATAATTCGTATTTGTGAACATATAAAAGAGAATTGACTGCTACCAGGGAAGGGAATGTGGAGGCCGAAAACGCAGAGAGTGCGATCCTACTGGGACTTTCGTCGACCGTGAAGCATGGCCGATTGGCAACGCGCGTTGGCAGTGGTGGTGGTGGTGCGTGACCAGGAATCGTAATTTGGGAGCTTCCAGCGAGGGCATTTTGGGATTGGAAGACCGCAGGCGCACCACCTTCTTTGTACAACGTCAAACAAGTCGACGATTCCCTAAAACAAGCAGTTTTAGCATGGATACCAGGGTCATTTTCTGTCAACTAATTCTATCAATCTTCACTTTTTTCCCAGTTCATATCATAAGTGAGTAACGTGACAGCAAAACTGTGACTGGAAAAACGGAGAGAGAGAGGACGGATTCGCGCGCTTTGTTTTGTTTTATAAGATTCTCTCTCTCTGGTTATCCGTATGCTGTACAAGGAAGATGATTTTTTCACGTGGGAATTTAAATATTATATGATGTAATATACAATTACACTTTATACTTCATTGAATTATCAAATAAAAATCAAATAAAAATGATCATGATGGAGAGATTTGGATGCTTAAATCACTACACTTTAAAAAGGGTTCAAGAGATTTAAGCATTGATTTAATGGGTTCACAACAGTAATCTTAGAGTTGTTTGGTTCCACGTACGGATAGCAATTTTGATCAAAATCGTGGGCTCCGCTCCGTCCAATCCCGATTTGGAGAAAATCTCTGTCCCGTTTGGGGATGGGGACAGGGGTGGGAACGGGAATATAGGTACCCGCCCTGAATTCCTCGAACTATCACCGAATATAAATGTTATGTCTTATGTGTCACACGACTCAATGACTCACACTATAGACTTACTGACTTGACTCAGTACTATATAAACATTGTTAGAGTCTAACCCTCAATATCTCAGTCTACTACTCTATTGACTCTAGTCCTTTACTCTCTCATTATTTCTCTCCCATAGTCCCGTCGTTGCTGCCTACAGCCCCGACCTATCAGTAAGTCTCTCGTTCTTTCTCTCTCTTCACTTCCTCGATCTCTCTCTATCTCTTCATTTCCTCTATCTCTCTCTCCTCATTCTCTCGATCTCTCTCTTGTAATGTATCTTATCTTTTTAAATTGCAAGTTCTTCTTGCTGAGTCTATGTTCTCTCTCAGAATTCTAAACAAAGTTAAATCAAGGTCTAAACTTTACATCTTTGAGAGAATTTTTTGTTTAGGTGTTTTCAGCTTGTTTGTGGCATCACCACAGGTATATCTTGCTCTCTATAAATTCTGCTTGTTTTCTTATTTTTAATGCAATGTTTTGTTTCTCCAATATGTACTCCAAGGCACCAAAAAAGTTCTGTTGTGTGATTTTTTATCCATGAAAAGAGCTTCTTTAACATCCCATTGTGGCTAGCCTTCGAGTTCTTGTTTGGCTTAGTGGTTGAGATACTTTTGAACTTCTTTTTTAGGAACATCGTTTTACTCAGGTTGGAAATCTTTAATCTGTGATGTTCATGTCTCTATTACTTAGGCTGGAAAGGGTCTAATTTTATTTTTTCAATTTTCTCAATAAATTTTGGGCTTGTTAACAATGTGAGTTGTAGCCTGGTTATTCTTTCGTGGGTAGGAACTCATGTTAACAATTATATAATTTTTATCACTTCAAGAAATTTGTATTCCTATAAACCTTTGTTATATTACATATTTGCAAGCTTTTGAAAGTCATGATCTGTTTTCTATTGTCTATTTGGAGTTAATTGAGTTATATATACATATATATATATATGATTTTGACAACATAAAAAAATACTTTTTTTTAATTCTAATTTGTTTATTGTTTTAGATAAAAAAAAATGTCTACATAAAAACTTACTAATTGGCGTAAAAGGTCGCATCAGACAAACACAACTCCTACACCAGTAAATAGTTCCCTTCCTAGTACACCAATTAGTTCAAATGCAACTCCTTCCTTAAGTCCATGTCCTAATGAATTAGAAACATAGCTTGCAAAGAATCTTGAGGACATGCCTATAGATGTTGCAGTTGAGACCGATGGCAATACAAGTAGATTGACTTCCGTTGCATAGAACCATTTTAAAAGAATAAAAATTGGTGGTGTTTGGAGAGCATAGTGTATTTATTGTAAAAAGAATATTGGAGAAGAGACCAAAAATAGGACTAAACATCTATATAATCATTTTAGAGTTTGCAATTTGCGACCTGTTAGAGATATCAAGTAAAAAACAATAGCCAAACAATTACTTCAAATGGCCAAGTTCATATTGGCACATATTCTTTTGATCAAGACCATGCAAGAAAAGAGTTGGCCAATGTGATTATTCTGCATGAGTATCCTCTTACTATGGTTGAACATTTTGGTTTTAGAAGATTCCGTAATTCTCTTCAGCCTTTGTTTAAGGTGGTTTTTCGAAACACTATAAAGAAAGAAATTGTAAACATATGTGACTTCCAGAAGTCCAAAACAATGAAGAAGTTGGAAAATAATCGAAGTATAATGCCGTGAAAACCAATATGTGAACTTTTAGTAACCAAAAAAGAGGATTTATAGCAATCACTACACATTATATTGATGATTCTTGGAACTTACAAAGTCATATTGTGAGGTAATTTTATATTTTACTTTTCTTTACTATATGTGTTATAAAATGTTTATTTTAACTTCATATTGATCATGCACGTTTTGATTATTCTATGTTTTGATTTTTTGTTTTAGGTTTTTTATGTGCCTTGCCCACATACTTCAGAAGTACTTTGTAATGTCTTGATAAAATGCTTATTGGATTGGAATATTGATAGAAATGTGTCCACAATCACAGTTGATAATTGCAGTACTAATGATCAAATGATCAATATTATGTTGGAAAATCTTTCTAGTGATTCTCTCTTATTAGGTGGGAGATTTTTTCATATGCTTTGTTGTGCTCACATCTTTAATTTATCGCGAGGGATGGTTTAGATGTGATTGGAGATGGAATTGAGAGAATACGTGATAGTATAGCTTATTGGACAGCAACACCCAAAATGGAAGAAAAGTTTGAGAAGGCAACTCGCCAATTGGGCATTCTTTGTGGCAAAAAGTTGAGTCTTGATTGCAAAACTAGGTGGAACTCTACATGTTTGATGATTAGTACTGCAATGATTTATAAGGATGTTTTTGGTTGTTTAAAACAACGTAGTCACAATGTAAATGCTTGCTAAGTGAGAATGATTGAGAGATGGCGAGACAGATTTGTGAAAAATTGGAGTTGTTTCATAATGTCACGGAGTTGTTCTCCGGTACTAAATATCTTACATCAAATATGTATTTTCTTAAGATTTGTGAGATTAGGAAATCAATATCTAAGTGGCTCGTTTCTCCAAATGATGTAATCCATCAAATGGCATTGAAGATGGTTGAAAAGTTTGACAAGTATTGGAGTTTGATTCATGGGATTTTGGCAGTAGTAGCTGTATTAGATCCTAGGTTCAAGATTACATTAATGGAGTTCTATTTTCTACAAATTTATGGAGAGAGAAAACCTGCTACATATCAAATTAAGAGGGTTAAGATGATTTGTTCTGATCTTTTTGAATGAATATCAAAGCAAGTCAAATGGCAAGGAAACTTGTAATAATGGTTTCTCATCAGGTTCAGGTTCCTGTGTGACAGGGTATAATGATGGTGGAAAAAATGATTCTTTGTCTAGTTATGATTTGTTTGTTCAAGGCAAAATCTCGATTGCAATAGTTAAATTAGAATTGGACCAGTATTTTGAGGAGCCCGTTTTGCCTAGAATAAATGACTTAATCTACCCAAACAACGTCATTACATAATTAGATTTTAAAAAATCGAAAAACCCCAAGTTTTTTAATTAGCTTTTCAATTATAATTTGGGTTGACTGTGTAATTATATTTTTTTACCTTTCAACTTTTTAACTTTAATACCCGTCTTCTTAAAGTAAGGGTAAAGAAGAAATTTGATAGATATTATATGGAATTAAAATTATATATATATATAAATATATATGAAATATTTACTATTGAATGAAATATTTACTATTGAATGAAATATTTTTTTTAAAAAAAAAATGACACTTGCATCCAGGTATAGTTTTTTTTTTGTTTGTTGGTTGATTTAAAAAAAAAAAGGAAGGATAAACACATGGATGTCCAAGTGTAACTTACAAAATATGCAAGTATGCATGTTTTACAACTAAGAGAAAAAGAAGAATTGGTGGCAGTACGGTTTTTGATATAATTAGTTTTTTTGTTTGATTTTATTTTTCCTACCAAATCCCGTTTGGTTTCCTTCTTTCTTCAATTTAAACTACTCTATTTCCTTAAACACTTGGGGACTCAAAGAAATGTTGAAAGATTGAAATTTTGAAGAAGTTATGGGAGAATTTTAAAGAGATTCAAGGGAAGCTTTAAGAAAAACAAAAGGTGTTGACAATCAGCAATCGAGTGAAATTGCTGAAATGAGCAGGAAAGGCAATGAGGTGATCAGACGGGTAGTTTTAAGTGCTACAGGGTGAGTTAGATTTACTTTTAGTAATCAAAACCAATAAAAATATGGAATTATGATATTTGAATAAATGGGTGAAATAAAATAATTTAATGATATATTTTTTGTTATATATGGTAATTGATTTGGTTTCTTGATTATGGATTTAATAATATATTGAATATTAATTATACGAATAAATGAAAAATGTGTTGAAAAGTTATACTCAGAAAAATATGATTGAAAAGTTGATACGATATATGATGAAATAATTTAATGAATATGATAAAAATAATAATTTTGAGAAAGAGTTTGATAGCTAAATTGAATGCTTGAATGTATGCTTGTTTTCATATTATTCCTTATATGCATGAAATAAAATACCAATGAGATAGGTGGTCTGCTCGTTTCCATATTATTGTTCATATGCATAAAATAACAGACTGGGAAGGCAACCGGTCTAACTGAAAATAAAAGAACTCGGAAGGTAGTTGGTCTAGTTGAAAATAAGAGAACTGGGAAGGCAGCCGGTCTAGCTAAAAATAAAAGAACCGGGAAGAAAATTGGTCTAGCTGAAAATAAAAGAACAGGAAAGACAGTCAGTCTGACTTAAAATAAAAGAACCAGGAAGGCAGTCGGTCTAGCTAAAAATAAAAGAACCAAGAAGGATGTTGATCTAGCTGAAAATAAAAGAATCAGGAAGAAAGTCGGTCTAGCTGAAAATAAAATAACCGGAAAAGTAACCGGTCTAACTAAAAATAAAATAACCAGGAAGGCTGTCGATCTAGCTGAAATATGTCGACATGTGGGAAGATGTTCCCAAATGATAATATGAAATGATCTGATGAGAAAGAAAGAAAGATAATTTAAATTCATACATTGCATTTGTTTTAAATATTAATTATTATTGATTGAGATACTAGAATATCAACCATGATTGTGGAACTATTGATAGGCTAATGAGTCTCACAGAGAGACAAATATGATGAGAAAAAAATATGAAAGTATGACATGATAAAAATTATTTGATTGATTAATTATATGTTTTAAACCTCATAACGAGGTAAATAATGATGTTGAATAGAAAATCTATAGATGATTATATATATGATTGAAAGATTGATATGTTTGATGATTAATTTAAGAAGAGATTGTATAATGGTTGGAATTATGATATGAGTAGTGATAACAGAATGTTGTTATTGAATTATATGAGAAAAATAGATGAATGAATATTGGAAGATTATTATAAGATGTGACTAGAAGTATACAATCAAATACTTCTAGTAAATTTAATTCACTGAGCTTGTGAAGCTCACTCCTCATTGTTAAATAATTTTAGGAAGCGGGTAGGACAAATAGATTGGTGAGCTAAGATTCAGACTGATTCATTATCTGTAAGCCACGTGGTCCACATCCTCAGACTAATGGAAAAAAAAATATTTGTAAATATTCATACATCATATGTTGTATATATTATTTCAATTGAAATTTTAATAATGTAATTCCCCTATGGAGGGTTGAGGATTGATGTATAGATATATATACATTCAGTTGATGCACTTTTTTATATCGTTGCATATATGTGTCGTACTGGGATTTCAAAACGTGACGACACCATCTCGGGGATAACCAACCCGAGATGGGTCGTTACAATTTTGGTATCAAAGCATTAGGCTTTATGATTCTGTAGACTGCATAAAAATTTAAAGAAGTGTAAGATTTAAATAAACTACAGTTTAATTCAGAGTCCGAGGATGACACGTGGACGTGCTAGAGCTATAGGTAGAGTTCTGACCAGAGAGGGCGTGGTAGGCTCCCAATTTTTAGATAAGCTGAGGTTAAAATGGAAGTTGAGTCTGAGTCTATGGTTCCTAGAAGAGAAGGTGTTGATAGTATAATTGATACTAATAGGAGTGTGAAAGAATTTGGAGTTGAAAGAGATGAGCTAAGAGAAGCTCTTGCTCATTCTATTAAGAAAATGAATGTAACAGATGATAGAGTTGATAGTCTATAGCATAGACTTGATGAACAGGCTAAAGCGGTACCTGAGATTGTTATAAATCTAGTAATGGTAGACGTTCAGAAGGGGAAAGGTGAGTTTATGAAATACAGGGAGATTGTTTTGTTAGATATATTAAGTAATGTTCTGTTGTTTAAAAGATCTATGAATCCTTTTGAGCCTGAGCTATGGGTGAAATATGTAGAGAGATTATTTGGTATTTTACCAGTGATCGACAGGCAGAGGGTCGCCTTTGCTTCGTTTAAGTTAGAAGGAGAAGCTTTAGAATGGTGAGAGGATACTCTTCCCAGGATAAGTGTATATGTTGATAGATCCTTAACTTGGAGGAGGTTTAAAAAGGCTTGTTCTTTTATAAATATTGCTCATATACTTTCAGATCTCAACAAAAGAGAGATTTCATTTATTTGACGTAAAATATGTTGAATGTGGCTCAGTATGATAGCATATTTGTGGCATTGTCAAGGTTTGTATCGAAAATGGTAGACATAAAGGAGAAGAAGTGTAAGAGGTTCCTAGATGGATTATATTTTGAGATTAGATCGAAACTATCTTACATGAGGCATATTAATTATGTTAGGTTGGCGAATATAGAACTTCAGATTGATAAGGATGTGATGGAATTTAAAGGTATGAGGGATTGGCTGAAGAGATCTAGATTTGAAGAACCCAGAGGTGGTACCAATATCAGTGTACAGGGTGGAAGACTAACCCAGAGGGCACATTCCTTATCACAAGAAATTTTAATACAGAGTTAGAAGCAAGTAAGACCTGTTGCTTTTGTAGCTCAGAGTAATATTGGTGGGACCCATAGATTTGGGAGATACGCTATGAGAACTGGAAGTTATGGTTGAAGTGGAAATATACCACCCAGGGGAGGTGGTAGTGTTGTATCTGATAGAAATAGCAGAACATGTTACAAGTGTAATCAGATAGGATATTTATCTCATAATTGTCTTACCTTGCTGTGTTTTGTTTGTGGATAGGGTGGACATATCAGTGTGGATTGTCCATTGAGGAGATCAACTGAGATGATGAATGTTGAAGGTATTGGGAAAGGATATTTAGAGAGAAAAATTGGATCTGGAAGTATTCGGGGTAGAGCTTCCAATAGAGAAACAATTGCTGAGAGATAACATGGTAGTCCAACGCAGCCCAGAGAAAGTAGAGTATATGCACTGACCCAACAGGATGCTTAAGCAACTCCTGACGTCATGATGGGTACAATATCTATTCTTGATGGACTTACTAAATTATTGATTGATCCTAGTACAACTCATTCTTTTGCATCCAATACTTTTATGAGATCCACTGATGCATATGATAGTTCTTTTATTGATAATATTGTTGTTGAGGTTCTTACTAGGGATAGAGTTGTGATAAAAAAAAATTATTATCGGGGTTGTGTGATTCATATAAGTGATAGATAATTTGAAGTGGATTTATTATCTCTGAATATGATTGATTTTAACTTGATATTGGAGATGGATTAGTTGTCTGCATATCATGCATGGGTTGATTATTTTAGGAAGAATGTAGAGTTTAAAAAATTCCTAGACATGAGAAGTTTAGCTTTCAGGGAGAACGTAAGATACTTTCCAGTAATCTTATTTTTGTCTTGAATGCTAGTAAGTGGCTGAGAAAAAGTTGTGAGGGGTATTTAGCATATATGGTGGATCCTAGTAAGGAGGATAGAAAGTTAGAAGAAATCTCAATGGTGAGAGATTATTCAAATATATTTCTTGATGAGTTGTCTCATTTGCCTCCAAGCAGGGAGATTAAATTTTTCATTGATGTGATACCAGGTTCATCACATATATTTATAGCACCCTACAGAATGACACATGCTGAGTTAAGAGATTTGAAAGTTTACCTTCAAGAATTGTTAGATAAAAATTTATTCGACTAAGTGTGTCACTATAGGGAGCCCTGATGTGCAAATTTTAAATGCTCGCAAGTGTACAAATCACAAATAGTATTGCGATGAGTTTACTCTCGAGGTCAATCTCTCAAGGAATTGCAGTGGTTTAAATCCTAAATTACTTTCTCAAAATTACTAAAACAAACTCTGAAATTAAATCCTAAACACTCTAATTAAAAGATTAGTGAAGGAAAAATTGAAATAAAAAAATTAAATAAATTAAACAAAATGAATTATGAAGAGATGAGTATAATCAATGAGAACAATTGGGAGTTTAGCTTGTTATCCAATCATGAATTGGAACATTTGGTAAATATAACGAATTAATCAACCTCCAAGATTATTGGTATTTCCGCTAAGACTAGAGAATGCCATTGATCGTGTTTATTCTCAATTTATAACTAATTAATTAAATCACATGGATCGTGTTCATCAATTAATTAGTTAAATTAAGTATAAAGAAAACGCAACCACCTAAATCACAATTTGATTTGAATCCTGATTTAAATTCCTATTCAAGAAAGCTTAATTAGGTCTAGATGATTTGTCCTCAACCTAATCTCGAATATTAACCTTGACTATCAATAATAGATGGTCAATCCATAAGCAATAATCAAAGGTATGAATGATATTGAATAAGAAATAATCTAGAAAATTTCATAAAACTAAATCCACCAAAATATCCAAAACAACCAAGGCAGCTAAGCCAAACGCCCAACAATGTGTTCAGCCGCTCATGTTTAAATCCCAATCACATAATTTAAATACTAGGGTTACAAGCATATTGAAGGAAAAAAGGAGCAAAGATAGAATTTCTTTTCAAATTACAAGATGAATCCTCAAAGTCTTGAAGCGATTGCTCGTCGTCTTCAATCTTTTAATAAGCCGTCTTGATGAAAGAAACTGTCTCCTCCTTCAATATCTCAAAACTCCTCTTGATAATATCTCTCCAAGAATTATCGTCATCTCCCACCTTCTCTGAGTCTAAAAATTCGTATATATAGCTGTATGGAGACGGCTTTGTAGACAGAAAAGTCGTCCTAGGGTTTCTGTTTAGGCCGTGTGCTTCTGCTGCTGTTCAGGCCATGTGTTTACTGCTATCCAGAACTGGTCCGGTTGTGCTACTATCCAGCCCGTGAAAATCCTAAAAAATATTAGAATTTAATAGCTCATTCACTTCTACCACGCTGAAATCACGCACAGCTTGATCTTTGTCTACTAAAACTGCCATAACTTTCTCTAGAAAAATCATATTTATGATTCGTAAAATTCCCCAAAAAATAGACATCTGGATCTTTTCAAAAACATATCTTATCTCCTAGTTCTTCCTGAATCAATACAATTTAATCCGCAAAAATCACTTCTGCCACGCTGAAATCAGCCTGACATTTGTCTACTAAAACTGCCATAACTTTCTCTAGAAAAATCATATTTATGAGCCATAAAATTCTCCAAAAAATAGATATATAGATCTTTCCAAAAATATTTGGCTCATCTCTTGGTTCTTGCTAAATCAATACAGTTTAATCCGTAAAAATAACTGATCTATACGGGCAATTCTGGCAATTTAGTTAAACTCCTTTCCAAGTGCTTGTGAACCTATAAAACAATGAAAAATAACTCGAAGTAACAAATTCCTAAGCTAAACATATAAATAAATACTTGAAAAACATACAAAATACTAGGACAAATATTCGTTCATCAAGCCCTTGTATTATTTGTGAAGAAGAAAGATAGAATGATGATGTTGTGTATAGACTACAACAGCCGAATAAGATCACCATTAAGAAAAAATATTTTTTACCTATGATAGATGATTTATTTGAACAGTTACAGAAAGCAAAGGTGCTTACTAAGATAGACTTGAGGTCAGGTTATCATCAAGTTATCATCAGTTATGGTCACTATGAGTTTCTTTTGATACTATTTAGGTTGACTTATGCTCCAACTTCATTCATGGACTTGATGAATAGAGTGTTTAAACTATATCTTAACAAGTTTATGGTTGTATTTATTGATGACATTCTAGTATATTCTAAGAATGAAGAACAATGTGTAAGGAATTTAGAAATGGTGTTGGAGATTATGCGGAGTGGGAGATTGTATGCTAAATTTTCTAAATGTGAATTTTGGCAGAATGAAATAACTTTCTTAAGCATATAGTATCTGGAGATGGTATATTAATTGATCCATAGAAGGTAGAGGTAGTGTTGAGTTGGGAGAGACAAACTAATATGACTAAGAATATAAGCTTTGTGGGATTGGTTGGTTATTACAGAAGATTCATTCAAAACTTTTCTATGATTGTTACACCTTTGACTAGATTGACCAGGAAAGATGTGAAGTTTGTATGGTCTAAGGAGTATGAGAATAGTTTTTAGTTGTTAAAGGAGAAATTAACTACTACTATAGTAATAGTGCGTTCTTCTAGTGATGAAGGATTTGTTGTGCGTAGTGATGCTTCACATCAAGGGTTGGGATGTGTGTTGATGCAACATGAGAAGGTAGTGGCATATGCTTCTAGGTAATAGAAGAATCGTGAAAGAAAATACCTGACCCATAACTTAGAGTTGGCTGTCATAGTGTTTGGTTTGAAGATTTGGAGATGTTATTTGTATAAAGTCACTTATGAGATATTTACTGACCATAAGAGTTTAATATAATTAAATACCCAGAGAGGGTTGAATTTTAGACAGAGGCATTGAAGGAGTTGAATAGTGATTATGATTGTATGATACATTACCATCTAGGGAAAGTGAATGTGGTATCTAATGCATTGAGTAGAAAATCTACAGAAATATTAGCTGCTATAGAGAGACATGATGTGAATCTGATAGCAGAATTGAGAGAGATGATAATGAACTTGAATATTAGTGATAGATGAATATTATTGGAAAACATTATTGTACAGTCATCCATTGTAGAACGCTTATTAGAAATGCAAGGTAGAGATGAGGAGATAGAGAAGATTAAGCAAGCAGGAAATGCTTAGTAGAAAGCAATATGAGTTCAAAAGTAGAAATGATGGTATTTTGGTATTGGAACATAGGATTTGTGTTTGATAGGTACTTAAATATTCATATTTAAGCCCCCTTATTTACATTTATTAGATCCTTAGTTATGTTAATTTAGTTAATTTTACTTCATTTGTGTGTTTCACATGTGTTTATAGGGTCTTGGAAGAAAATAAGCAGTTTTGGCACTTAAAGGAAGAAACCTGGAATTCCTGGAGCAGCCTATGGACAAAATGCGATCGATCGCACAATGCAATACGATCAAGCGCACACTGCGATCAAGCGCAAGACGCGTGCGATCGAGCGCACATGTACGGGCGTAAACAGTAAACTGCAGAACCCTATTTTGGAAATAACCCTATTTTAGAAATAACCCTATTTTGGAAATAACCTTATTTTGGAAATAAAGGAGTTTTGTGTTTTAGGAAAGTTTAGGAACTCATGAGCCTTCTAGGACTACTCAAGCCCTATAAATACACCTGTAAAGCACACACAACACATAACACAACTTAGAGAACACTTCTTTTATCTTTTGTTTTTAGCTTGGAGAATGAGACCATCGAGAGGAATTGACGACTCTTCTCTCGGGTTTCTTCTTTCCTTTATTTTTATTATGTGTACTTAACTTTTAGTAAGGACTTGGTTGAAGCCCTAATTATGTTTATTCAATAATTAGTATTGGCACCGTTGCGATATTTATGTTGTGTTGCTTAACTTGATTAATACTTACTTTTATTTAAATTCCTCATATGTATATGTCTGATCAATATGTGCATGTGGTATGCATTTATTAGTTAGATCAATTTGGATGACCGAGTCCTGGGTCTGACATTAGTAACAAAAGATATCCATACCGGATTCTTGGGTTAATCAACATGGAAAACCGAGAGTAGATACCATGCCCTAGGTCCCGTGTAGTTGTCGATTTCCACATATCCTATGCTCTCTTAAGTAACAACTCAGCATACACCAGGTTGAATCCCTTGAGAGAAAAAAGAGTTAGAGTATATACCATGCCTAACTCGTTGCTTAGGGAGATCAATAGCTTAAGGAGTAGATACCATGCCCTTACGTTGACAACCATTAGGTGTTCATGACATGAGTAAAGCATTGGCATACTATTTTGTTGTGGTAGCATAATTAGCGGTGGATATCAAGTCCCTACGCCGTTATCTTTATTATTTTATCTTTATCAATATCAACTCTTTTATTATTTCTATCTTTTTACATTAAGAATATAATTCTAAAACGAAATTCACCAATCCCTATGGAGATGATCTTGCTTTCGCACACTATACTACTAAGTTGACCTTGTGCACTTGCAAGTAAAACGAGTGCGATTATTTACTTATTTATTTAGGTATATTTTCGCTCAACAGTGTTCCCAATGATGCTGAGTTGAGAAATGAGATATTGAGAAAAGTGCATGATGATGTATATTTGATGTAATCGAGTGATAATAAGATGTATAGAGGATTAAGATAGAATTATGGGTGGTCAGGATTGAAGAGGTATGTAGCTGAATATATTTTTAGATGTTTAGTTTTTAAGCAAGTGAAATTAGAGAATAAACATCCATGAAGCTTATTACAGTCTCTTCTTGTGCTTGAATGACCATAGAAAAATGTGAGTATGAATTTTATTTCTAGATTTTCCCATACCCCGAAAGGTCATGATACAGTGTGAGTGATAGTAGATAGATTTTCTAGGTCATCAAAAATTCTTCCAAGTAAAACTAATTAGAGTACCATTAAGCATAGTGTCAAATAGAGATGCTAGATTTACATCTTGGTTTTGGAGAGGCTTTCAAAAAGTCACGGGTATGCAGTTACAATTTAGTATAGCTTTTTATCCTAAAACAGATGGGTGGACAGAGAGAATTATCATAATACTAGAAGATATGCTGAGGGCAAGTGTATTGAGTTTCTTAGTGAGCTGGGATGGTTATTTAACTTTGATCGAGTTTGTATACAATAATCAATATCAAACTAGTATTGGGATGGCACCATTTGAGGCTTTATATGGTAGAAGGTGCAGAACTCCAGTATGTTGGGAAGAAGTTGGAGAGAGAAAGATATTTGGTTAAACAAACTATTGAGTTAACAACTGAAATGATCAAATTGATTGGAGAAATCGTTAAAGTAGCACAGACCAAACAAAAGAGTTATGCTGACAACAAGAGGAGACTTCTTGAGTTTCAAGTAGGGGATTGGGTATATTTGAAGATATCTCCATGGGAAGGTGTATTGAGATTGAAGAAGAAATGAAAGTTGAGTCCGAGATTTGTGGAACCTTATGAAATTATTGAAAGAATTGGGCTATTAGCATCTAGACTAGACTTACCTCCAAAGTTAAAGCAATTGCATAATATATTTCATGTTTCACTTTTGAGAAAGTATTTACATGATGAATCCCATAGTATTCTGAATCAAGTTGTAGAATTTCAGGAAGATTTGACTTTTATGCAAGTACCAGTCAGAATTATAGATAGAAAGGAACAAGTCTTGCGTAATAAAGTTATTCCTTTGATTCAAATGTTATGGCAAAACAAAGATGTTGAAAAAATTACATGGGAACATGAGGCAATAATGAGGAAAGAGTACCCCCAACTTTTTCATGAGTTATGTAAGAAAATTTTAAAGACGAAATTTTTATAAGGTGGGTAGAATTGTAATACCCATCTTCTTAAAGTAAAGGTAAAGATGTAATTTGATAGATATTACTTGGAATTAAAATAATATATATGAAAGATTTACTATTGAATGAAATAATCCTTTTAAAAAATGGAGGGGGTCATTTGTGGATTATAAGAAGAAAAAAATGGAAGGATAAACACCTGGATGTCCAGGTGTAACTTACAAAACATGCAAGTATGCATGTTTTACAACTAAGAGAAAAAGAAGAATTGGTGGCAATACTGTTTTTGATATAATTAGTTTTTTTCTCCTACCAAATCCCGTTTGGTTTCCTTCTTTCTTACTGGTCTAGCTAAAACATGTCGATATATGGGAGGACGTTCCCAAATGATAATATGAAATGATCTGATAAGAAAGAAAGAAAGATAATTTAAATTCATGCATTGAATTTGTTTTAAATATTGATTATTATTGATTGAGATGTTAGAACATCAACCTTGATTGTGGAATTATTGATAGACAAATGAGTCTCACAGAGAGACATATTTGATGAGAAAGAAATATGAAAGTATGACATGATAAAAATTATTTGATTGATTAATTATATGATGTAAAGCTTATAACGAGGTAAATAATGATGTTGAATTGAAAATCTAGAGATGATTAAATATATAATTGAAAGATTGATATGTTTGATGATTAATTTAATAATAGATTGTATAATGGTTAGAATTATAATATGAGTAGTGATAACAAAATGTTGTTATTGAATTATATGAGAAAAATAGATAAATGAATATTAGAAGATTATTAGAAACGATTGAATTATAAGATGTGACTGGAAGTATATAATCGAGTACTTCTAGTAAATTTAATTCACTGAGCTTGTGAAGCTCACTCCTCATTGTTAAATAATTTCAAGATGCGGGCAAGACAAATAAATTGGTGAGCTGAGATTCAAACTAAGTCATTATTTGTAAGTCACGGGGTCCACATCCTCAGACTAATGGGAAAAATATTTGTAAATTTCCATGCGTTATATGTTGTATATATTATTTCAGTTAGAATTTTAATAATGTAACTCTCATGTTGAAGGTTGATGATTGATGTGTATATATATATATATATATATATATATATTCAGTTGATGTATTTATACTGTTGCATATATGTGTCGTGCTGGGATTTCAAAATGTGACGATACCGTCTCGGGAGTGGCCAACCCGAGATGCATCGTTACATTAACATTCATAACTCTCTTAGCTTGTCTAATGCATGCATCTACTGGTCCTTTTTATTTTTACAATTATAAGTTTATTTTAATACCTCTTTTATCAAACACATTCTATTCATTCAAAATCTTAAGTTATATTATTTAATACTAAATATATATTTTTAAAAATCAAATTATAATCTAATATTAATTAAGTGATAACAATACAAATAAGAATTATAAAATCATCAAACTAACATATTCAAATAACTATGAGACATAAATTTTAAAAGTTCAAACATTTGAAAACGCACTCACAAAAAAAAAAAAAACATTCTACACAAATTTAAATCTTTAGATAGTAATACTAATAACTAATCAATGCATTTCAGAATTTCTCATAAGACTAAAAGAACAAAACAAATATGAATTCAAATTTTATAATTAAATTTGGACTCATGAGTTACGATTGAGTTAGGGTTGAAAAATATCGAATATAAACTTTAAAGCGTGTTTGGATGAGGATAATTGGAGTGAATTAAATGGAATGTAAGGGAGGTTTTGTGACCTATTATTTGGGAGTCTTTTTTAAGGATGGTCATGTAATTAATGCAGGATATCTTGAAAACCTCATGTTACCTCCTAAACACCACTTTTGAAGTTTCCCCTGTTTAGAGATTTTTATAGGTAAGATAACCCTTATTTATTCATTTTTATTCAAAATATCATAACTAATTTTATTCAATTATTTTATAATTATAGTTAAGGGAATTTATATAACTTTTTATTCTAACTTAATTGTTCCTTTTTTTCCATCCTCCATCCAAATAAAAAAGATATTACAGTACTCTTTTGTCTATTCATTTTCTTTTTAATTATAACATTCAAATATAGGAATGTTACTTACCTCTGTAATTTTCAAACATACTGTAATTTGAACAAGTTAATTTGATCCAATTCAAACCGATTCAAAATTTGAACAATCGACATAGGGTATAATTTAAACAAATTAATTCGGTCCAACTCAAACCAATTCAAAATTTGAACGACTTTACCATATAAAAAGTGCTTTATATGAAAATGAATGATCATTTGCTTTATAAACCGCGAGCTATCCCGATTCCTTGATATGAGATGGAAAATTCTCTATTCTTATTTGTACCACAATTATAAAACTTTTTCAATATACAATTCCCTAATCACATTAGTATGAGGTCCAAGTATCGATGAGCAAGTAACTGAACAATATAAGGAGAAATCTTAAACTTGTCTTGTTGTGCATGCAATGGTTTAATAGTTTTAATATTTATGTGCTTACAATTACTTCTATTAAGTATTTGTAATTAATAATATAAAACTTAATTTTAAAATCTTAAAGTAGATTTGTGCGTGAAATCACAACTAATCATTTTTTGTTTCTAATCGATCTTGAATCATCTAAAACACTTAGCATATACAAAAATACTTAGTTAAATTAGGTTTAAAATTAATATTTTAGATCTGTTCAAAACTATTTTGGTTATTTTGAAAAACTTTCTTGATAATGTTAGAATAGGTTTGAGAATCAAACAATAATTTTACCAGTGAAGTTTTTAAAAATTATCATCTAAACATTGATTTTAAACCCAGTCTATTATGTATTTGTTACTTCTATTAAGTATTTGTTATTAATAATCTAAAACCTAAATTTAAAAATCTTAAAGTGGATTTGTGCGTGAAATCACGATTGATCATTTTTTGTTCCTAATCGATCCATGAATCATCTAAAACACTTAGGATATACAAAAATACTTAGTTAGATCGGGTTTAAAACTAATATTTTAAATATGTTTGAAACTATATTGGTAATTTTGAAAAACTTTACTGGTAATGTCAGTATAGGTGTGAGATCCAAACAATAATTTTACAAGTGAAAGTTTTTAAAATTATCAAAAAAGTTTCGAATGGATCTAAAATATTGATTTTAAACCCGATTTATCAAGTATTTGTTACTTCTATTAAGTATTTGTTATTAATAATATAAAACCTAAATTTAAAAATCTTAAGGTAGATTTCTACGTGAAATCAGACTACTCACTTTTTTATCCTGATCGATCACAAATCATCTAAAACATTTAGGATATACAAAAAATATTGATTAGATTAGATCTACAACTAATATTTTAGATATGTTCAAACTATATTGGTAATTTTGAAAAACTTTACTGTTAATATCGTGTAAATAATAATTTTACCAGTGAAGTTTTTTAAAATTATCAATAGAATTTCAAATGGATGTAAAATATTGATTTTAAACATGATCTATTAAGTATTTGTTATAAATAATATAAAACTTAAATTTAAAAATCTTAAAGTAGATTTGTGCGTGAAATCATGACTGTTCATTTTTTTATCCTAATAGGTCTCACGAATCATCTAAAACATTTAGGATATACAAATTATTTTTGACTGGATTGGATTTAAAATTAATGTTTTAAATCAGTCTGAAATTATAATAGTAATTTTAAGAAATTTTACTAATAACATCAGTATAAGTGTGAAACTCAAACAATAATGCTACTAATAAAAAAAATTAATTATCAATATTTAAATCCAATCTTACCAATAATTCCTCGAGAAAATACACTTTTTAAGATACAGAAAAATAAAAAAAAAAAATTGGCTCTGGTAGTTTCCAGAACAATGTAGAAGTTTGTTCAGATAAAATATTCAACTTGAAAGCAAATAAAATAAAATAATCTTTATATTATTTAATTATTTTTGTATCAAAATAATTGCAACTTGTCTGACAGTGTTCACGAATCAAATCTTCCCACCCACCTGTTTTAGTCACATTCTCCAAAGTAGAGTACCTGCCACCTCGTTGCCACGTATGAACTCAATATAGTATTGTGCCATACCTATGATTTATGAATTTATTACATGTTTATTTTATTTTATCTATGAAGATTATTTTTAAGTCAATGGAATAGAATTATCAAAAAAAAAAAAAAATCTCTTTGATGATCATTTTCTTTTCTTCCTTGGTCTTTGCCAATCAATGCATCGATATGCGTCTTTCTGACTGAAATGTAGCCAAAGACGAGCATAAAAGGGCTAAAGGATAAGCTTAAGTTCTATATATGCATAAGTAATTGGGAACCTTCTCTGTATGTGGTCCTAAGAGTTAAAATAAGAGTTATAAAATAGTATTTTTATTGATATTGGCCTATAAAGTAAGTAGATATTTATAATGGAAACAATACTTCAATTATAGACAATGTGACCAAAATTATGCAATCTAATAGAAATAAAACATGTGGTCAATTAGTAATTTTCAAATGATGAAGTGATTCGAATTGACTGCAATGACATACGCGTAATCATATTTTTTGATATAATGATGTGATGATTTAAGAGGGAGTCATCCCTAACATACAAAGGACCATCTTTGTGAGCTCGAGATGCAAATGTCTCGTCTGTACAGTCTTACACTTCAAAGAGTCAGACAAACGAGAATACCAACGCTTACATTAAGGGGTTTCCACCCTTGAGGAGGTAAGAGAGGCAAGAATGAGAAACCAAACTAAATCAAACCAGATAAAAGAAAAAAGGGAAGGCTCAAACACAATCATACATGTGAACGTTTCTGAATAAGGGTAGAAATCAAAGGGAATCCAAAGTACAAGGAAAAAACATCTGAAGAACAAAGAGAACTAATCTAGTCCTCCATCTCCTCCTCTCAAAAATATTTTCACCTCGCATACTTTCTTCATTCACCTCAAAGAGCGTGTTTGTTGACTTAATCATTGGAGTGTTCTTTTCGGAATACAAAAATTATGGGAGACTTCTTTTATTGGAGAACGCACACTTTCAATACGAAGTTCTCTTGTCCAAAACTCTTTCTTTTGATATGGTTGATTCTCCGAATACCAATCACATAGTTTCTTGGAACAGATGAGGTAGCAGCTTTGTTGTTTGGGATCCTCATTATAGTAACCGAAAAACCGAATAATCAAACCGATAATTTTTTTCTATTCGATTCATTTTGGTTATTTGGAAGTACCAAACCGAGGTATTATCCTGTAAAAGGCAACTCATATGGAAAGGGTTGACATTTTGCTTTATGAACCATAATAGCAAGATGAAAAGTTTTTATTTTTTTATTTATACCATAATAGCAAGAAAAAAATTTCAATACACAATTCCTAAATCACCTTAGTGTAAAGTCCAAGTATCACTCGGTAATTACCTGAACAATATATTTGAAAGAAAATATAAATAAAAGATTATATTGTTCTATAAAAATATAATATTACGAGTATTTCGGTTCATTTAACTATTAAGTAAAAAGATTTCGTAAAAGCATCAATCAATAATTATTATTAATTTTTTAGTTATAACATCCAAATATGAGGATGGTTAACTACCCATTTTACCTTATTTTCTATTACTTTCAATTTTATTTGAACAGAAGGTAGACCCCTTGATTTATAATTGCGCTGTTGAGCGGGCACTATTTTGCCTTGGAAAAAGCATCTCGTATGGAAGGAATGGAACCCTTGATTTATAAACCGTGAGCTCTCTCGATTCCTCATCAATGTGGAAAGAAAAATTAACTTTCTTTATTTATACCACAACTAGAAAAAAATTTCAATATACAATTCCCTAATCACATTGGCGTGAGGTCCAAGTATCACTCAACAATTAACCGAACAATATAGTTGAAAGAAAAATAAATAAAAAATTGTATTGCTCTATAAAAAAAATACTACTACGTACAAAGGATATTGGATTTCTATTAAAACAAAAGGATATTGGATCTTAGTGATTACTTTCTATTTTTTATTCTAATTAAATATTAGTGGCGATGATGGCAAAAAAAAATGAAGAAGGTTCTTGGTTTTTAATGGCCTTTAACAGGGTATTACTCGAGATCAGACTGAATGGAATGTTTCTTTCAAGTTTGAAGTATTCAGACATATATAAAAAAAGTCTCCTGTTGATGCCGTATATTGTTTGGTGCTGACGTGATTGGTGAGCTGGTGTGGGCTGGGATCCGCGTGGCTTGTGACCTGGGCTCGGCTTAGAGGGTGATTCGGCCTGGGTCCTGCATAAGTGACAAGTACAAATTGAAGGCCCTCGGAAGGAAGGGAGGGGGAGACCTCCGAAGGCGCTCCGATGCTTAAGTTAGCATAAATTCAAGGGAGAAGTCGCGGGTTCAAGAGAGGAACCGAGGACTCTTTATAAAATTAAATGAGGTGTGTGTGCGTCAACCTTAATCCCCCCCCTCCGGTTATGTCCATACCTTGGCCTATTTATAGTCGTCTGCTGGTGGAGAGGATATGATTGCGAGCCTAGGAGAGGGGACATCGTAGGGCGGCCGTAGGGTGGCGGGCGGTCATAGGGTTGTGGAGTGGCTAGTCCCTGTAGGGTGGCTAGTGGTGATAGGGGAGATCTTGGTGTAGGTTGGCTGGGTCATTCTTCGCGGGTTTGGGGATTCTTGCTGGGCCGTGGAGCATACTTGATTGTTTGTCCGGGCCGGGGTGTTCTTTGAGTCAGCTGGGCTGGGTCACCCTTCCGGGGGTCCGAACTTATCTGGGCCGCAGGTTTGAGCCGGGTCTGGTGTTTGCTTGGGCCAGAACAAGCCTGCCGGGTCTGGTGTTTGTTTGGGCCTTTGTGTCTGTTTAAGCCAGTGTTTTTTAGGCCCTATCACAGGCCCCCCACTTCCTGGAGTTCATTTATGTGTTCCGGGAAGTATTTCTTGGGCCGGGCTGCTCATGGAAGTTGAGTGAGCTCGCCTGTGGATCGTCATTTTATGGGAGGCGAAAAGTTTCAGGGGATGACGAAGAGCCTTCTCCGGATCGCGAGGTCAATCAGTGGTTTAAGTGTTGCTCCTTGGGAATCGGACCGTCATTCTCGGAAGGTAGGAAACTGCCTGGAGAAGCGAAGAGTCTTCTCGAAAATCGTGGGTTTGTTTCGTTTTCCGTTTCTAGTATTTATTGTTTCGCGAAGTGTGTTTCCTCGCCTTATAAATAGGGTCCTCTGGCACTCTTTGTTTCAAACAGAAAAGTGTGGTTTCTGAAATGAGGAGAGAAAAGTATTTTCTGAGGATAGCCATCACGACGCTTTAATTGAGGTTCGGGTTTCTTCCTGACTCCGAATGGGGACACGGGCTTCTTTCAGACTCCGAAGGGAATGGAGAGAGGAGAGTGCCGTGTCTCTAGATGGTGGGAGTCCCTCATGCCCTGGCTTACGAGGAACGGAAAAAGAAGAGGGGCGTGGCTGCAAACTCCTAGAAAGTTGAGAGTAAGGCTGCAGCTTCTCTTCCGGCGGTTCTTCTGGTGGCAGCAAGATAAGGGGAAATGCTGTCACCCTTTTCTTGCAAGCTGGCGAGGGTTTTCTTGAACCTGAGGCTGATCATAGACCACACTTTCAGTCTCAGGTTTGGCCCACGAAGTTTTAGGGTTCGTGCCGGGAGCTCTTCAGTCTTAAGTGGGTGAAGAAGTTCGTGACCGGTGCTACCTGGAACTTTTTGGTTTTCATTATCTTCTTTGTACTTCGAGGCCGTTAGGGTCCTCTTTTATTTGTACTTCGAGGTCATTAGTTGTAAATGGTTGTAATCCATTAACATCAATAAATTACCCCTTTTTAAATATTTGTGTTTTCGTATGAACTTCTTTCTCTTGATACTTGTTTAAATTTGATGGCAAACTTAACAGAACGAAAAGGGGGGGTCCAAAGCCCCCGTACTTGGAGATTCTACCAAGCGTTGACGGGGCTCGGATTTTCTGGAGAAATTTGTCGAGCGTGAGCAGAGCAGCTCATACACTCGGACTTATTTGGAGATTCGACCGAGCGTTGACAGGGCTCGGATTTCCTAGAGAAATTTGCAGAGCGTGAGCAGGGCAGCTCATACGCAGGGACTTATTTGGAGATTCGACCGAGCGTTGACGGGGCTCGGATTTCCTGGAGAAATTTGTCGAGCATGAGTAGGGCAGCTTATACGCTCGGACTTATTTGGAGATTCGACCGAGCGTTGACGGGGCTCGAATTTCCTGGAGAAATTTGCTGAGCGTGAGCAGGGCAGCTCATATGCTCGGACTTTTTTGGAGATTCGACCGAGTGTTGACGGGGCTCGGATTTTCTGGAGAAATTTGCTTAGCGTGAGCAGAGCAGCTCATACGCTCGGACTTATTTGGAGATTCGACTGAGTGTTAATAGGGCTCGGATTTCCTGGAGAAATTTACCGAGAGTGAGCAGAGCAGCTCATACGCTCGGACTTATTTGGAGATTCGACCGAGTGTTGACGGGGCTTAGATTTCTTGGAGAAATTTGCCGAGCGTGAGCAGAGCAGCTCATACACTCTGACTTATTTGGAGATTCGACTGAGTGTTGATAGGGCTCGGATTTCCTGGAGAAATTTGTCGAGCGTGAGTAGAGCAGCTCATACGCTCGGACTTTTTTGGAGATTCGACCGAGCGTTGATGGGGCTCGGATTTCTTGGAGAAATTTACCGAGCGTGAGCAGAACAGCTCATACGCTCGGACTTATTTAGAGATTTAACCGAGTGTTAACGGGGCTGGTTTCGTCTATTGGCGTCCGGGCCGTTGTTCGATAAGCCCAAAGGATGTTGTGGAGCTATTCTACCCAACGATTATCCGTCTCGTTGAGTCTCTTCCTGATTCCTTGGAGGAGCATCCTGTTGGTTACTTCAGCCTGGCCATTGGCTTGCGGGTACCCCACAGAGGAGAACCGATGGTCAATATGGAGATCGTCGCAAAATGTTTTGAATCGGGAGCTGTCGAACTGCTTCCCATTGTCGGTGATCAGCACACGAGGGATCCCGAAGCGGCATACTATCGACTTCCAGACGAAGTTCCTGGTTTGGTGATCCGTGATGCTTGCCAATGGCTCGGCTTCGACCCATTTGGTGAAGTAGTCAATGGCCACGATGAGGTGCTTCTTCTTCCCAACGGACGTTGGGAATGGGCCCAGGAGATCTATCCCCCACATGGCGAAGGGGAGGGGACTAGTGATGGAGACGAGGGGGTTAGCAGGTCGATACGATGTTGGAGACCATCGCTGACAATTTTCACATTTCTTGACCAAATTTGTCGCGTCTTCTTTTACCGTGGGCCAGTAGTACCTCTGGCGGAGGATTTTGAAGGATAAGGCCCGAGCCCTAAGGTGGTTTCCGCATATCCCTTCGTGGACCTCTCGAAGTGCATAGTCAGCCTCTCCGGGTCCGAGGCATCGTAGATACGGTGTAGTTAGACCCATTTTGTATAATTGCCCTTCCATAAGGGTGTAACGCGAGGCACGGGATATCACCTTTCTGGCTTGATCCTTGGGTTCAGGCACGGTGCCGTCTTTTAGATACTTGAGAATCGGGTCCATCCACGAGGGTCTTTCTTCCACTGACAGGACCAGGGCTTCATCTATACTTGGGGCAGGGAGAGTTTCCTGATAGATAGCTCGACTAGGCACCAGTTGTTGAGAGGAGGCCAAATTAGCCAGGGCATCTGCCTTAGAGTTTTCGGCTCGGGGAATCTGAGTTATCCGAAATGTTTTGAACAGGGTAACCGACTCATTCACTTTTTGGAGATATCGGGAGAGCTTCTCGCCCCTGGTCTGGAATTCTTCCTGCACCTGGCTTACCACTAGCTGAGAGTCGCTGAACACCTCTAGTGCTTCTACTGCTAGTGCCTTGGCTAACCTCAGTCCGGCTAGAAGGGCTTCATATTCTGCTTCGTTATTGGAGGCCTTGAATCCGAACCTCAACGCATATTCAATAGCGAAACCCTCAGGGCTGCAGAGGATGAGTCTTGCCCCGCTCTCTAGTGAATTCAAGGATCCATCCACATAGAGACTCCATCCCAAAGGGGGACCGTCGTTTAGATGTGCTTCTGGTTCATCCGAAATTATGGGTAAAGTTGTCTCCACGATGAAGTCAGCCAGGGCCTGGACCTTGATAGATTGCCTGGGTCGATAGCGGATATCAAACTCCCATAGCACGACTGCCCATTTTACCATTCTTCCTGAAGCGCTCGGATTGTGGAATACTTGCCTCAAGGGTTGGTCCGTCAAAAGGACGATAGTGTGCTATTGAAAATAAGATCGGAGTTTTCGGGCGGCTATTACCAGAGCGTAAGCCATTTTTTCAATAGGAGGGTACCTCGTCTCGACCTCATGGAGAATTCGGCTGACGTAGTAGATGGGCTTCTGGATACCCTCTTCTTCTCGTACCAGGACAGTGGCCACAGTGCTTGGTCCGGCAGACAGGTAAAAGAAGAACTCTTCGTTCAGGAGTGGTTTGGTCAGAAGGGGTGGCAAACTCAGATACTTTTTTAAGTCTTCAAACGCCTCTTGGCAAATCTCAAACCAGGCGAAGTTTTTTGCCTTTTTGATAGCCTAAAAGAAAGGGAGGCATCTTTCCGCCGATTTAGACATGAAACGGCTCAGGGCTGCAATTCGTCCAGTGAGTCGCTGGACTTCTTTCACTGACTTGGGAGGGGCCATGTTGAGGATAGCTTCTATCTTCTCTGTGTTGACCTCTATCCCTCTCTGAGTGACCATGAATCCTAGGAACTTGCCTCCAGTTACCCCAAAGGCACATTTGGACGGATTCAACCTCATATTATGCTTGCGCATGACTTCGAAGGCCTCCTCCAGATCGGAATGGTGGTTTCGTGCCTCAGGGCTTTTAACCAGCATGTCGTCCACATAGACTTCCATATTCCTCCCAATCTGTCTTTTGAATATTCTGTTCACCAACCTCTGGTAGGTTGCCCCAACATTCTTCAGACCAAAAGGCATTACCTTGTAGCAGTATAACCCTCGCTCGGTGACGAAGGCGGTCTTTTCTTGATCGGACTTATGCATGAAGATATGATTGTAACCAGAGTAGGCATCCATGAAAGAGAGGAGTTCATGCCCTGAGGTGGCATCCACCATTTGATCGATCTGGGGAAAAGAGAAGCTGTCCTTGGGGCAAGCTTTGTTTAAGTTGGTGAAATCAATGCAGATGCGTCACTTTCCACTGGCTTTCTTGACCATAACCACATTAGATACCCACTCGGGATACCTTGCTTCTTTAATGAAACCGGCTTCCAGCAGCTTGTCCACCTCGGCATTGATGGCCACCTGACGCTCTGGGGTAAATGACCTCTTCTTCTGAATGACTGGCTTGCATTTAGGGTCTATGTTTAGGTGGTGCTTAATGGTTTCAGGATTGATCCCTGGCATGTCTGATGCTGACCAGGCGAACAGATCTTGGTTCCTCCGGAGGAGGCGGAGGAGCTCTTCTCTGACCTCCTTTAAGAGGTTTTCTCCTACTTGTATGGTCCTAGCGGCATCTTCTCCTAGGAGTACAGCGGTCAATTCCTCGACGGGTCGGCCTCTGGGTGCCTTCATTTCATCCCGCAGATCCTCAACTTCAAGTGGTAGGGCCTCGGTCTTTTTTCCTTCTCTGATGGTGCTCAGGTAGCAGGACCGGGAGGCTCTCTGATCCCCCTTTATCACCCCTACACCTTTGCTAGTGGAGAACTTGACCTTCAGGTGATAGGTCAAGACGATGGCCTTTAGCTTGTTGAGGGTAGGCCGCCCAATTATCATGTTATAGGAGGAGGGTTGTTTTACCATAAGGAACGTAGTCCGTATAGTGGATGTTCTTGGTACTGTCCCGGCTATTACCGGGAGGACTATGCTTCCTTCTGGGAAGACTGGAGATCCTCCAAAGCCGTAGAGGGGGGCAAAGGCAGGCTCTAGACGTCCCTCCTTCAGTTCCATGCGTTGATAGGTATCCTGAAACAGTATGTCAGTGGAGCTCCCGTTATCGATCAGAACCCGCCGTATCTCGCAGTTAGCCACTAGGAGCGTGACTACTACAGCATCATCATGGGGAATCTGCACGTCCTCCAGGTCATCTTCCGTGAAGGAGATCACTGGCTCCGTTTTTCTTTTCTTATGGGGGCCACTGACTGAGGCCATGGCCCTGGCATATGCTTTACCGCTCTGCCCTGAATTACCTCCAGCAGTCGGCCCTCCGCAAATTGTTTTGATGATTCGGGTGGTTGCGGGTACCTCCGGCTTCTTCTGGCGGGACCTCTCTTGTTCCGACCTGGGGTCTCTCCGAGGATTCGACCTTTCTTACCAGTGTTGATAAGGGCATCTGTCATCTCTCCTTGGTGACATGGGATTTTCATGCCTTCAAGGCCCAGTGAACTCCTTCAGGTGCCCTCGGTTAATGAGTTTCTCAATCTGTTCCTTCAGGTCGTGGCACTCCTCCGTGTCGTGGCCATGGCTTTGGTAGAACTGGCACCACTTCTTGGGGCCTCCCCCAAGGGGCTTCTTGGGTGGCCACTATAGGACAGACTTGTCTTGAAGCTGCATGAGGACGTCAGTCCTAGTAGTGTTGAGGGGAGTGAAGTTGTCGACCCGAGGGCCCTATACCTGTTCTTTTGGTAAGGTTTTTTGGCCACTTCCTTCTGAAGGGCAGGGTTTTTCCTTTTTCTTTCGGTTTCTCCTTCTTTTTCTCTTCTGAAGGTTTGATCGTCCTCCGCCGGCATGTACTTTTCTGTCTGGGCCAAGATTTCGTTCATGTCTCGGGGCGGGCGCCGAGTTAGCTTGGAGCTAAAGATTCCTGACCTTAATCCGTTTTTGAAGGCCATCACCTGGATGTTGAGATCAAGGTCTGGAATTTTCCAAGCTGCTGTGTTGAACTGGGAAATGTAAACCCGAAGCCTTTTTCCCTTATGCTGGATAATGTTGAAGAGGCTTTTCGAGGTTTTCTTGGGCCTCTTGCTGCTGAGGAAATAGGAAGCGAAAGCATAGCTGAGTTCTTTGAAATTACCAATGGTTCCTAGCTTTAAGCGCGAGTACCAAGTGCCTGCCGCCTTTTCAAGAGTCAGGGGAAAGGCGCGACACATGATCTGATCTGAGTGCCGATGCAGCACCATCGTCGTTTTATAGTGTTGGAGGTGGTCCATTGGATCCGTAGTCCAGTTATACATTATGACCTGGGGCATCCTGAAGTTTGGCGGGAGAGGGGTTTCTAGGATGCCTTCCGTGAAAGGGGGTCTTGGACGCAGAGTTCGTCCATAATACTGAGATTCTTGTATCTCAAAGCCGAGTCTATTCTTTCCTGGATTTGAGGTGAAACTTTCTTTGGGCCTGCTATGGCGCGGTGAGGCCTCAGCACGGGGCTGGTCATGTGTTGGGTCATTCCTGCCTGACGACTCGGCCTCTCCCGAAGCTTGGTAGGGAGGATATAAAGGCTGTCGGCCCCCTTCGCGGACTTGAGCCACCAGATTGGTTATCATTCTAGACAGTTCTAGGAACTGAGCTTGGGTCGCCGGAGCTTGGAGGTGCGCAGGGGCTCCCTCGTCGTCCGGGGTGTCGGTTTCAGCAAGGTGGGGACGCTGTTCTCTGGCGGGGGTGGCATGCTCTGGGATTGCCGAAAATCCGGATATGGATCGGTTACCGTGAACTTCGCCTTGGATAGGAGCCGAGCACGCAGCCGGGGCTTCCTTGTTGGCTCTCCTAGCACCGTTCCTTGATGGCATCGTGACAGATGAGTTCTTTCACTTCTTCGCTTCTATTGTAGCGAGAGATTGTTGTTTCCCACGGACGGCGCCAATCTGTTGATGTCGTATATTGTTTGGTGCTGACGTGGCTGGTGAGCTGGTGTGGGCTGGGATCCTCGTGGCTTGTGAGCTGGGCTCGGCCCGGAGGGTGATTCGGCCTGAGTCCTGCACAAGTGACAAGTACAAATTGAAGGCCTTCGGAAGGAGGGGAGGGGGAGACCTTCGAAGACGCTCCGATGCTTAAGTTAGCATAAATTCAAGGGAGGAGTCGCGGGTTCGAGAGAGGAACCGATGACTCTTTATAAAATTAAATGGGGTGTGTGTGCGTCAACCTTAATCCCCCCCCCCCCCCCCCCC
Source organism: Bretschneidera sinensis (assembly GCA_023935145.1). Lineage (NCBI taxonomy): Eukaryota > Viridiplantae > Streptophyta > Magnoliopsida > Brassicales > Akaniaceae > Bretschneidera > Bretschneidera sinensis. Next base: position 13,908,378 of record CM043702.1, read on the forward strand.
GGTTATGTCCATACCTTGGCCTATTTATAGTCGTTTGCTGGTGGAGAGGATATGATTGCGATCCTAGGAGAGGGGACGCCGTAGGGCGGCCATAGGGTGGCGGGTGGCCATAGGGTTGTGGAGTGGCTAGTCCCTGTAGGGTGGCTAGTGGTGATAGGGAAGATCTTGGTGTGGGTCGGCTGGGTCATTCTTCGCGGGTTTGGGGATTCTTGCTGGGCCGTGGAGCATACTTGATTGTTTGTCCGGGCCGGGGTGTTCTTTAAGTTAGCTAGGCTGGGTCACCCTTCTGGGGGTCCGAACTTATCTGGGCCGCAGGTTTGAGCCGGGTCTGGCGTTTGCTTAGGCCAGAACAAGCCTGCCGGGTCTGGTGTTTGTTTGGGCCTTGGTGTCTGTTTGGGCCAGTGTTTTTTAGGCCCTATCTATATATATTCAATTGATGTATTTATACTGTTGCATATATGTGTCGTGCTGGGATTTCAAAATATGACGACACCGTCTCTGGAGTGGCCAACCCGAGATGCATCATTACATTAACATTCATAACTCTCTTAGCTTGTCTAATGCATGCATCTACTAGTCCTTTTTATTTTTATAATTATAAGTTTATTTTAATACCTCTTTTATCAAACACATTCTATTCATTCAAAATCTTAAGTTATATTATTTAATACTAAATATATATTTTTAAAAATCAAATTATAATCTAATATTAATTAAGTGATAACAATACAAATAAGAATTATAAAATCATCAAACTAACACATTCAAATAACTATGAGACATAAATTTTAAAAGTTCAAACATTTGAAAACGCACTCACAAAAAAAAAAAAAAACATTCCACACAAATTTAAATCTTTAGATAGTAATACTAATAACTAATCAATGCATTTCAGAATTTCTCATAAGACTAAAAGAACAAAACAAATATGAATTCAAATTTTATAATTAAATTTGGACTCATGAGTTACGATTGAGTTAGGGTTGAAAAATATCGAATATAAACTTTAAAGCGTGTTTGGATGAGGATAATTGGAGTGAATTAAATGGAATGTAAGGGAGGTTTTGTGACCTATTGTTTGGGAGTCTTTTTTAAGGATGGTCATGTAATTAATGCAGGATATCTTGAAAACCTCATGTTACCTCCTAAACACCACTTTTGAAGTTTCCCCTGTTTAGAGATTTTTATAGGTAAGATAACCCTTATTTATTCATTTTTATTCAAAATATCATAACTAATTTTATTCAATTATTTTATAATTATAGTTAAGGGAATTTATATAACTTTTTATTCTAACTTAATTGTTCCTTTTTTTCCATCCTCCATCTAAATAAAAAAGATATTACAATACTCTTTTGTCTATTCATTTTCTTTTTAATTATAACATTCAAATATGGGAATGTTACTTACCTCTGTAATTTTCAAACATACTGTAATTTGAACAAGTTAATTTGATTCAATTCAAATCGATTCAAAATTTGAACAATCGACATAGGGTGTAATTTGAACAAATTAACTCGGTTCAACTCAAACCAATTCAAAATTTGAACGACTTTACCATATAAAAAGTGCTTTATATGAAAATGAATGATCATTTGCTTTATAAACCGCGAGCTATCCCGATTCCTTGATATGGGATGGAAAATTCTCTATTCTTATTTGTACCACAATTATAAAACTTTTTCAATATACAATTCCCTAATCACATTAGTATGAGGTCCAAGTATCGGTGAGCAAGTAACTGAACAATATAAGGAGAAATCTTAAACTTGTCTTGTTGTGCATGCAATGGTTTAATAGTTTTAATATTTATGTGCTTACAATTACTTCTATTAAGTATTTGTAATTAATAATATAAAACTTAATTTTAAAATCTTAAAGTAGATTTGTGCATGAAATCACAACTAATCATTTTTTGTTTCTAATCGATTTTGAATCATCTAAAACACTTAGCATATACAAAAATACTTAGTTAAATCGGGTTTAAAACTAATATTTTAGATCTGTTCAAAACTATATTGGTTATTTTGAAAAACTTTCTTGGTAATGTTACTATAGGTGTGAGACCCAAACAATAATTTTACCAGTGAAGTTTTTCAAAATTATCAATAGAGTTTTAAATGAGTCTAAACATTGATTTTAAACCCAGTCTATTATGTATTTGTTACTTCTATTAAGTATTTGTTATTAATAATCTAAAACCTAAATTTAAAAATCTTAAAGTGGATTTGTGCGTGAAATCACGACTGACCATTTTTTGTTCCTAATCGATCCATGAATCATCTAAAACATTTAGGATATACAAAAATACTTAGTTAGATCGGGTTTAAAACTAATATTTTAGATATGTTCGAAACTATATTGATAATTTTGAAAAACTTTACTGGTAATGTCAGTATAGGTGTGAGACCCAAACAATAATTTTACCAGTGAAAGTTTTTAAAATTATCAAAGAAGTTTCGAATGGATCTAAAATATTGATTTTAAACCCGATTTATCAAATATTTGTTACTTCATTAAGTATTTGTTATTAATAATATAAAATCTAAATTTAAAAATCTTAAGGTAGATTTCTACGTGAAATCAGACTACTCACTTTTTTATCCTAATCGATCACAAATCATCTAAAACATTTAGGATATACAAAAATTATTGATTAGATTAGATCTAAAATTAATATTTTAGATATATTCAAACTATATTGGTAATTTTGAAAAACTTTACTGCTAATGTCGTGTAAACAATAATTTTACCAGTGAAGTTTTTTAAAATTATCAATAAAATTTCAATGGATGTAAAATATTGATTTTAAACCCGATCTATTAAGTATTTGTTATTAATAATATAAAACTTAAATTTAAAAATCTTAAAGTAGATTTGTGCGTGAAATCATGACTACTCATTTTTTTATCCTATCACGAATCATCTAAAATATTTAGGATATACAAATTATTTTTTATTGGATTGGATTTAAAATTAATGTTTTAAATCAATCTGAAATTATATTAGTAATTTTGAAAAATTTTACTGATAACATCAGTATAAGTGTGAAACTCAAACAATAGTGCTACTAATAAAAAAAATTTAATTATCAATAAAATTTCAGACAAGTCTAAAATCAAGCGAATAAAAAATTCTTTCAAAATATATATTTTTTAGTATAGAGAAAAAAATAACTCTAATAAATATTTTAAATCCAATCTTACCAATAATTCCTTGAGAAAATACACTTTTTAGTATACAGAAAAAGAAAAAAAATTGGCTCTGGTAGTTTCCAGAACAATGTAGAAGTTTGTTCAGATAAAATAATTAACTTGAAAGCAAATAAAATAAAATAATCTTTATATTATTTAATTATTTTTGTATCAAAATAATTGCAACTTGTCTGACAGTGTTCACGAATCAAATCTTCCCACCCACCTGTTTTAGTCACATTCTCCAAAGTAGAGTACCTGCCACCTCGTTGCCACGTATGAACTCAATATAGTATTGTGCCATACCTATGATTTATGAATTTATTATATGCTTATTTTATTTTATCTATGAAGATTATTTTTAAGTCAATGGAATAGAATTATCAAAAAAAAAAAAAAAATCTCTTTGATGATTATTTTCTTTTCTTCCTTGGTCTTTGCCAATCAATGCATCGATATGCGTCTTTCTGACTGAAATGTAGCCAAAGACGAGCATAAAAGGGCTAAAGGATAAGCTTAAGTTCTATATATGCATACGTAATTGGGAACCTTCTCTGTATGTGGTCCTAAGAGTTATAATAAGAGTTATAAAATAGTATTTTTATTGATATTGACCTATAAAGTAAGTAGATATTTATAATGTAAACAATACTTAAATTGTAGACAATGTGACCAAAATGATGCAATCCAATAGAAATAAAACATGTGGTTAATTAGTAATTTTTAAATTATGAAGTGATTTGAACTGACTGCAATGACATACGCGTGATCATATTTTTTGATATAATGATGTGACGACTTAAGAGAAAGTCATCCTGACATACAAAGGACCATCTTTGTGAGCTCGAGATGCAAATGTCTCGTCTGTACAGTCTTACACTTCGAAGAGTCAGACAAACGAGAATACCAACGCTTACATTAAGGGGTTTCTACCCTTGAGGAGGTAAGAGAGGCAAGAACGAGAAGCCAAACTAGATCAAACCAGATAAAAGAAAAAAGGGAAGGCTCAAACACAATCATACATGGAAACGTTTCTGAATAGGGGTAGAAATCAAAGAGAATCCAAAGTACAAGGAAAAAACATCTGAAGAACAAAGAGAACTAATCTAGTCCTCCATCTCTTCCTCTCAAAAATATTTTCACCTACGCATACTTTCTTCATTCACCTCAAAGAGTGTGTTTGTTGACTTAATCATTGGAGTGTTCTCTTCAGAATACAAAAATTATGGGAGACTTCTTTTACGAGAGAACGCACACTTTCAATACGAAGTTCTCTTGTCCAAAACTTTTTTGTCTAGACCGACTTTCAACAATACCGCGTTGAAAGCCGTTGAAGACAGGACATCTCTTGTCCATTTTTTTGACATCAAAATAGATTATTAAAGTTTAAAAGTTTTTTACAAAGCAAATTTAACAAAAAAGATTCATCACGTGATTATAGATCAAATCAATAATAAATATACATTAATTAATTATAATTTATAATTGATCAATTTCATTAATCAAATAAGTATATATATAAAATTTTATTTATTTGATCCATTGACACCCACCAAATAATTTCTACTAAAATCTTTCATACTTATTTTGTAATTGTAGCTCAATCTAGCAGTAATTTTCAAATTATACCACCCCATTATAATTGGGATCTATCTCCAACCAATCCAATTTTAATTTTAATATTTTATAAACTCAAAACCACTGCTATAATTTTAATATTTTAACATAATGGGTCCAACACCATACTCTCCTTACCCTTAAGTTTCTAATAAAACTTGCGTGACTTGCCCTATATACGGGTATGACAAACTACCAACTTCATAACGGCATAAACGACCTTCCCCAAAGAAGAAACACAATGTGCTTTGATAATAGGGGAAAAATATCTGAGCTTTCCACTTCGGCCTCTCTCCTTTTTTATCAGCTTCATTTCTCAACTGTTTCAGTTTCTGATCCTGGTCCAAAAATTTTCCCTCTTTTCTCTCTTTCTAGAGTCTGCTCTTCTTCTGCCGATCGAATTAACTCTTCAGTTATCCCATTGCCTAATTTTATAATCTATTGACTTTTGTTTCTCGCCCAATTTCTTTTGATCAGATTCAAAAGTAATTTTTTTTTATCAAAACCCACAAAAATTTCTGGAAAGGGAAAACCCATGAATCAACGTTCTAGTTCATCTTAGTCAGGGGATGATCAGCCGCCGTTGATGCCACCACCGCAGCCAATAGATGGTCTTCACGACACAGGGCCACCTCCATTTTTTACCAAGACCTTTGATATGGTTGATTCTCCGAATACCAATCACATAGTTTCTTGGAACAGATGAGGTAGCAGCTTTGTTGTTTGGGATCCTCATTATAGTAACCGAAAAACCGAATAATCAAACCGATAGTTTTTTTCTATTCGATTCATTTTCGTTATTTGGAAGTACCAAACCGAGGTATTATCCTGTAAAAGGCAACTCATATGGAAAGGGTTGACATTTTGCTTTATGAACCATAATAGCAAGATGAAAAGTTTTTTTTTTTTATTTATACCATAATAGCAAGAAAAAAATTTCAATACACAATTCTTAAATCACCTTAGTGTAAAGCCCAAGTATTACTCGGTAATTACCTTAACAATATATTTGAAAAAAAATATAAATAAAAGATTATATTGTTCCATAAAAAAAAATAGTATTACGAGTATTTCGGTTCATTTAGCTATTAAGTAAAAAGAATTCGTAAAAGCATCAATCAATAATTATTATTAATTTTTTTAGTTATAACATCCAAATATGAGAGAGATTAACTACCCATTTTACCTTATTTTCTATTACTTTCAATTTTATTTGAACAGGAGGTAGACCTCTTGATTTATAATCGCGTTGTTGAGCCGGCACTATTTTGCCTTGTAAAAAGCATCTTGTATGGAAGGAATGGAACCCTTGATTTATAAACCGTGAGCTCTCTCGGTTCCTCACCAATGTGGAATGAAAAATTCACTTTCTTTATTTATACCACAACTAGAAAAAAAATTTCAATATATAATTCCCTAATCACATTGGCGTGAGGTCCAAGTATCACTCAACAATTAACCCGAACAATATAGTTGAAAGAAAAATAAATAAAAGATTGTATTGCTCCATAGAAAAAATACTACTTCGTATGAAGGATATTTGATTTCTATTAAAACAAAAGGATATTGGATCTTAGTGATTACTTTTTATTTTTTATTCTAATTAAATGTTAGTGGTGTTGATGGCAAAAAAAAATAAAGAAGGTTCTTGGTTTTTAATGGTCTTCAACGGGGTATTGCTCGAGATCGGACGGAATGGAAGAACTTCAAAGTAGAATGTTTCCTTCAAGTTTGAAGTATTCAGACATATGTAAAAAAAAGTCTTCCAAAACGTTATACTCTGAAAAATATCCTCCAATGCTAAAGTCAAAAGATATTTTCAAAGAAAAGAAGAAAAGAGAATTATGTTAAAGTGAAGGAATATTTGAGAGAATGAGAGAACTAGGGTAATTCTCTTTGTTTCTCGTGTGTTTTCTCTATATACCAGTTGAAGTTTTCTCTGGTTTTACTTATTATTGTATGTTTCTCTCTTTTTTACATATATGTCTCATTTTTTTATTGTATACGAATGTCTTTTTATATAAGCGTTGGTGAGTTTCTTATCTTGTCCAACGAAGTGAAACACTGTTGAGATATGACTTCTGAGCCTTGAGCCTTAAAGGAAATGATCAAGTATTTTTGAGAAATAACTTTTGCTTGGGTTTTCATGTCAGAATGTCCAGACTTGTGGTAATGTGCACGCTATCATAATCAAAACAGATCCGATCACTTCACTACCCAAAGATGGTTGACCATATATCTAGTTTTTATTGAACTGTATTATTTTGATCACATCAAGTAAATAAGATTTATTTTTTGTGTTTAAATTATTTAATTGAAATATTTTTGAGTAAGCTCATGTTTTTAATGTAAACATGAGTTCATAGTTATTAAATCGGTATGTTCATCAACTTGAGCAAATGATTACAGACACAAAATTTTATTGAATTACAAGGAAAAATCTTAGGATATACATTTTTTAGTATATAAAAAAATTAGAAATTAGCTCTAGTAGTTTCCAGAACAATGTAGAAGCTTGTTCAGATAAAATTAATTCATGTGCGTACATATTTTAAACAGAGGTGGTTACTCTTTCTTACAATAATTAACTTGAAAGCAAATAAAATAAAATAATCTTTATATTATTTAATTATTTGTGTATTTAAATAACTGCAACTTGCCTGACAGTGTTCACGAATCAAATCTTACCACCCACCTGTCTTAGTCACATTATCCAAAGTAGAGTACGTGCCACCTCTTTCCCACGTATGACCTCAATATAGTATTGTGCCATACCTATGATTTATGAATTTATTATATGCTTGTTTTATTTTATCAAAAAAGATTATTTTTAAATCAATGGAGTAGAATTATAAATAAATAAAAAACAGTGGAGTAAGTTTATGCCATATCCTATGTGCAAAAAAGTCTTGTTGCAGCTTTACAAGAGTTATTAAAAAATCAAAAAAAATTATTAATAATTATAAAAGAATTAAATATTAATTATTTTAAAAATTTTTAAAATTAAATTTAATATTAAAATTATTATTTAATTTTTTTATAATTATTATTAGTTTTGTGGTAACTTTTATCGTTCCGAGTATCACCCCTTAAAAAAAAAAAACAAAAAAAAAATCTCTTTCATAAGAATGCCAATCAGTGCATCGACATGTGTATTTCCGACTGAAATGCAGCCAAAGACGAGCGTAAAAGAGCTAAAGGATAAGCTCAAGTTCTATATATGCATAAGAAATTAAGAACCTTCTCTATATGGTCCTAAAAGTTATAAAATAGTATTTTTATTAATATTGGTGTATAATGTAAGTAAAAAAATTATAATATAGACAATAATGAAATCAAAAATTAAATTTTAAAAAAATAAATTAAATATTTATTTTGATCATACAATTATAGACCACATTCAATTTTTATCATACAATTTTCGATTGTATTAATCATATCTTTAAACTTTTTTGTCTTTAAATTCAATTTTTGTGATGAATTTGAATTTAAAATCTAGACTAAAGTCTAGAAAGTCGATCTCAAAATTCCATTATGATCATTTTTTCATGACTAACATATCAGACCGTGCATCTGGTACCAAACAATTTACATACACTTACTCATCGTTTAGATTATCATCAAATGCAAATTGACTTAAGTCCATTTCAACTTAAACTTCTTGCCCACTACTTTACCCTGTGCTTGAACTCTACTGTATTTATTTTATCTACTAATTATATCAACTTCATAAGAGTTGATACAAACTTCTGGTGAGATTTTTAAGTTCAAATTCATCGAAATGATCGAATTGAGAAGATAAAAAAAGTTTAAAGATTTGATTGATACAATTGAAAGTTATATGATTAAAATAGAACGTGGTATATAATTAAATAACTAAAAAATTATTTAACCAAATTTTTACAAATCAAATTTAACAGATTAGATTTATCACATGATTATAGATTAAATCAATAATATATATTAATTAATTTATAATTTATCAATTTTATTAACCAAATAGGTGTATATATATACCTAATAATTTCTCCTAATCTCTTTCGTACTTATTTTTAAAATTGCTGTTTGGGATTCTCATTCCTTCTCCACCTTCTACAACCGAACAGTGCTCTCCCACCTAAGATTCGAAAAGCACGTCGTACAAGGTTATCTATATTTTCCACTTGGCATGTATAGCCATTTACTCCTCTATTATACTCCTAAGTTGGGGTGTCGAGACGATTTCATCATGCAAAAGGGTCGACGCCTCCTCGTATGGGAAGGGTCGACGCCTTACTTTATAAGTTTCAAACTCTCTTGATTCTTTAAAGATGTGAGATGGAATTTTTTTTATTTTATTTATATCACAATAAAAAAAATTCAATACACAATTCCCATGTCACATTACTGTGAGGTTGTGGTTCTGCCTGGCAGCGTGGCGGTTTCTTCTAGTGGTGCCCATGCAGGTGAAGAAGAAGAAAAAGAAGAAAAAGCAGCAGCAGCAGAAGCAACGTTCTTGTGTTGTGGAGTGAGAGAAATGGGCTAAGTGTTTTTTGTTCTTTCTCTTTTAATTTTTACAGTACCCATCAATTTTTTTTTCCAATAAGCAAGTACTTTGATTTTTATTTTTGTTATATAAGATCTAAGAAAGAGCTAACTTGAAAATAGTGAAAGTAATTAAATTTGTGTTATCGGGCATGCAATAGTTTTATAGTTTTAATATTTATGTGTTTACAATTATTTTTATTATTCGTTATAAATAATATAAAACCAAAGTTTTAAAATTTTGTTTGGAAATTGTTTAAATGTAAATTCAATTATCAAGATTTTAAAATTTAAACTTTAAAAATATTAAATTTTATTAATTTAAATTATATTTAAATAAATATCCAAATAAAATCAAAGTAGATCTATACGTATAATCACTAATAGTTTTTTTCTTCCGAATCGGTCAGGAAGCATCTAAAACACTCAGGAACACATTTTTTGGTATTAAAAAAAAGAAATTAGCTCTAGTAGTTTCCAGAACAATGTAGAAGTTCGTTCAGATAAAATGAATTCATGTGCCTACATATTTTAATTTAAACAGAGGTGGACACTCTTTCTTGAGGCTCTATACGCCTTTTTCTTACGATAATTAACCTGAAAGCAAATAAAATAATACAATCTTTATATTATTTAATTATTTTTGTATTTAAATAACTGCAACTTGTAGGGCTGTGTTCACGAATCAAAACTTTCCAGCCACCTGTCTTAGTCACATCATTCAAAGTAAAGTACGTGCCACCTCTTTGCCACGTATGCCCTCAATATAGTATTGTGCCATACCTATGATTTATGAGTTTATTATATGCTTGTTTTATTTTTTCAAAGAAGATTATTTTTTAAATCTTAATAGAGCAGAATTATAAAAAAAAGAGTAAGTGGAGTAACGATATCCTGCGTAAAGTGGGACTTTTTGATCGTTCATTGTTTATTTGTTAAAATATAAATATAAGTGTAAAAATTAATAATTAAAAAAAATATTTTTTATTCATATTAATTAATTATTTATTTATAAAATCAAATTCGTATCTATTTTAAATTTTTTTATTCAAATAAAAAAACTTTTTATCTAATTTTCTATTCATTAAAACATAAATATAAAAAAATTATTTTTAATTTATACTCATTTATCCATTATTTGCAAAAATTGACCCATACCTACCCAATCCCACCTCTACCTACGTGCAAAAAAATCTCCTGGATAATCATTATCCTTTTCTTCCCTCCTCTTTGCCAATCAATGCATCGACATGCGTCTTTCTGACTGAAATGTAGCCAAAGATGAGCATAAAAGGACTAAAGGATAAGCTCAAGTTCTATATATGCATAAGAAATTAGGAACCTTCTCTATGTGGTCCTAAGAGTTATAAAATAATATATATTTTTTATATTGGCGTATAAAGTAAGTTTAGACTTATAATATAGACAATAATGAAATCAAAAATTAAATTTTAGACTTTTAGATCATTACATTTTTAAAATAAAATAAAATAAAATATTTATTTTGGTCATATAATTACGGATTGCATTCTATTTTGATAATATAATTTTCGTTTGTATTAATTGGATATTTAAACTTTCTTTTATCTTTCAATTCGATCTTTACGATAAATTTAAACTTAAAATCTCGAAAAAATTCACAAAGTCAATATCAAAATTCTATTATGATTAACATCATCATTAGACCATGTATCTAATACCAAACAATTTGAATCAATATACTCATCGTTTAGATTATCATCAAATATAAATTGATTTAAGTCCGTTTCAATTTAGATTATTTGTCCACTATTTTATAAGGAGCCTGAACCCTACTGTATTTATTTTATCCATTAGTTACATTAACTTCATTAAAGTTGATGTAGATTTATTGTAGTATTTTAAGTTTAAATTTACCGAAATGATCGAATTATTAGATAAAAGAAAGTTTAAAGATATGATTGGTACAATTGAAAATTAAATGATTAAAATAAAACGTGGTCTATAATTAATTAACCAAAATAAATATTTAACAAATTTTTTACAAATCAAATTTAACATTTTGATAAATCAAACCAATAACAACTATATATTAATTAATTTTAATTTATAATTTATAAATTTTATTAACCAAATAAATATATATATATACACACACAACATTTTCTTATTCATTTGAACCGTTGACACCAACCTAATAATTTCTCCTAAACCCTTTCATACTTATTTTCTAATTGTAGCTCAATCTAGCAGTAATTTTCAAATGATGCCACTCCATTGTAATTGGGGTCTATCTCCAACCAATCCAATTTCAATTTTAATATTTTATAAACCGGAAGTCACTGCTATATATTTAATATTTTAACATAATGTGTCCAACACCATACCTCCACCATACTCTCCTTACCCTTGGAAATTCCAGAACCTTCCTAAGGATAAAGGACAAACCCTCTATCATTCTATCTCTCTTATATTGGGGCGCAACTTGCCAAATTGAGAAAGAGCGATAAATTAAAAAAAAAAAACCAATGTTTCTAATAGATCTAGAACTTTCTAAATGTTTTTAATAAATTATTTAAAAACCCTTAAAACACTAATTATACTTGCGTGGCTTACCCTATATACGGGTACGACGAACTACCAACTTCATAACGGCATAAACGACCATCCCAAAGAAGAAACACAATGTGCTGTGATAATAGGGGGAAAATATCTGAGCTTTCCACTTTGTCCTCTCTCCTTTTTTATCAGCTTTTTCACCACTGTTTCAGTTCTGATCCTGCTCCAAAAAATTTCCCTTTCTAGAGTCTGTTCTTCTTCTGCCGATCGAATTAACTCTTTAGTTACCCCATTGCCTAATTTTATAATTTGTTGACTTTTGTTTCTCGCCCAATTTCTTTTGATCAGATTCAAAAGTAATTTTTTTTTTATCAAAACCCACAAAAATTTCTGGAAAGTGAAAACCCATGAATCCGCGTTCCAGTTCATCGCAGTCAGGGGATGATCAGCCGCCGTTGATCCCACCACCGCAGCCAATAGATGGTCTTCACGACACAGGGCCACCTCCATTTTTGACCAAGACCTTTGATATGGTTGATTCTCCGAATACCAATCACATAGTTTCTTGGAACAGAGGAGGTAGCAGCTTTGTTGTTTGGGATCCTCATTCCTTCTCCACCAATCTCCTCCCAAAATACTTCAAGCACAATAATTTCTCCAGCTTTGTCAGGCAGCTTAATACTTATGTAAGTCCTCTCTTCACCTGAATTTCTTTTATTATTTTTTCAATTTTTTTAAATGAAATTAGAAATTACATCTTTTAGATGAACAAGAAGAAAGAACCCTATTTAGTTATTATGAAGTGGGTTGTTTCTAATATTGGTTCTCTGGACTGAACTTTGAGAATATATTTTTTGGGGATACAATGTCAATTATCTTCATTAATAATATTTTTTAATTACTTGTTTTTTCCCTCTGATGATTTTTTTTTAATGTTGGTTTTATTGTTGTGGGAGAGAGAGCTAATTTTTTTTCGTGAAAAAATAGAAAGAGAGAGATTGGTTTGACAATTGTTTATATGTCATAAGGTTATTTTAGGTATTGCAAAAAATTGAAACATCCAATTAATGGGGTTCTATAATTGAGATAGAGTGGGGATAGTTATGTCTCTATTAATTAGTTAGAAAAACGCTTAATTAATGCATTTATATGTGAATGGAAGACTGTCCATTTAACCCATTTCGCTGTTTTTGTAGATTAGGATCTTCTCTGATAACTATTGGACGAAGATCTTCTCAACTTAACGGAGAAAATCTTCACTTTCTATTTTGTTTTAATCTTTTTCAGTTTCAACTATTTGATCTGCTAAATTCTTTTCAGGGTGGTTCTTTCAAGATGTGGGGCTTTGCTCAATTTCTATTTGGTGCCCAAAAAGCCAGAAATTAAATAGTAAATCATATTCTTTCAAATTTTAATGTTCTTACCAAGGATAGTGATGCTGAATTTAGATCTACATCTCTCACCAATGAGAAAATGTATTAAATAATTACTCCTGTCTAAATTTTTATGATCAGTCATGTTTAGAGAGATTTCTGAATCTGATAAGAGATTTACTTCGCCAAATTTAGCTGTCTCTTTAATTTGAGATACAAAATTTGGAATTTGGTTCCTGCAGGGCTTTAGGAAGATTGATCCAGATAGGTGGGAATTTGCCAATGAAGGATTCTTAAAGGGGCAGAGGTATCTGTTGAGGAACATCAAGAGAAGAAAGGCACCTTCTCAGCATCTCCCTTCACAACAACAAGATGTAGATCCTTGTGTTGAAGTAGGCATGTTTGGATTAGAAGGAGAAATAGATCGTCTGAGGCGCGGCAAGCAGGTTCTGATGGTAGAATTAGTGAAGCTTAGGCAGCAGCAACAGAATACCAAAGCACGTATTCAGGTAATGGAACTAAGGCTACAAAGCACAGAAAGGAAGCAGAAACAAATGATGTCTTTCTTAGCTAGAGCAATGCAAAACCCAGCATTCTTGCAGCAGCTAGGTCAACAAAAGGATAAGAGAAAAGAGCTTGAAGAAGCAATGACTAAGAAAAGAAGGAGGACAATTGATCAAGGACATCGCGGTGTTAATCACGGTGAATCAAGCCGGAGTAATGAGGGAGTGAATCATATCAAAAGCGAACCTCTTGAGTATGGCGAATTTGGATTTGAAGTGTCGGAGTTAGAAGCACTTGCATTGGAAATGCAAGGGTATGGAAGGGAAAGAAGGGAGCAAGAAGAAGTAGAGCCACCAGAGAGTGGAGATAAAGAACTTGATGAAGGATTTTGGGAGGATTTATTGAGTAATGAGAGGTTTGAGGGAGAAATAGACATACCAAGTACTGAAGAAAGTGAAGATGTGAATGTGTTGGCTGATCAAATAGGTTATTTGGGTTCTAGTCTTAACTAGAGATAGAGAGAGAGGGGGAGAGAGAGAGAGAGACTTCAATTTCTTGTGCATTGCTACTTGTCATCATCAGCTCATTGCCTCAAGTGACCATCTTTCTCTTTCGGTAGGAGACTTTTGTTTTTGTGCAATTTCTTGTGCAGTGCTACTTGTCATCGTCAGCTCGTTGCCTCAAGTGACCATCTTCTCTTTCGGTAGGAGACTTTTGTTTTTGTGTACATGGGTCACTTCAATTGCCATTAGGCAATAATCTTCACTCAACTCTGGTTTCTTACTATTTGGCAGGATAGGGAAGTTACCAAGAAGTGTATCCGTGGAAAATCTCTCGTTTTTTTTCTTCTGGTGTTTTTCATGTTTCTTTGTTCCAATTTTCCCTTTCTCTCTGCATCCCTTCCTCTTAATTTTTCTCTATCTTGATTAGATTGCAGCAGTGCTTTGGACAGATTCTGTGGCAGATACCCCTAAATCCCTATCATTACTGCTCTCTCAAGGTTCTTGTTTTTATTTTTTCATTCCCTCAAAACCCATTTCTTCTTCTCCTCTATGCATTCATTGCTTAACTGCCTTTTTCACTTTGTCATTTACTATTGGCTTCAAATGAGTGTAGATTGTTCTGAAGATGTTGAAAATAGACAAAGATGTAGCTGCAAGCTGCAAGAACTACAATCAAATGTTGATAAATATCTACATTTGTACTACGTAGAATTTTTTTTCATGTCATGGCAAATTGGTTCTCATCAGTCAATTCGATCTCATCGGCCATGGCTCCTCAAGTGGTAATGTATTGCACTCTGAATTACCATAATGGTCTTGCTAATGTTTGTTTCCTCCAGATGAATTCAGGTCTAGGATATTGTTATTGTAGCCAAGATGACATAAAGAAGCCCTCATGCTATGTTTTGTGCAATGCTCCAGCTTACTCTTTTCAATGTCTATGTAATTGTTTCCTGCTTTAATTTGAAATGTTGCGTTTGGTAATATAGGTATGGTTCATAATTATTTTGAGGAACTGCATTGCCTAATGATCTTTTATATATTTTTTCAGTAGTAATTATCGGTTTTATTGCCTGTAATGTAGTCTTAGCAGTTTTAGAACCATCAATGATTGGTGAACCTGTAAATCCATTTGCAACTCCTTTAGATTGATGAACGTGCATGAAGCTTTAAAAATGGAACCGAATGGAAACGAAGGTTTCTTACTACAAAAGTTGAGAAAAACCATAAATTTGTCTGATTTCAATTTTAAAACTTTAATTTTGTACTATAATTATGGTTTTATTGTCTTTTTCTTTTTTTATTATGTATGTATCAGAGAAATATGGAAAAATAATGAAAATAAATAATTATCAAACATCAATGATTTTCGAAACAGCTTACTCACAATTAATTTTTTTTATAATATATATATATATATATATATATATATATAAATGATTAAATCTCATTTGGAATCATGTGAAAGTAGTTTTATTTTCAAAAGAATTGAAAAAACATCCGTTTACAAAATAATCGAAATGAATTTTCATATTTGATTTTCATATATTAAATTATATAATTTAATTGAATTTTCATATTTAGAATGGTTGGAATGACTAGAGATTAAATATTCTCAATTTTTCATTTGAGAGGGAGGGAGTATTTTCTTTGTTAACTTAGAGAGTACTTTGTTTAACATTTTTTTCTATTTATTTTGTAGAATTTACTTTTTTGATAGAATTTATAATAAGTTAATTTAATTCTACAGTGAATTTGTTTAAAATAATAATTTCATAATTTAGTCTTTCGAAACATAAGAATGCATGAAATTGTAAATAAATTTTATAAATTTTTTATGTTGCTTTATTAGGAAAAAAATATACCCTACAACATAAATATATGTAATATCTAACAACTAACGGTTGGTATATAGAGATTAAAGAACCATTTATGTTATTAATTATGGGAAAAATATATTTACCTCACTGAGGTTTGTGGTAACGTAGTTTGCAAACTTACAGAAATCTCATTTTTTTATTCATAATTTGATTTTTTAGTATAAAAACCCCATCACCATTAGCAAGTTGTTAGTCAAATGTTAGTTTTCTGGAAAAATAGCATGCCACTTCATCATTGGTATGTGTGTGTGTGATTGATTCAATCAAACCAAAACTCATCTAGTCATTGAAATTTTTAGATCATATGGAAAAGCATATTAGTTCGTCACAAAGCAGATAATTTAGTCATTTTATATTTTCTGTTAGAAGTTTATAGTCAAAGATAGCAAATAGGGTTCTATACGTTTGCAAATTACCGTTGTAATATTTTTCTAAACTGGGACATAATATAATAATTAAAATTTAGAAACATGTAGTAATCACTGTTTTTAAGATTTTATTTATCCCTACTTGAATAAACCAATTTGCTATGGGTTACAAATAAATAGTCATTCAGAATATAATTAAGTCTCAAACTTGAAGCCTGCAAATAGCAAAATTTGAAGAACTTCTGATTTAATTCTGCTTGAAAATACTGAAATATTATGGAAGAGTTTTAAACGAAAAAAAGAGAAGAAAGAAAGAAGAATAAATGAATTGTATTATGAAGTGAGAAGTGATGGGTATTTATAGGTGCATAAGCACATCTTCAAATGGTTCTGGAAAGTTATGTTTTTCTAGTTGAAAATATGTGATTTTTTTTTTAGATTTAATGAGAGCCTTATGATCACATCGGTTAGTTTTTAACAAACTGGATCATGTCTATTTAAAAAATAATTATTAAATCTCACACATTTTTGTTTAAATCACAACCTTTGATTTAAACCGATGTCTTTTGATTTAATCTTATACCTTTTAGATTTAAATCAAAACCATTTGATTTAAACTAATGCCTTTTGGATTTTCAAACAACCATTTAATATCATTTTTCTAACAATCCCCCCCTTGTTTGAAAAATCGATTTTGAAAAATACTGCAACAATATCTCCGAGTCTTGTATGCATAAAGAATGTATCTTTCGATTTAAAACCTTCTATTAGTGTAAACAATTCAAAGTCATATCGAAATGAATGATGTCATTTAGATTAAACTAATATTCCTATGTGATACGACTGGAGCCACCACACACGTACAATTCTTTGATTTCAATGAGAATTTATTTTCACTTAACACTATTATGGTCATGTGCTATGTTGTGAGTTTTAATTTACTCGCAAGCGCACGAGTCGTTTGCAGTATAGCGTTGTGCAAGTGCGAGGTCGAATCCACAGGGAATTGCGTTGTGAAAGTATATTTTCAATCTAAACTAACTCTATCTTAACCTAGTTCCGAATTTTGAATGATAATTTGCAAAACAAATTAAAACTAAATTAAATTGATTTAAAATCTAATAATAAAAAGCACTAAGATTTCCGAATCTACCCCATAGAAGTTAAGCATACATGTTCTAAAAATATAGCCTATCAAAACATTCCATGAATCCAACTAAAAGACAAAAAACAAAGAATATCCCAACTAAACCAAAAGCACCCAATGTATCCGCTCTTAACAAATCACAAAGGGAATCCAATTTAATCGAAAAACATTCAATGTATCCATCAGATGAAACACAAAGAAAATCCAACAGACAATTTAAACTCAATCAATTATAAGATTAACTCAAATAATTGACAGAACATTTATACTAAAAATTGTCAGATTTGTACAAGCAAATCTGAACTACTACGCCAAACAATGGCGGTGCTTCATCTTCAACCTTAGCTGAAGAGTCTAGCCACTCATAACTATAAAACTATAATAAAAAGTGCTAAACATTTAAACTAAAACAACTGAATATAAAGAAATAAATAAACAACTTTACATGGGAGAAATTCCACTCGCTGATGGGCGGCGCTTCCCCTCGTGGTAGCAATGCCTTCGGGATCCACCAAAATGCTGGCGGAAGTCCACCGGTAAACACCAAAGTGGCTCAGGAATTGTACACTGAATGATGAAGCCAGATGGTGTTTATATAGGGGAAGACCTGGAGCAATATGGGTTGCAGATTCGATGTGGGATACTGCCCGTGTGCGCTCGATCGTAGTGTGGTGCGATCGATCGCAGGTACGATCGATCGCATGTCTTGTGCGCACGATCTCATGTGCGCTCGATCGCATGTCTGCTACGATCGATCGCAGATGCACTGAACTTCAAATATTTCGATGTGGGATGGTGACCATGCGCTCGTTCGTAGGCAGGTGCGCTCGAGCGCAGATGCGCTCGATCGCATATCTCGTGCGATCGATCACAATGTCTCCAGAAGCTTCACATCTCCTGAAATGCTTTATTTTCTCCACAAACCTGTAAAAATACACAAAACACAAGAAAGACGTAAAATAAAGTGAAATACTACTAACTAAGAGCATTACAAATATAAGTTAAGGGTCTAAAATATGCAATATTTAAGACTCATCATGCTATATTCTGGTTTCATGAACCTCAAGAGAGCAAACCATAGCTCTCTATAAGAAGTGGCACCACTCCTTCGTTCATATAGGTGAAGTTCCTCTTGCGTTTCCGTTACTAGAATGCATTTTATAACTTCATTAAGAGTTTAACTTATCCTCTAAAACGTAATGGACAATATTATCTTTCTCAATTATGGGCCAATTTTGTGACAATATCAACAGTCAATCACAAAACTTGTTATTACCCATTAAAACTTAGGATTCGTGGTCTACTAGTATTAGGTTGGGTTACCATTACTGCTGACTTTTAAATGGTTTGAGCCATATTTCTCTAGATGTACTACTTACTAAGTTTCTTACGAGTGCCTTAGTAAATGGATCAGACAAGTTCTTACTTGACTTTACATAGGCAATTATAATGATACTATCTTGTTTCAATTGTCTCACATAATCATGTCTAAAACTAATATGTCTAGACTTATTATTTAAGGTACATCTCTGTAACGACCCATCCCGGGTTGGCCACCCCCGAGACAGTGTCATCACGTTTTGAAATCACAACATGACCCATATATGCAACAATATAAAAACATACATCGATTGAAAATATACACACACATCAATCCTCAACCTTCAATAGGGGAGTTACATGATTAATATCCCAATTGAAACAATATATCAATATATATATATATATATAAAACATATTATGCATAAATATTTACAATTTTTTTCTTCCATTAGTCTCAGAATGGATCACGAGACTTACAGATAATAACTCAGTTTGAATATCTGCTCACTAATCTATTTGTCACGCCCCCTCTACCTGAAATTATTTAACAATGATGAGTGAGCTTTACAAGCTCAGTGAATTTAATTTATTAGAAGTACTCGATTTGTATACTTCTCGTTATATTCATTTATTTATCAATTTCTCTTAATAAATAAATTATCAAGCTATCATTTTTCAATACATATATCTCATATATTTTATCAATTTAATATTTCTAATTTAATATTATCATAAAGTTCACATCATATAAACAATCAATAATATAATTCTTTATTATGTCATCCTTTCTATTTATCTATCATTAAAATTGTCTCATTATGAGACTCATCTATCTATCAATCATTTAATACTCAAAACATATTCTTTAGTATCTCAGGCATTAATAATAAATATTTAAAACAAATATAATGCATGAATTTAAATTATCTTTCTTTTTTTCTCATCAAATCATTTCATATTATTATCTGGGAACATCTTCCCATATGTCGACATGTTTTAGCCAGACCAGCTACCTTCTTGGTCTTATCAGCCAGACCAACTGCCTTCCTGGTCTTCTCAGCCAGACCAACTGTCTTCCTGGTATTCCCTTTTATGCATATGAGCAATAATATGCAAGCAAGTATACATCAAAGCATTCAATTCAACTATCTAGTTTTTTCTCAAAATTATTATTTTTATCATATTTATTAAATTGTCTCCTCATATATCATATCAATTTTTCAATCATATTTTCAGAAATTTCATATAACTTCTCAGCATATTTTTCATTAATCCTTCATTTTTAAAATATAAATTCTTATATAATTAATATTCAACATACTTTTTAATTCCTAATCAATAAATCAATAAATTATCATATTTAATAGAAAATACATCATTAAATCATTATAATTCAAGAATTTATTAAAATATCATAAATTCATATTTTTATTGGTCTCGATTACTAAAAGTAAATCTAACTCACCACATGGCACTTAAAGCTACCTGTGGATCAACTCCTGCCTTTCCTGCTCCTTTAAGCAATTTCTTGAGATTGCTAATCACCAACACCTAATCATAAACTTTTATAAATCTTACTATTTCATAACTTAATTCAAACAATATAATTATTTAGTTATGAGTCCTATTGAAAATTTACCACAAATATGATGAAGTCTTGCTATTATAATTGAATGACTGTATTATCTCTAATATTAGAGAAATTTTCTTTATAACTTTTTGCTAAGTGTAAATCGAGATTCAAACCCAAGAGGGGAGTGAATTGGGTTTTAAAAACTTTTTGTTGATTAATTTGCAAGTTTTTAAATAGTTAAATACACAAAACCCCCAATTAAATAATGCTTGAAAGTAAAGAGTTTAAGGAAGAGAAAGTACAAACTCCGTTTATAGTGATTCAGCAATATCGGATTCATTCCGACCCTATGTCCACTCTCTTCAAGGAATCTCCTTGAATTAATCCACTAAAACTTTAGTCGCACAACTTCAAGGGTGTTGCACAAAACTTACAACCGATCCCTTCCTCACGAAAGCTACATTGAAGTGTTTAATCCTAAACACTCTAAGAGTTATACCAACTCTTTCCCTTTATAATAAATTAAATTTGCTGTAAAGTAAATGGTAGAGAGATAGCAATAAGTGCTTTTACAAATGAACAATATATCTCCTTCAAGAACAAGCTTGAAGAATGGCTCAACAATAAATTTTTCAAAGCTTTTGAGAATTAATGAGTAATCTTGTGAATTGAATGTGTTCTCTTCTTCTTTTAAATGCTCATTGAAGTGGGTTTATATAGCCTTGAAGCAGTATGGTCATTTGACACTGACTTGATATATTTAGGTCATTAAATACTCAAGTCACGCGTCTCAAACGGTCATATTTTCGAATTACCAGTCGACTAGGTCCTTGTACCAATCAGCTGGGGGGAGAGTACCAGTTGACTGGGTCCTAAGCACCAATTGTAACGACCCATCTCTGGTTGGCCACCCTAGAGACGGTGTTGTCACATTTTGAAAATCCCAGCACGACACATATATGCAACAATAAAAATATAGCTAGTGCAATTATTTACATCAATCTTAAACCCTTAATAGGGGAGATACATAATTCAGATCTCAACTTAAACATTTTATACAACATAATATGCATTAATATTTACAAATATTTTTTTTCTTTCCATTAGTCTAAGGATATGAACCACGTGGCTTACAGATAATGACTTCGTCTGAATCTCAACTCACCAAACTACCTGTCATGCCTGCTACCTAAAATCATTGTACAATGAGGAGTTAGCTTCACAAGCTCAGTGAATTAAACTTACTAGAAGTATTCAATTTTTATAATTAGTCTTCCAATATTCAGTCATCTATATCTCATATATTTTGATAATAACATTCTATTATCACTACTCATATCAAATTCCCATCCTTTATAAATCTCTTATTCTCATATAGTTAATCATCATCTTGAGACTATCAATTCTATCTCATAATTACCTCGTTACGAGGTTCACAACATATAATCTATCACTTAGATAATTCTCATCATTTCATATTTTCATATTTCTTCTCAGTATAATGGTCTCTCTGTGTGACTTATTCATTTATCAATAAATTTACAATCATGAATAGCACTTTAGCATCTCAAGTAATAACAATCAATATTTAAGCAAATGTAATGTATGAATTTAAATGTTATTATTATTGGGAACGTCTTCCCACATGTCGACATGTTTTTATCTTAGACTGATTGCCTTCCCGGTTTTTTCATTCTCATTTAGACATGTTACCTTCCTGGTTATTTTATTCTCATTTATACCGACTTCCCTCCCGGTTATTTTATTTCCAGTGTATACCGGCTGTTATGGTTTTCATTTAGACCGGTTGTCCTCTCGGTTCTTTTATTTACATTTAGACCGGTTGCTTTTTCGGTTCTTTTTTTCATTTAGACTGGCTACCTTCCTGGTTCTTTTATTTTTTGCATATGCATATGAATAATGATATCAAATATGAATATGAACAATATGCATATGAACAATAATATAGAAACAAAGATATCTTCAAACATTCAAATTAGTTATCCTGATTATTTTCAAATTATTATTTGAAAAATTCCACTAAATTCCTCTCCTCATAAATCATATCAAATCATCAACCATAGCCCGTCAAGATCTACTAAATTCCTCTTCTCATAGATCATATCAAATCATCAACCATAGCTCGTCAAGAATTTCACTTATCACCTTTATTATTAAATCGACTCATTATTCCAATAATATTATTTTTCATAAAATAATTCTCTACACATCCACTATTCCTATCATACCTATCAACCAACTTTCATCTATCACCAAATCATAAGTTAATGAATTATTCAAATACTATCACTATATATTTCATATTTATCTTGATTACTTAAAGTAAATCTAACTCACCACATAGCACTTAGAGCTACCTGTGGATCACCTCCTTGCCTTTCCTGTTCCTTTCAGCAATTTTCCTCAGTTGCTGATCGTCAACACCTGATATAATATTTATGTTTAAAATTTCTAATTTATTCTTCAATTCTTTCATAATTCATACCCTTTGAAAATTCCCGCATTGAATTCCAGAAAATTTCATGTATACTAGATTTCAAAAATAAAACTCATATTATTACCTTATGTTTTTCTTAGAGCTTCCCGTGACTCTCTATAAAATTCTTCTGTAAACTCCTTCAAAATTTTACTCTTTCAACCTTTCATTTAGTCCCCAAGTGTTTAAAGAAATAGAAAAATTTGTATTAAAGAAGGGAGAAAACCAAACAGGATTTGGTAAGATTTTAAAAAATAAAACAAATAAACTAAACTTATACATATATATATGCTCATTTTAAACCCCCCCCCCCCCCCCCCCCAAAATTTACACTAAGCTTACAACTTTTGAGTTGTAACACATACATCATTTGCATGACCGATGAGTAACACCTGGATATCTAGGTGTTTACATGTTTTTTTTTCTCTTCTTTCCTTTTTGCTTACATGTTGTCCATGCATCTTTTTTTTCAAAAGATTTTTTTTATAAAAATTAAATCTTTCTCATATATATTATTTTAACTCTATGTCATATTTATTAAATTACTTCTTTACCATTTCTTTACGAATACGAGGATTACAATTCTACCTACCTTACAAAAATTTCGTTCCCGAAATTTCCTTACCTAACTCATAAACCAATGGTGGATAATATTTTTTTTCATAGTTGCTTCACATTTTCACATAATCTCCTTGACATCTTTATTCCGCCACAGAACTTGAACTATTGGAATTACTTTATTACATAAAGCTTGTTCATTCCTGTCTAAATTTTTCATTAGTACTTGTATAAAAGTCAAGCATTCCTGAATTTCTACAGCTTGGCTCAACATATTATAAGAATCATCATGTAAACACATTGTGTAACTGCTTCAACTTTGGAGGCAATTCTAGGCTCTACGTGACTAGCCCAACTTTCTCAACAATCTCATAGGGTCCCACATATCTTGGACTCAACTTTCCTTTCTTTTTAAATCTCAATACACATTTCCATGGAAATATTTTTAAATACTTCCAACCACTTAATTGAAACTTAAAAGATCTTTTTCTTTTATCAGCATAACTATTCGGTCTACTCTGTGCTACATTAAGGTTTCTCTAACCAGTTTGATCATTCTAGTTGTTAACTCAATAATTTATGGACCAAATATATTTGGTCTACTCTGTGCTACATTAAGGTTTCTCTAACCAGTTTGATCATTCTAGTTGTTAACTCAATAATTTATGGACCAAATATATTTCTCTTTCCCATTTCTTTCCAACATATAGGAGTTATACACCTCCTACCATACAATGTCTCATCGATGCCATTCCATTACTAAATTGATGTTGATTATTATAAGCAATTCCATCAATGGCAAGTAAGCCTCCCAACTTACTGATAAACTCATCACATTTGCCTTTAACATATCTTCTAGTACTCTAATAATCTTTTGTCTGCTCAACTATTTGAGGATGAAAAGTTGTAATAAGCTGCAACTGTGTACACATAGCTTTCTGAAAGCCTCTCCAAAACCAAAATGTAAATCTAATATCTCTAAATGACACTATGTTCAATAGTACTCCATATCACCTCACAATTTCAGCTACATACAGTTCAACCAACTTTTTAGGATTCCAATTGTTTTTAATTGGAAAAATTTAGAATGACTTAAAAAGTCTATCTACTATCACTTACACTATATCGTGACCTCTATGAGTATGGGAAAAATCCATACTCACATTTTTTTCTATGGTCATTCAAGCACAAGAAGAGGTTGTAGTAAGCCTCCCGGATATTTATTCTCTAACTTCACTTACGGACAAACCAAACATCTAAAAATATATTCAGCTACATCCCTCATCAATCCTGACCACCAATAATTCTGTCTCAATCCTCTATACATCTTATTGTTACTCGGGTGCATCGAATATACATCATCATGTTCTTCTCTCAATATCTTCTTTCTCAACTCTGCATCATTGGGAACACAAATCCTTTGTTCCAATACCAAAATACCCTCATTTCAAATTTTGAACTCATATTGCTTTCTAATAAGCACTCAATACTTAATCTTTTCTATCTCTTCATCTCTACCTTGCATCTCTAACAAGCATTTTACTATGGATGACTGTACAACTATATTTGTTAACAATGACCCTCTATCATTGATATTCAACTTCATTCTTATCTCTCTTAATCTATCATCAATTACACATCATGACTTTCAATAGCAGTCAAACTTCTTTTAGATTTTCTACTCAATCAATCAGCTACCACCTTCACATTTTCTAGATGATAGTGAATTGTACAATCATAGTCACTAATCAACTCCATCCACCATCTTTGTCTCAAATTAAACTCTCTCTGGGTAAGTAACTATGTCAAACTCTTGTGATCAGTAAATATCTCACAAGTGGCTCTACACAAATGATATCTCTAATCTTTAAAGTAAACATTATGGCGGCCAACTCTGAGTCATGGGTAGGGTAATTTCTTTCATGATTCCTCAATTGCCTAGAAGTATATGCCACAGCTTTCCCATGTTACATCAACACGCATCCCAACCATTGATGCGACGCATCACTATGCACCACAAATCCTTTTCACCAGAAGGTAGAACCAATACTGGAGCTGTAGTCAATTTCTCCTTTAGTAATTGGAAATTTTTCTCACACTTCCCACAGCATACAAATCTCACCTTTTTTCTGGCTAGTCTAGTCAACAGTACTACAATAATAGAAAAATTCTAAAAGAATCTTCTATAATAACCAGCTAACCCCAAGAAGATTTTAATCTCAGTCACATTAGTTGGTCTCTCCCAACTTAACATTGCCTTTACCTTTTGTGGATCAACTGTTATACCATTTTCAAATATTACATGCCCCAAGAAAGTTGTCTTATTCAGCCAAAATTCACATTTAGAAAATTATAGCATACAATCTCTCTTTCATCAAAATCTCCAACACAATTTCTAAATGTTTTACATGCTTTTCCTTAGTCTTAGAATACACCAAGATGTTATTAATGAACACAACCATAAGATTATCAAGAAATGATTTAAACATTTTATTTATCAAGTCCATGAATGTTGCTGGAGCGTTGGTCAATCCAAATGACATCACAAGAAACTTATAACCATAATGTGTCTTAAAAGCAGTCTTAGGCACATCTCCCTTCTCTATCTTAAATTGATGATAACCTGATCTCAGGTCTATTTTTGAAAATACCCTTGCTCTATACAACTTCTCAAATAAATCATCTATCATGGGTAAATGATATTTGTTCTTAATGGTTATCTTATTCAACTATCTGTAGTCTATACTCAATCTCATCATTCCATCCTTTTTCTTCACAAACAACATAGGGCTCTCCAAGGCGACACACTAAATCAAATAAATTATTTATCTAACTACTCTTGAACTTTCAACTCTCTTAACTCAGTGGGTGTCACTCTGTAGGGTGTTATAGATATATGTGATGAACCTAGTATCACACAAACAGAGAATTTAATCTCACTGCAGGGAGGTAACCTAGACAACTCATCAAGAATTACATCAAAAAAAATCTTTCACTACCAATATTTCTTCCAACTCTCTACTATCATTTCTAAAATCTACCACATATGTCAAATACCCCTCACATCCTTTCCTTGACCATTTACAAGTAGTCAGAGCAAAAATAAGATAGTTCGAGAGTATCTTATGTTCTTCCTAAAAGTTAAACTCTTCATGTCTATATCTTGAACATTACATTCTTTCTAAAACAACCAACCATATTCAAAGAAAATAAATCAGCTTCAGATTCTTTATCACTAATACGAATCACACAACCCTTGTAAACATTTATGATTATCACTCTATCTCTAATGGGAACTTTAGCAATACTATTATGCATCAAATGACTAATACATGCATCAATAAACTTCCTAAATACATTGGATGCAAAAGAATAGGTTACACTAGGATTAACCAACATTGATATGACCACTTTTTCTACATACAAGGCACTTCAAATTAGAACAATTTTGGGATAAATATCTTATCGGATTACATCTATAACACATTTTAGTATTTTTATCACGTTATCACATCCTCTAGGTAATACACTCCCACATTTACCATAACTTCTAGTTCCCATAACCTATCTCTCAAATCTAGGGGTCCCACCAATATTACTTTGAGCTAAAAAAGCAACAGATCATACTTGTCTCTGGCTCCGTACTGCATTTTCTTGTGACAAGGAACGCCCCATCTGGGGTGGTCTATCACATTGTACACTCATACTACCACTACCTCTGGACCTTCATGTCTAAGCCTCTTTAACCACTCTTTCTCTTTCCCTTAAACTCCATAAGATCTTTCCCAATCTGAAGTGCTATATCCACCAACCTGACATAATTCATAGGCCTCATGTAAGATAGTTTCAATCAGATCTTAAAAAAATCCATCTAGGAACTTTTTACACTTCTTCTCATTTATATCTACCATTTTTTATACAACCACTGACAAGACCATAAATCTGCTATCATACTGAGCCACAGTCAACATATTTTTACCTCAAATAAATGAAATCTCTCTTCTGTTGGGCTCTGAAAGTATATGAGCATTATTTATAAAAGAACAAGCCTCCTTAAAGTTATTACAAGTTAAGGGTCTATCAACATATACACTTACTCTGGGAAGAGTATCCTCCCACCATTCTAAAGCTTCTCCTTTTAACTTAAACGAAGCAAAGGCGATCCTATGCCTATCAGTCATTGGTAAAATACCAAATAATCTCTCTACATGTTTTACCCATAGCTCAAGCTCAAAAGAATTCATCAGTCCTTTAAACAACAAAGCATTCAACTTAATATATATAACAAAATAATCTCTATGCATAAACTCACCTTTCCCCTTTTGAACGTTTACCCTTACTAGATTTACAACAATTTTAGGAACTACTCTAGCCTGTTTATTAAGTCTATGCTATAGACTATCAACTCTATCATTTGTTACATTCATTTTTTCAAGAGCATATGCAAGAGCTTATCTTAGCTCATCTCTTTTAACATCAAATTTTCTCACACCTCTATTAATATCAATTATACTGTCAACATGTTCCATTTCAGGAACCACAGATTCATACTCAACCTCGACTTGTCAAAAAAATTAGGGGCCTACCACGCTCTCTCAAATCAACAACTCTAGCTCTAACACGTCCACGTGTCATCCTCGGACTATTCATTAAAATATAATTTATTTTAATCTTCCACTTTCTTTAAATTCTTATGTAGTTTATAGAATCATAAAACCTAATGCTCTGATACCAAAATTGTAACGACCCATCCCATGATGGCCACCTCCGAGATGGTGTTGTCACATTTTGAAAATCCCAGCACGACACATATATGCAACAATAAAAATATAGCTAGTGTAATTATTTACATCAATCCTCAACCCTTAATAGGGGAGATACATCATTCAGATCTCAACTTAAACATTTTATACAACATAATATGTGTGAATATTTACAAATATATTTATTTTCTTTCCATTAGTCTAAGGATGTGAACAACGTAGCTTACAGAAAATGACTTCTTAACTCACCAAACTACATGTCCTGTCTACTACCTGAAAAATTGTACAATGAAGAGTGAGCTTCACAAGCTCAGTGAATTAAACTTACTAGAAGTATTCAATTTATATAATTAGTCTTCCAATATTCATTCATCTATATCTCATATATTTTGATAATAACATTCTATTATCACTACTCATATCAAATTCTCATCCTTTATAAATTACTTCTTCTCATATAGTTAATCATCATCTTGAAACTATCAATTCTATCTCATAATTACTTCGTTATGAGGTTTTCAACATATAATCTATCACTCAGATAATTCTCATAATTTTATATTTCTATATTTCTTCTCAGCATAATGGTCTCTCTGTGTGACTCATTCATCTATCAATAAATTTACAATCATGAATAACACTTTAGCATCTCAAGTAATAACAATCAATATTTAACCAAATTGAATGTATAAATTTAAATGTTATTATTATTGGGAACATCTTCCCACATATTGACATGTTTTTATCTTAGACCGACTGCCTTCCCGGTTCTTTTATTTTCATTTAGACTGGCTGCCTTCCCCATTCTTTATTCTCATTTAGACTGGTTGCCCTGCTGGTTCTTTTATTTCCAGAATATACTAGCTGTCACGGTTTTCATTTAGACCAGCTACCTTCCCTGTTCTTTTACTTTCATTTAGACCGACCGCCTTCCCGATTCTTTTATTTCATGCATATGCATATGAATAATGATATCAAATATGCATATGAACAATAATATAGAAACAAACATATCTTCAAATATTCAAATTAGCTATCCTGATTAATCTCAAATCATTATTTGAAAAATTTCACTAAATTCCTCTCCTCATAAATCATATCAAATCATCAGTCATAGCTCGCCAAGATCCAATAAATTCCTCTCCTCATAAATCATAATAAATCATCAACCATAGCTCATCAAGAATTTCACTTATCACTTTTATTATTAAATCGACTCATTATTCCAATAATATTATTTCTCATAAAATAATTATCTACACATCCACTATTCCTATCATACCTATCAACCAACTTTCATCTATCACCAAATCATAAGTTAATGAATTATTCAAATACTATCACTATATATTTCATATTTATCGTGATTACTTAAAGTAAATCTAACTCACCACGTAGCACTTAGAGCTAGCCGTGGATCACCTCCCTGCCTTTCCTGCTCCTCTCAGTAATTTCCCCTAGTTGCTGATCGTCAACACCTGACATAATATTTATGTTTAAAATTTCTAATTTATTCTTTAATTTCTTTATAATTCACACCCTTTGAAAATTCCCACATTGAATTATGGGAAATTTCATGTATGCTAGATTTCAAAAATAAAACTCATGTTATTACCTTCTGTTTTTTTTAGAGCTTCCCGTGACTCTATAAAATTCTCCCGTAAATTGCCACTAAGCTTACAACTTTTAAGTTGTAACTCATGCAGCATTTGCATGACCAATGAGTAACACTTGGACATCCAGGTGTTTACATGTTTTTTTTTCTTTTTTTTTTCTCTTCTTTCCTTTTCACGTGTCCAAGTGTGTCAATTTTTTTTTCTTCTTCTTTACTTTTTGTTTACATGCTGTCCACGCGTCTTTTTTTTTATTTAAAAGAATTTTTTTTATAAAAATTAAAATTTTCGCATATATAATATTTTAACTCCATGTCATATTTATTAAATTACTTCCTTACCATTTCTTTACGAATACGGGTATTACACCAATTGACTCAGAACTTTCTGTCCCAGTTACCAGTCGACTTGATCTTTAACACTAGTCGACTCGGAACTCTTTGTCCCATATCCTAGTCAACTAAGTTGACCTTCAACCCAGTTTTCCTTTTTAAAAAACAATTTTTGACTTAAAAACCTTTTTATTTTAGTTTTCTCAAAGTCTTTTGTAAATTGAGCTACAGATCAAGCTAAGTAATTGAATTTAAAGATTTATAGACTGATTCAATTACCTTAAAGCCTATTCTAAATCTTCTATCTTCTTTTGGTGTCCGAATGTGTTGAGTTTTTGTATCTTGTTTCTGAACTAAATACTTTTACCACTTAAAACACTTAGATAAAACTGTTAGTGCAATTAATATAATGTTTTGTCATTATTAAAATCAAATATGGGTCAACACTAAGAAATTTGAATTGAAGAAAGAAAGAAACAAAATGAGATTTGGTAAACAATAAAAACGAAGTCTCTGAATTCAGAGGCTATAAGCTTTCAAATTTTTTTTTTCTTCACCGCTTCACTAGAGACCATATAATTTTTTAATAATATTATATATATTTATTATTTTTTTTCTTACCTTTACATCCATTTTTTTAATAACACTTTTTTACCACCGCTCGTCGCTTCATCGCTTTACTGTTTCGTGAAGTCCGCGATTTTTTTAAAAATAAAATTTACATATTTTCTATTGGTTATTTACAATTTTGCCATCATTTAAAATTTACTATTTTACCATTATATCATTACAGTTTTGCCATTTATCCTTTAAAATCAAATTTTCATCTTTTCTTCATTCCAAAAATTTTATATTTTCTTCCAATTTTTTTTAATTATTTTCCTCAACTCTTCAAAACTCTTTAATTTCAACTTTAAAATTCAAAAATTTTCAGTACTTTCATCTTTAAAAATTTCTAACTCTTTTCAACAAAATTTTCAATATTATCTTTCAAATATTATTTCAAATCAATACTAAATCTTTCATTAATGGATTATTTAATTCAATATAATATATGTAAAATTATTTCTTTACCCTTATTTTATGAACACAAGTACTACACTCTCACAAAACTTCATTATCACAGAGTAAGGATTTTAAATGCATAGGATGTGGCCACAAAATTTATTTCCAACAATAAATTTCTAATTAATCCATTCAACATTTTTTCCCAATTGCTGTCAAGACAGTTAATTCGGATTTCATTGTGTGAGACGTACACGTTTGTTTCTTACTCTTTCAAGAGATATCACCTCCTCTTGGGTATTTTATATCTCTCACTCTCATTATCCGACTAGCATTGATGTATCATTTTGATACAACCGGATTACCATGGCATCTAAATCAAATTTATGATTTCTTCTAGGTAACCAAAGATTCTACAAAATTTTATATTCTCGTAATGTACTATAAAGTACTCAAAGCATAACTCCTATTAAGCTTTCTCACTTTAATTTCCATAAAGTGTATTTCTTGATTTCACTTATATCAACATATAAGTTTCAAGATTTCAATAATTTTCACATATATTTATGGTATTCTATAATATAATTAATACACCCACATTTAAAATATATAAAAAAAATCTTTACATTAACAATAATAAGCAATTATTTATTTCATTGTTAACAACGAAATGACTCCCACATTTCTACTACGTGTGTTATTTCTGAATACACAAGTTACTACTTAATGTAGCCATAAAAAAATATGTTTGAGGAACTGAATCATACAAACGAAGCCGAGTTTTGATATTGAAAAACTCTACACCCAATCTTTTTTCAGCACAAAGACTCTTACTTTGTCTGAAATAAGTGGTCATACTCTCTGATTCATCATTAGGACCTTTGTTCAATATTACCATACACATCACCATGTCTTCTTTATTAAGACACACATATAATAGCACTCATGAAATTGTACTCATGGTGATCACAATGATCAGGTTATATGGCATCCTCACTCACCACTTCTAGAAATGTCATTTTTCATGTGTGCATCTACAATTAATTCTTCTTACACATGTATCAATCAATCATGTGTGGTTCAACACACTGTTACTCATATTATGTCTTAAAGACATACACACAAACTCATAAATTTATTAACTTCATATTTATTATATGTAATAGTAATATCTCAAGCAAGATACTGTCATTTGAACATTAATTTCTTATGAATAAATCTAGAGATGTTATATCAATCTCACTAGAAATATGTTATTTGACAACAATTCATGCACACAAATAAGCTATAGCAATAAATGTTCATAGTGACTTTTACTATAAATTTATAACAAATCTCAATTTAATATCTCATGTAAATTTATAGTGTCACTAAATAATTTAATCAACCAAATAACATTAAATTATAAATTTAAACGCATACATGAGGCCTCACAGCCTTAACAAATCAAACCAAACGAATTGACATGTTATTACCATCCTCAAATGTATTCCACATCCACTTTCGTTTTCAAAATAATTAAATTTGCATATCATTGTATGCAAAAGCAAATTATATTTCCTTTTATGTAAAGGGTCACTACAATAGATTAGGCAAACACCGGCGCTTTTTTTTGCATATTTCAGCGCTGCAATATACATTACTGGCGCTTATTGCAAGCACCGGATGAAGCGCTGGTGTGTGTAGTGTCGAAAGGCAAATACATGTTGCGACCCTTTAAAGCACCGCTAAAAGTAAGATTTTAATTGTTTTTTTACATTATATATCAATACTATTAACCATTCAATAAATAAAATATACCATAAAATACAAAAAAAAATTAAAATGTTCTTCGATATATAAAATGCATCAAACATCCATAAAAATTGGATCAGTCAACACAAAAATCATCTTATTTACACAAAAAAACAATCATAATTTCACCTATAAAATTCATACAAAAACAAAGTAATTGAAATATAGTGTGAAGAATTATTTTAGCATCACAAAATCAATCATGAGGTCCTCTATTAACCAAATGCTGTAGTAATGACTTCAACTCATCCATTTGAGATTGCATATTATTTATTTGATCATCGTGCCTCGCCGTTATTTGTTGAATTTGTTGTGCATGTTGTTGATTGTTTTCTTCTATTTGTGCTCTCAGACCAGTTATCTCTTCATTATAATCCTCATGGTATCCCATATCATTCCTCATCTGAGCTGAAAGTCCATAAACAACAGAGGGTGTAACTCCAAACCCTTGACCTCGGACACGACCATAACTCTCTTCACCCATAAGCTCGGTGAAGACTTCATTTTGTATTGCTAAATTATTGCTAGCATAAGAGGATCCTGAAGCTGCAACAAGTTCAGCAACACGAGCTTCAGCTACCACCTACAATTACGAAACAATAAAGATTAAACTCCTCCAAATATTGAGTAGCTAATTGCAATGAAATTTACATAAAACAAAAGTTGATTATCATATTTTTATAGAAAAACGGGCAGAATTTCCCCTATTTTTCCATAAAACCTCCTGCAAAAGAAAAACAAGTATATAATCCAAACAATAATACAAAATAATTTTCAACCACAGGCTTATCAAATTGAGACTGAAGCAATAACATGGCTGCCACTAAATAAAAAGGTCCTACTGAAAAACCTCATTAAGGCTTCAGTTTTATACATGAAGTCCACCAATACATAAACGAGGAAGAACGAGAAAAACAACATAATTATCAAACATCATAGCACATGTTCTCTCGTATAATTTAGAAAAAACAGAAGTTTCAAAGTGCCAGAAATTAATCAAGCAGATCAAAAACACATTTGTTAAGCAATCAGATTAACATTTGACTGGACAAACCAACAAGTTTGCAACCACTGTCCCTCAATGACCTGTCTCAATCCAACTAGGATTTCTTGCCAATGCAAACAACATTCATCATTCAAGGAAAATGCAAATGGACAAGTTGGCTGCAAAAAGATTTTTACAGATGATTGTATAAAACTCTCATAACTCAAAATATGCAGCAGGGCTATAAGCTCCACAGTTCCTCTTCCTGCACATTTGCTAATCATCTAACCAAATTTAAAATCCAGAATCATACAGTGATAATGATAAGCAGCACCACAAGTGTTACGTCACTAGTAAATTAAAAGAATTACCATGCAGCTTCGAAAATTTTGAAAAGGGACTACTCATCACAATAAATTGAATGCTTTCTTGGTTCAACGCACTTCAAAAGCATTCAGGTTGAGTTTTATACCCAAAGCTTCTAAAAATTATTTGCTTAACACTTATTTTTGTCACCTAATATACCAGATCATCTTTCTTTTTTTTTTATTTACTCTCCCTTGCTTAAAAAAAATCTATTCTCCTCTATCCCACAACAGCTTTGGCCTTCTATTCTCCTCTCTCTCCATGCACACAACTTTTTTTTCTTCTTCTTCTTCTTACTACAACAACAACCCTCCTCCCACTACCAGCACAAGATTTCTTTCTAGTTTTTGATCTACCTTCTCTCTCCTACAAACACCATAGATTTCGGCCACCAATGATATTTCCCGGCAACCCATGCTATGGATAGGATACAGTAAGTCTTATCCTCCTTCCTCTTCCCTTAATTCTTCCATTTTTTTCACCATCAAAGGACTTCCCCTCTCCTGCTGTATTTACTCAGCCTCTCTTTTTCACAGGGGATGGGTGCCAATAGAGGAGCGCGAGAGGGGCCAAAAGGAAGAAGTGGAAAATTGAGAGGGAGAAGAAGAGAAAAAATTAGCAAAGAGGAAGGCCAAGGCTGCTGTGCAGGGGATAGAAGAGAATAAAATTTTTTTTAAGCAAGGGAGAGTAAATAAAAAAAGGAAAAATAAGTTAGAAATGCACATATTAAGGGAAAAAATGAGAACCTCATAAGAACCTTATGGTGTTATAAACATTCAGCATTTCACAAAGATTAATTCATTTTAAAAAATGTAGACTTTGGCTTAAATTCAAACAAATAGATATTTTCAACAATAGCAATTGGTACAATGCTCTATGTCCAAATCTAGGGAAATCCACATAGAAACTTAGTTTTTAATTCATCCACATATTTTGTACCCAGCAACAGAAAAAAAAAAATCTAACAAAAGCAACTTCAACACTATTACGTCAAAGTACTCAACAAACTAGATACAAGCAGCAATTCAACACTTGTAAGCGGCTAAAAATGCAATATCATTTTCAGTACACAATATCAGTAGCCATGTCATCAGAGAAGCCCATGGCATAAACAAAAGGTAACGCATTCAGCTCCATCAGGCTGTAATGCAAAATCCACAGAACATCAGATAAATGGCACTTAAACTGCAGACATCATGTTTATTGATCTACACTCCACAGAACAATAATTCACACTAAAAATGGTAGCAATAAAGACAGCAGCAAACCCCAACCTGTTCTGATCTGATCAGAATATACATAGAATTCCATGAATTTTTGGAATAATATATACAGGCTCCTCACAGGATGTTACGCATGCCGTACACAGAAGATAGTTTGCTCATTGGACACCAAGATATAATTTTTTTCTTGGATAAACAAAATCTTTATCTTCATTTTTGAAACACCATCAAATCCTTCTCTTATTCCTCTCTTTTAGCTCTCTCATTCTTCTTATTTTTTTCTTTTTGATATTTTAAAATCATTCTCTTAGACAAGCTAATTTTCTTTGGATTGGTTTTCATACATCACTTCTGCAAGCAGAAACTTATATGTTGAAAATACTGAGCAATGAAATATTATAAAAGAAAAAGGGAACACAATACACAATCAACAGTTAAATAGGGTTAGGAGTTTGATTCTTGATTTCTTAAATTATTAGTAGAAATTTCTCTTCATGTGGCTAATGAAATGTTAAATGGCACAACCAATGTAGGAATTTAATTAGCTTGAATGACCTCATGATTCTCATCAAATAAGCCTATATGCACAAACCCAAGAGAAGGAAAAATAACAAATAAAAAAAGAGGAGTCTTTGCCATCATGTCAAATGAGTCATGAATGTTGTATGAAAAAATCCCAGACAATGTTATTCATCTCATTCCATAAGCACTTATGACAAGTTACAAAAAGAATCCTTATCTTCATTTTTTAAACACCATCAAATGATAAAGCAATTATGCCTTACCATGAATTGTCGTGATGCATCATCAATAAAAGTCTCATCCTTGCGTTTATGAGTTTTGGCAAAAAACTCGACGCGTCCGGGCTCATTCCTATGTGTCATCTCCTACCATGTATGAAAATAGTTCAAATTGTGACTCAATACACTACATCTCAAATAAAAGATTGAATGAATGAAGCAAAATTAACTCACATATTCATCCCGTCTTCTAGCAAAACTCTTTGAACCAGATGTGTGAGGACATTGTTGTCTTTCACGTGCAGCTGTCCCTATAGTAGAATATTTCTACACCAATAATAAACCAATTGAATAATCAGTCATTATTATAAAAATAGTTCCAATGAGAATCCAAATGAACATAATTATCTTAAAACAACCTCACTCTTCTCAGAGAACCAGTAGTTCACCAATTGCTTCCACTGGTCTTGATCTACTCCTTTGGGAACATCATTGCTCAAAACTTTTTGTTTTGTTTTGTTCCTCACGTGGTCCCTTTTAAACACATATCGGTAGTCCCTCCATTTTTTCCCTACCATCCTCAACAAAATTTTGTCTATCGCCTCAATCATAAGGTATTGGAACTTCTTCTACCACAAAGAAAGGAAATCGATGTCATATAAGCATTATTGGTGTTAGGGATTATGCATGTACAACACCACGAAAATTCAATAAAACAAATAATTTTTTGGAGGAAATCAAATGGTTATTAAGTTGTTACTTACCCGAATAAATATAACAAGGTCCTTCTTGTAGCTAGAAGGGACCTTATTCCAATCCGTGTATTTAAGCGGACAAAGGTTCCCTCTCTTTGCAACCTTGCCCAACCAGCTACTTAACATTTGCCCACCTTTCTTAATAGGTTGATGACGTGCATTGAAGTGGACCACAATCTTTTCCCCACGTTCAATGGATCACACTTATGAGGGTCTTAAGACACGTATTTGCTTCCTCACCCTCCCTTCAGGATCTATACATTGAAAACATAAATTTTATATTTAGTATAACAATGTGGTATCAAATTAATTGTAGAGAGAATGTATTATAATACAAAAATTACCAATTATCTCGTATTGTTCACTATCATTATGATCACTTCCCGTTGTTAATGGATCGGTATCAGAATTATTTTGCGATTCATGATCATCATCAAGGTGATACTCATTCCCATGGTGAACATCTTCTTGATGGTGCGAAGACTCAGCTGCATACTAGGTTGTCATGTTATCTCTAACCGAGGGAGGGATATTTTTTGACCTATACATCTTGCAATCTGTATACATAAAAACATTAAAATGATTATATCACACACTATCAAGAATGCATTAAAAGTCAACAAGAATTATAAAAACCACACCTGAAATATAGGAATGGTCAAGGGGTCGCAGCAAATGCAGCAATCAATAACTTCAGAGAACCTGAGAACAAATGAACAAATAAGTGCCTCAAATAGGATTTAAAGAACAAGCAATGATCAACGATACAACTAAAACAGAAATTTACGACAATCTAAAGTAGCATTCCACAAACTGTACGCAAAAAAGTTCAGGACTATTGTTATGTGTGATACAAAGCAACAATAACCCGATAGATTACAATAAAACCTCACAAAACTCGTTGACACACATGTCCATCACATAAATACACATCCAAATATAATTACACGGAAATGCACATAAAACTAGTTGGTATCTTCGTCAATGTCCATCCTAGCCCAAGTTGAGATACGATCTAATTGATCGTCTACCACTACATTAGAAGGCATGCACTAATTGTAAGTGTCATCATTCTCTTCCTGTGTTTTTTTCCCCATTTCATATAGGTCCCTTGGCTTTGTGATCACAACATGATACCACTCCTTTTTTGTTGGGTCTTGCACATAAAACACTTGTTTCGCTTGAGATAAAAGTACGAACGGGTCATTCTTCAATAACTGACCAGTGTGTATTAACCTATTCAGGTTCACGAGAATGCACCCACTTGCATCTTTCTTTAAACCTCTGGGGGAATTAATATCCACCTAATCACAACGGAACAACACAATCTTAAACATCCCATAGTAATCCAACTCGATGATATCGTTGAGCACACCATAATACATTTTATCATCCGCTTCAACCATAACTCCCAAATTTTGAGATCGTCTACACCTCTCACGTTCCTTTGTGTGGAATTTAAAGCCATTGATGTTGAATCCATTGAATCTCCTAACAATATTATTCGGACCTCGAGCAAAGGCAATTAGTTCATCTAAATAATTGTTATCCACCATCAATGGCACCTAAACATTTCCCAATAATTAATATGAGACAACAACATTCAATGTTTAATTGAAAACACTGATAACTTTCGAAGACTCTTGTTATTATGCCTAACCTGTCTCATAAGCCATGAGGGAAATTTCTCAACCAACCACTTTTGTTCAAGACTTTGTATTGGTCGATTGGAACGGTTGGTTAGCCTTTGAGCAGCCAAAAATTCGCTGCAATAATTGATGTTTTTATGTAACTATTAGCCATCACAGTGATAACAACAGATAATAAAAACTCAATTTAAACACATGATTACTAATTAAGTTCCTTTATTGATACTAACCTACGAAGGTCAAAAAATTTATCATTATAGAGCAACACATAACGATGTGCTTGAGCTAATGACATGTCATCGAGCTCAACACTCACAATCTTTCCCATTATTCGTCCACCAGAGGAAAAGATGTATTCATCCGAAAAATTTACAGTATCATTGTTCTTTTGGGGTCGGTTGAATTTTGTCTCCACACCTTTGAAGTATATGTTAGACACTCTTTTCCATTTTACCCTTCAACAATTGACCCCTCGGGTCAACTTCTATTACGTACGTAAGATTTCAAGCGCACTAAATACCTTACAAAGCGAAAAAAATGAAAGATAAATTATGTAGCCAATATATAACAAAAAAAAACAAACTGCACAAAATAGCTTTGAACATCTAACCTTTCAACAGGATACATCCACCTGTAGTGTACGGGACCCCCAAGTCTAGCTTCGGAGGCTAAGTGAATGATAAGATGAACCATAATGGTAAAGAAACCCAGGGGGAGTGTTTTCTCCAAATGGCAGAGTGTCAAAGCAACACGCGACTCCAAAAAGTCAAGCTCATGGGGATCAAGGGCTTTAGAGCATAAAGCTTTGAAAAATGATGATAACTCAGACACAACTGCTAAAAC
Source organism: Bretschneidera sinensis (assembly GCA_023935145.1). Taxonomy (NCBI): domain Eukaryota; kingdom Viridiplantae; phylum Streptophyta; class Magnoliopsida; order Brassicales; family Akaniaceae; genus Bretschneidera; species Bretschneidera sinensis. The sequence goes on from CM043702.1 coordinate 13,948,045, forward strand.
ATGTATAGGCAAAGATGCTCTTAAGGCAATCGGAAGGATTTCTCGCATCAATATGTGACCGTCATGACTCTTTAGGTTTAACAGCTTACGATCTTTTAGGTTGACACATCTCGAGATGTTTGATGCATACCCATCAGGAACTTTAAGATTTGCTAAAACTGTCAAGAAATTCTGCTTCTCCTTCGTGGACATAGTGTAGCATGTTGGAGGTGAGTGATCTTTTCCATTAGGAAGAACAACTAAATGGAGGTCTTTCCTAATACCAATTTCCTCGAGATCGCGGCGTGCCTTCTTATTATCTTTAGTCTTACCATCTATATTCAATATTGTTCCAATCAAATTATCACATGCATTCTTCTCTATATACATCATATCTAAATTATGACGCAATAGATTGTCTTTCTAATATAGTAACTCAAAAAAATGCTTATTTTTTTCCCCAAAGTATCTACAACTCCCCCATCCATCGGAATATCCTCATTATCAACATTTTCAAGGAAATCGTCCACGCCCTCAAAAAGGTTATCAACTGCATCCACTAGCAGTTGCCCCGTAAAGGTACCAACATCCTCTCTTGCCATCTTCCTAGAAGGCTTTGAGGTTTTACCATAGCTATAGTTTCCACCCTCTAGTTGTCTTAAAACCTCGTGCCCAAACGGTGGAACAGGAGCATATCCCAACTCTATGGTGCCATCAAACTGATCCTTTTGAAAACGAAACTCATGGTTTTCTGCTAACCATCGACGATGACCCATATAGCAAAACTTTATCCCATGCTTTAACCATATAGAATGTGTAGATTCCCCACAACATCGACAAGTAACCCTCCCCTTGGTGCTCCAACCAGATAAGTTTGCATATGCTGGAAAATCATTAATGGTCCAAAGAAAAGAAGTGCGAAGCTTAAAGCTTTGATTGGTGGACGCATCAACACCATCCCATAATTGTTTCAAATCTTCAATTAGAGGCTGCAAAAAGATATCAATATCATTACCGGGGCTTTTCTCACCAGAAATAACCATTGAAAGGAGGAAGGATGTTTGCTTCATGCAAAGCCACAGTGGCAAGTTGTATGGGACCAAAAGAACGGGTCATGTGCTATAAGTTGAACTCATTGTTTGAAAGAGATTGAACCCGTCACTAGCTAAGCCAAGCCTAACACTCCGAGGATCAGCTGCAAAATCGGGATACAATCTATTCAATTCATTCCAGGCTAATCCATCCGCAAGGTGTCTTAAAATCTCATCCTTTGTCCGATCTTTGTCATGCCATCTCATCAACGAAGCCGTTTTAGATGACATATATATCCTCTTCAGTCTCAGTATTAAGGGAAAATAATGCAATACTTAAGCTGGCTTTTTCTTTTTCGATTGACCGTCCAGCTCATTCAACGGATCCTCATCATCAGCTGTGTTTTTGACCCACCGTGCCACTCCACACGCATTACAAAATTCATCATTCATATGCTCACCCCAATACAATGTGCAGTCATTAGGACAAACATGAATCTTCTCATACCCAAGACCCAATCTTTTGATAATCTTCATGGCTTCATAATAATTTGATGGCAATGGAGAACACATCGGAAATGCCATGTTGATAAACTCAAGCAACATAGTCAGAAATTTACCAGACCACTCATTCAAACATTTGAGGTGTAGTAGATATAACATGAAACTTAACTTTGTGAAATTCTGACAACCCAAATAAAGTTCAGTATCGTAATCTTTCATTAAATTGCGATACTGAGTCATCTCATCAATAGCAGAACGAACTGGATGTTCGATGTGTGAAGGATCACCACAATTATTGAACTCAAACCCACTATGAGCCTATTGCTCTTCATCATGCTCATTCGAAGATCCCACTTTGATTCCTAAACTTAACGGTTCATTGTTTGAGTTTTCACAAGTAACCTCGAAGGCACCTCGGAGCAAACCCAACACGTCATCTCGTCCCATGAAGCCACCTGAAACACTAGTGGGTTGTGAACTAGTGTTAGTGTGGTCTATACGAGAGACTTTCTCCCCATGAAAAACCCACTCGGTGTAACCTGGACTAAACCCATTATACAATAGATGCTCCTGAACAATTTCTGGTTCGAATGAATTACAATTACCACATCTCTTACATGGACAAACAATACTACCACGACCACAAGCTTTCTGAGACGCAAATCTAATGAAGTTTGCAACACCATCTATATAGGCTTCACTCGACCTCGGTTTATCTATCCAGCTTTTATCCATTTTTAGATGACGCCAATAGCTTTTCCTAAAACGATGTTAAGAAAGTCATAATTGTAATATTTTTGGCAAAAGAAGGCATAATCACAAACTTTGATTTGATTGGTAAGTGGATGAACTGAAATTGATAACAACAAATTGAGTTAAAACTATATTTAATATTATATACAAAGTATCCCAATAACAAATTTTTTTTAAAAAAATAAACAATATTTATTTTCCATAACATTACAGTATACACACAAAGAAAACAACTCTTCCCTTCAGTATTACAAAACTGAAAAAATGAAAATAAATTCCCTCAAGGCCATAACGATATTTTTTTTCAACATTTAACTTTTCTACCTCCCATATTAGCAACTTAAGTGAATTAAAACAATTTGCATTAATAGAAAAAGCGAACCTCTGGGCAATCTAAACATATATCTTTTTCATATAATTTTAAATTTAAAAAAAAATGATACATGTGCTGGTGCTGCTTGCTGCTGCAGCGATTCCAAATCTGCAGAAAGGCAACCAATTTAGAGTTCTTCAATGTTTGGAAATGCAGCCGCAGCACCAGCACAAACACCAGTCATCAATAATGGCATATGCTTCAACAAAGGAAAATCAGTTTGCTGAGCCCAACTTAAAGATCACCCAAAAATTATATAAACATAATACAACATGTGATTCATAACAAAAACCATGCTACATTCAAAAGGCATAGTTTTCTTTTAAAATTCCAGTTCTTTCCATATCAAATAATCAGTTTAGACTGCTAAATTGTATTTTTGTTGGTGGATTTTATGGCTTGTTAAAGACAAAATACACAATAAATCCAACAGTATGAATTGAACCAAAGAGCCAAATTGAATTGTGAGGCTATTGAAGCGATAAATTGAATGATGTAATCTAGAAAGCTTAAACCGATAAAGAATTATACGATTATTCATGGAAGAAGTAATTTATTTCATATTATCATGCTTCCTTGCTATATTGAATAGGTAAAAATGAACAAAAACATATGACTCTCTAATTCCAATTCAACCACAAACATGGTGTCCCTGTGATGAAGTGAAATATACAATTTTTATCATTCTAATATTGAATTAAAAATAATTATTAAATAAGCTCACTTGCTTCATTTTTATCAAAAAGGAAATCACACAAAGAGAGCATAATAAACTAAAAATGCTAGTAAAGAAATAAATCAAGTTCATACAAAACTGAAGGATTTTACAAATCAAATTACTAGAATCAGACACCCATTTGATTCATAAAGAAAAATACATAGAAAGCATTACAGCAACACCAAAATACCCATCTGGGTGTAAACAGAAATTGTGTACTGTTAGATTTTTTAAGAAATGATGAGAATGGCTCAGTTGAGTGAGTGATTGAGAAGAGCTCGCACCTCATTTGACTTGTAAAAGATTAACCGAAACTCTTTTTCTCTTTTTTGTTTCTCTTCTAATGACGATGATGATAATAATCGTCTCTCTAATTTTCTATCATTTTTTTAGTCTATTTTCAATTATAGATAAATGCAAGAGAAATGAATGTTATTACCTTTCATTATGTTGAGAGATGTTCAAACAAGAAAAGTTACCTGAAGAGTAATTTTGAATAACAAGAGCCCGAGCTCTCCTTGATAGTGATAGAGAAAGAGAGGCCGTAGATGAGTTTCGAGGACGACTTAACTCGGACGTGGTTGAGCTAGAGGGTCGGGATGGAAGGGTTGAAGACGGCGGCGCGATAACGACAAGGGTTCGTGGGTTCTTCAAGAAAAGGGAGCAGAGAAATTTTTTAGGGGAATGAGCGGTAGATGACGGAGCAGAGAAAAATTTTGGTGGATACCGGCAAGGGTTCGTGGGTTCTTCACGAAAAGGGAGTAGATAAATTTTTTAGGGGAATGAGCGGTAGTTGACGGAGTAGAGAAAAATTTTGGGGGAAATTGCAAGGGTTCGTGGGTTCTTCACGAAAAGGGAGCAGAGAAATTTTTTAGGGGAATGAGCGGTACATGACGGAGCAGAGAAAATTTTTGGGGGAAATCACGGCAAGCAACAGATAAGTTGAATTTTTAGCATATACCGGCGCTTTAAAGGCCGGCCTATGCTCATCTTCATTTTCTGGCACTTTAAAGCGCCGGAATATGAAATGCATATTTCGGCGCTTTAAACCGCCGGTATATGCTCGAAACCCATAGTATATTCCGGCGCTTTGAAGCGCCGATAAATATTTCGACGCTTTAAACCGCCATAATATACTCAACTTCATATACTGGTGCTTTAAAGTGCCGGAATATGAAATGGGTTTTGAGCATATATCGGCGCTTTAAAGCGCCAGAATATGCTCAAAACTCATTTCACATATACTGGCGCTTTTAAACGCCAGAATATTTCGGCGCTTAAAAGCGCTACTATATATATTAATATTGATATATAACGGCGCTTTAAAGCGCCGTTATATGTTCTTTGAATATTGCGGCGCTTCACGGAAGCGCCACAAATAAAGCACTGGCAGGTATTATATTGTGGCGTTTTGATTAAGCGCCGAAAATGAAGCACCGACAAATGTAAATAATCTTGTAGTGGGTATCAAAACAACCATGACAAATAAAACAAAATTTTAAAAGACATGTTATATTTTCAAATGAAATTTTATTGCCAACCACTTCACTTGCAGTAGTTCAAAATTAATATGCTTTCCTCGTTAAACCTCATCTCGTTTATATGCATGCAAACTTAAAATCTAGTCTCTTTAAAATCACAAACTATCTTGACTTTAATGTTTGTGTAAACAAGTGTGCAGAAAAAAAAAATTCAAGTGTACCTTTTGGTTTCATAGGAAATTAATCAAACATTGATTTCGCAGATTTGATGTCAGTGAATAGATCGTATAAGAAATCTCCTCTTTTTTCTTATTTTCTTTCTGTAGTTGTTCGATCACAACTATTTGAGATTGCTTTCCTTCCTTAGGTATTGGATCATTAGGAATGGGCTGCAGATTCGGATTCAGCATATAGGAAATTTTCAACGCTGTACGCAAGAATATAATCTTGTCTTGCCACTGGCTGAAATTATTTCTATCAAATATGTCAAGTTTGATGAAGTCTTTATTCATCACTTTGAATGATTATGTCTCCATTTTATTGGACAAAAATAAAGCCTTAAAATTGTTGTAATATTTTTTTAAACTGGAACAAAATATAATAATCAAGACTTAGAGGCATGCAGTAATCACTGTTTTTAAGGCTTTATTCATCCCCACTTGAATAAACAAATTTGCTATGGGTTACAGACAAATGGTCCTCCATGATATAAAGTCTCAAACTTGAAGTCTATAGACAGCAAAATCTGAAGAACTTCTGATTTAATTATGTTTTGAAATACTGAAATATTATGGTAGAGTTTTGAGCGAAAAAGAATAAAGAATGAATGAAAAAAAAATGAATTGTATTCTGAAAGTGGAAAGTGATAAGTATTTATAGGTGCAGAAGTACCTCTTCAAATAGTTCTGAAAAGTCATGTTTTTCTAGTTGGAGATACATGAATTTTTCAAATTTAATGAGAGCCTTCTGATCTTGTCTGTTAGTTTTTAAAGGACTAAATCGTATCTGTTTAAAAAACAATTATTAAATCTCACACATTTTCTATTTAAACAGATGCATTTGATTTAATTTCATATCTTTTCTATTTAAATTTAAACAATTTGATTTAAACTAATGCCTTTTAAGTTTTCAAACAACCATTTACTCTCATTTTTCTAACAATTACAATAGAGTAAATGTATATTACCTCAAACCTAAGTGGAGTAAATGTATTTTTTTTCTTATATTTAAGCTGAAAAAACTCGTGTCCTATGTATTTGGAAATTGCAATTCTTGCCACCTCATATATTTTGTCAATTCCAAGTAGTTCCATTTTTTTTTGATAACAGGGGGAAGTAGCTTAGAAATATTGAACTTGACCATTAAATGTTCTGTACTAAAATCTTAAAATTTTCTCACCACAAAAAAAATCTAAATTTTATTACAAATTTAATCTAGTTTTGTTCAATCTTTGTCCAAGTCTCTATCAACTATTTTGAAAGGACATGGCGACATGCATTAAAAACCCGTTAAACATATACATCATCACTTAAGGCAGATAGCAACCAAGATGGTGGCCTCACAACCCAAATAGACACATCAAGAACATCGTGTGCATGTCTAGCTAATCTATGTGCAGCCCCATTTAGAACCCATGGAACATGAAAAAAAATTACAGAAATCAAAACTACTAGCTAGAGCTTGAATATCTGCTATAAGAGGACCCATAATAGATAAATCATCTCCATCCTCATACAATGCAGAATAAACCAGTAACTAGTTCCCTTCAACTTCGATTCTTCCAAAACCCAGCTCATAGACAAATTCCAAGGCTTCTTTAGTAGCAAGAACCTCAGCAAATAGAGGATCTGAAATAAGCATTAACCTCTTCCAGATCGAAACCTCAAAACCTCCAACATTGTTGCGCACCACCACCCTCAATGCCCCTAGAACCATCATGGCCCCATAGACATACACTTTCACTCGATCATGCTGTGGAGAAGACCACCGAATAATCGCAACAGCTCCATTCTTCACCTCTCTAACTTGTATTGCTTTCATTTTAGCTTAATAACAATGTACAGCTTGGACGAGTTCCTCATGAGACCGACCCTCTCATTCCCCACCTTTATCTGATTTCTATTAGTTAAGAGAATCCATCCAGTAATGAAGAATAGACCCCATTGATCCCCACAGCAGCAATTCAATTTCTCATGAATCCACTCGACCAATCCTATTCTTTCTGATATCCTCACACCATGATGGCCAAAAACCCCATCCCAAACAAGCTTGGCAAGCCTACAATCCAATAAAAAATGATGTCCAGATAACGTTGCTTGACATACATCACACACCACATAATTTTTTGTTGGCAAAATGCCTCTCACTGTCTAACCCATCTCCACGCAAAAATCTTCAGCTTGTTAGGAACCGGTAATGACCAAATCATTTTCCACAATTTAGTGCCCATCAGATGTAAGACTGTAAAACCCCATTTGAATTATAATGCCACCTCAATGAGTCTTCATGAGAATGCTTACTAAGAGGAATCTGTAGAATTTCTCTTGCTTCATGATGCAAAAATACTGCGTTAACAAGGTCTTCTTTCCATACTCGATCTAGCCTCACCATCAATTAACTCACTAACAACAGACTGCTCCCCTAATCCATTAACCGGCGAAATCACTTTAAAACTTCATGGATTTGGGATCCGAGGATCACCCCAAACCTTAACAGTTTTACCATAACCAATCCTCCAACGCACCCCATTTTGCAACTTAGGTTTAGCCTCCCAAATGTTACTCCATGTATACGACGACGATGATCCCAAGTTAGAATTTAAATAATCACTAGATGGAAAATACTTGGCCTTGAGAACCCGATAGCACAGTGAATTCGTATTCTCTTTAAGTCTCTATCCTTGCTTGGCCAACAACGCCAAATTAAAAGTTTTAAGATCTCTAAACCTCACCCCCCCTTCACTCTTCGGTGCACACATCCTATCCTAACTAAGCCAATAGATCTTACGTTCATCCTTTTCGGTTACAACACCACAAAGTTTCGGGACTAATACTAACAAAATGAAAAACCTAAAAATATGATTACCCACTACTGAATTAAATGGTTAAACATCCTTATCGTGGATTGATGGAAGATGAGTAAATGTTTGTTTGCACTTTATATCTGACTCGATTGATGTGGTGTTTTTAAGTTCGATTTTTTTTTCACATTTGAATAGTAATTAATGAGTCTCAATGAACCAAACTTAAAATGAACTCTTAATATGTATTTAGGATAAAAATACATTCACCAAATTATCAAAATCACACTAATACCTTATCTTCTACCAAAACCATCTTCCTCTTCTCCCCTCTCTCGCCTCTCCTTCTGTGCAACAATTTTTCTCATTTTGTCGCTGACTACCCAGCCGGTTTCCGGCGATTCAGCACTGAAAACGACCGGGTATGTCCCTACCCTCTCTCCCTCTTTTCTCTCTCCTCTCTTTCTGTGCAACAATTTTCCGCTGCCAACACAACTACTGCCCAGCTGGTTTCCGATTAGGCATCGCACTCGTCTCGTTTATCAGCAATAGAGAGAGTGGTTGTGGTGCCTAAGAAAATCATGGAAAGGGTATTGGGAAGCAATTTCTGGTCTCAATTTGAAATGTGTAGAATCTTTTTCTGTAAATACTGCCTACCCGGCCAATTTTACCAAAACATTCCATTTTGTTGCCTTTCTAAATGAACCAATTCTATTTCATTTTCTTTGATTGTCGCCTCCTGTTACTCCGTTTTTCATGGTTGGCTGTAGCAAACTCGCACCAAGGAGCATTACGGGTGTGTAATTTTTTTCCTTTTTTTTTTTTTCTTTTTTGTCTGATTGATATTGGTGGGTTTTGAGGTTTGGGTGTGGGGTGTGGTAATTTAGTTTTTGTTTAATTTATTGATTATTTAATAATTAAATAAGTAATATGTATTGATCGTTAACTCATCTTATTTTTATATTTAAATTAGTTATTTAAAAAAACTGAGAATTATGGGTCAATCCATTAAAAAATATAAAAACAATTGAAAATATTTTTGTGATAAAACATGTAAATTTTGTTCAGATCAGCAACTGACTTTTATTTGCAACAAACAATCATGTTCTTAGCAGTGAAGAGGGTTAAAAAGAGAAAATACATATGTTCAGATGTTTCAATCAGTTCAGTTATCAAACAGTTTAAATACTTAACCATTACTTAACCATTCAACATTCAAACACTACCTCTTATTGGTTTAATACTATTCAAATCTTCATTCAGTATTAAAATTTAACATTAAAAAAAGCACCACATAAATCTTTTTTTTCTCTCTCTCTCTCTCTCTCTATATATATATATATATATATATATATATTCCTTGGAGAAACAAGTCAGTAATTTCCATTGGGAAAACCCAACTTATTCAAGAATTTCTCCATAGATCAATGAAAAGTATTTTTGTTAAAAAAAAATCGACTCAAGACAAGTATTTTTCAAGTCAATGTGTGTCTAACTCTGAGGCACTTGGGTTCAGTGTTTTCATAGATGTTTATTTCGTTGAGTGTATGTTTTTGCTTTGGGGCGTAGGTATCATGGAAGGTTTTTAAAAACATTTAACCCACATTTTTGTTGAGATGATATATTATGATTGGTTAGGGTTTAAAAAAACCTAATTTATTCAAGAATTTCTCCATCAATTAATGAAAAGTACTTTTGGTAAAAAAAAAATATCAACTCAAGACAAGTATTTTTCAAGTCAATGTGTATCTAACTCTGAGGCGTTTGGGTTTAATGTTTTCATAGGTGTTTATTTCGTTGAGTGTATATTTTTGCTTTGGGGCGTAATTATCATGGAAGGTTTTTAAAAATATTAAAAATTAAATAAAAAAAATCTAAGTCAAAAGCTCAAATCTAAACCGAAATAAATAAGAATACAATTCTTAATCTTTGAGCTAGTTGTTCTAGCTGTGATATCATTGTACTTCATTACTATTTATTGCATGTTATCTAATTTAATAATAACTACAAATTATTTAATTAATCTCTTACGAGTTATAATAATACAAAAATAAATAAAAAAAATTATGTATAATTTATATTTTATAAAATTAAAATTTGCATGTTTTAGTTATAAAAATATTAAAGTTTATAAAAAATTAATTAAAATTATTATTTATTTTTATATCATTTATATTATTTTAATTATTTATTATTATTATTTAATAAAAATTTCGAAATAATCTAACACTTTAAAAGACTTGCATCACTAACTCAGGGCTTACGTTCCTTTCAATGAGACAAAACGCCTCGGCGAACGTACTCTCAAAACACTGTTTGGGATTAATAAGCGGCACACAAATGGTGTCCAGGCAGTGGCAGTGACTGTAATGGCCAATGAATGTCTGTCTGCGGAACACGTGAGCCCAACACGTGGATCGAGGTTTGGGGCCAAGTCAGCGCTCGTGACTGGCAACTACAAGAAAAGCCAATTTCTTGCCTTTCTCGTGAGGGCCTCATGATCTCCAGTGTTAGCCATACCTATTTATATATGCCCCACCTCGGCGGCTATCCACATGGATCATTTATGGTTTTGGGCTCTGGACCGATCATTAGCCCAAATATCAGTGAATGAGCCCACGTTGGCCCAAATACAAGTAAACCGCTTTCACTTGTTCTTGAATGAATATGAGTGCTAATACTTTAATATCTCAAGTCAATTTAATCCAAGTAATCTGATTTTGGATCACACAAGAGAAGAAAAAAAAACTGTTTTGTCTATTTTGAACAATTTTACATCTTTGGATCTCATTATCTTTTTCATATGGTATTAGAGTTTCAACGCTATTAATCTTTTTTCGATTTGCACCATCGTCTTACATTTGGATCCAGGTGCTCATTGATCTTTCACTTGACCTACGTAAACTCTTTCACATCAATTGAAGCTTTTGGATAATTAATATCAAAGGTAACAATAATTGTGTTGGTCTATTCTAAATTATCCGCGAGAATTTAATAGGCTAAATTGTTAATTTAGTCCTCAAAATTTAGGATTGGTTTTAATTTGCCACTTAAAAATCAAACACACCAATTTTAAGGCTCAACTTTTTATTCTGTTATCAATGTTCGACTTCCTTATTGATTCCGATAAAAAATTAGATGGAAATCTACTTAATAGCCACTTTAGTTATATTTAAACTTTCATTTACCCTTTAAATAATCGTGTTAGGCCACCTCAATTATATTTAATCCTTCAAAAGGAAGAAATAAAGAGGAAAATGAGATTTTAGAAAAATTTAGACTTAAATATAGTTGAGGTGGTTGTTAGGTAGATTTTCATCCACTTTTTTTTAATAGAATTAGTAAGAATGTTCATTGATAACTGAATAAAACGTTGAGTCTTAAAATGTGAGTGTTTGATGGTTGAAGATCAAATTGAAATCATTTTTTTAAAGACCATGTCGATGCCCAAAATATGTTGCTGAACTGGAGGTCGATGCTTCAATGCCTGCACAAGGAAATATGGGTGAACTAGGAGATTATTGGAGGAAAAAAGGTGGGTGATTCCTCCGGGGACACTCTAACGTTCTTGTTAACACAAGGTTTTGAGTAAATGGAGAAAGATATGATTAGTGCCCTAGTTGAGTTTGTAAAAACTGAAGATGATTTGGGTCTGCATACCTGGGACTTTTTATAGCATTCCGGAGGTGAGGTCCTTCACGTGGTAGGGATGGTGCAATCTCGGAGATTTCGTCCTCCGTCGAAAGGTCTAGTTGCGTGTTTAGGGACGGTTGTAATCCCTGTAATCAAGCTTACATGTCTGCACGGGGAGTTCGGGTGTGGTGGCGACTACCCACGGCTTTACCCACGTGTCATTATGTCATTGGATGAGAATTATCTACGTGTTGTCGTGCTATTGGGTAAGAACCATCTATGTGTCGCTAGGCTATTGGTTGAGGATCGTCCACGTGTCACTGTACTATTAGGTAAGAATCGCCTACGTGTCCTTAGGCTATTGGTTAAGGATTGTTCATGTGTCACTGCGCTGTTAGATGAAAGGGTTGTCCATGTGTCTTCATGACATTGGTGGGTGCATCTATTGGCTGCACCAAAGGCCCCCCACTTCCTTAAGTACATTTATGTGCTCTAAGGAAGTATGATAGGGCTCGATTTTGGGGACATTGGTCCGTGCATATGAGCAGCAGTCAATATGCTTGGCCTTGGAGACGTTGGTCCGAGCATATGAGTAGCAATCAATATGATCGGCCTTGGGAACGTTGGTCCGAGCATACGAGCAGCAGTCAATATGTTCGATCTTGGAGGCGTTGGTCCAAGCATATGAGCAGCAATTAATATGCTCGGCTTTGGAGACGTTGGTGCGAGCTTGTGAACTGTAGTCAATATGCTCGGCCTTGGAGATGTTGGTCCGAGCATATGAGTAGTACTCAAAATGCTCGGCCTTGGATACATTGATTCGAGCATGTGAGCAGCAATCAATATGTTCAGCCATGGAGACCGTCAATCTGGGTTGTCTGTTTTTTTATGTCCTTAATGAATTTTTAGGCTTTTTTTCCTAGGGTTTTTGGTGAATTCTTGGGCTTCTGCTTTTGAAGTTTTTGGTGGATTCTTGGACTTATTATTTTGGAGTTTTTGGTGGACTCTTGGGCTTCTTGCCTTTTAGGCCCAGATTGAATCCTTTGGTGTTGGGCCCTGGGTAATCTTTTTTGCCTTCTTGGCCAAAAAGAATAATACTTGGGTTGTCTTTAGAACCATTTTACACATGGTGTACTGGGCCAGTTAACGCGTGCAGTTGTCCAGAGTGGAAACGTCGGTGTCATTATTGATTGGTTCCCTTGGTGAATGGAATGACACCTCGAGCAAGCAAAACATCGCGTCATTACGGCTGAAGGCTCTTGGAGAATGTAAAAGTAGCCTTAGTTACTTCGACCATCACGTCTTCCTAACCGTAAGGTTTAACTCTCCTCGTTTGTCACACCTTTTTTCCTAAGTAAGGATTTTTGCTCCTCATTTCTCTTCACTTCACTTGTAATCATAGAATAAATTTGAAAGCCCACAAACTCGTCTCAAAAGTTTGAGAGTGTTCGGAGTTGATTTCGGTAGGAGGATACTCGGAGTTGTCTTGAGTTTTGAGCGTGCTCGGGGCTTTGACTGAGAAGGAACTACTCAGGCTATCATACTTTGGTGAGTTACTTTTGCCATCCTTTTCATGTCTTCAGTAGATAGATTTCGTGATAGGCCCAATAGTAGTAGTGACGGTAGTGTGTCTGAGGAAACGGGGTCAAGCTCGTCCTCCACAGGGAGTGAGTCCTCGGATAGTGCCGAGGCTAAGGAGGGGCCACTGGCCATGGTGCCTTACGTGGTAGTAGGAAAAGGGGGAGTATAAAGAGGACTCCATCTCTGAGGGTGAGTACGAGGTAGACACTGCACTGATCGAGCTGAGGGGGGAATATGATTGTGAAGGATAAGGTGCAGTGGATGTTCGCAGCGAACACTATACCCAGCCAAATGGAGGAAGAGAATCTCGTGATGATTCGGAGGACATACCGTATTCCCGAAGAGTACGCCTTTAGGCCAACCAGGGTTGGAGAGAAGGCTTGTGATGTCCTTTTAAGTCACCTGCCCTACGAATTATGTGTGTACGAGCAACATATGAGGGTCGGGCTCAGATTTTGCCTCCATCATTTCTTTTGAGCAGTGCTAAGGTACTTAAACATAGCACTACGATAGCTGGTACCGAATTCGGTGTGGCTGATTATGGCCTTTATCTGTGTCTACACAGAAGTGGGGGGACTGATGAACATGAATGTCTTCAAGTCCCACTTCCAGATAAGCAAGCACGACCAAACCGGGTGGGTTGTGATCAGTTTGAGGGTGAAGAGAAGGTTGTTGAGGAAGACAACCGCTTCGATTAAAAGGTGGAAGGAGTTTTGGGGTTCCACTCTCTTGGAGCTTGGATCTGGCAAAGAAATGCAAAAAGTCGAGCGTCCTGTTCTATGAGCAGGAGACATTGAATGACATGGTGGTTGAGCCCCTAGACGTGGAGGTTCTGTACGACAATAAAGAATTGGTAAGGTGCGGCTTCTAACCTCAATGCCTTGAGGAGTTTATAAAGAGTGATAACCCCTACGCCCGCTATTTTATACTTGTGCTTTTTTTCTTTTTATTTATCACTTTTTTATGCTTCGCTTTGTATCCTTACCCGTTCATCTCATACTTATGCATTTTTTATTCTATGTTTGGGTAGAGATAAAGGCGACAACAAAGGCCAGAGAGCAAGCCAAGAAGCTCACCTTGGAGAGGAAAAAGGCTGCCCAAGCGAGGAAGTAGCCCATTCCTGTCCTGGTCATGAGGAAGAGCCCACGAGCTCTTTCCCCTACTCTTATTGACCTGGAGAGCCCTCTTGAGCTCTCCCTTGAGCCGAAGGTTACTCTAGTTGTGCCCCAGGCTCCGTCTTTATCTCGTAGTGCTCCTTCAAGTGCGGCAGTCTTCATGCCCAACTAGGGCTTAAAGATTGACGATTTCATCTTCTCCCATCCCTAGGTAGCGTGGGAACACTTAGTCTTGAAAGACCCACCTTGAGATATGCTGAAGCTCTCATGAAGGCCAATTGAGGCATTCTGCTCCACTGCTTAGGCCTTGAATTCATAGGTAAAAAGCTTTTCCTTTCCTTTCCTTAGATTTGCTCTTTATCTTGGTAGCTAATAATTTTTGTCTTACTTTAGCCAAACGTGCTGCTGGCGATGTTGTCGCGTTGGTGCATAGACATGGCTAAGAAGTTAGGTCGGGCTTAACAGAAGGTGGATGAAAGTGCCGAGCTCATCCACTAGCTACAAGCATCTTTGAAGGTGACCAACTAGGTTAGGGTTGAGGTTACTCGGGAGAGGGATGCTGCTATGACCTCGGAGAAGCGACTTAGGGAACAGAGAGAAACTCTTACTCGAAGAGCTGTGGATGATGTCTTTGCTGTCTTCAAGGACTCGGCTTTCTATCAAGGGGCTGTCGAAGAGGAGGGGAGTCTATAGTACCTTACGGGCTTCTTAGAGGCCAAGAAGAAAGCTGAGGCCCTCTACCTCGAGTTCGACTTCTCAACCTTAGACTTGATCAGCCCTTTGGAGGAGGAGTCAGCCGTGGTTGATGAGGGCGGTGAAGAGAAGGTGGTTGCCCAGTCAAAGGATGGGGTCGAGGCTAATGAGGAGGAAACTACACTTCCGGATGGCGTACTTGCAGGGGTAATCGCCCCCTAGCCGGTCGGTGGGGTACCAGAGAGTACTACTGATAGCTTTTGCACTTCTTGACTAATTTAATGGCCTCATTTTGCATCTTGGGCTAGTTGAAGCCCTGTCAGAGTATTTTGAAGGCCAGGGTCCAGTCTCCTAGGTGGTTTTTACAGACTCCTTTGAGAACCTCCTAGAGGGCTTAGTTGGTTTCAGTGGGCCCTAAACACCTTAGGTATGGTGTTGTAAGCCTCTCTTATATAACTAGTCATCTATAACCATATACCGTGATGCTCGGGAAACAATCTTCCTAGCTTCACCTCTTTGCTCAGGTAACTGGCTATTCCACAAATACCAGAGAATCGGATCGACCCAGGTTTCTCCTTTGGTTACCGGTAACATGGAGATCTCTTCAATACTTAGATCGATGAGTGTTTTGAGGTAGATTATTTACGTGGGCTTGGGCTGGCGGGATGAGCTGAGTCGAGCCAAGGAATCAGCTTTCGATTTCGTCCAGGAGACCTGAGTTATTCGAAATACTTTGAACTTAACGGAAAATGTTTTGGCTTTCTCTAGGTACTGAGCAATCTTCTCTCCTCAGGCTTCGAATTTTCTGTTAATATGGTTTACTACCAGCTACGAGTCGTTGTATGCATTTAGGGCTTTGACGACCATCACTTTAGCTAACTTCATTCGGGAAAGTAATGCCTCGTACTCTACTTCATTGTTGGAGGCACTGAATCCGAACCTTAAAGCTAACTCAATGGTGAAATCGTTTGGGTTGTATAGGATGATCCTAGTGCCACTTCTAGTGCTGTTAGAGGATCTGTCAACATGAAGGGTCCACTGCAAAACTTTCTCGGCCAACTCGAGGTCTAGGGTTAGGTCTGGTTTGCCTTGGAAGGTTATCTCTACGATAAAGTTCGCGAGAGCCTGAGTTTTAATGGCTTTACGGGGATGATACTGGATGTTAAACTCACCGAGCTCTATGGACCACTTAACCATTCTTCTGGAGACATCCAGCTTATGGAGAACTTATCTCAGTGGCTGGTCCATTAAGAGGATGATGGTGTGTGCTTAAAAGTATGGCCAGAGTTTTCGTGCTGTGATCAGGAGAGAATACACCATCTTTTCTGTCGGGAGATACTGTGTTTCCTCATCGTGGAGGATCTTGTTTACATAGTAAACAGATCTTTGGATGCTCTCTTTCTCAAAGATCGGGACAGAGGCCACTACTTCTTATCCGACAGATAGATACAGAAAGAGTTCTTCGCCGGTGATGGGTTTGGTCAGAAGTAGGGGTGAGCTCAAATATTCTTTCAGCTCTTCAAACACTTTCTGACAGTCTTCGGTCCAAGCAAAGTCTTTTGTTTTTCTAATAGCTTTAAAGAAGGGGAGGCACTTCTCTTTAGATTTTGACATGAACCAGCTGAGTACGGCTACCCACCTTGTCAACCGTTACACTTCACTTACTGTCCAAGGGAAGGTCAGGCCGAGGATGGCCTCGATTTTTTCCTGCTTGGCCTCTATGCCTCTTTGGGTTACTATAAAGCTAAAGAACTTTCCCCCAGTGACTCCAAAAGTGCACTTCGTAAGGTTCAGTTTTATTTGATTACGTTGAAGCACCTTAAATGCTTCCTCCTGATCAGCTTCATGGTCTTTGGATTCGACACTCTTGACCAATATATCATCCACATAGCACTCATGGAAGATCTTGTTTACCAACCTTTGATATGTTTCCCAAGTGTTTTTAAGGCCAAAGGGCATAAACATATAACAATACAATCCCTGGTCGATGACGAAGGCCATTTTCTCTTGATCTGATTCATTCATGAGGATCTGGTTGTAGCCGGAGTAAGCGTCCATGAAGGTCAAGAGCTCGTGCCCCGACGTTATATCGACCAGCTGATCGATCTATGGCAACGAGAAGCTATCATTCGGGTAGGCTTTATTCAGGTCTATGAAATCAATGCAGATTTGCCACTTGCTATTGGCTTTTTTTACCATCACCACATTGTACACCCAATCGTTATAATCCGTTTCTCAGATAAAATTCGCTGCGAGCAGCTTTTTCACCTTAGTTTTGATGGTGGCATGTCGTTCGGGGGTGAACGACCTCTTCTTCTGGATGACCGGCCTGTGGTTTGGATCCACGTTTAACCGGTGCACAATTACCTCTGGGCTGATTCTGGGTATGTCCGAGGCCGACCAAACAAAGAGATCCTAATTCTTTCAGATGAAGGAGAATAGGGATCTTTTGGGACCTTTCGGGAGGTTGGAGCCGATCTGGACCGTTCGGGTGGCATTTTCACCGAGGGAGACTGCGGGTAAGTTTTTCCATAGGCTGGCCTTTGGGAGACCTTACTTCGTCTCTGAAGTCTTTTACCTCGAGAGGAAGGGCTTCCGTCATCTTTTTCTCTCTCACAGCGTTTAAGTAGCAGGATCTAGAGACTTACTGGTTTTCTCTGATTTCACCTACCCAGTTGTCAGTAGGGAACTTCATCTTTAAATGGTACGTGGAGACAATCACTTTGAGCTTGTTGAGGGTGGGCTTGCCGATGATCATGTTGTAGAACGACGGTTGCTTGACCACTAAGAAAATAGTCTGTATAGTGGTCGTTTCTAGGGCTGTCCCTGCGGTGATTAAGAGGACTGTGCTATCTTCGGCAAACACCAGCCCCCTCGAGAAACCATAAAACGGAGTGGACACTGGTTCTAGTTGAGTATCTTCCAACTGTATTTGTCAGAACGCATCGTAAAACAGGATGTCAGCCGAGCTTCCGTAATCGACCAGGATGCGTATGACGTTGTGGTTGGCCACAAGAAAGGAGACCACCACAGTATCGTCATGCGAGGTCTATACTCCCTCCAGATTATCGTTTGTGAATGAGATCGCTTGGTCTATCTTCTTGCATTTGTGAGGCCTACTAATTGATGCCACAGACCCAGCATAAGCCTTTCCGTTTTGTTTTAAGGTGCCCTAGGCAGAGGGGCCTCCACAAATGGTCTTGATGATCTTGATTATGGTGGCCTTTAGGCCTCTCCAGTTGGGCCCTTCTCGGTTTAGTCTCAGATTTTTTGAAGGGCTGGGTCCGTCTGGTTTCGACTAGGCAGATGTTTGGGACTTTTTCAGAGCTGTCCGGGCATTCTTTCTTGCCATGGTCTGGTGAATTCTTTCAACTGTCCCCGTTGATAAGAGCCTCAATTTGATGTTTCAGAGCCAGACACTCTTCGGTATCGTGAGCATGGTTTTTATGGAACCGGTACCACTTGTTTTGATCCCCGCTGAGGCACAGCGGCCTCGAAGGCTATTAAAGGATTGTCTTGTCTTGGAGTTACATCAGGACGTTGGCTCTAGATGCGTTGAGGGGAGTAAAACTCCCGAAGCAACTGGGGCCCTTATGCCTGTTTTCGTGGAAATGTCATTTGGTTAGTTCTCAGTAAGGACTAATAGGATCTTTCTTCTTTTTCTCTGTGTCCCCCTCTCGTTCTTTCCAGAAAGCTTGATCATCTTCTGCCAGCATGTACTTTTCGGCTCAAGCCAAAATCAAATTCATGTTGCTGGGCGGTCGCCTAGTGAGCCTGGAGCTAAAGATTCCGGACCTTAGTCCGTTTTTGAATGCTAGCATCTGGACGTTGGGATCGAGTTCAGGGATCTCCTAAGTGGTGGCTTTGAACCTCGAAATATAGGCCTAGAGTATTTCTCCCCGGAGTTAAATGATGTTGAATAGAGACTCTGAGGTCTTCTTAAGTCCTTTGCTGCTGAGAAAGTGGGACGCGAAGGCATAGCTCAGCTCCTTGAAAGTGCCAGTGCTCCTTAGTTTTAAACGAGAGTACCAAGTTTCAGCTGCCTTCTCGAGTTTCAGGGGGAATACTTGGCACATTACGAGATCGAAATGTCGATGCAGCGTCATGGTAGTCTTATAGTGTTGGAGATAATCCAAGGAGTCTGCTGAACCATCATAAGGTTTGATTTGGGGCATTCGAAAGTTTGGTGGGAGCGGAGCTTTGAGGACCTCTTGGGTGAAGGGCTGGTCCTGAACGTTGAGCTCGTTCTGAACACTATGGTTTCGACACTTGAGTGCTTTATCGATTCGTTCATCCATTTTCTCGATCCGTCTGTTGAGGCTGAGGTTGTTCATGGATGAGGGGCTCCCTTTAGATTTGACAGTGTGAGGTAGTGATGACTCCGTCGTGGAACAGTTTTCGATGGGGAGCCCACGGCTAGCAGGGCTTGTGCATCTAGAATTTTGTCTAGAAGACACAAGGGAGGGCTGGCGAACCCCTCTACGGACCTCGGTGGCAAGGTCAGTTACGAGATGAGAGAGTTCCATGAACTGTGCTTGGAGCATAGTAATAGTAATATGCATTGCAGCGGCCCCTTAGAGATTTTTCGGTGGGTCAATCTCCGTGTGGCGAGGGTGTTGGGTCCCGGGAAGGGGTTGTGGGTCGCTGCCAAAAGACCTTCTTTCGGATATAGTGGGGAGTCTCGACCCAGACCGTTGGCTATGTGCATTGTTTTGCTTGGGTACGGCGCTGGCCCCAACGACTCTTTTGCCGGCATTCTTTGAGGTATTTTCTAGGTGGCATGGCAACATATGAGTTCTTTATACTTCTTCGCTTTTACTGTTAGCGAGAGATTGTGGGTTCCCATGGACGGCGCCAATTTGTTGATTCCCAAAATATGTTGCTGAACTGGTGGTCGATGCTCCAATGCCTGCACAAGGAAATATGGGTGAACTAGGGGATCACCGAAGGAAAAAAGGTGGGTGATTCCTTCGAGGACACTCTGGCGTTCTTGTTAACACAAGGTTTTGAGGAAATGGGGAGAGATATGATTAGTGCTCTAGTAATGAGTTTGTAAAAACTGAAGATGATTTGGGTCTGCATACCCGGGACTTTTTATAGCATTCCGGAGGTGAAGTCCCCCACGTGATCGGGATGGTGGGACTCCAGAGATTTCGTCCTCCGCTGGAAGGTGTAGTCGATTGTCTAGGGACGGCTATAATCCCTGTAATCATGCTTACATGTATACGCGGGGAGTCCAGGAGTGGTGGAGACTACCCACGGCTTTGCCCACGTGTCACTACGTAGTTGGATGAGAATTATCCACGTGTCATCGTGCTATTGGGTAAGAACCGTCTACATGTTGCTGGGGTATTGGTTGAGGATCGTCCATGTGTCGTTATGCTATTGGGTAAGAACCGCCTACGTATGGCTAGGCTACTGGTTGAGGATCATCCACGTGTCGTTGCGCTGTTGGATGAAGGGGTTGTCCATGTGTCGTCATGCCATTGGTGGGTACGTTTATTGGCTGCACCATACCAAATTAGTAATTTAGCCTAATTTTCAACGATTTGAATTGGAATGACATCAACATCTTGATTGCCTTTGAGATTTCTCATTTAAACCAAAATTGATTCAAAATCAGAAGCCTAATTGAGCTTGGATTAAGGTTAATTACTCTTAAACTACTGGTAAGCGGCTTGATTTCACCATTGGGCATAGGGTTCTGATGTCACTCATCCAATAGACAAATAAAAATAATGGACAGTAGTCAGTAGTAGGGTACAGTATAACAGTCTTCAAGGGACTCTCACACAAAAAAGATTAAAATATGGGGCAGAAGTGAAATAATGCCTTTCTTTGTGGCCTTGCGTTGCAAGAGAGCCAAAACTGCATGCGAGAATCTGGTAATAGTAGAACCCGTGAATATTGTATGGGCCCGCATGGGGTTACGCTCTCTCTCTCTCTCTCTGCATGCACAACAACAACAGAGGAGAAAAATCAAATTAATTAGAGATATATCTATAGCAATGTCAAGTGAAAGACTATAATGAGATTGCTATCATATCTTCTTCATATGAGTACTTCAATAAACTTGAAAAGGCAAATATTTCTTTGCTTATTGGATTTATCATCATCCTCACTTTGGGGTCATGACCAACATGTGCAATATTCCTCCCACTTTATTAATCTCTCTCCAATAAAATCATCTTCTACTATACTATCAAAGATAAAAGAAAGAAAAAAGAGAGAGCGAAAGAAAGAAAGTCATCCTCTACTTGCTCTAAATGGAATATATATATATATATATATATATATATATATATTAATTAGACTTCTAACTATTATATGGTTGTATATAAAGTTGAAACTCATGATCAATCTTTATTAGAGTTTGGCATATTTTACACTGATAGATCATTAACCACCCTATTATAAGTATGTAACTCTCGGACTTTCTACCAGTAAAGACAAATGTGGCATCCATTTCCATTACCCTCTAGCATACGACGACTTGTTTACTGTAAAAATTATGAAGTAAAATATATAATACATTCATTTTACATATAAGATCAATTCATTTATCGTAAAAAAAATTGTAAAGTAAAATTTGTAATATATATAAATTTTGATTATAAAATGGTCTCCACCATATCTCAAAAGTTAAGAAGTCCAAATCTATGTGAAGATCAACTCATCTTTTATAAAAAAAAAAATTATAAAATAAAGCATACAATATACATAAATTTTGATTATAAGGTGGTCCCTACCAAATCCCAAAATTTAATGAATTCAAATCCATATACAAAAGTAGTGTATGGCTTTACTTCACAATTTTCACTTAAAAGAAGTTTATTCCATCTATGTGCAAAAGTAGTGTAATGCAAGCTTTACTTCACAATTTTTACTGTAGAGGAGTTGATCTATTCGTACATGGATTTGGACTCTTTAAATTTTGAGACTTAATGGAAACCGCTTTATAATCAAAATTTATGTGTATTTCAGGCGTTACTTCACAATTTTTTCAGTAGAGAGTCACACTCCTCTTCAATTTGTTAAATTACTGATCATATATTCATAAAGAAAAATTAGTTATTATACCTCTACTAATTAATCTTCCTCAGTACTACAACTAATTTTAATCATTCTTCTTGGAGCTTGGAATTAAATTACAATATGATCTTTCAAATTAATGCTTATTTCACTAATTATATCATAATAAATTAAAATTATGAGTTTAGTCGGTTTTGATAATTTGAGTCACCATAACCAAGCAACACCACCACTTTTTTTTTTTGCAGGTGAATCAATGAAGCATAAATCTCATCTTATCCCAAAGTAAAAAGGAAGATGAATCTCACTCAAAAGCTCAATTGATTCAAAAGATTTAGATCAAAAGAACCCACCTAGGATTCCAAAGTATTTTTAAATATACTATAAGAGAAATTAAATTAGAGGTGCTTGTATTGTCCAAAAAGGTCTAAAAATGTAGATGGGTCCTATATCTTCTACACGCCTAAGGCTTATGGGATTGGTTTGCATGGTTGCTGCCATTGGGCATCATCATCAGCCGTTGGGACTAAAGAGCTGCCGTGTTTAGGCCACGCATGCCCTCTAAAGGAAGGGAATCCCTTGAATTTTGACCAACAATTACAGTACTAGCCAGTAATGTCATAGAAGTTCAAGTAAATGTAAGTAATTGATATGGGGATAAAATGGTCAACATAAATAATCTCTTCAAATATCTTCATGGCTTTAGATTTGGGTTTGGAATAAAAAAAAAAAAAGTTAAAGAAGGGGAAAAAGAAGAGGCCTTCCCAAATTCCCCTTGGTGGGGTTAGCTTGAGCACTTTGACTACACACTAGGATGTGAGAGAATAATAATACTACAAAAGAAAGAGAGACAGAATGGGAGAAAAATCCTCCACAAAATAATGGAAAACAAGAAATTCTTTAAGATTCCACAAACCCAATAATAATTCAAAGCAAAACGTTTAAAAGTTTGATGCAATGACTGTGGACTTGAGAGAATATATATACATATCCTAAGAGAATCAAAAAGCTTCAAATTTTAACATAAATATAAACAGCAGACTGATAATTTGATTTTTTAAACAAAAAAATGGGTTACACAATGGAAAGCAATCATCTTCTATTCTTTATCCTTCCCATATGTGGTATTAGTGTTAGGTTTGATCTTTAATTTTTTAAACGGTGACAAATAATTTTATCAACTAAGTTAGTTAACACTCACCTAAATAATTTGATATTCATTAAACAAATTAATCATTTCTCAAGTATGTGCATGGGAGAATTGAAAAGGGATGCATAGATTATAGCTTATGGGATTTAGATAGGGATAAAAAAAAGTGAAAAGGAAAATGCTGAGATTCAATGTTCTAATTAACCTCAAAGTACTGTATAAGCTGAGATTCAATCAAGATATGAATGATGTTAGCTGTGGGGTATTGAAAAAGGTTGAGAAGGGAAGAGGTATCTCAAGTTCTCTTTGCCTTTACCACTCCAAGGCTTTTTAAGCTTCTCATTCTTTCAAAGGGCTAGTGGTAAACAATCCCTCCTTTTAATATAATTCCATTCAAATCAAGGTCCTTTTAGGGTTTGGGTGTTTTATAACAGGAACAAAGGAAAAGACAGAAAGTGCCACCGTCACTCCTTAAAAAGAAAAATTATTAAAATGATCATAATAAAAGAGAGAGAAAGAAAATTTGCTGAATGATCATCAAGTGGGTTTGGTATTCTTCTTAGTCTTTGCTTGCATTTTCACACCTATATTTATGTTACTAATAAAAATTTTTAAAATTATTAATAAATATTTTAATTAATCTAAACTATTAGGTTTAGACCGAACCGTTAAAAAAATTTTCTCTCTCTAGAATTTTCCTTTGCAGAATTCTTAGCCTTTTTTTTTTTCCTTTGAGTCTAATCTATTAGCCTTTTTCCCCACTTGGATTTTCATTTATTATTTATTTTTCTTGTAATTTGCCACCCCATCCTGCTTAGTCTGCAACTGTAATCATCACTTTCTGTACACTGTTATCTACAAGACCCAGTACTGAAATTTTCTCTTCATTTCTTTTGTCTCTCTCTATGTTTCTGTATCTTTTATATACACATAAATAGATAGAAAAGGAAAAGGGTTAATGGGTAGTGAAGAGGTTTAACGACAAACCATCTTATTGTCTGTTCTTTCCATGTTTTGATTGCATGATTTTAGCCTATAACATGTTGATGGGTTCTTAACACAGAGAGAGAAAGAGAAAGAGATATTTCTGAATTTGTGTTACTGAGCTGCTCAGACAAGCAATCCATAGCTTAGATAGCGACATGGAGAATAACCCATCATCATCATCTCTTCACGAGATTTTGATTTTCATACCTAATGAATGATGCCTTTCTGTGTCTCTGCATGTTTCTGCCACCTGTTCATCAACAAAGCTGTTTTTAGTTGTGTCCAAAGCTTGGATTCTCTATTTCTTGTGGGTTTTTTTTTTCTCTTGTTGTTTCTTTCTTCAAAGGTTTGCACTTGAACCAGGACTAGAGTGGTAGCTAGAAAACACATTAAACAAACAAAAAGAGAGATCTATCTAATTTCCTTTGGAGTTTTCTTCTTCGTAGTCATATAGTCATGTACCCTGCAGCTGTGTCCAATTCAACTAATTCTTTATCTGAGGAAGCTAGTGTTTCTTCTGGTACTAGAGTTCAAGATTTTGGTTGCTTAAATCCAGTAATTTCTACCATATCTCCTCAGCAGCCACAGAAATGCAAAAAGAAGAGAAGCCTTCCTGGTAACCCAGGTGATTAATTAATTTCCCTCAAATTGATCTATCTCTTCAATTTTTTTGTAGTTTAATTTATTATCAAATTTGTATTTATTTTTGGTCTTTCGGTTAATTATGCAGACCCAGATGCTGAAGTGATTGCATTATCTCCAAAGACCCTATTAGCTACAAACAGATTTGTGTGTGAGATCTGTAACAAAGGGTTCCAGAGAGATCAGAACCTTCAGCTTCACAGGAGAGGACATAACCTTCCATGGAAGCTGAAGCAAAGAAACAGCAAAGATATCAGAAAGAAAGCATATGTTTGCCCTGAGCCTTCTTGTGTTCATCACCATCCTTCAAGGGCTCTTGGTGATCTCACAGGTATCAAGAAACACTTTTGCAGAAAACATGGAGAGAAGAAGTGGAAGTGTGAGAAATGCTCAAAGATCTATGCTGTTCAATCAGATTGGAAAGCTCACTCTAAAACATGTGGTACTAGAGAATATAGATGTGATTGTGGAACCCTTTTCTCCAGGTAATTTTTTTTTCCTCCTAGCTTTCTCCTTTTTTTTTCCTGCGTATGTGTTGAAGAAAGAAAAGTTTTAATGTTCTTTTTAGTCTTTTTTAATACTTCTTCTTGTCTCTCAAGGACCCAAAAAATTTAATTTTGATGTTTGATATAGATATTCACCGGTTTGGACTCTAATTATGACATTCAAAGAAAATATTGGTCTTTTGTTCAAAGAGGGAAGTATCATGTCTTTAGGAGAGTTTGGTTTTTTGTTCCAGAGGTTTTTTCCTACACGAGAGTGGTAATTGGTAATTAAGCTGTCCATGGAATATATCTGAAGCTTAAATGCAGTGGGCAGGTTGCATGGAAATGGACACCCTTAGTACAAGTGTCTGTTACTGGTCTGAAGCCAATTTCTCTGAAATCTAAACATTTCAAGTTCGTAATTAATTATCCAAAAAAAAGTTCATAATTAATTAATTTGAAAGAAACAAAAAAAGAAAAAAAAAAAAAAAACTAAATTTATTAGGGATTTTGTGTTGTGAAGGGACACCATTTTTATCAGTTAGTATTCATGATATGATTTTCGCATTTAATTTGTTATACAAAGGTTAAAGATAATACAATTCCATGCAATAACTTAGATTGGCTTCTTCTTTTTTCCCGTGTTTAACTTCCCCTTTTGGTACTTTGTAATGGAGTACTTACTGGATGCTGCAGTCTTCAGAAACAATGATGGGTATCTCTGCTCTTGTCCAAGAAAAAGTTAAAGAACCTCAATTGCTTTTGGGTTTTCATGGTTGGGAAATTTTTTTTCCATGAAGCATATGCCATTATTAAGTTTGCAGAACACTGAAACTCTGACTCTTCAACATCATGATCATGCTGATAAATCTGCAAAAAATATCTGATATGCTCATTTGTCTTCTTTTTTCCTTCATCATGATCAGTAGATACACATGGCTGTGGGGTTTCAGCTGCATATCTTTGTTACATGCATGGAGCTCTAGTTTCAAAACACTTTCTAGTAATTTACCAATTTCTTCAAGTTTTGAGTCTCCTATGCCATGCCCATTTTTGCATGCATAGACATCAATTCAGGCATCTCTCTCTCTCTCTCTTCCTTTTAGTGTTGACTAACAAAGATAACTGTGAGCTTTAATTTAATACATGAAGTCTATGCATGAGCTTAGCTTCATTACTTTCTTCTACTTGTTTATCAGTACGGATTGAGTAAAATAAAATGTATCATCAACTTTCAGTGTTATGATTTCGTTCTTAGATTCAAGAAATCAACTCATTTTCACTCTCTTATACTCCTTTTTCAAATCCAAAACAGAAAGTATTTTCTTCATTATTTTTCATGCATAAAAAATAAAGCCATTATCCAAAAATGACACTTCTTTTGTATGTTTCAAATTCAAAACAAGTCCATTTTTCTTCTATTCACAATCTAACTTTCATAGTAACACCAAAAAGTTTAAACATTTGCTTTGTTCTTTTAATAATTAATCATAGCTACTATTTCTTGATTAATTAATTAAGCATCTCTATATTGCATGTACTCCATATAATATTTAGTTGTTTTGTTTCTAATTACTTGAAATCTTCTCTTCTTTGTCATGTCAATTGTCAACCCAAAAAAAATGGTGAACACAGGAAGGACAGCTTCTTAACACATAGGGCATTCTGTGATGCATTAGCAGAAGAAAGTGCTAGACTCTCAGCTAACCAAATTGGCATGACAGCCTCCACAACAAACCCAACTCCCCATTCTCTACATATAACACAAAACCATAATTCGTCTCTCTTCCCTTTCTCTTCTCCCACCGCCCTCTTCCCCTGGGACCCACCTCTAAACCCTAACCCTAATAACAACCTTAACAACCACATCAAGCTTGAAGTACCTCACCACCACCATAACTTCCAAATCCCACCACCTGCACCCTCATCAATACCATTCCTCCAAGACTTTGCATCCAACAACAAGGGACGCTCTAATTTGATAACCTCAGTACCCTACCAAAACCTTCACGTGACCACGCAACCCAACTCAAGCCCTGCCACGTCATCAGCTGCACTTTCAGCTACTGCACTCCTCCAGAAGGCTGCGACCGTCGGTGCTGCAAACGCGGCAGGTCAGGCCCCGACGACCCAGTCAGTGGGTCATCATCACATGATGACGTCTCAACGATACCTGAACATGGCCGAGTTTGGACGTCGGGCTGACTCAGTAGTGAGTCACGTCTCGCCCGAGTATCATCAGCTGGGCGGGTTCACGCCAGGGAATCTCTCCACGTGGCAGAAGGCTGACCGTCTGACGAGGGACTTCCTTGGACTGACGGGTCATGAGCATCATCATCAAAGCAGTCATGATAGTATTGGGAACATTAATGCTACTAGTAATAACAACGCAAACGTTAGCATGAACGGCAGGGATTTACTAACGTACGCAGGTGGCGTAGAGTTCCCAATGTCGTATGAGAGAGACCAGCCCCAGTCGTTGTTGAAGCCCCAAGGTTTCGGATACGCTGAGTCTGCAGCTGCTTCCCAGGCATGGGAATGTTGATTGGGGGTAAGGGGCAAAAACAGTAATTTGGATTTTGGACATTTCCTTGATGTGGAATGACAGAAGTACCCCTAGCTCTCAATGCCTTCCTAAGTAGTAAGTACTATTTTGACAGTTTTATTTCGGTCATTTCTCTCTTTTCCTCTCTTATGAATTATGAATGATTATAATTTTTTGGTTGCTTTGAGTTTAAGTTCAATATTTTAGATCAACTGAAAATTTTACTGATAATCTTTATTAATAATGTTAATTTTTAAATCTCACTTTTATATTGACATTATCAATAAAATTCTTTAAAATTAACATTAAAATTTTCATTTGGTTTAAAGTTGAGATCCAAACCCTAAAAAAAAAAAAAAAAATTTAACGCATGGTAGGTGAGAGGAGGATGCAGAGTGGCATTGTTGTACTTGCCTTTGTTGCGGAGGAATGTCACATGCAAAACAGAGAGATGTCTTTTCTTTTGTAGTGTACATATAATTAAGTCATGACTCATGATATGTTTCCTCGCTTGCTATGTCCTATCTTTATCAAGACAGCTATAACCTCCATTATTTATCATCTTTATTTAATCAAAGATTTTGGAAGGATTTAACCTCTAAATCTTTTCTCAAGTACCCCACCTTCCCCAAAAGAATAAAACGTACGGTCATCTTTTTTCTTCCTTTTTATTCTTTAGCCACTTTTTTTTTTTTCTTTTAACAGATAAAACCATTACATTATATGGGAGAAAGGATTCCAACCGGGCAAAGATTTTGGAATCCCAAACAATCACCCTTTTTAACGCTCACCTTAATAATTAATCACAAATCTTAACTTCAATAGATGTAAAATTTATTTTTGTAAAAGATGAAAAATTTAATTGGTAATTTTAAAAAAAATTTATTAGTAGTGTTTATACATACTCAATTAACGTTATTAATGAAGTTTTAAAAAATTATTAATCAAATTTTCATCTCGATGTAAAAATAAAATTTACATTAAGTACAAATAAGAATCTCTCATCACTAAATTTAAACTTAAATTAGTAAATTATCAATCAAACTCTTATATGTATCATTCAATTACTAACTACTGATCGAGTAGTATAAACGAGTGACAAAAACAAAGATTCTCTTGACAACACTTAATTCAAACTCTGCAAATGGACAAAGAGAGGGTGTCCTAATCTCCTAACTATGTACATACTTCTCAAAATTCATTTTTACATTGATAAATGACAAATTATGAAGAGCTGTTTATCCAGAGTAGGTTGAAGAATTCCAGTTGCGATCAGAGGAAGAGTGTGACTCCTCTACTGTAAAAAATTGTAAAGTAAAAATTGTAATACACATAAATTTTGATTATAAAGTAGTATTCATTAAATCTCAAAATTTAAAAAGTTCAAATCTATATACAAAAATAGTGTATTGCATGTTTTATTTCATAATTTTTATAACGGATAAATTTCATTCTTGAAAAAACTCTTATATTAATAACCACATACAAAATTTTTTTTATATAATTGATGCTAAATATGTATTATTTTCTGCGTGATTTAGCCTGAGAAATTAATCTGGACTCATGATTAATTTGGTCTAAGAAGTTAGCGGTGGACACAAGAATTTATCTAGAGCTGAAGTCCTTTCAAAGAATAAACGAACCGGCAGAAAGGACAAATCGTCATGGTCCTCTGTGTCCCTACCATTATCAGTGTTTCTTTTTTGAGGTCAACGGTAAAATTGAAACTTGTGACCTCTTTCACTCTATTTATTTTATAAAAAAAATAATTTTAAAAAGTTAAAAGTGTTCTCACCTATTCATTATTACAAAATTGAAAAAACATATTAATAATAATTAAATAATAATTCTGATTTTTAATTTTTTAAAATAATTATTATTCAACTTTACTGATTACAATTCAAAATTTTCAAAATCATTATTAACTTGAAATTTTAAAATAATTAAAAAAAATTATAAAGGCATAACTTGGTTTCAAGATATTGGAATTGAAAGGAAGGAAAAAATAAAATTAGAAGGGTAAAACTCAAAAAAAAAATGTACCACTATTTATAGGAGACAAAAAATATATCCATGAATCTTTTCTCTCTTTTTTTCACTTATATTAGCTAATAATGTCTATATCCACCGTCTTTCATATTGATTGTACACTAATATCGATTGATATTGTTATTACTTGTCCGTTCGTATAATAGATCAAATATATAATATTTCAATTATAAAAAATATCATTTTAATATATGATTTATTTATAATTTATCAACAATATAAATTTATCAAATTTTATTTAAAAATCTAAAACTTAAATTATAAATTAAAATTTATCAAAATGAATTAATTTTTTATAATTTTAGTATTCAATAAAATACGTTAATATATGTAAGATAATATCATGATAATTAATTTTATTATTGTAAAAATAATTTTTTTAAATAAAATTTCATATAAAGAATTTTACATACGCTTTACTTTTTTTATATTATTATTATTATTATTATTATTATTATTATTATTATTATTTTCCAACTACGAACTACAATAAATAACATCCTTTTCTCTTTAGACAAAAGGCCGATCACTCAAACAAGTACAATCTCGATCCTTCCTACAACAGTCATAGCCGTACTCATTTAGTATAAATTTTCGTATGCCAATTATTGCTTTCTTAGTTTTTTTTCTTCTTCGTTTTTGTAATAAAGGAAAAAAAATATTCATGAGTGATGCATGTGAGTGCTGTTCTTCTCTCATATGATGATGACCCTACACATGTCATGTATTGCCATGCTCAGCATGCACCATAATTACTAATACACCCTCCATTTGCCAGGAAATGACCCAAAAAAATAATAATAAAATTACGTAAAAAAAATTTAAAAAGAGAGTATATATGACATTAATCGAATTTGCAAGGAAAAATAGGCACCAGCTCCACCAGATGAGGTAAGCATGTCGATCAAGGGGCCATACCTTGTACTCTTAGGATTGACGAATGTACCATTCAAGCCAACCTATTTGACAGTGATAGCCTCAATTTTTTCCCCCATTAAATCATTTATCTGCATGGTGCCCGTGTCCTGTGAATAATTTGAAAAATACTAGTATCACTATTACATAATCTTATTGGAATCAGGAAAATTAATCTTAAAAGTAATTTGATTGTGAATAAATTTCTCAGTTATATTGTTTGATATAGTTTAACACAGTTTAATTTTTTTTTTTTTTCCGTAAAATAGCAGTGAAAACTTATTTTTTTTACATAAATTCAATTTTTTAAAAACTATTTTTTAGGTTTGGATTTTTTATAAATTCTTTTAAGAGTGTTAGACTTAAATTTTGTTTATAGGAAATAAAAAAGTAGTGATTCCACGGACCCAATCTCGTGAGAATTATCATATAATCGAAAAAGTTCATTAATAACTACGAAGAAATTTAATAATAATTGTTTTAAAAAATTTAAAAATAAAATTTAAATACCGAAGTTATTATTTAATTTCCCTCATAATTACTAGTGGATTTTTTTCAATTTCGTGATAATTCTCACGGAACCAAATCTGTGGTATGACACTCTAACAATTCAGTATTGCAAAATTTAACTCAACTGAATCAGCAATTAACATCCAGTCTCATCAAAAACTTGATTTCATTTCAATTCACAAATAAAGAAATCCAAATTCGGAAATATACCTGGTGTAATAAGACACTACAGTTAGCAAAAAAAAGTCGTAATTTTCATGTATCAGAATTCCAATTTGAGGCTTGAGGTATATAAACAATTCCCCAGAAGTTCTTTTCCACTAACTTTTCCTTTGGGATACAAAGAAAGAAAATTGGATAATTTCAAAGAAAAATGTAGCCTTTTGTAAAGATGAGTAGAGAGTGCTGTAAAATCTGTTGTAAGCGTGAGTAAAAAAGGCTTTACTAAGTTGATGGTGTATGTGTATTTGTGCAAAGTGCAGTGGTGGTCCGGCTGGGCTAAGTGGTACAAAACCAAAAGAAAAATAAAGAAAAGAAGAGGAGAAAAATGTCAACGGCCATGAAAAAGATGCTCGATACAACTTTGAATTACAATTTCCCAGTCTTTTCTTTTTCTTGATGACCCCTTTATCAATTTCTGTGCACGTCCCCATATCAAACAGCCTTTGGTTGGAGCTTAACCTATTACTAACAGCAACATTCAAATAATTTAGCAATTCTTCTTTCCTGCTTCGTTTGCATGACCCACTAATTTGATTACATATGTTGATACTTCAACAACCTATTGCCCAGATATAGATATGATCATGGGGACAAATCTTGTGTGTTTAAAGCCTAAAATGGTGCAATAACAAGTCCCATCAAATGTTTGATCTTCTGGATTGATGTGATGGTGGCAAGACCTCAAAGGCTCAAACACATTAATTAAAAATGATTTCCGTTTGTCTAAGCATAAATTAGGTCAAAAGATTCCAAAAAAAAAATTTAATGAAATAATTTCTGTTTTCAAGAAATTCAATGTGTTAAAAAACTATTTTTAATTTTGTTTTACTAAATATTAAAAAATTTATAATTTTTCTGTTGTAACATAAACTATTTCAAAAAAATCATTTTATAAATCATAAATATTTAATCTACTCATATCAAAAGCCCAGCTCTAGTCACACAAGTAATTTTTATTTTTTTGGGGTAAATTGTTCGGAGATTTATTATGGGCGTTTCACCATCATAATCTTGGTATCTTAGCCAGATATAAAGCTATATCATTGTTTCTACAATATTCACAAGAGAGAGAAAGACAGGGCCTAGCCTAGGGATTAGTGAAAGGAGGAGTTCGGTGGTTATGGTATATCCAAGCTTTTAGAAAGTATATGCAAGGTGCAGGGTTAAGGTACAATATATCATATAAATGCCATTTGCCTACTAAAAGAGAGTCTTTTTATCCCCTTCTGCACCACAACCAGACAAACCAAAAGCATCTCTTCTATTCCCCTTTCCTCCTTTTCCTCTCTCAACATACTTGCATATGTCATCTTCCATCAGGGAATCTCTTCTCAACAAACCTTCCTTTGGACCTCTTTTCTTCGAACCAATCCTAATAATTACCAATTCTATGCTTTTCTCTCTTTTTTCCCTCTTCTGCATATCCCCACACAATACCCTCACTTTTCCATAAATCTATTGAGAATTACAATTAAGTTACAGATAATAACATGAAATCTACAATTTGAAGGTTTCTTCTATCATAGTAATATATGTTTTATAATGTTCTTAAGCCTATAAAACTCAAAGCCTATTTTCACTAGTATAACATGTTTTCATCTTTGAAATTTAACATTATAATTGTCGCTAAGGAAAAACAATAAAAGATTGTGATAGGAAAAAAGTTTGGTAATCAAAGAGAACGACAATTCTGACAGCAATTTCTCAATTTTCACCATTAATACAATTTCAATAAACTTATAATCAACAAAGTCATGCTTCCAACCAAAACATATCACAAATCACAAAATCTACTACCACTCCCTCCGTTTTCACTCTAGTTTATACATAAGATTTTCCCAGATTGCTATTGACACTAAAATACATAGAAACTTGTTCTCTTGGTAATATAATTTAATCATGCAGTCCTGATGGACCGAAAGGGAAGACTAAGATGAGTTTCAGAATTTGAAAACATAGAATCTCAAATAATACAATTAAGTTACATTGTAAATCAAATACTAACTTGGATATTATAGCATGTACGCAGCTCAAGATACACAAGCATTCAAGGTTCGTAATGATTCGTATTCTACAAAATCAAGAATGACTCACATGTAATGTTACTAATTGTGACAGAAAGCTTCTGCCATGCATATATATGCCTCGATTTACTATCTCGAGATCACTGGCAGGACCAATTTCTTTAGAGAAGTTAGTTCCACTACATGTCTCATCCAACCCATGGTTTTGGCACATCCATATTGACTGCCAGATACTTATCCAACACATTCTTGAATGCCTGCATCAGAAAACAATGAACTTAAGATTTACCTTTTTAGTATAAATAATATAGTGCACCATCATAATTCCTTGAGACTTAAATGATACATTTCATCTCAACAGGTTTAGATAATCCAAATCATTCATCAGTATTCTGAAACTTTATAATACATGTATGTTTTTATTCTTTTACTTTTTGAATGTGACAATGGTAACCGGGGCCGAACCAGGGACATGGCCCCACAAGGGAGGTGTGATTATTGAGCTAAGCCCATAGCCACTAGAATACATGTTAGTTTATTCATGGTTTAGATTCAAAGATTTGAATTTATAGACCACCTCATATTCTCAATTGTTTCTCATACAACAGATGCAGATGTAGAAAAAACAAAGCAAACGCATATTCATGGAGGTGGTTGTGGTCGAGGTGGTGATGATGTTGATGATGACGATAGTCTAATGTATAGAAACCAAAAAGGTGAGAAGGGCCATGGATTCAGCCTGTACAGCTGTACCACAAAATTCTAGTAGAACTGTAAATCTTAACATGACAATTGACAAGATACCAAGCAGACCAGGCTAAATTTTAGTTGGAAGATTGTTATTTTATGCCAACAAAATTCTCAATTAATAAACTCTTTCCCATCAATGATTATGATTATATAATAAGTTTTCACAAGAAACCTCCACGAAGGGATCCTTAGTCCTGACCTAAGGACCAGCAAAGCTGTGAACATGCCGACTTCTAATGTTTTCTGCACTGCCCTACTAGATGAAACAATACGATCATATGCAAGAGTACTTCATTAGTGAAAAAATTGGATGATCAAAATGACAATGTCTTCAAATGGGAGCATATGGATAGTGGCCATCAAGGTTTTACAACGAAGATAATCACAGTCACAAAAACATACTAAACTATGAGATCAACATAAGAGACCATCCTTTCGTTGCTATTTGCAACTCCAAAAGGTCTGTTATTGCAAGTCACAGTGACTAACATCCTAGGTTCACCTTTGAAACATTATCAAATTAATCAAATATATTGTTCATGCTTCTGAATATGAATAAATTCCACCAAAAAGATCTTATTTCCATATTCCCACCCTGGAAAAAAAAATGCAGGGATCTTAAGTACATTCATGTTGACCTACCTGATGCATATAAAGAAAAAATTATCAACACTACAGTAGTATCTAGATTTGCAGACAGCATAACAAGAAAATATGGCATACATCGAGTTCCAAAAGACATAATTCAACAAGATCACGACACTACCTGAAGCGTAAATGACTCCTTCCCATTCAGAATTACATCCATCGCAGCAAATTGGTCATCAAATGCACCATAAAACATCTGATAGAATTTGTTCCTGAAATCATAAAAGAAAAATTGAAATGTTACGCCAAAAATCAAGATAGATTTCCTATATAATAAACGAAAAGCCCATGAGATAAACATATACCGATCTTCTTCACTGGTCTGTTGATCCATCTCATCAAATTTCCGCGTAAGAACTTCTGCCCCCACTGGGGAAAGCAAGTGTAGTATAAAAGCCTCCAAAGTTCTTGGGAAGTTGTGCTGAAAAAGAGTAACATAATGTGAATGCATAAAAAATGGAAAAAGGAGAACAATATAACGATGGAGGGATCTCTCTTCAAAATGAAATTAGCAGTAGTTTCTTCAAATAGCCCAATCCCATAAACTCCAATTAAGAATATCTGCTTTCTGCTTCAGTTAATAGTTAGTTTGCCATGATGAATATTAGAGGGAATTGAAGCTTCATGCAGTTACATTTGCCCATAATATTGATCAAGGAACACTTTAAACAAAAGGTGCCACTAAGACTTAAGTTTTTCATATACCATAATTAGTACCATAACTAGTATCATAATAGGAAAATACTGTTTAAAACATAACATGAATTAAAATAAAACCGACCTAATTTCAGTGGAAAGTCTATCTAACTAACAAGAAGTGTAAGACCGTAAGACTGTAAGGTTTATACGAGAGTACAAACTCACCGACATGGCAAGAAGGACAATTTGAAGAGTAGACGGCTCAAGGGTCCAAAGAATTTTAGCAACTGGATCATCTTCCAACTGACATAATTTAGTTGTCACTATCTTATTGTTATCATTGTTTGCAAGTGTAGAACTATTTTCTGAAGAAGATTGTACAGGCAGAACTTGATCAGCTACGTTAACACGGTCATGGACTAAAGAAACAAGTTCGTGAAGAGCCTGAAGAGCACGAGGTTCAAGTTCATGCACCAGAATCCTCTGATGTAGTTCTTTCCCTTTCAAATCCTTCCTCTGATTTGCCTGGTCCAAATCATGGTCGATACAATCTGGTAATAAGAATATAATTTAGTTAACAGACAAGTGCCACCAGCACAAAAATAAACTGCATATTTCCTTTTCTTAAATCAATATAAAAAGAAAAGGTCACCAAATAATTCTAATAAGCAAAAGGTTTCTCAGTGAGGCTATCAGAAAGTCACCTGCTTCTCCATTATGGGGCAGCTCATATGTATGTGCCTTCAGGCCCTTCATGCTAGCAGAAGAAGCCTTGTGCAGTAATAGATTCTGTCCTAATTTCAAATATATGTACTTTAGACAGATGAATAGTATAGAAGACTTCGTAAGAGAGAGAGAGAGAGAGAAGAAGAAAAGCGGAAAGAAGAATGAATTTGACTCCCTATGGATACTGATACAGACTAACAGTACAAAACAAAAATAATAATGCTGAAAATTCATTAAAAAGTGTACTTAATACATAATGACTCTCTCATGATTTTAACATGAGTTTAGTCCAAAATCATATCTAAGTGATATACGTACCATTTCTCTGTCTGTCAATCTTAATATCCAACGTTGATTTTATGAGCAGATGGACATGACAAAGAAACAGAACTCAAGTCAGCTTACAGTATCAATAATAGTGAGTATATATATGAGTATACCATATCAATAGTAGTTACAGGGAAAATTTCCATAGTGCAAAAAAGAAAATGAAAAGACAGAACACCAAGTACCTTCTTAATATTCTGCGCAAATAATATGCATCCATGTGTTCTGGCAAGCTAGACATTATGTTGGATCGCCACCAGAAGTTGACAGCGATGGTCAAATCATCACTATCTACTTGATGGAACCTGTAGCAATTAGAAACAACGATCACCTCACCTGATGATGTACCAACAAGGTTGACCCTCTGGGAAAATTAAATTCGTGATGAATAATTCTATCATCATTTAACGAGTATAAAACAAATAGATAGTGCAGCAGAACTTTACAAAAATGCTTTCCTCAAGTCTTGAGAAATATTTGCACATCATGTGGCATACTAGTATAAAACATCACCTAGATGTTCCCACAGTACACACTTTTCTTGTTCATTATATGTTTTATGATTCTTCAGAAATGCTTTCAACAGAAAAAACAACTTCCACAGGTATATTCATAGATATAGGCTTCTATCACCATGAAACTTTGTTTCACAATGACAAGGTTTTTATTTCATATAGTAAAAGATTTAACATGACCAGAAGCTTTAGGAAGATTTGAAGTTCTAGGTTTAAATGCATGAATGACCTGAAGATATTCATTCCTAATAAAGGAAGTGGCCATAAACAGAATGGAATCACAAAACAGGATGCATGGGGTAATCCATGTAAATGACTTTTGAAGCATATATCACATATAGAAATGGAGGATAGCCAAATAATGCAGTTACAGCCAATATCTGTTTTGTCCGTCAATTTCCTTATGCATAAAGACTGCATCAAAATTCTTGCTGAATCCGTAGTCTCCAATTCCTTGCCATGATTTTCATAATTAAAAATGACCAGAAAAAACACAAATAGTAATGATGAGTGTCTTTGTTCTTTTAAAGAAGTGCAATGGTGACTATTGCTAAACACCTTACGTAAAAAATGTGTTTTTATTGTTAAAACCCACACAAACGCCTCAAACCCGTCTACAAAGTGGGTAAGGAAATGACCTTACCAACGCTCTAAAGCAGGCAGGACTATGTAAACAAGGTCAAGATGTAGATGAGTTATCAATTAATTGATAAGAATAAAAACAGTTAACACTGAACTTGAAGAGATATAAGCAGATGTCAGAAACCTCAAGGAAGTCAGCAGTATTATAATCAAAAACCAATGCTAAGGCTCCTAACAAACCAAGGAGACACTATGGGGGCATTCATGAGAGTCTCTCAAGCAAAGCAGACTCTTTAGTCCATTCAGCAGGATCTTCTTTCTCATCCACATCCTGCTTTGGTGGAAGCTGAGCATACTCAAACTAAAAAGCTTGCTGATCTAGTTGCTGCCAAAGAATCCTTCTTAAAACAAGTCCAGAATTCATTGGTTGAGACTTGGTAATCATAACACCAGCTACTTTCATAAAGTTGTTCAAGCCAAGAAGTCCTATAATAGTATAAAACTTCTCTATTCTAAATCTGGTGACAGATTAGAAGATTCCAGCACAATTAAGAAGCAGTAAATCACTTTAATCCTTGCTAGGAGAACCAGAATCTAACTGCACTGGAGGAAACATTGAAGACCTTACAGAGCTTTTGAATTATGTGCTCCCTGGTGATCTCAAGAATTTCATGACTGCTGAAGTAACCTATGATGAAACTAGGAATACTAACTTTGAGTTTAGCAGCAACAAGCACCTGGACCTGATGGTTAAAACTGCTTAGTTCTACAAATCTACCTGGAATATTGTTGGAGCTGATGTCATTAATGCCATTAAAAAAATTCTTCCTTGATGGTAAGATTTTAGGTGAGATCAATGATACAATCCGAAGGTGGTTTCAGTTTAAGGAGGTTACCACTCAGGATGTAACCTGAGGAACATTTGGCTTCTTTTTGCTCAATCAGGCTCTCTTTGGATGGGTTGAGTTAAGCAATACATTCTTATGTGGGGGAAGGGAGTTATTGGTTCATAAATCCTCCCTCTGAGGTAGTTGGGCACGGAGGAAACTCCTGCATCTTGGACCTATTGCTAATCCTCTCCTGAAACATAGCTCAGCAAATGGCATGAAAATCTACTTTTTTCTGTTCAAAGGAGACCCATTGGGCCTATGGGCTAAAAACTGGGAGGTAACCCTCGCCCATCTCTTATCCCTCCCATCCCTTGTGTGAGTGAGATTTGATCCCCGGTCTTTTGTGCGATGACAAGTGACTACCAACTAAGCTAACTGGCGCCCACAGGAAAATCCACTTCTGCTATGACAACTGGCATCCCAGACCATTACAGCAGGAGAGTTCATATGACTCGGGCATCCAAGAACAAGCCCTGGTAGCTGACATCATCAAGGATGGCACTGGCTTTGGTATCCTGCCAGATGTGAAAATTTAGTAGACTTTCAAACTGCAGTATGTAATCTTATTCCCACAGATGCAGAAGACTATTTGGGAAATTTCAGTTAAAAGCTACTTGGGAGCACCACAGATTGAGACAACCAAAAGTTCCACGGCATATGATAATTTGGTTACTCTTCACATTCCAAAGAACAGTCTTATAGCTTAATTAGCTATACAAGATAGGCTTCCACTAAAGCTAGGCAGCAAAGTGTGGTTCGCAAGTAAATACAGCTTGTCCTTTCCCTTTCTCTAATCAGCGTGTGGAAAAGAAGGATAATATTTTCTTTGATTGCTATTACTCTAAACAAATATGGTAGCAGATTCTCGCAAAGGAAAACATAGCTAAAACCTTAGTGGGCACTTGGCAAGAAGAGCTGCAATGGGCCATCACTAGACTTAAGGGGAAAACGTTCTTAGTACTATGCTAAAGATTGCTTCGAATGCTTATATATACCACATATTGATAGAGAGCTATTTAAGATCCCATCAATCTGTATTTCACTCCTTGGAAAACATTGTTAGAGATGTGCGGGACAGACTTTGGAGCTCCTAGTGTTAAGAGATGCACAATTGATAGTTGCTTAGCTCATAACTGATGTATTTTTTTTATAATTAAAAGGATTGTATAAAAAGGCACCAAGGGGTGCAACCCATTTACAAAAGGACTATCTACATTAAAGAGACTCAATAACGGGGTCTTACTGGTCTAGCTACTGCTTAGTTTCTTTCTCTTTACTTGTTCTGTTTGCTTCTAGCAGGATTCTGCTAGTTTTGTTTACTGAATTTTTGTAGCAACTTGATAAGTATAATTTTTACATGATTTTTATTACTCTTTTGCTTATTAAAATTGTTAGTTTTCCTTTATTTCTTTTGATTTTATTTTATTTTATTTGCTTGTGCCGCACTTTTTCCTATTTTGTGTTATATTTCCTTTTAGTTACTTTCCTATTTCATGTTTTCCTAGTAGTAGAAGTATTTCCCATTTCTGTGTCTTTCCTTTTCCTAGGCTGCACTTTTTCTTATTTTGTGTTATATTTCCTTTTAGTTACTTCCTTATTTCATGTTTTCCTAGTAGTAGAAGTATTTCCCATTTCATTGTCTTTCCTTTTCCTAGGAGTAGTGTTATTGTACTTTCCATTCCTTTTCTAGGAGTTTACCTATATAAGGCCAGCTGCCCTTGCCTTGTAAGCACTTCAGATTTTTCCTAAACATTAATAATAAAGAGAGAAGAGAAGGAGGGTGGCTGTGAAGTCTCAATGAAGAGAGATCTTCAACAATCTTTAATGCTTCATCAACTTAGAGAAGGAGGGCGATTGCCAAGTCTCAATGAAGAGAGATCTTCAACAATCTTGAATGCTTCATCAACTTATTTCAAGCAAAAGAGTTTTATTATCTTCTCTTTAGTTTTCTTTTGATACATTCCAATAAGAACATGGTTGATTTCAGATTTGTTATAAACTAATTTTATTTTTCTAGAGCTTTGATGTAGTATAGCTTTGAACACACAATTTAAATTTCAAGTTATTTTATTTCAACTTTTTATGTGTTGAGTGTTTATCCTTAATCTTATTGCTTATAATTTTCTAGCCAATTATTGTTTGATTTATTGAATCATAATGAAACCAAAAGGTAATTTGTGATTAGAAGCTTTTAGGATTAAACACCATTAGTTGAGCGAAAGATGGAGATACTTTACGGCGATTAGTGTAATTTTGGATTAAGAAAAATCCAAAGAATTTAGTGAATTTTCAAATAATTTAATTTACATATAGATATGACGAATTATTAGGTGGAGATATTTCCAATGTTATTCGAGAGCAAACATTGAATAATTAAGTGATTTATTTTTAATCAACTTGAAAAGGTGAAATTTTATAATAAAGAATAATAAATTGTGAGGGATTGGCTAGGTGAAATCGAAAGCTCTAGATTTTTTTTTATTTTCTCTACAACCTTAAGTTTTATTCTCTTTTCTTTTAATTTATTTTTGTCAAGCACTTTAGTTTAATTTAGGTGATAGTCTTTAAAATTTCGGTTTTATTTCCAAATACTAAATAATTTGGTAAATTTCAATACTCAATAGCACAATTAGTTCTTGTGGGTTTGACACTTTTTTTTTTGTTAAAACTTTACTACTTGTTGCGATTTTGTTCACTTGCAAATATTTTCACACCACAGCTTGCTGCTTGTGTGTATTTTTTCTTTAGATAATAAAACTCTACTTTTATCCCACAAAAAAGGCTCCTAAAAAAGCTATCTTGGCGTTAATATGAGAGTTTAACCTTACCAGCCTTCAGGAATGAAAAGTGCGTCACCTTCATGAAGAATAACCTTCTGAGAGTACTCCATGGAACATTCTGCCCTTGGGTGAACTGAAAAATCAGGGTTTTCTAAAGCGACAGAGCTGCCAAAAGAAAAGAATACGAAAAAATAAATAAATTTGAAACTCTTTGACAGTAGAAATCTGAAAGTCATACATGGACCTACGCAAACATTATAATTTCAAACTCCTACTGGATTGAGAGGGAATCAAAATTATCATACGGATATAAAGAAAGTATCATACCTATGGTTCGAGGCCTCCCCATATATAGGCTTTGGGTATAACATGGGACTTGCAGAAGGAGGCCATAGAATAACTGCAAAGAATAAAAAAATCTTCAAGAAAACAAAAACATGTATCTCTTAAAGGCGACACAAACACACATTGTATGCTTAAAGCTAAAACCAAAATGGGAGAGTAACAGAAATGAGGCATGATAAGTGTAACATCACATGCCATCACCCAAAAATGCTAGCTCAAGTTGATTTCGGGATCATTTAGGCTTTACATATAAACATCTTCCCCATTGCACTACTGGTGTGGGATGTGGGGTCATCACTTACTCCCTCATTCAAACCCACACATCATCACGAGGGGAGAAGAAAAATCACAAATAATAAGACATATCAATGCTTTCAGTCCGCTGGGAGCTAAAATATCACATATCCACATGATAGCGGGCATAGGTCGACTCTGATACCACTAAGCTCTCAATCATGGACATTGCGCATAAAAGGAACATTCCAAGAAATCACATCATTGGACAAGATATGCAAGAACTAGTAAGAGCATCCTTATCTCTCACAATAGCAAAAACATCCGAAAATTAGACTTTTGAAAAAGTATCCCCACACCAAACATCATGTCGACCCTGGGTTCTTTCACCATTACCTATCAAAATGGAAACACAAGGAAATAAATCATCTCACCCTCTGTGGATCCATTTCTACCATAGGCATCCCTCCCTTCTTTAGACATTCACCCATTAAACTCTATCCCAAACTTAGCCTCCACCACTTTCCTCCATAGATGATATCTGTTCACCATGAATCTCTATAATCACTTTCCAAGAAGAGCTTTGTTCAACAATGTGAGAGATATAAGGCCTAATCCCACTCTTTCCAACGGTTGTTTAACCACACAACATTTAACCAAGTAATTTTGGGAGATCCTCCCTATATTTCGCCAAATGAATCATCTTTAAGTGCTCTCCAACCGAATAGAAACCGAACCAAGAATAAGGAAAAGAAACATAAAGTAAATGGGTAGGCTTGAACGGGTGCTTTTGATGAGACTAAGACTTATTCTTTTGAGAGAAAATGATTCTTTCAACCAGCTAACCTAATACCAAACCTTTTAACAATGAGAGCCACACACTCTTATGTTTGTACTTAGCCCCAAGAGGATGCCCGAGGCAAGTGACGAGAAGGGACCACACATTGCATCCCAACAAACTCGCTAGAAAACGACCATTAATATTCTCAACAAGAGAGATTAAATCGCTATTACTAAGATTAGTCTTAAGCCCCGAAACCGCCTCAAAGAAAAGAAGGACACTTCGAAGTTGAAGAATTTAAACAGCCTCTGCTTCACAAAACACAATTATGTCATTGGCAAAGAGAATGATTAAACACACTCACGCTCCCTCCATTTCTCCCCACCTTGAAACCGCTCAATAGAAGCATGTCAACACCTCTCATCATCTTGCTAAAGGCCTCCATCACCAAAGTAAACAAAAAGGAGACAACGAATCCCCTTGTCTAAGATCTCATCACCTCATTGTTACTTCCACAATTCCACCACCGCCCATGCTTTCTCCATCATATTCAAATCTGGTCAGGTTACACTATTGGATCATTCATATCAACACCAATAACACTTTCATATTGTCTCTTCCAAACAAAAGGATGAAAAGAATTGCAAAATTTGAATATTCTTCAAAAGCTATCGATACTGACACGAATTACCAAATCCCCCATAAGTCATTTAATAAATCAATCAGATTACAAATGATAAGCTAATTACTGATTTCATGACACAGCTTTGCAGTAACACATGAAACCACTAAGGAATTTTTAAAAAATAAACTTGCTTTTCTTCGGAAATAAAGTATCAAAAAATGTTGGCAAGAAGAACCAACAGTACCAAGAAGCCTATTAATACAGTCAAGCAAGTTTTTAAATAAAAAAAAAAAAACTTCCACAATAAATCAAAAAAGTGCCAAAGGCAAAAAAATACTTCACCTTGTTTGCGGCCAGCAACTATACATAGAAGGTTATGGTGTGGATCATAGTGAGTACTTGACCTAGCTTGTGCATTGTTCATCCATAGATTAATAGAAGATAGTGATTTGGTCTCCAAAAACATAGGCTGCAGATTAAGGACACTAGAAAATGTGAAAATAAGGCTGAAGATCCTTTGGCTGATAGCTATACAGTAAACCTTAAGAATTGTGAAAAGAAATGTACGAACTGTATGAATGTCTTCCTTCAGAATTTCCAGTTGAACCTTCTCTCCATTCTCAACATTCATAATCGGAACCTGAGATACATTATCCAAAATTCATCTCACATTTGCAACATCATTGCCTTAAAAATAAGTAAAATATAAAAGGTACACTCTAATACTGACACAGCATAATGTGGCCACAGCAGCATTAGGAAGGGGAAAACATATATCTGTTAACAAAACAACAAGAGGAGATATCCACCATAATTTGCAACCTGTGCTAAAAAGATTTGTTGAGGAGTAGCATCCACACAAAGCAAGCAGCTTTGCTCCATGTCAGAAGCTGCTACCTGATGTCTTTCTGATTCAAATTTGACACCATGATCATCATCTTCATTCTGCATGTGTTGCTTACAAAATCCAATAAAAGCTGAAAATGGCAGTGGCACCTACAACAGCAAGGGAAAATGAGTAAATGAGGCTAATGTCATCCAAGAGAGGAAGAACCTCAAGGTTGCATATAGTGTTTGAAAACCTAAAATTTTGTGGAATTCAATTCAATAGAATTATATTTGATCAATTCTTATGTTTGGAATCCTGCTACATTAAAGGTTTGGATTAAAAATGAGTGAATTTCATTCAATTCCAGTTCCAACCAAAGTTGATCAGGTTTGGAATTGAATTTGATATCGAACCATCAAAATGTCCAAAATAACATTCTTTTATTGTAAAATCCAATCTATCAAGCAGATTAAGACTATCCTGAGAAGAAAAAAAATAATTCAATAATAACAACCCTAAAATGAAACGAAACGATAGATTGAAACCATTTCCTATTTGATCCCACCAAGAGAACTAAACATAATTCCATCATGAGTTGGTTCCAAACAAACAAGTAGAGATACATTTTTAGAGAGGTAAACGAAATTACCCTCTCATGGCTTCTAAGATCACCATAAAAGACCGGTGCAGACCTTGATAGCATTGCTTCCACGGTTGATGACCCTGCATGTTCCTTAACTTCCATTCAAGACCATGTGAGCAAATAAAAACTTCAATTAAAATTAAAATAAAAATCAAGAACTCA
The DNA here is from genome assembly GCA_023935145.1 of Bretschneidera sinensis. NCBI lineage: Eukaryota > Viridiplantae > Streptophyta > Magnoliopsida > Brassicales > Akaniaceae > Bretschneidera > Bretschneidera sinensis. The sequence goes on from CM043702.1 coordinate 13,992,962, forward strand.
TCTAATAACCACAATCAAACAATGGAAAATAAATTATCATACACGTTCAAAGAAAAGAATAAATTATAATCACCAAATATCTAACATGGCATATTTGTCGTGACTAATAGATTTTCTCCAAAATTAACAGCGTATAAGTTATTGACAATTTTCAAAGCAATGTACTCGCTTCTTCGAAGAGGAAAAAATACCTTCATTTTAGTTATGGAAAGCAAGAAAAACATTTGGAGAAATCAAAATCATTCAGTAAACAGAGGACAAGGAAGGGGTCGAAGAAACACCTCCAAATACTCGAGGCCGCCGTTAGAGGGATTCCACTTAGAACAAGCTTCCCAGTCCTTAATGCATCCGCTAAACACCTTTTCAGAAATAAGAACAAGAAGAAAAAGAAAAGAAACGATTCCGTTCAGAACTCCTGGAAAGCTGAATTTTCGGGAGAACCAAACATAAAAGGAGATAGAAAATTTTATTTACAGCGGGAACGTTTCTGGATTCGATATGAGACTCGAAATCGGCGGCCAAAGGAAGATTCTCAAATCTTCGAATTTGCAAGGACTCTTCTTCCATCTCTTCTTGGGGGTCTGTTGACAAGCTCCTAGCGGGGCGTCCAGGTTTTGAGCGTTTAAAGTAATTTAGCAGAAGTAAAAATTTTGTGTGGGGGTTGAGGCGGGTTTTGGGCTACAGGGTTCATTCGGTGTTTCGGGCCTTTGCTAAAACATTGTCACGCTGACATAGTGACATGGTCGTACTTACACGTGTAAACCCACACGTAAATCAACTAAACGAAACTAGCCTAAAGTCGGCGGTTATTTTCGGCGCTTGTAATCTCACGCTGACATGATCTCGCCCTCTCTCCCGCTCGATTTCTCTCTGCAATCTCGCGATTTGTGGCTTGATTTCGTTTGATTTCTCCATTTGAGTTATAGAGGTTTTTCTTTTCTCTTTTATTCTTTTTTCTCTCAGCATTTTGCTCTATCTTATGTGAAAACCGGCTGTTTCCTTGTAACTCGATGTTATGTCTTAATTTTTTTAAGCGGTGTCGTAAATGTTGTTATTTAGTGGGTTATTGTGTCAGTTTAGTAAGTCGCGTAAATGTTGAGTTGTATCCCACGTTCTGTAACATTCAGAGTCCTTGAGCTATTTATGTCTGCTTTGAATTCAATGAAGGGAAAGAAAAGTTATTCAATAAATTCACAAACGTAATGGAGGCCTGTAACCTTGAATTACCATACAAATTTCCTAAATTTCATTACATAAATCAATAGCATATAATAGTGATATCAGAGCCGCATTTCTGGCGCCATGGCTGACGGTACTCGCCATGCTAAATTGATTGAAGCTATCGTAACACTCAAAAGGGAGAACTGCAACCTGTGTGAAGAGCAAGAAAGGCAAAAGGGCATGTTAACGTCGTTTCTTCAACAAATCAGCAATTTGGCATCTAGCTATGAACATTTGGCAGCAAATCAGAATTCAGGAGACGGGTCTTCTAATTCTAAGGTCAGTAACAATCCTTTATTTGAAGGAACTGGGGGAATACAAGCTAGATCCTTAAGATTGGATTTTCCTAAATTTGATGGTATTAATCCAAATGAATGGACTCAAAAAGCACAACAGTTATTTGAATATTATAACACTCCAGATGCCCAAAGATTACAAATAGCATTTTTTCACATAGAGGGCAAAGCACTTTCATGGTATAGTTGGCTGAAAGATTCAAGTCTAGTTCACTCATGGGATGACTTTGTTTCAGCCCTAGAAGTGCGATTTGGACCTTCAGCCTATAAGGATCCAGTGGGGGAATTTACTAAACTCAAACAAATGGGGACTGTTGAGGCATATCAAACACAATTTGAAATGCTATCTAACAAAATAAGTGGCTTATCGGAAGAGTTTAGAATTAGTACTTTTTTGAGTGGGCTAAGGGATGACTTGAGAATTACTGTCACAATGTTTAAACCATCAACTCTCTCAGCAGCTTTCGGCTTGGCCAGGTTACAAGAAGAAGAGGTGGTTAGGCGACTGAGATCAAATCCAAACAAATTCCAAACCTACCAAATAACCTACCCAAACTGCCTGCACCAGCCCCTATACTAAGACTTCCGACTCCTCAAAATAAACCCAACCCGAGACCTCAAAATTTTAATAACCCCAGAAAAACCAGTTTTCCCATCCAAATAGTCTCCCCTACCCAAATGCAAGAAAGAAAGGAAAAAGGATTATGCTGGTTTTGTGATGAGAAATACCACCCGAGCCACAAATGTAACAAAACAAAAATTTACCTTTTGGAAGGAACGGAGGGAGAGGAAGAGGAGAATGAGGAAATGGGGAGTGAAGAAGGGGCCTTGGCGGTGATAGAGACAAATTGAGAAGAAATGGGAGAATTGTTAGGGATAACCCTACATGCTATAGCTGGATCTCTAGCTCCAAAGACTATGAGACTGTTTGCTGAAATTAATAACCAAAAAGTTTTGGTTTTAATTGATACAGGGAGTACTCATAGTTTTGTAGATCCAAATGTAGCAAGGAAGGTTAACCTGTCAAGGGAAGAAAGCCACTTAATAGTTCAGGTGGCTAATGGTGCCACTCTTCCTTGTCTTGGTTACTGTAAGGCAGTTCCTTTAAAGTTACAAGATTATTCTTGTGTAACTAATTTGTATGTGTTGACACTTGAGGGTTGTGACCTAGTTTTGGGTATTGACTGGTTGAAAAGTTTGGGATCTGTTTTATGGAATTTTTCTGACCTGACTATGAGATTTTAGTGTGAAGATCAAGCGGTGGAATTAAAGGGAATTAAAAGACCAGTTAATAATGTAACAGAGGAAGACAATATTGAACATCTGAAAAAGGGGACAGCTAAAGGTATTTGGCTACAAATTATGGAAGGAGACAAAGGGAGTACCAGCTCCAGTATCCCTCAGGAAGTACAACAGGTTCTGGACAGCTTTAAAGGGGTATTTGCTTAACCAAAAGGGCTGCCACCTCCCAGAGTTGTGGATCACAAAATTAATTGCAAGATGGCTGTAAACCCACCTGTGTAAGACCCTACAGATATCCCTATTACCAGAAGGAGGAAATCGAGAAGTTGGTGGCTGACTTGATCAAGAATGGCAGCATAAGGAACAGTCAAAGCCTGTACTCCTCAACCGTGTTACTAGTAAATAAGGACACCATAAAAGATAAGTACCCTATTCCTAACATTGATGAGTTACTTGATGAACTAGGGGGAGCTGAAATTTTTTCTAAATTGGATTTGAGGTCGGGATATCATCAGATAAGGATGAATCCTGATTACATTCCTAAAACTGCCTTTCGCACACATGAGGGTCATTATGAATTCTTAGTAATGCCCTTCGGGCTTACTAATGCTCCTTCAACTTTTCAAGGAATAATGAATGACATGTTTCGGCCTTATTTAAGGAAGTTTGTACTGGTGTTTTTCGATGATATCTTAATATACAGCAAGACGATACAGGATCATGTGGAGCATCTCACACGAGTTTTGGAAATTTTAAAGGCTGAAAAGTTTTTTGCAAAGTGGTCTAAATGTGTTTTTGGCAGCAAGGAAATTGAATATTTGGGGCACATTATCTCCAAAGAAGAAGTCAAAGCTGATCCACAAAAGCTGATTGCTATGCAAGAGTGGCCAACTTCTAAAAATCTCAAAGCCTTGAGAGGCTTTTTAGGACTCACCGGATATTATAGGAAGTTTGTTAAAGGCTATGGAGCTATAGCAGCCCCACTTACATGTCTTCTAAGGAAAAATGCTTTTTCTTGGAATAACAAGGCACAAGCAGCATTTGAAGCATTAAAAAAGGCTATGGTAAGTCCCTCTGTGCTTAGATTACCTAATTTTACTCAAACATTTGTGGTGGAGTGTGATGCCTCAGGAGAAGCATTGGGAGAAATGCTTATGCAAGAAGGGCAGCCCCTAGCCTACTTCAGTCAAGCTTTAAAAGGGAGAAATCTAGACCTTTCCACCTATGAGAAAGAACTATTGGCCTTAGTAATGGCAGTGAGGAAATGGAGGCACTACCTATTGGGACAGTTCTTCAAAGTATGCACTGACAAACAAACCCTCCAATACTTGCTGGAACAAAGGGTGGGAACGCCCTCACAACAGAAATGGGTCTCAAAACTGCTTGGTTACGACTTCACAGTCGAATACAAGAGTGGAAAAAATAATGCAGTGGCAGATGCACTATCCAGGGTACATTACCCAGAGAAAACCGACCTAAATTGTACCCAAACACTACACCTAAACACAGACCAAACAGCAACCACCAACATCAATGCCACTACCAAGAACCCCATCAAACATCCATTCCCCACATCAATGCCCAACCAGATATCCAAACAGTACCCAATCCAAGTCCAAGCAGTTAGCATAGTTCAGGCCCAATGGATCCAGGAGTTAAAAAAAGCTTACCAACAGGACCCCATGTTGCAGCAGCTTATTAGCCACTACTATCATGGAGACCTGGACCAATCTCGTTACCAACTCCGAAATGAGCTACTCTTTTACAAGGGTAGGTTACATCTAGGGTCATTGGTACCCTTTCAGCAGCAGATCCTGCACTATAATTATACAGCAGTCCATTAGAGGGCCACACAGAGGTACAGAAAACACAAGCAAGAATAAAAAAGGAGTTCTACTGGTCTGGCCTAAGGAATGATGTCCGGACACATATCAGGGAGTATGATGTATGTCAAATGAGTAAAGTTGAAGCCCTCCTCCCATCGGGGTTGCTTCAGCCTTTACCAATCCCTGCAAAGAACTGGGAAGACATTAGCATGGATTTTATTGAAGGGTTACCCCCTTCCGGAGGCAAGACAGTAATCTTTGTTGTGGTGGACAGGCTAAATAAGTATTCCCACTTTATGCCTCTTACTCATCCCTATACAGCACTAATAGTGGCCAAGGTGTTCATGGACAATGTTTTCAAACTACACGGGTTACCATTAACCATAGTGAGTGATCGAGATCCTGTTTTCACTAGCAATTTTTGGAGGGAAATGTTCAGGTTATGTGGAACAGATCTGTTACTCAGTACCACTTACCACCTTCAAACAGATGGACAAACAGAAGCCATGAACAAAGTGTTCGAGTGTTACCTCAGGTGCTTTTCAAGTGACAGACCAAAAGACTGGGTTAAGTGGTTACCTTTAGCTGAGTACTCTTACAATACCTCAGTACATACGTCAACAAAGGTATCCCCTTTTGAGGCTGTCTACGGTCAACCCCCTCCTCGAATGTTACCATACGAGCCCGGAGTTACCAAGGTGCAAGTTGTTGATGAAGAACTGCGTAGCCGTGAATTTATAGCCAAGCTCATCAAGGAAAACCTGTAGGAAGCACAAGCTAAAATGAAATGTTTTGCTGACAAGAAAAGAAAGAGTCAAGAATTTGAGATTGGGGATTTAGTATACCTCAGGTTACGACCTTACAGACAAATGACCGTAGCTATGCAACGAAATCTAAAGATCGCACCAAGGTTTTTTGGGCCTTTTAGGGTTATTCGCAGGGTAGGCCAAGTGGCTTACAAACTAGAATTTCCCCCCGAAGCTAAGATCTGCCATGTATTTCACATCTCGTGTCTTAAGAAAAAGTTAGGAGAAGGAGTACAAGCTTACCCTAGTCTGTCGAATCTCACACTGGAGGGATCACTTGAACCAGAACCAGAGAAAGTGCTCCAACGAAGGTTGAAAAGGAAGGGAAACGTCGCTGGAGTCGAGGTTCTAGTGCAGTGGGCTGGAACCGACGAAGGAGATGCGATGTGGGAGGATCTGGAAACCCTAAGGCGCCGCTTTCCTAACCTTGAGGACAAGGTTTTCTAACCAAGGGGGTATGTTATGTGAAAACTGGTTGTGTCATTGTAACCCGATGTTATGTCTTAATTTTTCTAAGCTGTGTCGTTTATGTGACCGAGTCGTCCATCATGGGCCGTGTGTGGTTCATTGTGGGAAGTTGTTATTTAGTAAGTTGTTGGGTCAGTTTAGTAAGTCGCGTAAATATTGGGCTGTACCCCACGTTCTGTAACGTCCAGAGTCCTTGGGCTATTTATGTCTGCTTTGAATTCAATGAAGGGAAGGAGAAGTTATTCAAGAAATTCACAAACGTGGTGGAGGCCTGGTAACCTCGAATTACCATACAAATTTCCTAAATTTCATTACATAAATCAATAGCATATAACATTCTATTTGTGTTAGGATTTTCTATGATATTGATGTGTTGTGGGCAGTTTATTATTGTAGTGGCAGTTTTCAGTAGTGGGTAATTTATTTCCAGTGCCTATTTAAAGCCATTTACATTTCAATGAAAGGCATCAGATCAATTTCATTAAGTCCATTTGTGGAGGCAGTGGTTCCTCGAAAGGCATTTACTTGTTACACTTTACAAATTCAATTCTGAATATCTCTGTTTCTAACAGTGGTATCAGAGCCAGGTTCCTGTGCCATGGCCGAAGGTACCCGTCATGCCCAGCTTGCAGAAGCCGTGTCCAGTTTGAAGGGTGTACCTGCGAGAAGAGCAAGACAAACAGAAACATATGCTAGAAGCAGTTTTGCAACAGCTCAACAACCTTGCAGCCAGTTATGATCAGTTGGCTATATTGGCTGGAAACCACAATTCTGGAGGACCCTCTCATAAACAGGTCAGTAACAATCCTTTATTTGAAGGGTGAGAGGGTATTCATGTAAGATCTATTAGGCTTGAATTTCCTAAGTTTGATAGCACTGAACCTATGGAATGGGTCCTTAAAGCCCAACAATTTTTTGCCTATTTTAGTACACCAGAAGACCAAAAATTACAAATTGTTTTTTTTCACATGGAGGGAAAAGCCTTGTCATGGTATTGTTGGTTAATGGAGTCAGGACCAGTCAATAATTGGGAGGATTTTGTGGCTGCTTTAAAAGTCAGGTTTGGACCTTCTAGTTATGAGGATTATGTTGGAGCTTTTACTAATATAAGACAAATAGGGATAGTGGAAGAGTATCAAACCCAATTTGAAGCTTTGTCTAATAGAATAAAAGATCCTACTGAAGAATTTAGAATCAGCACTTTCATTAGTGGACTTAGAGAGATGACTTGAGAATTATGGTAACAATGTTTAAACCTTCATCTCTCTCGACTACCTTTGGGTTAGCTAAATTACAAGAAGAAGAAGTGAATAGAAAAAGTCAAGGTATTATCACTAGAAATATTCTGCCTAACCCCATATACAACCCTAAACCTATAAGCTCACCCCTGTGCTCAAATTACCTGCACCTCTTCCCAGACCAGAACCAAAGCCTCCACCTAACCCCAATTATCCACCATGCAGAAAACTTTTCCCATTAAAAGAATTAGCCCAGCCCAAATGGAGGATAGAAGGAGTAAGGGATCATGTTATTATTGTGATGAGAAGTTTCATGTGGGGCACAAATGCAGTAGACCAAAGCTGTTTTTATTGGAAGGGTTAGAAAACGAGGAGGAAGAAAAAGGAGATGAAGAGGGTAGTCTAGCAGTTATACAAACAGAGGCAATATTAAGGGAAGAAAATGAGGTAGGGGAGCTGTTAGGAATCTCTTTACATACATTAGCAGGGTCACTTTCCCCTAAGACTATGAGGGTTGAATGAAGTATTAATCAACAAAAAGTGCTAATCTTAATTGATACGGGAAGCACATAGTTTTGTGGATCCATATGTAGCAAGGAAATCAAAACTACCAGTGAAAGAAAGCCAACTAGCAGTAAGGGTGACTAATGGTGATAGCCTTCCTTGCCAAGGTTACTGTAGGACCGTGCCCCTCCAAGTACAACATTTACATTTTAGGGCTCAACTTTATTTGTTAATCTTGGGAGTAGATTGGTTAAGGAAATTGCGTCCAATTTCGTGAAATTTTGCTGATCTTACAATACAGTTTACTCTTAATGGAGAGACCTCCAGGTTGCAGGGTATTCAGCCATCTCAGGAACTGTTGGAAGAGGAGGATTACACCCTTAAGTTGAAAAAGGGTACAGTCAAGGGAATATGGGTCCAAATGCTAGGTATAGACTAGGACAATGCAGTAAAAGAGGTGGAACCAAATTTTCATCAAGTGCTGCAACATTATGAGTTAGTTTTTTTTAACCCAGTGGCTTGCCTCCACCTCGGAGTCATGACCATAGGATTCAGTTACAAGATGGAGCCAAACCAGCATGTCTACTCCCCTACAAGTATCCTTACTATCATAAAGCAGAAATTGAGAAACTAATTTCTGAAATGCTCAAAAGTGGAGTTATAAGGAGCAGCCAAAGTCCGTATTCCTCTCTGGTGTTGCTAGTAAGGAAGGCAGATGGTAGTTGGAGAATGTGCGTAGATTACAAAGCACTGAACAAGGACACTATCAAAGACAAATACCCTATTCCGAATATAGATGAAATATTGGATGAACTCTATGGGGTAGAAATTTTCTCTAAGTTGGATTTGCGTTCTGGGTATCATCATATCAGAATGCATCCAGAAGACATTCCCAAAACTGCTTTCAGGACCCATGAAGGTCACTATGAGTTTTTAGTGATGCCTTTCGGCCTCACCAATGCTCCTTCAACCTTCCAAGGGTTAATGAATGAAGTATTCCGGCCTTACCTAAGGAAATTTGTTCTGGTTTTTCTGATGATATTCTTATTTATAGTAAGACACTGCAGGAACATTTGTAGCACCTACGCACTTTTTTGGAGATTTTAAAGTCCCACCAGTTCTATGCCAAGGCTTCTAAATGCATATTTGGAAGTAAGGAAGTGGATTACTTGGGGCACCTCATTTCTAAGGCAGGAGTCAAGGCAGATTCACCAAAGATAGCTGCCATGCAAGGATGACCTATACCTACCAATCTAAAAGCCCTAAGAGGGTTTTTGGGTCTTACGGGATATTATCGTAAATTTGTGTAGGGTTATGGCATGATTGCAGCACCACTTACCGAACTGCTAAGGAAGAACTCATTTGTGTGGACAGAAAAGGCATTACAGGCATTCACTCAACTGAAGCAGGCAATGATCAACCCTCCAGTTCTACGGGTTCCAGATTTTTCAAAACAATTTGTGGTGGAGTGTGATGCGTCGGGGGAAGGGCTAGGTGTTGTACTTATGCAGGAGGGGCAACCCATAGCATTCCTGAGTCAAGCTTTAAAAGGTAAAAGCTTAACTTTATCTACTTACGAGAAGGTATTTCTTGCTGTGGTGATGGCAGTAAGGAAGTGGAGACATTATTTATTGGGGCAGTCATTTAAAGTCCGCACTGATCAGCAGGCCTTAAAACATTTATTGGAACAAAGGATTGGAACCCCTGCCTAGCAGAAATGGGTTTCTAAGTTACTAGGATATGATTTCTTGATGGAGTATAAGAGTGGAAAAACCAATACCGTTGCAGATGCCCTATCCAGACTACCACCCACAAATAAACCCAACACTTCAACCGACCAAATAGCCAACAGCCAACTACTACCAAATAATTCCAACCCAACTCACCAATCCCATGAACCAGTCATACAAGCAATCAGCATGATACAAGCCAAATGGATAGAGGAGTTGAAGAAAACCTACACCCAATATCCCCAGTTGCAGGAGCTATTGAGCAACTACCCTCAGGGGACCTTGGACCCTTCTCATTACCAGCTTCGAAACGACCTCCTCTTTTACAAAGGGAGACTTCATCTAGGAACACTGGTACCCTTCCAGCAACAGATCCTGCAACAGTATCACAGTAGTCTATTAGGGGGCCACACAGGGGTATATAAAACATACTCAAGAATAAAAAAAGAGTTTTACTAGTCTGGATTGAGAAAAGATGTCAGAGTCTTCATCAGGGAATGTGATACTTGCCAAATGAACAAGGTGGAAACTCTTCATCCAGCGGGTTTGCTTCAGCCGCTACCAATACCCGAGAGGAACTGGGTGGACATCAGTATGGATTTTGTGGAAGGGTTGCCATCATCAAAGGGGTACACTGTAGTAATGGTGGTAGCGGATAGATTGAGTAAATATGCTCATTTTATACCACTGCATCACCCTTACACCGCTCTGAAAGTGGCTAGGGTTTTTATAGAGAATGTGTTCAAACTGCACAGGTTGCTGCAGACGATAGTAAGTGACAGAGATCCAGTGTTTACCAGTCAATTCTGGACTGAGTTGTTCAGAATATGTGGGACTGACCTATTGCTAAGTTCAACCTACCATCCACAAACGAATGCCCTAGCCGAAGTGTTCAACAAAAGCTTAGAGTGTTATCTCAGATGCTTTAGTAGTGACAAACCCAGGGATTGGAAGAAATGGCTAGCCCTAGCCGAGTTCGTCTATAACACCTCAACCCATAGCTCTTCTCAAATATCTCCTTTTGAAACAATATATGGATTGCCCCCACCCAAACTCCTACCATATGAACCAGAGGCTCTAAAGTGCATGCAGTGGAAGACACTTTATCAGTAAGTTGGTAAAAGAAAATCTTCAAGAAGCTCAGCACCGAATGAAAAGGCATGCAGATAAAAAAAGAACATATAGGGAATTCCCAGAAGGCGACTGGGTATGCTTATGATTGAGGCCATACAGACAAATGATAGTGGCCATAAGAAGGAATCTCAAGCTCTGCCCAAGGTATTTTGAGCCATATCGCATCCTCCACCGTATCGGCAGGGTTGCATATTGCCTTAACTTACCTCAGGGAGCACAGATCCATCCCACTTTTCCCGTTTCCTGCTTAAAGCCAAAGCTCGGGAAACATGTTCAAGCCAACACCCAACTGCCTCAAGTAACATCCGATGGTGCTCTGACACTAGAACCGGAGGCCATTTTGGAGAGACAACTCAAAAGGAAGGGGAGTCGTGCAGGTGTTGAGGTTCTTACTCACTGAAAAGGAACGATGGCCGAAGATGCGACATGAGAAGACCTCGAGACTTTGAAGAGACGATTTCCTGATCTTATGGGCAAGATCTTTTGATGGAGAGGGTATTGCTAGGATTTGCTATGACATGGATACATAGGTGGGCAGTTTATTATTGTAGTGGGCAGTTTCTAGTAGTGGGCAATTTATTAGTAAGCAGTTTATTATTGTAGTGGGCAGTTTCCAGTAGTGGGTAGTTTATTTCCAGTGCCTATTTAAAACCATTTACATTTCAATGAAAGGCATCAGATCAATTTCATTAAGTCCATTTGTGGAGGCAGTGGCTCTTCAAAAGCCATTTACTTGTTACATTTTACAAATTCAATTCTGAATATCTCTATTCATAACAATTTGTTTCATATTGTTATATGTCTTAGGTCATAACCGGCTATGCTTAAGTAGTTCACTTCCATTCATGCAGATTAGTAGCTTCAGTGCCTATTTTAATTCTTTTACGAATACTTTCTCATCAAGTAATTTTCTTGTTTCTAAGACTTTGAATGAGGGGTTAATTTATCTTGTTTTAATTTATGGATTTAGAGAGGTTTAGTTTATGCTTTTTATATATTTATGAGTTGTGTGGGCTTGATTTTTGCTTTCTACATTTATTTTTATAATTTCAATTATGGTTCTTGTATGAATCTATGAGCAAACAGTTTGCTACATTGTCTACAGGGCTCTAATTTCTTTTCATAAATATGGAATTATCCTTTCTTCTTTCTCTTTTCTTTTCCCTTTTAAATTTGCCTTATTTGATTCTCTGATGATGAACTTGTTTATCAAGCATGAAGTACGGTGATTTAGGAATTAGATTGTTTTGTGAGCACATATAATGGGCTGAGAATAATAATAATCAATTGAAAACAGTATATTCCTTTCAATGCTTGCTTTGAAAGCTCATCTTTTTGTTCAATCAGTATATTCCATGCTCTCTTGAGTTCAGATGTGTTGGCTTGGCATTGTCAGGCATTTGAACATTCTAGGATTGGAAGAAAATGTCTAACAGTTATATATGGAGTCGATGGGTACTCTAAAGTCTAAAGAGAAGAAGAATCAGTTATATTTTTCAGAAGGGGTTGTTCTTTGGACCTTTTCTGAGAAGTGCTTAGGATAATCTTTACCCCTTCGACAGTATCTTTCATGTCTGATGTTGGGGAAATATCTTTTTGTATGTCCTGTACTATTGCCATTTTTCTTTTTTGGCAACAATTATTTTTAAAATAAAATAGAAAATTGAAAGAGTATAATTTACACCAGTTATATATTTCAAGTATATTGCCTCAATTAGTCATATCTAATATCTAATATAAAACAAGGGATTCAAGGAAGCTTGATTTACAGTTCTTACTAAATTGTTAATAATCATCTCAATGCCTCCATATTTCCATTGTGGTTTTTAGTTACATCAGTAACATTGGGAATGTGCTAAATGTAACTATAGAGTAAGATAATCGGTCACTCAGAATTTTATTCTTTTTGACTGTTGACATCCATAAATGATTCTCTTGTTCAGGTTTTGGAGAACTATGAGCGTGCTTACAACAATATAGTCTGTGTTCACCAATTATCAGAAATTCAGAACTAGAGGAGGTTTGCTCTACATATTCTTTCTTGGGATTTCATTCGCTGCATCAGCTTTAATTTCTTGAGTAAAGCATGGCAGCTTAATAGATATACATTCTGGTATTAATTAGTTGTACACTGATGTTTGACCTTGTTCTCAGTGCAGGCATTATCACTCCATGTAGTTCAAATTTTTACAACTAATTGGGGCTCTTTTTCTACTAAAGAGTTCTATTAAGCCAAAGTGTAAGCTTATAAGCTTCTTCAGAGATAACAGTATCTCAAGGTTGGTTTAACTAAATTATACATTTTGTGTAATTGCTTTCAAGAAGTGTAAATTTTTAGCTTGCTTTTCAAAATTTTGATGGAGGTATAAGCTTCCTTGGTTCCGAGGTTTTACAGTAAGATGCTTCATTAATATTAATAAATAAGCATGATTTTCTTTTTGTTTATTTGGGACTTATGATAAATGCATAGAGCAAATTTGGTTTGGTTTAGTTTTATGTATTTGTGAATGCACTGAGATATATTTAGCTTAATTAGTTCACTTTCATTAAGCAGATTATTAACTTCAGTGCCACTTACTAATAATATTTTTAATTGATATTCTCTGTGTATGTTTTTAAAATTCTTTTACTAATAGATTCTCATCAAGTGATTTCTTTTTGGTTAAGGCTGAGGCCCTAAGTCCTAAAGGTCCTAGGTTCGAGTAGTGTGTGTGTTTTACCAATAAAAAAAATTAAGTGATTTCTTGTTTCTAGTCGTCAATTGAACATTTTTTTAATTCTTCGTACTCACACTTACTAGCTAGAACCAGCACCAAGGGAACTTTGCTTTGGGTTTTTAATACCCTTGATGCTACCTTGCCGCAAGAGGTATGCCATTTCATCCCCTTTTCTTTACTTCTTTCTTCTTTTTAGTCTTTTGATTTTCTGTGCATATAAGATGATAGTTTTTGAGCTGAGAGTGAGTGGATTAGATTAGTTGAGTGCGATATATTGATGTCTGTTATTCCGAGAACAGTTTATGGATGCTTATCTGATATATAGGACAATATGTACAAACACTAATTCCCAATATGGTCCATCATTGGTGGAGCTGCCCTTGTTTGTTTAGTTCCATATTCTACAAGACATAATGATGCACAATGCATTGTTAAAGGAAATACCACATGCCATAGAACTCGCTATAATTGATGTCGAACATAAACTTATATTTTTTAGCTATAAACAGAAGAAGCTGCTGCAAGTTGAAAATTCTTTAATTTCTCTTTCTAATTGTTGTCCTAAGGGTTCATTATGGATATTGATGGTTAATTAGCTACATTGATGAATGGATTTGTGAAGCTACTATAACTGCGGCTGTAAATTAATAAGGCCCTTCACCAAATGTTATGAAGCAATAAAGCACTGAGTCAATAAGCCTGCCTCTGCAGAATTCGACTCTCTTCTTATGCTGAAACAAAGTCAAGGAAAAGAAGGGTTGCAAAGAGAAGCTCTAGTCAGATTTCTTTAAAACCCCATGGGCATTGGCACATAGTATCTTACAATCTTCTCTCATCTCTGATCTATCAAAGGAGGGCTAGGATCAACATATTAGCATATGGTACTATAATTCTAACCTATATCATCTGCATTATTTGCTGCAAGATGGCAGTGCTTTAATTGCCAAAGTCTTAAGGATTTTAAATTATCTGCGAATTATGCAACACCTTAGATTGTCTGTTATTCTGCATGGCTTTAAAATTATCTTTTAACTATTATCTGTTGACAGCACCTTAGATTGTCTAACTAAATGATTGAAATTGTTTTTTGCAGTCTGGAGGAGGCGTTCATGTATTTAAGTTTAGTTTATGCCTCTCTGTGTTGAGCTATGTAATTGCTGTGACTGTAATTTTGGTGCGTGATTATGTAAAAGAGGAAGGATATTTTTTCTCTATCATCTCTCCCTTCATCTCTTTCATAAGGGCTCACAATATCTTTGTTTCTTTTTATTGGTTTAATTCATTTTCCGTGTAAGACTTGATATGCATCTTCTGTCACTTTGCAGCAAAAAGCATGGGAATAGTAACAGTGTAGGCTCTCTTAAGACCTTTTGTATATAAAAATACCAAATTGGGTCGTTTGAGAAGGAAGAGAACAATAGGAGCATAGTATTTCTTTGATTTGGAACTCTTCCTTTGGCATTTGGAACATTAGCCTACTCAGCCTTCAAGTCAAGCTTTTAACCTTTGCGAGTCTGACTCACCTAGCCAGAAGGCAGAAAAATTTAAAAGAAAAACAAATAAAAGAAGTAGAGAGAGATGGGAAAGAGATCAGGCAGCGGAGGCGGAAGATCAGCCCCTTCTGTGTTGAGCCCAAAAATCCTACATCGTCAAATAGATTCGTGCAAGCAGAAGTACTCGACCTCCGACGAAATTGTGGACCATCTTCTCTCCCATTACCCTGACTACGCTCGACTCAAGCGCCAGCCCTTCAAAAGGCATGTTGAACAAATCCTGCAGTCAACCAATACACACTTCTCCTTTCAACAAGATGATGATGATGAACTAGTCAACGGAAGTGCTTCAAGGAGGAAACACGGGGAGAGTTGATGAGACCGAAAGATGTTGAAGCATCTCAAGAATTCACACCTCAAACGGAGATGGAGACAGACCTCATCATTATCAGAGTCACCGTCGTCTGAGGAGAATGATGAAGATGAAGAGGATGGGGCAGTGTCAACATCAGAGGATGCCATCTACAGGGAGAAGGTGGAGCCCGAGTTCGATTTGATGAAGTCCATGATACGAACTAATTACACTGAATCCAAAAATGCCAAGAAACCAAAGCTGCCTCCTCAAAAGAAGAATATGGAGTTTGAGATTGGAGTAATAAAGCTGATACTAATAAGATAGATATGGCTAACGGACTTGGACTGGGGATTGCAATGAAAAAAGAAGCAAAGGGTTCTGTTTCTACTGGTGGAGGTGTGGAGGTGAAAGGCAAGGAAGGGCCATGGTTTAAGGACTTTGGGGGAATGAGGAGCGACTTGGAGGAGCTGACGATGGAAGTCATAGTTCCGCTCTATCATCTGCAGTTGCCGCGGTGGCTGGGAGTCAGTCCCATAGCAGGGATTTTGCTCCACGGACCGCCCGGCTGTAGGAAAACCAAATTGGCTCATGCCATTGCTAACGAAACCGGTGTTCCCTTCTATAAAATTTCGGCTACGGAGGTGGTGTCTGGTCTCAGGTATGCATTGTACTTCCTTGCACTTCTATTTATGTAGCTGCTATTAACATTTTTCTTTTGCTATTTTATAGTGATATTCTACCTTAATTGTCATTAGAAATGCAACAAAAATGTATGTATGCAACTGATCTTGTAGTGGATTAATGAACTTCATGATACCTATTAAAAAGAAAGAGTGAGGAATAGTTCATGCACAGAATTTCTTCTATTATCATGTTTGCTTTAGTGAGTCAGTTATTGATATTGAATTTTACTTCTGAAAACCAGTCTATGATTTTACTTATAAAAAAAGGTTACCCAACTTTCCTGCCAAATCAAATTTGTGGTCCCATGGCTTCTTAACTTTGACCAGAAATAAGTCAGACTATTGCATTATGCATTGTGGTTGTTTCAGTGGAAATATTTATTCTAGTTGTTCTTTTTACCCTTCTGCTTTAAGCGTTGCATTTACCTCATCACGGTAAGCTATTCATGAAGCTATATTTGTCGTTTTGGTATATAATTTGATTATTTGTTTTTTATTTGGTGAAAATCTCAGGTGCATCAGAGGAAAATATCAGAGAGCTTTTCTCCAAAGCATACAGGACTGCACCTTCAATTGTATTCATTGATGAGATTGATGCAATTGCGTCAAAGAGAGAGAACCTGCAGAGGGAGATGAAGAGACGGATTGTGACACAGTTGATGACTTGCATGGATGAATCTCAGACTTGTGCAAGTGATAAAGATTAGAGTGCGGAGACCTCTGATTCTACACCTGGCTATATCTTTGTCATTGGAGCTACCAATAGGCCTGATGCTGTTGACACTGCATTAAGGAGGCCTGGTCGATTTGACCGTGAGATTGTTCTAGGTGTTCCAGATGAAAATGCAAGGGTTGAGATTCTCTTTGTTCTGACAGGCAACCTTAAACTCGAGGGCTCTTTTGATCTTGTGAAAATAGCCAGGTCTACGCCAGGTTTTGTTAGAGCTGATTTGGCAGTCGTGGCTAACAAGGCTGGTAACCTCGCCATGAAGAGAATCATAGATACAAGAAAGAGCTGGTTTGAGAAACAACTTTTTTTGTTTGGTTTTTTTCTCCTCATTATTTCGATGAAAAGAGAAATATTTTTTTTCTAAATTATATTAAGTATATGCAAATGGTTGAATAAGCCAGCGTTAAAGAAAATGAATATAAAAAATAAAAATCA
Source organism: Bretschneidera sinensis (assembly GCA_023935145.1). Lineage (NCBI taxonomy): Eukaryota > Viridiplantae > Streptophyta > Magnoliopsida > Brassicales > Akaniaceae > Bretschneidera > Bretschneidera sinensis. The sequence continues at coordinate 14,009,840 of CM043702.1, forward strand.
TTTTTCACAACTAAACACACTTAAAATAATTTTAATGAATTAATTTGAATTCGAATTAATCCAAAACTTAAGTGATCGATCAATGAGATCCGAAACTAAAAATGATCTAAATCCAAAATAAACCAACATGTAATACCCACGGCCCAAATTTATCCAATTGCCACCTAGATGTTTACAATTTTAATTACTACACTAGTGAATAGTTACAATAGTACTAAAATGAAACATTTTACATATAGCCCAAATCTGAATCAAGCTTAATTATTTTGTGCTTTGGACTGGCTGGATAGACAAGGATTTTCAGGTCCACGTGCCATTTTGAAGGAAGCTAAAAGCCCTATTTGCCAAACTGACACTGAGGTTATGTTAAATCTAGGGGTAGCAATGGGCCTTGTCGGCCCACTTGGTATGGTTCAAGTGAATAAGGTTATTGCCGGGCCTAGTTTTTAAAGTCCACAGCACGGCACGAGACACAATCCGGCATAGCACGAGGTATGACCCATAACATCTAATGAAATTTAAAATTACATACAATTTGATCACTAGAATGATAAGTCAAGAAGAATTAGATAGCGATAAATTTGATATTTTAGGATGATGAAAGAAAAATGAACATTATTACCATATTCTTAGTATAATGACACATGATCTACTAACTGTTTCAGTGTCTACCATAGCATCGGAACGAGCTTTTAGTGCGGGTTCTAGAATTTTGGATGAACTGCGATCAAGACTATTACCAAAAACGTTGCAAATGCTAATATGCACAAAGGATTGTCTTGATGCCAAAAGCCTTACAAGCAATATATTAAAGAAAAATCAATATAGCGGATCAAGTGACGATTGAAGAGATTAAGAATGAAGAAAAGTTTGTTACTCTTTCCCAGCAAGAATATAAACGATGAAATGTTAAATAACAATAGTAATATTTTTGTCTTTCTATTTTTTAAAATTTCTAAGTTGTTTTTTTATATTTCACTCATTTGTAAGTCATTTCATTATTTGTTTATTTTATATGTTATTTTTTTGTAAGTTAATTATTTAGAAGGTATTTGGAACTTGTAACTTTTAAGTTATTTGTTTATATTGTTGTTTTTATTCAATTTTTAAATTATTTGTAATATTTAACTTTATCAATAAATGATTATTTTTCTATACAATTATAAACATTTAATTCAATATTCACTTTTTTTTTACTGTTTTAAATGAAAAAAAAATTAATATATACTTATGAAGCCCATGAGTCAATACGACACAACACGATACGACCCAATAATCATGCGGGTCTTAGGTCATATCGAGCTTACATTCTTAAAAATTTAACACAACACAACACAAAAAAAAACACAACACAAAAGAAATGAAGGCACGATACAAAATTACGATGAATCATTTTGTGTTGACCGTGGATCAACACGGTACTACTAATTGCCACCAGACATGGAAATCAACTAGAAATTGGTCCATGATCATCCGAATTGTATTGAGAACAAAAAGAGTGTGAGATATTTTAAAACTAATACTGACTAAAGTATCAGGGACAACAATAAGTACACATTGAACGGTTCAAGCCACCAAAATTGAAGATTTCACAAGAAATGCTAATTTACCTAAAAAAATTAAGTGGGGAAGAAAAAGGAGAAAGACGGCACATTTCAAAGTCAACAAAGTTCTTCTTTCCGCCAATTCCCGCGCTATCTCACGTTCGAAACAATCGAAAGGTAGGGACGTCTTTCACGCGCTTTCTAATGTGGTGGGCCTCTCCGTTTGTATCTTTTCTTTCTTTATCGCTAAATCTTAATTCTTGCCCCACTGCTTTGTTATATCCGCGAATTTCGCTACTTTTTTTTCTTCTTTTTATAGATTGAAAAACATTGGAAAAGATTATCCCAATTATAGGAATGCCTTTATATATGGACGAGATATAATTGTTAGTTAATATCATATCATCGTGTAAAGTTTGTTTCATTTTACCGTGATTAAAAAATTTGAATCTAAGTATTGTTGAGTTTTAATAAAATCGAATTTTAACTATTTCGCTAAAACTTTAATAGTTTCTTTTAACCTCTTTATACAAACTCTTGTTGAATTATTGCATAACATAGGTTGATCCAAATAATTTTTTTCAAATGTTTTCTTATTTTCAACATTTTATTATGATAATTTTTTATGACTATTAAAATAAGAAATTAAGAAGAATTCTTTGTATTATTTTGTGTAACATGTATTACATTAACAACCTATATATAAAGTCTAATAGGACAAACCCTAATAGAACTAGGAATCCAAACACATGCAATGGGAAACTAAATACAATAACAATGTATGTTAACAATCTCCCTTAAACTCAAAAAAATATCGACAAGAACCGATAATGACAAGCTTCGATGAAGAACATTGTGGATGTAACTCCCTTTTATATGCAAGCTCACATCCTTGCACGTGACTCACTAGATACAAGAAAAGAACTCAATATATGGGTCGAAATAAAGTGAAGGGTACAAGTTATGCTTTAACACTCCTTCACCAAGATTGGTTGAGAATTATCGAGGCATAGAGAAATAAGGGGTTACTAAAATTCAACACCAAAACTTGAGAAAACGAGAACTTTCATCACGAGCAATGTTGGAAATCACCTCAAGATGCCCAGGTGGTGATCTTCGAAATATCAAAGTCTAAAATGACTTGTAATGAACCAAAACAAACCAATCAAAGAAAAAGAACACAAGCAATTGTTATCGAGGTTCAGCAATGTGCCTACGTCCCCGTGAGCTCCTCCGAGCTCTCTGCACTAAATCAATGGACTTCTTACAATTACAGCAACACCTCTTCAAGAATCCTCTAGTTCTTGAAGAACAAAAGAAGAGAAAAATAAAGTGATAAGAACTAAGTGTTTCCCTGGAATTTTCCCCAAGAAAATTCCAATTACAAAGCCTTTGAATCCCCAATCTATACTACTCTCTCTCTAAACAATCAGCCACTCTTGAATGAGATCTATTCTAGTGCCTCTCTTGTGTTTTGTGTCATTGCACGCTCACATATGCACTTGAATTCTCTTGTATGGTGATCTTATGTCCTGTGTTTGAGATTATTATTTCACTTATGAATAGAAGACCCTTTATATAGGGCAATGACTTCCTCATCCAATCTATGAGATCAATCTCAACCCTTAGATCTCAAGAAACAAAGACTCATGGCTCTCTAAGAGTCTAAGTGATCCTGTGCATTTTAACCAAGTCCCACGCACCATCACAAGAGGCTGAACAGGAAGCACCAGGTGTGCTTGGCGCCGCAGCGCACACAGGGCCAGAAACCACCCAGGTGCTGGGCACCGCAGCGCACAAGGGCTGGGCCGCGGCGCACAGCACTGTGCCACCTTATGCCGAGGCGCACACCAGCCTGGCCGCGGCACACACCTAGTGGAGGCCAACTTCTCCCTTGCTGTAGGCTGTGGCGCACACTCCTTGTGCTGCGGCTCAGAACCTGCTGAAGCTTCATTCTTCAATCCGTTTAATCCTTAGACAAATATCAACAATCTCTACCTTTGTTTAAACGATTAAACCCGAACCCGTTGTGCAAAAAACTCAGGATCCAAACTCAACTTAAGTCACCATATCAACCGACTCCAATCCTAAGAAGTCCAAGGCAATGATTGAACTTGCTTAAAGGTATAACTTTAGTACCTAAATCTGTAGGATTTTCTTCCGTGGCCACCTTGTCCACATGAATGCATTATTCTGTAACATATTCCAGAATGAAATGGTACCGAACATCTATATGCTTTGTCCTCTCATGGAACACCAGATTCTTGCACAAATGCAATGCACTTTGACTATCCGAATACACCACCACCTACTCTTTCAGGACCTTCAACTCTTCCAACAACCCTTTGCACCACATAGCCTCCTTGATGGCTTTCGTTGCTACTATATACTCAGTCTCAGTTGTTGAGAGTGCTACCACCGGCTGCAACTAAGCCTTCCAACTTATACAACATCCGCTTAAGTTGAAAAAATAGGAGGTAATCGATCTTCTTTTATCCTGGTCTGTTCCATAGTCTGAATTCGCATAACCCTCAAGATAGATGAACTTACCCCTCTTCTCATAAACTAGCACCACATCTGGGCTTCCATTCAAGTACCTCAGTAACCACTTCATCCCAAGTTAATGCTCCTTTCTGGGATTACTTGTAAACCTGCTAAGAACACTTATTGCATGAGCAATGTTGGGTCTAATGCTTACCATGGTGAACATTACAGATCCAACAGCACTAGAGTAAGGGACCTTTTCTATTTTCTTCTTCTCCTCATCCAATCTCGGACATTGATCGCTGGAGAACTTGAAATGACCAGCAAGAGGAACCTTCACTGGTTTGCTATCTTTCATAGAAAACTTAGATATCATATTTTCTATATAGAAAGTCTGAGAAATCTTCAATCTGTTTCTCTCCCTTTCTCTCATTATACTCATCCCAAGAATCTTCTATGCATGACCAAGATCATTTATCTCAAACTCTGAACTGAGTTAAGACTTCAATTCTTCTATCCTCTCCCTGCTGTTCCCAACCAACAGCATATCATCGACATAGATGAGGATAATCATCATTTCCTCCACCTTGTGCCCCTTGTAGTACAAGCACGAATCATAGTAGCTTCTCATGAAACCCAAGCTAGTTACAAAGGAATCGAACCTCTTATTCCATTGCCGAGGTGATTGCTTCAGGCCATAGAGAGATTTCTTCAATTGGCACACCAAATCTCCCTACCTTTCTTCCTCATAGCCTTTGGGTTGCCTCATGTAGATGGTCTCATCAAGCACTCCATGTAAGAACGTTGTCTTTACATCCATTTGCTCGATTTCCCAATTAAATTGGACCACCATTGCTAACACTATCCTTATCGTCTTGTATTTCACAACTGGTAAGAATATTTCTGTGAAATCTATATCGTCTCATTGTGTGAACGCTTTTGCCACCAGCCTAGCCTTATACCGGACTTTATCCCCTAGAGTGTTCCCTTCTTTGATCTTGTAAATCCACTTACAATCCACAACTCTCTGTTTTCCTGGAATGTGCACCAATTCCTAAGAGTTGTTCTTCCTCAAAGAATTTGTTTCCTCCTCCATGGCTAGCTTCCATCTTGATGAATCTTACATCCCATGACATCCATGTAAGTTTCTGGTTCACTTATCCCTCATTATGTCCGAGGAACTGCTGCATTCGCAGTTGCAAAACCATATCTCAAAGGTGGTTTGACCAGCCTTCTTTCCCAGTCCTTTGTGAGCTGATAGTCATTCTGACTTGCTGCATCATCCCCTTATAGTTCAGCCTCCTTATGAGTGTCCTGAGCTTGGCCTTCATCAATGGCTCTACCTAGTCTGAACCCTCTTACCTTCCTTGCTCTACCTGAACTGAATATTCTTTAATGCTATGCTCCACAAATACCGAACTGGTTTGCTCACTATCTCCTACAAGGTTTGTTTTCTCCAAATAGGAAAATAACAATTCATTAAAAATGACATCCTTACTTATTATGAGTTTAGTCCCTTTTTAGCTCTAAGGACCACAACCTATACCCCTTAACCCCATCACCATACCCTAGAAACACACATTTTCTAGACCTTGGGATAAGTTTATTATCCTTTTGATGTGCAAACACAGCACATTCAAAAGTCCTAAGGTTGTTCAACTCAAGGGGTTTTCCACTCCACATCTCCTCGGGAGTTTTAAGGTCTAAAGCCCTAGAGGGTGATCTATTAACCAAATATGCAGCAGCAGACACAGCTTCCCCCAAAAAATATTTTGGTCAACCGGACCCAATTAACATGCACCTAACCTTCTCTATAAGGGCCCTATTCGTCCTCTCAGTAACTCCATTTTGCTGAGGGGTTTTCACAACCGTTCTATGTCTTAAAATCCCATTTAACTCACAGAATTTATCAAAATCCTTATTAAAAAAATTCTAAGCCATTATCGGTTCTTAACACCTTAACTACCCTGCCCGTTTGAGTCTCCAAAAACTTTTTCCACACCACAAATTTATTCAAAGCATCTAATTTATTTTTAAGTAAATAAACCCAAACCTTTCTAGAATAATCATCAATTAAAGACAGAAAGTAAAGATTACCTCATTGTGTTGATGTTCTTGCTGCCCCCCAAAGATCCGCATGAATATAGTCAAGAATTCCCTTAGACTTGTGCACTCTGGTGTTGAAGCTAACCCGATGTTGCTTCCCAAGAATGCAACATTCACAAAAATCAAGTTTCTCTATTTTGTCACCATCAAGTAGACTATTCTTGCTGAGAACTTGCAGCCCTTTTTTCTCTCATATGTCCCAAGCGATTGTGTCAAAGTGATGCCTTATCCATCTCAGCCATCAAGCTTTTTAGTTGATCCTTGATTTCTATCTGTCCGATCATCTCATAGAGACCATCCTTTATTGCTGTTTTGATCACTATCAAAGATCCGTTGGTTACATTGATCTTTCATCCCTCTGCTTTGTATGTGTACCCCAAGGAATCTAGCTGCCCCAATGAGATCAAATTTCTTCTCAAATGTGGAAGATACCTCACATTCTGCAACAGTCTTGTGACTCCGTCAAACATCCTCAATTGGATATCTCCTATCCCCCTCACTTGGCAAGAAGTATCATTCCCCAAGAAAACCTATCCATCATTGGTTTCCTTGAAATTCTTGAACCAATCCCTGTGAGGGCACATGTGATAAGTGCACCCGGAATCCAGAATCCATTTCTTATTGTCTTGCCTTCTACTCACATTTGAGCACATAACAAGAACATCATCTTGTTGTTCTCCTTTGGCAACCGAAGTCTCTCCATTCTTGGTATGGCTCCCTCATCTCTCATCCCATAACTTCTTCTTGCAATCTTTCTTGAAATGACCCTTCTTATTACAGTAGTAATATCTGTTACCTCCAAATCTTGGTTTGGAGTGCACTCTCCCATGGCTCTGCCCTTTACCCTTTGATTTCTCCCGGTAGTTACCATGGATACTACTGCCAATCCGAGTTGTTGGCCTTTCTCTAATGAACAGTCCTTCTCTACTTAATGTTTCCCTCATCTTGGCTTTGAAATCATGAGCCCTTATAGCATTGATCACAATTTCCTTAGTTAGTGTATCTCTTCCATATTCAATAGCATTAATCAAACTTTCAAAATAATCAAGAAAAGAATTCAATAACATAACAGTCAATTGTTCATCCGGGAATGTTATACTACAACTAATCAAATCTTAAACTAGTTTATTAAACACATCAAGATTATCTTACAACTCTTTATTAGGATTCATTTTAAAAACAAAGATACATTTAAGAAGAAAAATCTTATTAGGGAGAGTTTTGGTAAGAAACAACTCATCTAGTTTCTTCCATATGATAGCTGGATCTTTCGAGTCTCTGCACTCTCTTATGACACTATCCGACATGTGCAGAAAAATAGTGTTATATGCCATCTTCTTCATATCAATCCGCTGAACCTCCGTGATACTTGCCGGTAAAACGTCATCTTCTCCAATTGCCAAGTCCACCTTTTGTTGCATAAGAACAACCTTGATTTTCCGCTTCCGAATGGCAAAATCTCCATTTCTATCAAATTTCTCAACAATGAAATTTGAACCCATCATGCGAAGAAAATCCCAAGATTTATGCAGCACCCACAATTGCTTTCCAACTTCTAAATCTCAAGAACTTGATCAAATCTTGATCCTGCACCATTCTTGAATCATCTTCAAGAACCCGATCAGATCTTGATCCTACCACCCTTCTTGAATCACCCAAGAAGTTGACCTTTGATTCTAGGAGTCTTGCTCCGATACCTTCAGTTCCAGCTCTGATACCCGCTCACTAAAGCTCTGATATCACAGTTAGAAATCACCTCAAGATGCCCAAGTGGTGATATTCCAAACACCCAAGTATAGAATGACTTGTAATGAACCAAAACAAACCAATCAAAGAAAAAGAACACAAGCAATTGTTATCGAGATTCGGCAATGTGCCTACGTCCCCGTGAGCTCCTCCGAGCTCTCTGCACTAAATCAATGGAATTCTTACAATTACAGTAACACTTCTTTAAGAATCCTCTAGTTCTTGAAGAACGAAAGAAGAGAAAAAGAAAGTTATAAGGACTAAGTGTTTCCCTGGAATTTTCCCCAAGAAAATTCCAATTACAAGGCCCTTGAATCTCCAATCTATACTACTCTCTCTCTAAACAACCAGCCACTCTTGAATGAGATCTATTCTAGTGCCTCTCTTGTATTTTGTGTCTTTTTACTCTCACACATGCACTTAAATTCTCTTATATGGTGATCTTATGTCCTGTGTTTGAGATTATTATTTCACTTGTGAATAGAAGACCCTTTATATAGGGCAATGACTTCTTCATCCAATCTTTGAGATCAATCTCAACCCTTAGATCTCAAGAACTAAAAAACCATGGCTCTCTAAGAGTCTAAGTAATCTTGTGCGTTTTAACCAAGTCCCATGCACCATCACAAGAGGCTGAACAGGAAGCACCAAGTGTGCCTGGCACCGCGGCCCATAACAGGGCTGGTCGGGCACATACAGGGCCAGAAACCACCCAGGTGCTGGGCGCCGCGGCGCACAGCCCTGTGCCAAGGCGCACACCAGCCTGGCCGCGGCGCATGTCAACTTCTCCCTTGCTGTAGGCTGCGGCGCACACTCCTTGTGCTGTGGCTCAGAACCTGCTAAAGCTTCATTCTTCAACTCGTTTAATCCTTAAACAAATACCAATAAGCAAAAACCTTTATTGTAGAGTCTAAAGGAACTACACCAAAAGATTAAACTTACCAACAAACCAAAAAAATGGCCAGAACCACACCAAAATACCAAACCAATCAACCAACCAAAAAAATCAGTAAAGAAATATAGGTAAAATAATCTAAAGCAATAATAAAAGGTACACTAAGTCGTCCGTCAAAATTACAGAACACTTATATGACTTTTAACATAAGATCAACCACTTTATACATTATCAAAAATAATTGAGCTACCAATTATCCAAAAATTTAAGTTGCTATGATACCATAGTAAATAAACAAACATGTGTTAACAGTGACCATGTAGAGGATACAAGATTACTATATACAATAAAAAAAATTAACTTGAAAAATACCATAAATGAAAACCTCTCGATAACATAATGTCTCTCATGTTTGATCTCTTCTTTTAAATCTAAAAAAATAACGATATAAACTATAAAAGTGAAGATTGTGAGACACTCGCACTAGATACTCAAACTTACACCCTAGACACTCATTATTTGAAAACTTGAGTGATAATTACTATTCAAGCTTTCACGACGTATAAAATGAGTGTTCTAATGAAATGTCCCGATAAAATAACTCAAACAATAAAATTGGGCCAGAATGATAACCAAAATAAATCTAAGAGGGAACTGAATTGAATAGTAGTGAGATTTTACCTTTAAAATGCATTTACTCAAAATTTAGGTAAAAAAACACAATCACAACAATTAAATAGGCAAAACAAACAAAGAGCAAGAACACCAATAATTAATGTGGTTCGAAAACCTCTTTACCTGCATCAACAACTCCACTATATTATTAATCTTCAACTACAACTCCACTATTTTGTCAAACTTTCACCCCAAAATCACAATACAACAAAAGCTCTTAACCTAGCTCTAGTTGTAAGTGTCATCTATACTTGACAACCTAATACACCCAAAGCTCTCATCCTAGCTCTAGTAGTAAACCCCTCTAGTTTACAATGTATATGAGAATTATGAGTGTACCTTCCTAATACTAATAGAAAACTACTATTACTCTTATTAGAACAAACATCTATAAAATAGGAAACCATTTTTCTCAAACCAATTAGAAGTCTTATTTGTGGATAATTGAACCAAAATCTAAACAAATAGTTTATAGATTTTTATGGAATTGAATAAATAAATGCTTTCGATTAAAAAAAAAAGAAAAGTATATTGATTGCTTAAGATTAAAAGAAATTAAAAGTATTGAAAATCAATCATGCATGCAAATTCACCAAATACTTAATACATTAATATAAACAAGTTAAGCATGGTATTTGTGTTGAATTAAAGAGATTAAGTGAGAGAGAGTTGTAAACACGGTTTTACAATGATTCGGCACAACTAGATCCTCCTGTACCTATGTTTATTCTTCTCATGGCACCTTTGAAAACTCCATTATAATCCACCAATTACATTAAATTAGTTTTGCACCCGAACATCAACAACAACCATTATAAGTGCTTTTATGAGATTACTCTTCAGAGTTTTATGAGATAATACCAAGCTCGATGTTAGAGATAAGCTCTGAAACCAATTGTTGGTCTAGAATGACAACCACAAGAAACTTAAGAGAGGAGGTTGAATTGATTGATTACAAATGTTATTAAGAAAATAAGTGTGTTTCTTTAAGATATGCATTTATGTTCATAAAAAAAGTATGTTCCTCTCAAATTAACTTTCAATTTGAGAAAATACTATACTCCCTCCGTCTCATTTATTCAGTATATATAGAAAGCCTAATTTGTTAAAGAGACAAAATAATTACTAGTACGGCTCATTAAAATATAACTCACATTTAAGAAATTCTTTATTTAATACATAGACTTTAAAAGTAGTTTTTTTTAAAAAAAATCTAAACTTAAGAGTAATTTAAAAAACTAAACTAAAGTTGAACACTAATTTTTCAAAAAAAAATAAGCAATACAAAACATTTCAAAAATGGAATACTTTCCAAAATAAATGGAGGGAGTATATGATGCATGTTGAGTCTATTAACAATGGTTCCAATAGTATGATCACTAACACATGTTTAGTTGGAGTCAGGTATTTGACATCTTCAAGGTATCAATCTTTTATTTGTGACTATTTACTATCAAGTCTTTAACTTAAATTTCTTATTTATTTAAATTAAATTTTGGGATTAAAACTTCATATTTCATGGTGGTGTATAATGGATATCATTTTGTGTCTCCAACAACTTTTTCCACACCATAAATTTATTCAAAGCATCTGATTTATTTTTAAGCAAATAAACCCAAACCTTTCTAGAATAATCATCAATTAAAGACAGAAAGTAAAGATTACCTCATTGTGTTGATATTCTTGCTGGCCCCCAAAGATTCGCATGAATACAGTCAAGAATGCCCTTAGACTTGTGCACTCCGGTGTTGAAGCTGACCCGATGTTGCTTCCCAAGAACGCAACATTCGCAGAAATCAAGTTTCTCTACTTTGTCACCATTAAGTAGACCATTCTTGCTGAGAACTTATAGCCCTTTTTTCTCTCATATATCCCAAGCAATTGTGTCAAAGTATTGCCTTATCCGTCTCAGCCATCAAGCTTGCTGGTTGATCCTTGATTTCTGTCTCTTCGATCATCTCATAAAGACCATTATTTATTGTTGTTTTGATCACTATCAAAGATCCCTTGGTTACCTTTATCTTTCCTCCCTCTACTTTGTATGTGTACCCCATGGAATAAGGAAGATACCTCACATTCTGCAGCAGTCTTGTGACTCCGTCAAACATCCTCAATTGGATGTCTCATATCCCCTTCACTTGGCAAGAAGTATCGTTCCCCAAGAAAACCTTTCCATCATTGGTTTCCTTGAAATTCTTGAACCATCCTTGTGAGGGCACATGTGATAAGTGCACCCGGAATCCAGAATCCATTTCTCGTTTCCTTGCCTCCTACTCACATTTGAGCACATAACAAGAACATCATCTTGTTGTTCTCCTTTGGCAACCGAAGCCTCTCCATTCTTGGTATGGCTCCCTCTTTTCTCATCCCATAACTTCTTCTTGCAATCTTTCTTGAAATGACCATTCTTATTACAATAGTAACATCTTTTTCCTCCAAATCTTGGTTTGGAGTGCGCTCTCCCATGGCTCTGCCCTCTACCCTTTGATTTCTCCCGGTAGTTACCATGGATACTACTGCCATTCTGAGTTGCCAGCCTTCCTCTAATGAACAATCCTTCTCCACTTAATGTTTCCCTCATCTTGGCTTTGAAATCATGAGCCTTTATAGCATTGATCACAATTTCCTTGGTTAGTGTATCTCTTCCATATTCAATAGCATTAATCAAACTTTCAAAATAATCAAGAAAAGAATTCAATAACATAACAGTCAATTGTTCATCCGGGAATGTTATACTACAACTAACCAAATCTTGAACTAGTTTATTAAACACATCAAGATTATTTTACAACTCTTTATTAGGATCCATTTTTAAAACAAAGATATCTTTAAGAAGATAAATCTTATTAGGGAGAGTTTTAGTAAGAAACAACTCATCTAGTTTCTTCCATATGATAACTGGATCTTCCGAGTCTCTGCACTCTCTTGTGACACTATCCGACATGTGCAGAAAGATGGTGTTATATGCCATCTTCTTCATATCAATCCGCTGGACCTCTGTGATACTTGCTAGAAAAACGTCATCTTCTCCAATCACCAAGTCCACCTTTTGTTGCATAAGAACAACCTTGATTTTCCGTTTCCAAATGACAAAATCTCTATTTCTATCAAATTTCTCAACAATGAAATTTGAATCCATCTTGCGAAGAAAATCCCAAGATTTATGCAGCACCCACAATTGCTTTCCAACTTCTAAATCTCAAGAACTTGATCAAATCTTGATCCCGCACCATTCTTGAATCACCTTCAAGAACCCGATTAGATCTTGATCCCAACACCGTTCTTGAATCACCCAAGAAGTTGACCTTTGATTCTAGGAGTCTTGCTCCGATACCTTCTGTTTCAGCTCCGATACCCGCTCACTAAAGCTCTGATACCACTGTTGGAAATCACCTCAAGATGCCCAGGTGGTGATCTTCCAAACACCCAAGTATAGAATGACTTGTAATGAACCAAAACAAACCAATCAAAGAAAGAGAACACAAGCAATTGTTATCGAGGCTCGACAATGTGCCTACGTCCCTGTGAGCTCCTTCGAGCTCTCTGCACTAAATCAATGTAGTTCTTACAATTACAGCAACACTTCTTCAAGAATTCTCTAGTTCTTGAAGAACGAAAGAAGAGAAAAAGAAAGTTATAAGGACTAAGTGTTTCCCTGGAATTTTCCCCAAGAAAATTCCAATTACAAGGCCCTTGAATCTCCAATCTATACTACTCTCTCTCTAAACAACCAGCCACTCTTGAATGAGATCTATTCTAGTGCCTCTCTTGTATTTTGTGTCTTTTTACTCTCACACATGCACTTGAATTCTCTTATATGGTGATCTTATGTCCTGTGTTTGAGATTATTATTTCACTTGTGAATAGAAGACCCTTTATATAGGGCAATGACTTTCTCATCCAATCTTTGAGATCAATCTCAACCCTTAGATCTCAAGAACTAAAAAACCATGGCTCTCTAAGAGTCTAAGTAATCTTGTGCGTTTTAACCAAGTCCCATGCACCATCACAAGAGGCTGAACAGGAAGCACCAGGTGTGCTTAGCACCGCGGCCCAGAACAGGGCTGGTCGGGCGCATACAGGGCCAGAAACCACCCAGGTGCTGGGCGCCGCGGCGCACAAGGGCTGGGTCATGGCGCACAGCCCTGTGGCATCTTGTGCCGAGGCGCACACCAGCCTGGCCACGGTGCACGTCAACTTCTCCCTTGCTGTAGGCTGCGGCGCACACTTCTTGTGCTGCGGCTCAGAACCTGCTAAAGCTTCATTCTTCAACTCGTTTAATCCTTAGACAAATACCAATAAGCAAAAACCTTTATTGTAGAGTCTGAAGGAACTACACCAAAAGATTAAACTTACCAACAAACCAAAAAAATGGCCAGAACCGCACCAAAATACCAAACCAATCAACCAACCAAAAAAATCAATAAAGAAATATAGGTAAAATAATCTAAAGCAATAATAAAAGGTACACTAAGCCATCCGTCAAAATTGTAGAACACTTATACGACTTTTAACATAAGATCAACCACTTTAGTAAATAAACAAACATGTGTTAACAGTGACCATGTAGAGGATACAAGATTACTATATACAATAAAAAAAAATTTACTTGAAAAATACCATAAATGAAAACCTCTCGATAACATAATGTCTCTCATGTTTGATCTCTTGTTTTAAATCTAGAAAAATAACAATATAAACTATAAAAGTGAAGATTGTGAGACACTCGCACTAGATACTCAAACTTACACCCTAGACACTCATTATTTGAAAACTTGAGTGATAATTACTATTCAAGCTTTCACGACGTATAAAATGAGTGTTCTAATGAAATGTCCATATAAAATAACTCAAACAATAAAATTGGGCCAGAATGATAACCAAAATAAATCTAAGAGTGAACTGAATTGAATAGTATTGATATTTTACCTCTAAAATGCATCTACTCAAAATTTAGGTAAAAAAACACAATCATAACAATTAAATAGGCAAAACAAACAAAGAGCAAGAACACCAATAATTAATGTGGTTCGAAAACCTCTTTACCTACATCAACAACTCTACTACATTATTAATCTTCAACTACAACTCCACTATTTTGTCAAACTCTCACCCCAAAGTCATAATACAACAAAAGCTCTTAACCTAGCTCTAGTTGTAAGTGTCATCTATACGTGACAACCTAATACACCCAAAGCTCTCATCCTAGCTCTAGTAGTAAACTCATCTAGTTTACAATGTATATGAGAATTATGAGTGTACCTTCCTAATACTAATAGAAAAAGAACAACAACAAAGAAAAAAACTTTTACTACTACTAATACAAGCAATATCTAATAGAAAACTACTATCACTCTTATTAGAACAAACACCTATAAAATAGGAAATCATTTTTCTCAAACCAATTAGAAGTCCTATTTGTGGATAACTGAACCAAAATCTAAACAAATAGTTTATAGATTTTTATGGAATTGAATAAATAAATGCTTTCGATTAAAAAAAAAAGAAACATGTATTGATTGCTTAAGATTAAAAGAAATTAAAAGTATTGAAAACACGGTTAAGCATGTTAAGCACGGTATTTGTGTTGAATTAAAGAGGTTAAGTGATAGAGAGTTGTAAACACGGTTTTACAATGATTTGGTACAACTAGATCCACCTGTACCTATGTTTATTCTTCTCAAGGCACCTTTGAAAATTCCATTGTAATCCACCAATTACCTTAAATTAGTTTTGCACCCGAACATCAACAACAACCATTATAAGTGCTTTTATGAGATTACACTTCAGAGTTTTATGAGATAGTACCAAGCTCGATGTTAGAGATAAGCTCTGATACCAATTGTTGGTCTAGAATGACAACCACAAGAAACTTAAGAGAGGAGATTGAATTGATTGATTACAAATGTTATTTAGAAAATAAGTGTGTTTCTTTAAGATATGCATTTATGTTCATAAAAAAAGTATGTTCCTCTCAAATTAACTTTCAATTTGAGAAAATACTATACTCCCTCCGTCTCATTTATTCAGTATATATAGAAAGCCTAATTTGTTAAAGAGACATAATAATTACTAGTACGGCTCATTAAAATATAACTCACATTTAAGAAATTCTTTATTTAATACCTAGACTTTAAAAGTAGTTTTTTTTTAAAAAAATCTAAACTTAAGAGTAATTTAAAAAACTAAACTAAAGTTGAACATTAACTTTTCAAAAAAAAATAAACAAAACGAAACATTTCAAAAATGGAATACTTTCCAAAATAAATGGAGGGAGTATATGATGCATGTTGAGTCTATTAACAACGGTTCCAACAGTATGATCACTAACACATGTTTAGTTGGAGTCGGGTATTTGACATTTTCAAGGTATCAATCTTTTATTTGTGACTATTTACTATCAAGTCTTTAACTTAAATTTCTTATTCATTTAAATTAAATTTTGGGATTAAAACTTCATATTTCATGGTGGTGTATAAGTGAAATCACTAGATTTGATATTTTTATTCTACGGGCGCAATGGACAAGCGAAGTGCATTACATACTTTTTTTTTATTTTTATGGAATTCAAACTTAGATGGTTTAAAACTATGGCTAATAAATGGTTAATTTGTTACGCTACCATTGTCTGTGTGTACCTCACAAGCCCTAATCACAAGTGACTCTCAATTTTTAACAAGCAACAACTTTCTATTTATTTTTATATATAAAAATAAATAAAAATTAAGTTTTAAAGGTATTTGATCAATTCAATTTTTCAAGACTTTAACACTACTATACACTTGATATTAAAATATTTATAACTAAGTTTCATCATACAAAAACATAAAGTAAATTAACATAATAAGCTTTTGAAAAACATATTAAAAGGCCGAAAGAAATACTTTCACAAGAACAAACAGTCTACTTTAACTAAAAAGTAATTAAAAAAAACGTGTTTGTCACATATTTAAATTCTAATTGATATTTTTTTTATGGAAGCTAGCATTTTTTGTTGGAATGTTCTAAGAAGAATATATATATATAAAGACAAGAAATATATATATGGTAATCCAAACTAACTTACTAAAATATAAATGTAGTCCATCGATTCTTAAAAAAATATATTTTAAATGTATATAAAATATAATTATATAATGACCTAATTACTGGTTTGGGTTAGGTTAAATTTTTTTAACCTATGACCCAACCCGACCCAACCCAACCCAACCCACAAAGTTAAAAAATTTTCAACCCAACTTTTAAAAACCCAACCCAACCTACTATATCAATTTGGATAGGGTCGCGGGTCTACCGGTTTTCATACTCACTCTTATTTAACTATTGGGCACTTAGATCGGGAATGATATTTTAGTTGATAGCCACTCAAAATTTATACCCAAAATTTAAATTAATCAGTGATTTTGTGTCACGTTATGAAATTTGATTAACATCTAATCATTTTATTTTAAAAAATCACTTAAGTATACGATGACAACATGGCAGGTTTAAAGCGAGGAGTACCTTTTTCATCCTCGTTCATATTTTCTTAGATTATCGTGTCCCCGTCGGATTGGCCTATGTTCTCGTCTCTGTATCCTTTTACAAAACGTGGACAAGGTTCCCCTTGAAGAAATTTGGGGATTCTTGGTAACCTATTTTTATATAAAAAAATTCAATTACACTAAAAATTAACAATAAATATATTATATTAATATATTCATAAATATAAAAAATATAACGTATATAATGTAGATTAAAAATTGAGTTCAGGGATCGAAGAGTGCTATCCCTTGTCCTATCGCCAAATCTTTCATTGAATTGTTTCGTCCCAATCCCCATCTCCGCAGGGATAAAATCTCCTCTGAATTCAGCTCAGTCGGATCTGAGAGTCCAAGTCTATTGGAGATGAGAACTTCTGCCATCCTTACTGTAGCGAGTTGAAAAAACCATTGAATCAAGTGGGAGTTGGCTTCTGATTGGTCCATGCTTTAGTGTTAAAAATAGCTGATAAGGGTTTAGTGTCAACTTAGTAGCGCCTACCAAGGTTAACCTTCAACTTCGACACTCTGAATATAGTTTATTAGTATATTTACGTCATGTATAGAAGTTTTACTATCAATTGATAATTTTACCCCTAAAACTCACTGCAGTGAGTAAAAAAAATTATTATAGTAAGTCATTCTTGACTTCTTATTGATTCATTATTATATGATAAAAAAGCAGTGTCAAGGAGTTGGTTTAACATCGATAAGACTCATTCCATTTGTCTTTGACGATAAAGATATTTGAACTTTCAATTGATTGTAATATTATTATTATTATTATTTTTATTAATTATTTTTTTTTTCAGTTTAAAATGATTGAATGCACACCAAATAAACTCTGAAAGCCTTTTTTTTTTTTTTTTTTTACTATTTCAATGTCTCGTCCACATGTATAAGTTAAAATTTAGAATAAATATCATGGGTATAACCCAAATAGAATTATTTACTGAATTAACTCAAAACTTACACTAACTCTAAAAATTGTTTGGAGGCATCCAGTTATTATGAATTTATCAATTTAGCTTTAATTATAGGTGTTTGTTTTACTTGACAACTTAAAACCCTAATATACCCAAAACTCTCATCATAACTTTAGTTGTAAACTTTTTTTTATTTACAATGTATATTAAAATTTTAAGCGTGTCTCAAACTTTCTCAAAACCTTTTTTATATAAAAATTATTTTCCTAATATTATTAAGAAATAATAACAACATAATAATAAACTACTACTATTATTTCTATTAAAATAAATAACTACAGAATAAAAAATTATTTTTTTCAAAATCAATTATTTAAGAAAGTAAATTTAGTACGGTGCGTGTAAACTGAATCGTGATAAAAAAAAACATTTTTTTGGAGATAAAAATATGATATAAAGTAATTCTCGAGGTAGTGACAAAAATGGTCAGTTTCACCCTCTCACATTCTAATAAGGAAAAAAAAAGTATGGGCACACATAACTTTTCAACGAATGTGTGTTTGTAGGACTTGAATTTATCAAAGGGAAGCAATCTAATTAATCATTAAAATACAATTGCTATTGCACCAAAAAAGGGGTAATGGTTATTTAACTTACGGTGATGAGGCAAAATGCGAGATGTACACTTCTCACAATTAACATGTTGAACATGTCAAAATGAAATAAATAACAAGTGATATAAAAGGAATTATTCAATATTTCTAAATACAAGAGATATTATAAAATACTTTTGAAACACAATGCATTTAATGTACATAAATCATTTATATATATATATAAATAATAATATATATAACATTTGCAGATTTTTCTAAGGAGAAAAAAGGTATGCACGTTTGGAAGAGAAAAATCAAATAGAAGAAAAGTAAAAGAGATTCTCTCCAAATCTCCTCGTTCAAACTCTCAAACAAATAAATTTTAAAAGATTTAGAGTTTTGACTTTAAAGATAAGTTTAGTGGATCAAATTAAAAAAAAATATAAAAAAATAGATAAATAAAAGAAAATAACATATCTTATCTTAACTCTCAAAGTAAGATTGTTTTATCTTATTATTTTTGGATGAGACATCTCATCATCTTTTTATTCTGTCCGCCAAATCTATTCCGTAAGATAAAAATTATTCTATATATTTCTTGTCATCATCTCTAATAACACACCCTTAAAAGGATTGTAATGATAAAGGTATAGTTGAAGTTCTCTCATTTTCACTATAAAACCTTCTAAACAAGAAGGTATGTAGTTATGTACTATTCTATTTCTTTTCATCTTATTTTTATCATTTTTTTTCTATTCAAACAAAGGGAAAAAAAATATCTGATTATCACTAAAGCTTCTTAGATTTTTCTCAAACAGGGGAAAAAATAGCTATATATGTAGTCAAATGGTAGCATCAGGCTTCATTTCCAAGCTTGGTATATATACTATTAGCAAAAAAAGAAAAAAAGAATAAGAAAAAGAAAGTATTATAGGAAACAAAATTATCTTAGAGAAGTTAATAATTTACTTTGGGTTACAACCAAAAGCGTACCCAAGATTTTGAGTAGTGATATTATGAAATTGGTTTAGTAGTAATTATTACTGAATTGAAAAAGATCATTAATAATTACAGAAAAATTGAGTAATAATTTTGATATTTATTTTTTTAAATAATTAATAATTAATTTTTTTGTGATTATTAATGAGCTTTTTTGGTTCTGTGATAACTATCACAAAACCGGATCTATAAGATCATTACTCTAGATTTTTAAGCAGCATATGCAATTAAAAAAAGCTATTTAGGGACAATTTGCGAACTGCTTAGATACCAAACACAGGCTTAACATGATTTGCCTTTGTGATTAAGGAAAATGCAAAAGAAAATAAAGGTCACATAAAAAGTATATATTAAATTGTGCTAAAAATAGTAACCAAACAAGACATAAGTAATCAAAACACTTCCATAGACCGTCTAAACGGCTTCCTGTTCAAATGTTTAAAAGCTCCATTATCCATTTCATCACGTCTTGTCCGTCAATCTCGATGAGCCACGTGGCGTTCTAAGGAGCTGTGGATCCCACGCTGACGTGGTGCGACCAGCATTGTAAAAAAAATTGGGACATTTTTTATTGGAAGGAAATAAAGAAAGATATAAATGAAATAATATTTTTTAATTTTTAGAGAGAGAAAGTAAATATTCTAGAGAGAGAAAATAAAGAAAGATATAGAGCGAGAAACAAGGCGCGGAGAGGCCGTCCCAACACAGCACACGGAGAAAGAGATCAAAGAAGAGAGTCAGAGAAAGGGAGAGAGAGCTGCTTTGTTATTGTTATGTTCGTTGATAATCATTTTGCCTTTTCTTTCATAAACGAAGTCGCGTTTTGTTAGCTCTCCTTCATTTTAGGGCTAAAAAACTTCCCTTTATGCGAAACATCGAAAATAAGAAACTAAAAACTGAAAAAAAAAAAAAAATTCACACAGAAGAGCAGCAAAACGAAGATCAATTAATTGCAGATCTTTCTGGTTTTAATCCCCGCCCTAACCCCGACCTACAATTGAATACATTACCAGCTCTATTTATTTCTCTGATCAAAATTTTGCATTTTTAGAGCAATTTTTTTTTTTGATATATTAGCTTTTGCTCTTTGTTGTATTTTTTTTTTGGAGGAAAATTTGGGGGTTGATTGGATACAGGAATATCAAGGGATTGAGCTTGGAAGATGAGATCCTTCTAGGATTGATTCTGGAAGGCTCGGATCTAGACCCGGGTCATTCGTCGGATGAATGTTTCAAAGATCGAAAGGGAAAACGATGAAATGGGTAACATTGCTTAATGACATAAAGGAAAGGGTCGGTCTAGCTCAAGCCCCTGCGCCTACTGCCACTAGCACCGCTGCCCCATCTTCTTCGTCTTCTTCTCCTTCTTCCTTATATGCTCCCTCAACTCTTCAAGACTTCGTTTCATCTCTTACAAGGTTTTTTTCCTCTCTCTCGCTCTCTCACTTAAGTTATTTATTTATTTATTTTTTTTAATTGTATCGTTTGGATGACTAGATGATTAATTTGCGATGAACTGGTGCATTCTTTGGTACTACATTTGCTTTCTTGTTTTTTATTTATTTATTATTATTTCTTTTGGGTTGATTTAATTTGCGTCGGCTGCGCTTGGCATCGATCTGTAATGGGTTTTGGGTTATGTGTTTATATTTTTTTGGTGTTTTGGTATTGATACGGATTTGGTAATTGAAAATATAGCCCGGCCTAGTTTCTTTTTTTGTGTAGATGAACATTTTAAACTAAATTATGGGACTTTCCTGCCCAATGAAGCGTTGACAATATTAAAGCAGTTTTTAATAATTCTGTGATGCTTCTTGGCTATCCTGAGATGTGGTGGGTACTTGTTTTGGAGGTGCCACCAGACCGTCTTTGTGTAGAGTACCGTTATATCATAGAAGGGCTGGTAGTTTCAGTTACTGGGACTAAGAATGTGTAGACTATAGCTTCAGTGGTGGTAGGAGTAGAAAATGAGGAAAAGTGCACTTTGATGCTCTAAAATATTCGATAGTGACTTGGGTCACATTTTGTGTGTATCAGCCATGACAAAGGTAAGCTAGATAAGAAGTGTTTACTTCCATTTGTAGATTGGGTTGGATGAACTCTTTGGTTACGATTTTATTATCAAATATCTTAACAATAGGAAAAAAATACCAAGAAAAAGCTCAGACTGACGTTATGAAGTTGTTGGTGCTTTTTGGTTTATGATGCAACTTGTGCCATTTCAGCAGTTGATGAACAACATGATAAGTTGATTTAGTTTTAAAAAAGACATGATAAGATGAGAATTTTGAGATGCGACCGAATTATAAAAGATGGTATGTTGTGATTTCACATGGAAGATGTTAAAGCCTCAAAGGTGGCACCAATTGACAATATTGCGCAAGCTACAAAGAAGGATTTGTCCCGAGCAAAATATAGTAATAGCTGCACCAGAAAATTGTTTCAGTTCTTGGTGAAGATTATACAAGAAGAGGAAGGTGCATAAGGTCATATTCAAGCTATGGTAAATAAGATGATTGTGTTTTCCTTTAAAAAATATCTGCTTTTGTGGATCTAAGAATGTCTTTGTGTTAGCTAGGGACCTATCATCCATGTCATTTGCTTATTACCCTCAAGATTTACTATTCATCAAGCCTCATACAGGATATCATCTGAATGGAAAGAGCATGCGTAAATGGCTTCTGCAATTCAATGCTACTCTTTTGTTTGCCTGGTAAATAAAGCTTTCAAGAGAGATTACGGAAAAATAGAGTACGCGAGTTGTATGTTGGAAGACAAAAAGTTATTTGCAATTGATTCCTTTTTCAGCCCATCATACAGTGGTCTCCAACCTTCAACACAAGTATGCTTGTGATTTACTAGATGTTAACCCCAAGTGATTGCTTCTCCACTATAGCAGAGTGCATTTATCTGAGATTGAAGAAATTTTTTTTTTGTCTTCTCAGAGTAATTCCAGTAATAATATTTTGAATCTCTGATGGACGATAAATTTTTGAAGCTTTTTTTGTTGGATGGGGGGGGGGGGGGAGGATTGGAGAGGTAGGTGTAATTTATCTTGCGTAGGCCTTACGTTTCAGGTTGATTAGTTTGACTTGTTCATGTTTTTTTCATAATGGAAATGATTTTTTTGCTGGTAATAGTATATAGCTGATTATATTAGTGGAGTTGTGTCATTCCTTGCCTTTATCAATGCAGTTTTTTTTGTTCTATTTTTTAGTTGTGTGCCATTGTATGGCTGGTTGTGTCTATTTGAGCTGTGTCATTCATTGGATGGACTGGGTTTTTCATTACAAACAATTTAAAAGTGAAGATACCTACAGCCATAAAAATTTGTGGCATTTGGAAGGAGTGTTAACATATACTATATGATTGTTATCCGTTATTAGATTGGCTCAATGATCTGTAAGTTATTTAATAGTAGGAATCAGTGATGGTGGCTTCAGCAAGTCGACATTTTGGAGAATGATCATGTTAAAATCATTGGCCCTATGGATTCAATTATTAACATGTTAGTTTTTTTTCGGAGGGAGAAGCTTTACATACCACATTCTCAAGTCTTTTTGTCTGGAATAATTTAGAGCAATGTGTTTTGGTGAGGATGTGGTGAAATATAAAGTCTAGGCCTTGTTTCTGGTAATGATTGTGTCTTGATGGTTCCATCCTGTGAAATCTTTTACAGGTTATAGGTCTCCACCTCCATCCTTTTTGTTATGAGCTATATAGCTTATTTCATTTACACAGGAAACACCTCGGAATGTTGGCTTGGCTGCAGGTTTTTGTTTACAGTTTAGGATTAGCTAACTGAATTATTGCTATGTCAGCAAGATGGATTGGCTGAATATTTAGGTTTGTATTGGGATGAAATTGATAGTAAACGTGGTCGTCTTACTAAGATCATAAATAAGAATGTCTCGGTGTTGTTTAATTATTTCTGAATCCTGTGGTTTGCCGTGTCTGAGAGGATAGCCCTTATTTTTTATTTATCCTGGAATCTCTATATAGAATCTTTATATTCTCTCGGTGCTGCCTGTTCTGGTCAGAGAAGGGAATAAAAAATGTCATGAAACTGATGCCATTTTTTGGTGCAGTTGTAGCAAATGTATCCACTAAGAAATTATTTCAAGTGTTCAATGCTTGAGATTGATTTTGAATGGATATGCTATACCATTTTCATTCTTCTTTTTCAGTGACACAGGATCATATCATATGCTTGGCCTCTTTTGATTCTAGCTATCTCATATAAATCTTCAAAAGCATTGTGAAATTTAACCGCTTTACACCTCTTTTTCAGTTTTCCATCGACATTTATGACTTCTAGTCATGTCTTTTTAATTCTAAGGTTTAATATTATAAATTGCTGATGTGGGCATCCCCATTTTTGCCCTAGTTTTCATTCTTGAACTTTACATACAGTGTAAAATACGGGAAGGAATAAATGGGCAAAATATGCTACCTGCTATAATGTTTTTGATTGATAACCACTTTGGATATGCTATAATGGACTGGTATGAACCTCTTCTGCCCCTGTAAAAGCAGAGACAAACATGAATTGGAATTGGACTTCAAGAGATTCTGGGAAGAGTTCCGTTCATCCAGCTCCGAAAAGGTTCTTGTTCGTCTATATACTGTATTATTTATTTATTTACTTATCTCAGCACTGTAATCTTTTGCGTACTATCTTCATTGCTTTTATATATTCCGGATGAATTTGTAAAAGCAAATTATGGGTGCTAATAGTTCTTTCATTCTCCATGCAGGAGAAAGAAATGGCCTTGAATTATACTGTAGATGCTTTTTGTAGATTAGTGAAGCAGCAAGCTAATGTAGATCAGTTAGTTACCATGTAAGGAAGCCAATCCTCTATTCTCTACTTTGCTGCATTGGTAGAAACCATTTTGTGTAATCTCATTGTTGTTTAAAAATTGTCATTGGTATCTGTTAGCTTTGCTTTGTGATAGAAGTCCAGATAATTTAAACAGTTAAATGTGTCTATAAAACAACTTTGATTTGTACTTAGGACAGATAATTTAAAGAGTTGAATGTCCTGATAATCCCATTTTTAGGTTTTGTTTTGCTTCTGATCATGTAAATCTTTTGCATGCACTGACATAACTGTTCTGCTCCATTATTTACTTTCATATTTTAAAGGAGTGATAGCATTGACAAGGCATCTTGATATGTTGTTAATCCACACATATGGAAATGTTTGGCTGGTGAAGCTAAGTGCTTGAGATTACATCTAATATGATGAAATTTTCTCTCATATTGGTTTACTTGAAGCCTATCTCAGTAATTTCTAGGGATCTCCTTTTATTGTTGGGGTAGGCCCAGACAATGAGTCTAGTGACTGCTTTGCTGGAGTTTTATATGTTATGCTCCATTACTTCCTACCTAAACGTTCGATTAGTCACAAATATTTAGAGTTGCTTGATTCGTTTTCATGTGTTCATATTCATACTTTCTGGGTTCAGAGAGGCGTTGGAGTCCTTTAGTCTGACTCCTTTGAATCCTTTATACTTCATTGTTTGATGCATATTTTTTTATCAATAATTATAATCATTTAGTTAGAATTGCTATATTGACTGCACTTGTGCTGGCTGTTTTTCCCATTTATTTTCTTATTTTAGGCATTATCTTAAAGATTTTTCAGTAGTTTTTTTAATCTCATTAACTTCTTTAAAGGATTGTCATCATGAAACTCATCTCCTGTCCAATTGGAAGTTTCTATCAGCTTCTACCATCGATCCCATGCAGAAATTTCATTTAATTAATCAAATATAAGCTTCTTAAATGTGTGTGCGTTTCTCCAGTTGGATAAGATTCCTGTTTTCTGTACTTTTTCTACAGTATATTGTTTCTTTCTTACTTCATTTGATGAATGTGAATAGTGAGATTCATTGCTTCATGAGGTTACTGCTTCATGCGCATTCCTTAACTGTAAGAACAGTGACCAACTTTGAAATTTTTGATGGATCACAGGTTAGTAGAAACACATATATTCTCTTTTGTTGTGGGACGAGCATTTGTAACTGATATTGAAAAGTTAAAAATCAGCAGCAAGACGAGATCTTTGGATGTAGCAGATGTTTTAAAGTTTTTTTCTGAAGTCACAAAGGTTTGCCTTTTATGTCTTTTTCTTATTGACTTGTGTGTTTCTTTTATCTGTTTTCCCTGGATGATTTGTTGTTTGAAGCTATATGAATTTGACAAGTTGTGTGCTTTGCAGGATTGTTTGTGTCCTGGTGCAAATTTGTTAACAGCTGTAGAAGTACTGGTATCCGGGGTAATTTTTTTATTTTCACCACCTTGCTAGATTAATTACAAGTGGGATTGTATGTTATAGTTGTTTCCCATGTCATTAGATTTCCTGGTCTGAGACAATCATACTATTATTTTTCCTGTAAATCCTGTTAAATGATAGGTATTCCATAAGAGATGATCTTTGGGCTTGGAATGGTCTACGTGCTTCTAAAGAGATTAAGGAAGTGTACTCTTTGATTGCCCTGTCTATATTTTGGGTTGTTTGGAATGAGAGGAACAAAAGGGCTTTTGACGGGGAAGAAAGGTTGATAGAAACAATTAGAGATAGATGGTTTAGTTCCCTTAGTTTTTGGTTCAAGGAATTTTTTTTTGTTAACGTGGATGATTTCTTAGATTTTGTGGAGATACTATCTTGTATATAGTCTTTTGTAAATGGGTGGCACCCTCTTGGTGTCTTCTTATATACAATTTTTACTTATAAAAAAAAGGTATTGTAGTCTGCCATGGGTTTTCAAAAGTTTTTGAACTATTATGCATCAACCTGTTTGAAGTTACTGGATTACTTTTGGGTAATTATGGTCATATGTTATGCATTCAGCTGCTTCATTTCCTATGACTTGGCATTCCTATATGTTGTTGTTTCTCTAATCTGAGCACTACGGATAATTTGTCCTCTTTGTAGCCTATTGACAAACAATCTCTCCTGGATTCTGGAATATTATGTTGTCTCATACATGTTCTCAATGCTCTTCTTGGATCTGATGAAACCAATCAAAGGCAAAATGCTGCTACTTATGAAGAAAGATTGCTGGCGGAAACAGATTCTGGTGGTGATGTTTTGCA
The DNA here is from genome assembly GCA_023935145.1 of Bretschneidera sinensis. Lineage (NCBI taxonomy): Eukaryota > Viridiplantae > Streptophyta > Magnoliopsida > Brassicales > Akaniaceae > Bretschneidera > Bretschneidera sinensis. The sequence goes on from CM043702.1 coordinate 14,036,434, forward strand.
AGTACGCCAGCTTGAGGTTGTTTTCTTCCCATGATTGCTTGACCTTCTATTTACTTATGCCCAAAAGTAGTTAATATTGGTGAATTTGCGTGTGTATAAACTAGATAATAAGTACTGGTTTTTATTGACCCAAATTATAGCTTTTCTGATCATTTGTCAGTGCCCAATTTTCAAAGAATTCATTGTTATCACTTATAAAAAAATGGATTCATTGTTGTTATAACAATTTCAAAGCTTCACATCTATTTCCTTTGGCAGATATTTCAATATTTTAACTGCAACTACAGAGGAGACATGCTTTTATTACTTAAAGAAGCATTAGTTCTGAAAGAATACTTTTAGGTCTTGAGTTAGTGTTTAAAAGCTGTTGTCTTGTCGACTGCAATAACTTCATGCAACAAGGAGAAGTGTACAAGTGCTGGTGCCTAGTCAGGTGTGAGGTGTCTGACACAGTGATTTTGAATTAAAGTGCATTACATATAAACTTGGTGGTACTTTACATAATTTTAACTTTCTTGGATATGTTATTGTCCACTAGTACTCCTAAATTTTGGGTTACTTGTTAGCGCTAGGTGTTCCTGAATCCATATTTGATAAGAAACTAGGACTCCATCCATCTTGAATGTGGTTTTGGGAATGAGGTACATTGGCTGATATGATAATATCCTTAGCAGTACCATTTGTTACCTAGGTTAATGTATGTCTCGCTGTAGATAGCTAACCAGCATAATAATGTGCTTTTTAATAATTTAGGGTATATAGATAATTGTCGAAACTGTCACTTCTTAAATTTGTTACTTGAATGACTTTTTGATTAGAAATAATGGTGTGGGCCGCAGTTCTAGCTGAAAATTTACTACTACCAGATCACTTACGAAGTACTACTTTGTTGTTCTATATCGCCTGACATCTAATCTTGGCAAATATTTGCTCTAATAAGTTCTTACACTTTCCATTTGATGGCAGAACTTCTAATTGTTAACTTTCAAGGGGGTATGAGTTAAGACTTTGTTGAGTATGCTTATAAAAAAATGACTTAACAAGTACGAGTTGTGTTAACATCTTATTGACTGATTTTAACTTGCTTCATAAGGTCCATTTATGAGCGGCCATGGTATTGATTCTTTCAATATGATCATGAAGATTATTTTCTGCTGAATAGTTGGAAGGTTCCTGTCAAAGCTAGTGAGTGTGTATATTGCAGAAATGAATAACTATGACGATACATTTTGGGTTTAACCTATACATCTCTATTCATGCAGGTAGAGGGAAGTGTTGTTCATATCATGAAAGCATTGGCAAGCCATCCTTCAGCAGCACAGAGTCTGATCGAGGATGATTCGCTTCAGTTGCTATTTCATATGGTTGCCAATGGGTCTTTAACTGTCTTCACTCAGTATAAGGAAGGTCTTGTTCCACTGCACAGCATACAGCTTCATAGACATGCAATGCAGGTATAATATATTGTGTTTATGTTCTGCTATGTATCCCGCAATAAAGCTTTCAAAAGAAAAAAAAAGATGGAAAAAAATTAATTATTTATGGTAGGATAATTCAAACAAGGTTTATGGCCTGATGATCAAGCTTTTTGTTCATGTTACCTTGTTTTTTATCCTCAGATACTTGGTCTTCTTTTGGTTAATGACAATGGGAGCACAGCCAAATATATACGTAAACACCATCTGGTATGCGGTTGCGTAGCGATTTAGAAAATATCTGAAAAGCCTAACTGTAGTTTCAGGAAGTTTTTTCCAAGATGTATTTTTCTTTTTGGGATTATTTTTTGTCTTCTTTCTCCATCTTCTACTAATATTTGCATTTTAGTGTTTATTTAGCTTTTTGACAGTGTCTAATAAGATCTAAATTGCTTTATACAATTACAAAAGTTTGACTCTTTGTGAACTTTGCCTAATAGATTGATTCAAATCTTATGTAATACTTAGCAAAGTCAAAGAAACAGTTTATGAAAGTCATGAATTTAAACCTTAAATGAATTTAATTATATAAGGCGAAATTCTTGCCAATAAAGTTTGTTGCTTTATTGTGATCTTTTTACAATATGTTTTATAGAAATTTCTATAGTTATCATGATATCTTTTATATTAAAATCAACTTCTCTAACTTTGTTGCAATAAACTCAGTATTCTATTAATTGACTTTGGTCCATTGCCATGAAACATGATACATTTATGTTAGAAGACAGAAACTACTGTGTTTCCAGAAATTGGTTCCATTTTTCCCTTGTTAAGGCAATAATAATTATTTCAAAAACAAATCTGGGGCGGAGTTTTGACACAGAAAAGGGGCAAGGGCATAACAAATTAAAAACAAATAGAAGCATTTAGCTGTGGCTTTATATGTTTAATTATGTGGGATGCCTTGAACATGATTATAGTTATGTAATATTTATGACATGGAGTTGAAAACAGGAGCATTTGTCAACTAACTTAGATTTTATTTTAGTTGAGTAATCTATATAAGGCCTAACCCCTGTGCTTTATGTCCTAGGTGTTGTTTTTGGCTTGTTTGGAATGAGAGGAGTAGAAGAGCTTTGGAGGGTGAAGAGAGGTCTTTAGAAGTGCTTAGAGATTGGTAGTTCAACAGCCTTAGCTTTTGGGTTAAGGGTAGATTTTTTGTTAATGATGAAGATCTTATAGATTTTGTGGGGCTACTATCATAGTATCATGTAGATAGCCTTGTATGCGGGTTGCACCACCTTGGTGTTTCTTTTATATACATTTTTAGTTATAAAAAAGAATCTGTTTATGAAAGTTATTTATATCTCATTTAGTGAATGGATGTAAGTAAAATTTGTGAACTGTGAAAGCTTTTAAGTTTGCACCTAGTCTTTCGGTAAGAACAAGACAAATACCTTTAGGCACGATTAGATGTTAGTGCATCTAATTTTGAAGCACACTTCTGATGGATAGTGTTCCCCTTTTTGTTGAAATGTGAACCTTTTATTCTAGTCCCATCTACATCTTAAAATTTCCTTTCTACTACGCATATATGTGTATGTACTTGTCCAAAAAAAGGCATATATTTGTATATATAATATGCGTCTCATGATTATGATCATTAGCTTGGTTTATAATGTTTTTAATTGTCCCGGCTCCATAAAAGATGAACTTTGGGCTTGGAATGGGCTACATGCCTCGAAAGAGTTGAAAAAGGCTCTTTCCTTAACTTTCCCTTCTATTTTTTGGCTTGTGTGGAATGAGAGAAATTGGAGGGCTTTTGACAATAAAGAAAGATCCTTGGAAGCAATTCTGGATAGTTGGTTCAATACTAAGATTTTGGTTTAGGGGTGAACTTTTGTAAATGAGGAAGCTCGTTAGAGTTTTGTTGAGTTTCTTGTAAATAACGTACATGAGTTGCACCCACTTTGTGCTTTTCTAATATACTTTTTACTTATTAAAAAAATAACGATTTAATTGTCTTGTTATCAACCAAATTTTTTCTTCTTGTTCTTCCAATTATTATTCTCCTAATCGCATACTGTTTCCACCTGCAGATAAAAGTTATTTTAATGGCTATTAAAGATTTTAATCCAGATTGTGGTGATTCAGCTTACACTATGGGCATTGTGGACTTGTTACTTGAATGTGTGGAATTGTCGTATAGACCTGGTAATTGGCTCTATATTTTTCCTTCGTTTGTGTGAGAACAGTTGAGTAGCATAAGGTTTCTGCAAATATATCATAAATTGTGTTGTCTTGGGTCCAAGAATGAACAATTTTTTGTTACCTAGCAGCAGTTTGGGTATTTTGAATTCTTACATATACAAACTTTTTTGCTGGTTGTGTTACTGCTAATTTCATTCCGTTTTACTTGTAGAGGCTGGTGGTGTCAGGCTCAGGGAGGATATACATAATGCCCATGGTTATCACTTTCTTGTTCAGTTTGCACTGGTTCTATCCTCCATGCCACTGAATCGGGGCATTCAGTTTACCAAGTTTCCTTCTGACCAAAATAATGGTCGAGATAGTTCTTGTGCATTGCCTGATGAAGGGGAAAAGGATGTCGCGGCAAAAGAGGACCCTTCTTCGCAAAATCTTTCGCCCTCGTTGTCTAGGTTGCTTGATGTTCTTGTTACCCTGGCTCAAACTGGTCCATCTGAATCGTCTGGAGGAAGGGGTTCCAGATCTTCTCAAACCAAGGCTGGTGGGCATAGCAGAACTTGTACACCGTCTACTGATGAAATATGGAAACAGGGCAATAGTAAAGTTAAAGACCTCGAAGCAGTCCAGATGTTACAAGACATCTTTCTGAAGGCAGACAACAGGGATCTGCAGGCAGAAGTGTTAAATAGAATGTTTAAGATATTTTCGAGTCATCTTGAAAACTATAAATTGTGTCAGCAATTACGAACGGTTCCACTCCTTGTCCTAAATATGGCTGGTTTTCCTCCATCTTTGCAAGAGATAATCTTGAAAATTCTTGAATATGCTGTGACTGTTGTGAATTGTGTTCCAGAGCAAGAATTGCTGTCACTTTGTTGCTTATTGCAGCAACCCATTTCATCAGAATTAAAGCACACCATACTTTCTTTCTTTGTAAAGCTCATATCTTTTGACCAACAGTACAAGAAAGTTCTGCGAGAAGTTGGCGTGCTGGAAGTTCTATTAGATGATTTGAAGCAGCACAAGTTTCTTCTGGGTCCAGACAACCATGGTCTTAACCCTAATCAGCTTGAAAGGAAATCTGGTTCAAGTGGCTTCAAGAAGCACTTGGACAGTAAGGATTCTATTATTACTTCACCAAAGTTGATAGAATCTGGTTCAGGAAAATATCCTATCTTTGAAGTTGAGAGTACGATAGCTATTGCATGGGATTGTTTGATCTCTTTGTTAAAGAAAGCTGAAGCCAATCAAACTGCATTCCGTTCGGCTAATGGTGTGACCACTATCCTCCCCTTCCTGGTGTCTAATACTCATCGTCTTGGGGTCCTCAGGATATTGTCATGTTTAATTACAGAAGATGTTAAACAGGTTTGTGAGTGTGCATATTTTTTTATTTGGTCGGTTTGGATCAGGACAAATCTTACCTTAAATTTCGTTGTTCTCTTTATATAATTCTTTTTTTTTGTATTTCTCTTATTATGATTGGCAGGATCAACTATCTTTAAAACAGCATAACATTCAATCATCATTGCAGTTTTGCATGTTTCTCTCACACAAATAACTTCACTTGCTTGTACTTCTGTTATATCATTACTCAGTGTAACAAACATATTATTGGATCCTCCTTTCTACCAGGCTTATCATGAAGAATTAGGAGGGGTTGTTGAAGTTTTGAAGAGTGGAATGGTTACAAGTGTCTCGGGACATCAATACAGGCTTCAGAGTGATGCAAAATGTGACACAATGGGAGCATTGTGGCGCATTCTTGGAGCTAATAGTTCAGCTCAAAGTGTCTTTGGGGAAGCCACTGGGTTTTCTCTTCTGTTGACCACACTCCATAGTTTCCAAGGTGATGGAGGACACACGGATGAATCTTCTTTAGTAGTTTGCCTCAAGGTTTTTACATATTTATTGCGCCTTATAACGACTGGAGTGTGTGATAATGCCATCAATAGGACAAAATTGCATGCCATCATGTCATCACAAACTTTTTATGATCTTCTAGTGGAGTCTGGCTTGCTATGTGTGGAGTGTGAAAAGCAAGTGATACAGCTGTTGTTGGAACTTGCTCTTGAAATTGTACTTCCACCATTCTTGACGTCAGAGACTGCGGCATCATGTGATATGATTGAAACTGAGTCAGCTAGGTTTCTTTTAACTACTTCATCTGGTTTGTTCGATCCTGATAAGGAACGAGTGTACAATGCTGGTGCTGTAAGAGTTCTGATTCGTTCATTGCTGCTTTTTACCCCAAAGGTGCAGTTAGAAGTGTTGAATCTTATCGAAAAGCTTGCTCGTGCTTGCCCCTTCAATCAGGAAAACCTCACCTCTGTAGGTGAGAAATGGCTCTTTAAGCACTTTTTTTTTTTATCCTTTCCCCAATTCAGTGACTAATTTCATTAACTATTTTCTTTTTCTAATATTAATTAGGTTGTGTGGAACTTCTATTGGAGACCATCCACCCTTTTCTTTCGGGTTCATCTCCATTACTTTCTTATGCTTTGAAGATTGTCGAAGTTCTTGGGTCATATAGGTAGGACTTTTGTCCCTTTATACAGGTTATTGTTCTGCTTAATCCGTTTCTTCATTTTTGTTTGGCTTCTATTTTATTTGACATAAGGTTATGTTTTTGGTATAGGTTGTCTGCATCAGAACTACGAGTGCTTATAAGATACATTCTACATATGAGGCTGATGAATTCAGGTCATGTTATTATTGATATGATGGAGAAGTTAGTGCTAATGGAAGATACAACCTCAGAAAATGTTTCTTTGGCTCCATTTGTGGAGATGGACATGAGCAAGATTGGCCATGCTTCTGTTCAGGTGTCTCTCGGAGAAAGATCTTGGCCTCCTGCTGCTGGTTATTCATTTGTTTGCTGGTTTCAGTTCCGAAATTTTTTGACAACACAAGGAAAGGAAATGGAGCCTTCCAAAGCTGGACCTTCAAAGAGGCAGAGCAGCTTAAGTGCGCAGCAACATGAGAGGCATGTTTTCAGGATTTTTTCTGTTGGTGCAGCAAATAATGGAAACACATTCTATGCAGAACTTTATCTTCAGGAGGATGGTGTTCTAACTCTTGCTACCAGCAACTCTTGCTCCTTATCATTTTCTGGATTAGAGCTTGAAGAAGGCAGGTGGCATCACCTTGTTGTTGTTCATAACAAGCCAAATGCTCTTGCTGGACTGTTCCAAGCAAGCGTTGCTTATGTGTATCTTGATGGAAAGCTGAGACACACAGGGAAACTAGGATACTCTCCATCTCCTGTTGGAAAACCTTTGCAGGTGATAGTTGGGACTCCGGTTACTTGTGCAAGAGTTAGTGACTTGACGTGGAAAGTCCGCTCGTGTTATCTTTTTGAGGAGGTGCTCGCATCAGGTTGTATTTGTTTCATGTACATACTTGGTAGAGGATATAGAGGGCTTTTCCAGGATTCAGATCTTTTGCGATTTGTCCCTAATCAAGCTTGTGGTGGTGGTAGCATGGCCATCTTGGACTCCTTAGATGCTGACTTGCCTTTGGCTTCAAATATGCAGAAGCTAGATAGTGTTAGCAAGCAAGGGGACTCTAAGGCAGTTGGCAGTGGGATTGTTTGGGATCTTGAGAGACTAGGAAACCTTTCCTTGCAGCTTTCCGGGAAGAAACTTATATTTGCATTTGATGGAGCATGTACCGAAGTTATTCGGGCATCCGGAAATTTTTCTCTGCTCAATCTGGTTGATCCTATGTCTGCTGCTGCTTCTCCTATTGGGGGTATATAACTGATTTGTTTCCTTCACATTTAAACTTTTTGTTCTTTTGCTCATCCTTTTTCTCTCGTGTCTTATTTTGTTTTGTTTAGCTTTCATATTTGTCATTTTTAAATGTTTTGCAGGTATACCACGTTTTGGACGTCTTCATGGGGATACTTATGTCTGTAGGCAATGTGTGATTGGTGATACCATCCGCCCTGTTGGTGGAATGGCTGTTGTTTTGGCCCTTATTGAAGCTGCTGAAACTAGGGATATGCTCCACATGGCCCTGACATTGCTTGCCTGTGCACTTCATCAGAATACTCAGAATGTGAAAGACATGCAAAGATACAGGGGATACCATTTGGTAGCTCTATTTCTGCGTCGAAGAATGTCACTATTTGACATGCAATCTCTTGAGATCTTTTTCCAGATTGCTGCGTGTGAAGCATCATTTTCTGAACCAAAGAAGTTGGAAAATGTTCAACCTATTTTGTCACCTTCTGAAACTATTCAGGAAACCAGCTTTGAGGACCTTAATTTGTCAAAGTTTCGCGATGAAACTTCTTCACTAGGATCTCATGGAGATATGGATGATTTTTCCGCACAAAAGTATTCATTTAGTCATATTTCTGAGCTAGAAAATGCTGATATGCCAGTTGAAACTTCAAATTGCATCGTCTTGTCCAATGCAGATATGGTTGAGCATGTCTTGTTGGATTGGACATTGTGGGTAACAGCCCCCGTTTCCATTCAGATTGCACTGCTGGGTTTTCTTGAGCATCTTGTGTCCATGCATTGGTACAGGAATCATAACCTGACAGTTCTGCGCCGAATCAACCTTGTTCAACATTTACTAGTGACACTGCAGCGCGGTGATGTTGAAGTTCCGGTTTTGGAAAAATTGGTTGTGCTACTTGGGGTCATTTTAGAAGATGGTTTTCTTGCTTCGGAACTCGAACATGTGGTTAGGTTTGTGATTATGACATTTGATCCCCCTGAACTGAAACCACGACATTCGATAACACGTGAGTCAATGGGGAAGCATGTAATAGTAAGGAATATGCTGCTGGAAATGCTTATTGATCTTCAAGTAACCATAAAAACAGAAGAGTTGCTTGAGCAGTGGCATAAGATTGTCTCATCCAAATTGATAACATATTTCCTTGATGAAGCTGTTCATCCTACAAGTATGAGATGGATCATGACTCTTCTTGGTGTGTGCCTTGCTTCTTCTCCCACATTTGCCCTTAAATTTCGCACCAGTGGAGGTTATCAAGGTTTGATGCGGGTACTTCAAAGTTCTTATGATTCCCCAGATATATATTACATTTTGTTCTGCCTGGTATTCAGGAAGCCTGTTTATCCAAGACTACCAGAAGTCCGCATGCTTGACTTTCATGCCCTAATGCCAAGTGATGGAAGTTACATGGAGTTGAAATTTGTAGAACTGTTGGAATCTGTGATTGCTATGGCAAAATCTACCTTTGACAGGTTGAGCATGCAATCAATGCATGCCCACCAAACTGGTAATCTTTCCCAGGTTGGTGCTAGCCTTGTGGCAGAGCTTGTGGAGGGAAATGCAGACATGGCTGGAGAGCTTCAGGGGGAAGCTCTGATGCATAAGACATATGCGGCGCGCTTAATGGGTGGGGAGGCATCTGCTCCTGCTGCTGCAACTTCAGTCCTTAAATTCATGGTTGATCTCGCAAAGATGTGCCCTCCATTTTCTGCTGTTTGCAGACGAACAGAATTTCTTGAAAGCTGTGTTGATCTTTATTTTTCTTGTGTTAGGTTTGTTTTCAAATGCTTTCTGCTTTGTATATTTAACACTTTCAAATTAATTTTATCTGAAATATAACCTTTCTTTGACTTATCAAAAAAAGAAATATATCCTTTCTTTGGGGGTTGGGGCTGGGGCTGGGGCTGGGGAAGGGGAAGGATCTGAAATAAAACCATGTTGCGTGATTCTAATCTTAACCGTGATTCAAGAATTCTGGTATTTCATTTAACTGAACTGTTGCGCTGTCTTGCAGGGCTGCCTATGCAGTGAAGCTGGCGAAACAACTCTCTGAAAAAACAGAAGAGAAGAATTTGAATGATTGTGATGATACCAGCTCACAAAATACTTTCTCTAGCTTGCCTCATGAACAGGTACAGTCTGTGAAAACCTCTATCAGTGTTGGAAGCTTCCCCCAAGGGCAAGTCAGTACGAGTTCTGAAGATATGCCTGTTCCACCAAACTATATGGCTGATGATAAGGCGGAGATCAAGGTTACAATGTCCCAGCAGGAACTGAACAAATCAGTTCAAGGTGTCCACGCTGTCCTGAGCTTAGATGGTGATAATGAATCCAGCAGCTCGAGCTCTAATGAATTCAGCTTCCGTAATCTTAAAGGTGCTCCAGATATCACTCAGCCAACAGATTTTCAGAGTTCTGCATCTATCACTATGCAAGGTTCTCCCGTTTTATCTGAGAAATCTAATTCCAGAATCCCACTCACACCATCTCCATCTCCAGTTGTTGCGTTGACATCTTGGCTAAGTGCTAACCATGATGAATCCAAAACTCCCTTAGTTGCTACACCTTCTGTGGAGTCTTTTGTCTCTACTACTGAATTTGATCCATCTTCAGATCTAAAGTCTAGTTCTCAAGGTTCATCTGCTGCCAATACATTTTTTGCAGTTAGTCCAAAGCTTCTTCTTGAAATCGATGATTCTGGATATGGTGGTGGTCCCTGTTTTGCTGGCGCAACTGCCGTGTTAGATTTCATGGCAGAAGTACTAGCTGATTTAATGACTGAGCAGCTGAAAGCGACACAAATTTTGGAGAGCATTCTGGAAATGGTTCCTTCATATGTTGATGCTGAATCTGTGTTAGTATTCCAGGGTTTGTGCCTCAGTAGACTGATGAACTTTCTTGAAAGGCGTCTCTTGCGTGATGATGAAGAGGATGAAAAGAAGCTAGATAAGAGCAAATGGTCCTCAAATTTAGATGCATTGTGCTGGATGATTGTGGATCGTGTATATATGTGTGCTTTTCCTCAACCAGCTGGTGTACTGAAGACTCTAGAGTTCTTGTTATCAGTGCTGCAGTTGGCAAACAAAGATGGTCGGATTGAAGAAGCAGCTCCTACAGGAAAAGGTCTTTTATCTATTGCAAGAGGGAGCAGGCAACTTGAAGCTTATATACATTCAATTCTTAAGAATACAAATAGAATGATATTATACTGTTTCCTACCATCATTTTTGATGACCATAGGAGAAGAAGATCTCCTGTCATGCTTAGGTTTGCTTATCGAACCTAAGAAGAGACAATCCTCAAACTGTTCACAAGAAGAATCGGGAATTGATATCTGCACTGTTTTGCAATTATTAGTTGCTCACAGGCGTATTATATTCTGTCCTAGCAATCTCGACACTGATCTGAATTGCTGTCTTTGTGTAAATTTAATATCTCTTCTCCGTGACCAAAGGCGAAATGTGCTGAATATGGCACTTGATGTTGTTAAGTACTTACTTGTGCATCGCAGGCCTGCACTTGAAGACTTGCTTGTCTCTAAACCAAATCAAGGTCAGCACCTAGATGTACTGCATGGTGGTTTTGACAAATTGTTGACAGGAAGTTTGTCAGCTTTCTTTGAGTGGCTTCAGAGCTCTGAATACACTGTAAATAAAGTATTGGAGCAGTGTGCTGCCATTATGTGGGTGCAGTATATTGCTGGATCAGCAAAATTTCCTGGGGTAAGAATAAAAGGCATGGAGGGTCGTCGTAAGCGGGAAATGGGAAGAAGATCACGAGATGTTTCAAAGTTAGACCTAAGACACTGGGAGCAGGTAAGTGGACGGAGATATACACTAGAAGTGCTTCGTGATGCAATGTCTACTGAGCTGAGGGTTGTGCGTCAAGACAAGTATGGATGGGTTCTCCATGCTGAGAGCGAGTGGCAAACCCATCTCCAACAACTTGTACATGAGCGTGGAATATTCCCCATGCGTAAATCCTCTGCAGTGGAAGATCCTGAATGGCAGCTTTGCCCCATTGAAGGTCCATACAGGATGCGCAAAAAGCTGGAGCGCTGTAAATTGAGAATTGATAGCATTCAAAATGTCCTGGATGGACAGCTGGAATTTGGAGAGGTTGAGCTGCCCAAAGTAAAAAATGAGGATGGTCCAGATGTTTCTGATACTGATTCTGAACAAGCATTCCAACTTTTTAGTGATGGTGCCAAACAGAATGGTGTTGACAGTGAGCTGTATCATGAATCATTTTTTAAAGAATCGGATGATGCTAAAGATGCAGCTTCTTTAAGAAATGACTGGAATGATGGTAGAGCTAGTAGCATAAATGAAGCAAGTCTTCACTCTGCACTTGAGTTTGGTGGCAAGTCCAGTGCATCATCTGTTCCGATAACAGAGAGCCTACAAGGAAAATCTGACCCAGGATATCCAAGGCAGTCATCTTCTGCTAAAATGGATGAAGTCAGAGTTACGGAGGATAGATCAGATAAGGAACTGAATGATAATGGTGAATACTTAATCAGACCTTATCTGGAACCTCTTGAAAAGATAAGATTCAGATATAACTGTGAACGAGTTGTAGGTCTTGACAAACATGATGGAATATTTCTCATAGGGGAGCTTTGTTTATATGTAATAGAGAATTTTTACATCGACGACTCTGGGTGCATTTGTGAGAAGGAATGTGAAGATGAAATCTCTGTTATTGATCAGGCTTTGGGTGTAAAGAAGGATTTTACTGGAAGTATGGATTTCCAGTCGAAGTCTACTTCATCCTGGGCCACAATAGTGAAGACAGGGGTCGGTGGAAGGGCATGGGCCTACGGTGGTGGTGCATGGGGAAAGGAGAAAGTGTGCACCAGTGGTAATCTATCTCACTCTTGGCATTTGTGGAAGCTTAACAGTGTACATGAGATTTCGAAGCGTGATTACCAACTGCGTCCTGTTGCTGTTGAGATATTTAGCATGGATGGATGTAATGATCTCCTAGTGTTCCACAAAAAAGAGAGAGAAGAAGTGTTCAGAAATCTGGTTGCCATGAATCTTCCGAGGAACAGCATGTAAGAAATCTACTTTCCATCTTCCCCCCCCCCCCTTCCCCTTCCCCTTTTGCATTTTGTTTTGTTTTTCTATTAGTTTGTTCTTTTGAATATTCACTAATAATCTGGCAGCTAATATTATATTTCAAAAATGAACAGAGCTGTTCATGAACAGCTTAACCTCAGGTTCTTGTTTCTAGGTAGTGAACCATGTTTTAGTCTCATTTTTTAAGCTTGTTTATTGACCAAGGCAAGCCTTAACGTACCTAGGGCTTGCCTGGTGTTCCTGTAGTTGGGGCCGATTAGGTAACCAACAGTGCATGTTGATAAGATATGCTGTCAATTTATATATGGTCTTACAATCCTTCGCCTATTTATTGAAATATTAGTACTTTATCTGTGAGTTTGTCCCAAGTTTGTCCCAGTCATCACCAAGATACATACTTTCTTTGTTTTTTGGTAATTGATTTTTCCTTCAAAATAATTGTTTATGATTAGCTGTTGATTGAGCTGAGCTGGACTTTAGTTATTATACTTAAAGGAGCTGATCCAAGCCATCCTGAAAGATTTTATAGTTACTAATGAGTTAAAGCTCCAAATACTGAGCTTGCATCTAGCTTGAGGTGAGCTTGAATGCAACACCTTTTGACTAAGCCAACATTGAACAGCCTTGGTTTTACTTGGACTGGTTTGGGCTGTGTAGTTTGTAGCCCTTGTTGAGAGGTTTCCTAATTAGATATGTATATTAGGTTTCCTAATCTTTCTTAGTTTATGTTTTCTATTCCTATTATTATTTATAGTCTTAGGTCTATATACATGGTTGTTGGTTTATTCACATAACACAACAACAATGATAATAACTCTACAATATTTCAACTTGGTATCAACATAACAAAACAACCTTATATAAAGATCTAAAACTATAAATCCTAATAGGAATAGGAAACATAAACTAAGAAAGATTAGGAAACGTAATGCATATCTAATTAGGAAACCTCTCTACAACCTTGATTATAGATGCAACCAAAAGTTAGGTATAGATTATATTTCCTAGCTGATGCCATGCAATTGAAATCACAAACTAGTGAAGTGGGTTGTATTTATCTTAAATACCGTGGAAACTGGAAACACATTTGTAGGACTTGTGCTCCCACTAAAGTAGCCTTTTTTGTTTGAGAAGGAAGGATTTTGACCATTGACAATCTACAAAAAGCGTTATAGTGCTAGTGAATTGGTGCTACCTTTGTAAAGAGAATGGTGAGTACGTTTTCCGTATCTTGTTAGGGTGCTCATGCACAAGAAAACTTTGGAATATGCCTCTTTGGATTTGGGGATTTGTTGGGTGAGTAGCGGTTCCATTGAAGAGGAGGTTTGGGCATGGATGGAGTTCGTGCTTCGTAAGTTAAAAAGAAGATCATTGCCTTGATTCCACTCACCATTTAGTGTGGATGGCTTGGATTGAAAGGAATTGGAGAGCTTTCAATAGGTGGAAAGGTCGATTGATTCGTTTAAGGATTGCTGGGTGGGTCGATACCATTATTTTTTGGTTAGAGGGGATTTTTTTATGACTGAGCTTCATCTTATAGGTTTCATAGATACACTATCATGTAGATAGTTGATTTTGTAGGTGTGGTACTCTGTGCCCTTTAATGCCTATACTTATACTTATAAAAAAAGGCCTTTGTGAATGACTTCTCTATGTGTGCTATTAGAAAGTCGATATATTTTGGGCGTTCCTCACGTTGTTGTTAAGCACTAATTTCTCTTTTGCTTGTCTAGATCTCATTATCTAATACATTGTGGCTGGTACTTTTTTATTTGTATGTTCTTTTTTTTATGCTTCCAAGCATGTACCTTTATTTGCTTCTTCCTCACCTTTTGATTATGGGAAAATGTTGTTTACTTGGTAATTTTCATCCTTTTGTCAGGTTGGACACTACCATTTCCGGATCTACAAAGCAGGAAAGCAGTGAGGGTGGTCGTCTTTTTAAAATTATGGCTAAATCCTTTTCAAAAAGGTGGCAAAATGGGGAAATTAGCAATTTGCAATACCTAATGCATCTCAACACCTTGGCTGGGCGTGGATATAGTGATCTCACCCAGTATCCAGTGTTTCCATGGGTTCTTGCAGATTATGAAAGTGAATATCTGGATTTGTCAGATCCAAAAACATTTCGCAAGCTTGACAAGCCAATGGGTTGCCAGACACCAAAGGGGGAAGAAGAATTTAAGAAAAGGCCAGTTCTTAAGATTTGTCGACAATGGTTTCATCTTATGTTCTTTGTTTTGGTTCAGCTCTTTTTTTACCGATTCATTTCTTCTCCTCTTGCAATTTGTTCACATGGTTTCTGTTGTGTGTGTTTAGGGTTTAGACAGAGAGAGGGATAACTGTTTCCAATCTATTTGGCCTTCTTATATTTTATTCATTTTAATTTCTTTTCCTTATTTCAGATATGAGAGCTGGGATGATCCAGAGGTCCCAAAGTTTCATTATGGTTCTCATTATTCTAGTGCTGGCATTGTTCTATTTTATCTTCTCCGCCTGCCTCCATTTAGTGCAGAAAATCAGAAGCTACAGGGCGGCCAGTTTGATCACGCTGATCGTCTTTTTAATAGTGTTAGGGACACTTGGTTAAGTGCAGCTGGGAAGGGAAACACATCAGATGTGAAGGAACTAATTCCAGAATTCTTCTACATGCCCGAGTTTTTGGAAAATCGGTTCAATTTTGACTTGGGAGAGAAACAATCAGGGGAGAAGGTTTGTCTTGGTTTAGATTGTAACTTCTAATTGTTTTTTTTTTGTACTCTCTGTTTGTTGTTTAATAATGTGCCGATAGAGTGAATTTTGTGTCTATTTTTAGGTTGGTGATGTCATCTTACCTCCTTGGGCCAAAGGCAGTGCTTGGGAATTCATCCGGAAACACCGGGAAGCACTGGAGTCAGATTATGTTTCGGAAAATCTGCATAAGTGGATAGACCTCATTTTTGGATGCAAACAGAGAGGAAAGGTATGTGTTGGAGCTCTTTATTATTTTATTTTTTATTCAATAAAATAAAAAAAAATATTTATTGTCTTAATGGGTTTAAGAATTTACTATTTTTCTATTTTATAATTTGCTAAATTATTAATTCAAATAAAATAAATTCATTTTCTTTTAAATTCCTAGGAGTACATGAAAACCTGCTATAAAATTTCCATGGTATTTGATGTCAGATCTTTTTCTTACTTTTCTTTCTGGTCCTGTCCTGGTGATTAACGTTTTTAGTTGAAGATCTCCCAAAATTTTTCCTTTTATTATATAAAATTTTCCTTCATGCTTGATTGATTGTGGAGAAATTTTAGGAAAAGAAATAACTTGGCTTCTGATCACTCACAACACTGATCATGCTCTAGATGCCCTGGATTGCTATGCACATCTACTTTTGATCCTTTTCCTTAAGGAGGGATATTCTTTGTTCAGCTTGATTTATCCTTTTTACTGTTGTTCGTCTTGTTATTGTTTAACTCGTCAAGACTCTTGTATGTAATATGTTTGTGGGTTGGATGAATTGACCTTCCTGCTTAGCCTATATGTTAACATCTCCTATTTGTCATTCCAAGGTGGTATATATGTTTTTTATTTTTATGAACAAGGTGGTATATATATGTTAACCTAACCCATATGTCTTCTCTATTAATTTTCTTCTTCTGGTAGTAACCATGTATTCCGTTTACAATTGACAGGCGGCTGAAGAAGCTGTGAATGTTTTCTATCATTACACTTACGAGGGGAGTGTGGACATCGACTCTGTTACAGATCCTGCAATGAAAGCCTCTATTCTCGCTCAAATTAATCATTTTGGGCAGACACCCAAGCAACTATTCCAAAAACCCCATGTGAAAAGAAGGACTGACAGAAAGCTTCCTCCTCATCCTCTGAAGCATTCAACCCATCTCGTTCCACATGAAATACGTAAATGCTCATCTTCCATAACTCAGATCGTTACTTTCCATGAGAAAGTTCTTGTGGCAGGGACAAACTGTTTGCTTAAACCTAAAACATATACCAAATATGTTGCCTGGGGTTTCCCCGACCGTAGCTTGAGATTTATGAGCTATGATCAAGACAGACTCATCTCTACCCATGAGAATCTCCATGAGGGGAACCAGATTCAGTGCGCTGGTGTTAGTCATGATGGTCACATTTTGGTTACTGGAGCTGATGATGGTCTAGTATGTGTTTGGAGAATCAGCAAGGATGGGCCCCGAGTCCTACCACGCTTACAGTTGGAGAAGGCTTTTTGTGGCCACACAGCTAAAGTTACATGTATTCATGTCAGTCAACCTTACATGCTGATTGTGAGTGGATCAGATGACTGCACTGTTATTATATGGGACCTCAGCTCTTTGGGTTTTGTTAGACAGCTTCCTGAGCTTCCAGCACCGGTTTCAGCAGTTTACATTAATGACTTGACTGGGGAAATTGTTACAGCAGCTGGAATTCTGCTTGCTGTTTGGAGCATCAATGGAGACTGTCTTGCTGTGATTAACACATCCCAATTACCGTCTGATTCAATTCTCTCTGTGACCAGTTCTACATTTTCTGATTGGCTGGAGACAAACTGGTATGCGACAGGTCACCAGAGTGGGGCTGTTAAAGTGTGGCATATGGTACACTGTTCTGAACCATCGAATGCCCAGAGCAAATCGATGAACAGTGGGATTGGAGTGTTAAATTTGGGTGACAAGGTACCAGAGTACAGGTTGGTCCTCCACAAGGTACTAAAGTTTCATAGGCATCCAGTCACTGCCCTCCACCTCACAAGTGACCTGAAGCAGTTACTGAGTGGGGATTCTGGTGGTAATTTGCTTTCTTCGACATTACCGGATGAGACATTGAGAGCTTCATTTAATCAGGGGTGATAAAGGAATATAGCTGGTTATACGGGTGATAATCTGAGCTCTTAGAGCAGCTATTGATTCTTTATCAGAAACCTTATGGGTTTTGCAAGCCATTGTCGTCGGGGAGAATGGATTCTTTATCAGAAGCTTGTGAGGGGTTTTGTTCATATGACATGGATAACAAAAGAAAAGAGAATGGGCTTGGCCAGGGATTGAAACAGGACATGAGGGAAGATGAAACCTCTCACAAGCATCTGATCATGTTGAAGCAGGCCCACCATACCGTATGTGCCTATTAACTCGAGCTTTGTATTGTGATGGAAAATGGCAGGCCTTGCGTCTGTTGTGTTTAGGGTGAGTGGTGGAGGACGTTTTTGGGTTTTCATGAGAATATCAGTCTATGCTCTTTTTTTTATGTAAATAGATGGAGTTACTAACACTGTGTAACCAAGTTGTATAGCAGAAATGTGTTGCAGGAATTGGGGTCCTTGGGTGGATATGATATGGAAGGACGACCAATTGGTTGATTGTATTCTTTGTTGCTAAAAATTCTTTTTCCCATAATGCAACTGGGCAACCACTGCCCATTTATTGTTGTGGTACATACCTTTCCCCTCTCTTGCTCCCTATTCCTGCACTCTTTATTCTTTTTTTTTTTTTTTTAAATCTTTTGACATTCAAAAGCCTTATTTACACGTTACTCCAACAAAAAAAATTTGCTTTAAACACTCATTTAAGAACACAAACCACGCGGGCACGGACAAAACTAAGAGTTAAAGGATGTAATTAACAGGACTTTTCAATGAAACTTACTCCGTTCAAGAATAAATTCCTGTACTGTGCTACTCTCCGTTAAGAAACAAATTTATTTGCGGTAACAACTGGTAGTACTTGAGATTCTGAGAATGCAACTAGTACACAGCACAAAAACTGCCATTGCAAATCAAAACAAAGCAAAAGGTGCACATGAGTCCAATTACAATCGTATCCTACGCACTGGCTTCGCATCTCATGCACGTATTCTGTCACTGTAATGGCAACTTCTATCTTACCCTGTTAGCACCCTATGTTGAACAAAACCCAGATAAACCTACCTCTCAAGATCCCCAAATTCCTTCAAAAGCCCATCAAATCCCCGTCTTAAACAGATTTGCGAAGCAAGGAGGTCTCAAGGAAGCTTTTTAATCTTTGAGTGGTTTCATTGACCATATTTCACTTCTCTTCTCTGGCCCAATACCAGAACAACTGAGTTGGATCAGGGGCCAAGCCTAGGAAGCGCTTCACCAAGAAACCGTTATGGTTAGAAGAGTATGAGCTGGATTTTGAGGATGCTGAATAAAAGGAGGAGAGCTTAGCGTGAGAGCGCAGGCAAAAACTTAATTCTATCTCGGTCTCTCAAATTCTTAGGAGAAGCTACCCTCGAAGTTAGCAATTTCTTTCCCTGTCTGAGTTTGTAATTTTTTTTTCTGCAAATCTTTATTTCCTTGAATGTTATAGCAGGTGAACTTTCAAAATTCGTTAGCAATACACTTAATTTCAGTTGTATTCTCAAATAAGTTGTTCTTGAAATTAAGAGTATTGTTATATTGGTGCTTTCATTGAGCTTTTCATCATGGCAGAAAACACACGATTGAGGGTTGCTCACTATTTACAGTTACCTATTTCTCCTACAAAACCCTTTTATGTGGTCATGGGTAATGGCGACAAGTTGCGCTGTGATGGGTATTGTAGTGCTGTTCAATTCAGTTTGCAAGGTTCCTTGAGGATTTATTTGTTTTGCCAATTCACGGGGCTGATATAGTTCTCGGTATCCAATGGCTGGAGCTACTTGGCCCCATTATCATGGATTATAAGAATTCCACTACGACTTTTACAATGGGTTCCCAACAAATTTGCTGCAAGGTGAGCGGAATGAAACTGTGAAAGAGGTGCAGTTACATAGTATACGACAGCGGTATCTACTGATGCCGTTGCAACGTGTTTCCAGCTCCATCAGACCTTGTTACAACCCGTTCCCTTTCAATCTCTTCCTCATTACCTGCAATCAGTACTTCAACAATTTCCACAAATTTTTGAGGTACGACATGGCTTACCGCTACCACGATCACGCCATTCACCTACAACTGGATTCCAGTCATTTCCAGAAACAAGAAATGGCTTGTTTGGTTTCCGAGATGCTCACAGAAGGTATTGTCAATCCGAGACGAGTCCTTCCTCCTCACCAGTCTTGCTTGTTAAGAAAAAAGATGGCACGTGGCAATTTTGTGCAGATTTCTGAGCTTTAAACACAGTTACAATCCGTGACTGATTTCCCATTTCGACAGTGGACAAGCTTTTGGATTAATTGTATCGAGCAAAGTTTTTCTCAAAACTAGACCTTCGTTCAGAGTACCACCAAATCCGAGTCAGACCTGAGGCATTTTAAGCTGTGATGAATGACATATTCCGACCTTTGCTCAGGCAATTTGTGTTGGTATTCTATTATGACATTTAACGGAGGTGCTTAAAATCTTGCAACATCATTCATTCTTTGTCAAGTGCAGTAAATGTTTATTGACTAGAGTGGATTATCTGGGCCATATTGTTTCAGCTGAGGGTGCTTTAATGGATTCAACTAAAATCCAGGCTATAGTTAATTGGCCAGTCCTCAAAGCTTTAAAGGAACTTGGAGGATTCCTTGGCCTCGCAGGGTATTATCGCAAATTTATCAAGGGTTATGCCACAAGGGCTAGTCCTTTAACTGTTTTTTTTCGCAAAGACTCCTTTGGGTGGGGAACCCAAGCTCAACAAGTTTTTGATACTCTCAAGGTTGCCATGACCACCGCTCTGGTTCTTGCACTTCATGATTTTTTATATACATTAGGGATGGACATTGGTGCAATCCTCTCTCAAAATGGCCACCCAATCGCGTATTTTAGCAAAAAGCTCTGCCCCACTATGCAAAAAGCATCAACATACCATAGAGAGATGTACACTATCACAGAGGTTGTCTTGAAGTGACGTCAGTACTTGTTGGGTCACCCATTCAATGTCCTTGCAAATCAACAAAGCGTAAAAAGGTTCAACGAACAGACCATCCAAACCCGAGCAACAAAAGTGGTTATACAAGCTTCTCGGTTTTTCCTATGACATCAAGTATAAACCGTGTAAGGACAACGGAGCAGTTTATGCCTTGTCTCAGGTTTCCGACACCAAGGATTCTCATCTGTTAGCTGTCTTTATCTCTAATATTTCACATTTTGGATGAACTCAGAATTGCAAATGCAACCCATCTTCAGTTGAGACCAATACATGAGTCACTTTTAAATGGCACACCTATTGAGCAAGAGTACTCGGTGAAGGATGACCTTTTGTATTACAGTAACAAGTTAGTCAGACCCTCTTATTCGGGGCTTAAAAGAGCAGTTCTTCATGAATTTCACTCCTCTCCACTGGGGGGTCATTAAGGTTTTCTTCATGCATTAGCTCGAGTGTCAATGGATTTCTATTGGAAAGGGTTGACAGCTGATGTGAAGAAGTTCGTGGTTGAATGTGTAATTTGCCAACAATCATTGTAGTGGGAGGACATCAGGCTAGATTTCATAACTGGCTTACCAAGTTCAACGGGCAAAACAATAATCATTGTAGTGGTCGATCACCTTACTAAGTATGGGTATTTCTGTCTTGACACCTCCTTTAACATCTTCGAAAGTAGCTGCAATATTTGTTAATGACATTACCAAACTTCATAGGTCGGATAGAACCATAATCAGTGATCGGGATCTAATATTTACGAATGCATTTGGGAAGGAGCTTTTTCTGTTTACACGAATAGTGCTTTCCATCCCCAATCGAAAGGGAAAACTGAAGCTCTTAATCGCTATCTTGAGATTTATTTGAGATGCTTTTTATGTGATCACCCCAATTAGTGGGTCAAATTCTTACCATTGGCAGAGTACGGGTACAACACTTCCAAGCACTCCTCTACCGGCATGTCCCCATTTGAAGCCTTATACAAATGACCACCTCCGACAATTGTTTCTTATTCAAAGGGCACTTCCAAATTGTAGGCAGTGGACTACGATCTCCAGCTGCGAGATGAAATTCTTACGAAGTTGAAAACCAATTTACACACAGCTCAATTACGAATGAAATAACAACCAGATCGTCATAAAACCGAGAAGGTATTTGTTGCGGGTGATTGGGTTTTCCTAAAGCTTCAGCCCTACAGACAGATGTCGATGTCTAAACAAAGCTCCCATAAGCTGAGCCATAAGTTCAATGGACCATTCAAGGTGTTACAGTGTATTGCACTGTGGCATACAAATTGGACCTTTCGGTGCAAGCTAAAATCCACTGTGTTCCATGTCTCCCTCCTAAAAAATGTGTGGGCACTCCAGATGTTCAAGCTGTGCCATTTCCCGTCCACACAACCTCTTTTTCTCCTGCTCTATAACCAATTGCCATTTTGGGTAACAGGAAGCTACAACGAAATGATAACAGGTGCTTGGTTCAGTGGGATCGTCTACCGCTAGAAGAATCCAATTGGGAAGATGTTTTGGATATCAAAGAACAATTTTCTACGATAAAACTTAAGGACAAGGTCTGTCTAGAAGACCAAGGAGTGTTACAACCCGGCCCAATACCAGAACAACTTACTTGGAGGGATGAATTGATGTGGAAATTTAGGAGTTGGATAAGAGGCCCAAGCCTAAGAAACGCATCACCAAGAAACCGTTATGGTTAGAGGAGTATAAGTTGGATTAGTGATAGAAATCTGAAAGTTGGTCGAGGATGTTGAATAAAAGGAGGAGAGCTTGGCGTGAGAGGGTAGGTAAAGACTTAAATTCTCTCCCAGTCTCTCAAATTCTTAGGAGGAACTACCCTCGAAGTTAGCAATTTCTTTCCTTTTCTGAGTTTGTAATTTTTTTCCTCAAGTCTTTATTTTCTTGAATGTAATAGCATGTGAACTTTCAAGTTTCGTTAGCAATACACTTGAATTTCAGTAGTATTCTCTAATAAATTGTTCTTGAAATTAAGGGTGTTGTTACATCTTCCGTCCAGAGGAATTTTATGCGCTGGTCTTTGAGCTATGTGCAAGCAAGAAAGCTCCCTCACAGGTGCAACAAGTGCATGCCCAAATCGTTAAGTCTTGCATTGTGAGAGAATGTCTTTTTGGATACTAGGTTTTTGATGTATGGGAAATGCCAATCCACAGTGAATGCAGAGGAGGTATTTGATAGAATTTGTCAAAAAAAATGGTTTTTACATGGAATACTATTGTTGAAATTAAGAATTGAAAAGAAAATGATATAAATACAATTCAACAGTTTTATATATAGACTTACGAATATCAAATCTAATTGGACTAGGAGACATCAAATAAATAAGACAAACATAAACTAAGACTAAAAACATACTAGGACACATAATAGAAAACCTAATTAGAACTCTCAACATAACTCTAATTAGGACTCTTAACATTTCTCAAGTTTGAAGCATACACATGCACCAATTTGTTATAAAGAAACTCATACCACCAACAAACCACATCTAATCTGAAATAAATAAACTCAAACCCATAAATTACAATAATCCATGAGAACAAGTTAGGGCTCCACACCCATATCCAACAATTAGCTCGGATCAATAAAACTTCGACTCTTTTATTTCGTTTTGCATTTTTACTAACGCTGATTTTGACTTGAATATGCTGCAATCATTGAGTCATGAGGATATAATATCAATACAGGTTGGATCAGGTTAACAACATCAACATGTATGGGTCAACAATGTCAACATCGTGATGATGAACTCTTCTTCTTCTTCTTCTTGAACTCTTATTCTTTTTCTTCTCATTCTTCTTGAACTCTTCTTCTTCTTCTTCTTCTTCTTCTTCTTCTTCTCATTCTTCTTGAACTTTTCTTATTCTTTTTCAACTTCTTTTTGAACTCAACGAATATATATTTTTATCAGTATTCTTTTTTTACTATTTTTTTCGTACGAATCTATTTATTAAACTTTATTTGCTACTTGTAAACAGTACTCGAGAATAGTACCATGAATAGTATTTATGACCATTGCCGTGAACAGTACCTGTAAATAGATTAATATTTTTTTGACGTATAGCACCGGGGTCGCATCAAAAAAATTACCCAAAAATAAAACTAAAAAGATTATAAACTATATATATAGTACTTATCTCAGATCATCTCCAGGATCCCAAATTTTGAAATTAAGAATTGAAAATAAATTTTGGATTATTGATTAATGATATGAATACAATTCAACAGTCCTATATATGCACTTAAAAATATAAAACCTAATAAGATTAAGATGCATCAACTAGATAAAACATACATAAATTAAGTAAGACTAAAAAAATTATTAGGACAAAAAAAAAACTTAATTAAAACTTTCAATATAAACCTAATTAAGACTCTCAGTATAAACTTAATTAGAACTCTAAAAAAATATGATAGGAGATTATCTTTCAAATGGGAAACCCTTAGGAGCTCTTGAAGTTTACCGGAAAATGCGGGTTCTGGGAGTTCCTTTTGATGCTTGTACTTTTCCTTATGCGATTAAAGCTTGCGGTGTGCTTAAAAATCTCCACTGCGGGACTGTGATTCATGGTCTAGTAATTAAATGTGGGTATGATTCGACTGTCTGTTGCCAATGCACTTGTTGCTATGTATGCTAAATGTGATGATCTAAATGGGGTAATGCGATTGTTTGGCAGAATTGATGAAAAAGGACGATGTGGTATTGTGGAATTCTATGATATCAGCTTATTCTGCAAATTGGCAGTTCATAGAGGCTTTAGGACTCTTTGACAAATGTAGATGGCTGGTCTTGCCACCAATGCTTGCACTTTTGTTGCTATTCTTCAAGCCTGTGAGAATTCTTCCTTTAGGAACCTGGGTGTGGGGATTCATGTTGCTATTTTGAAATCAAGTCACTTTCTTGATGTATATGTGTCCAATGCTTTGATTGCTATGTATGTGAGATGTGGTAAAGTGGCTGAGGCTGCAAGAATATTTTATAAATTGGATGAGAAGGATCACGGGTTATGGAATTCTATGATCACAGATCTTGTTCAAAATGGTTTGTACAATGTAGGTGTGCAATTCTTCTGTGATATGCAGGATGCTGGTCGAAAGCCTGACGAGGTTTAGGTGACAAGCATCATTGCAGCATCTAGGCGATTGAGTAATCTGTTAAACAGAATGGAAATGCATGCTTCTAAGATAAAAAATGGTTCTGATTCAAATTTGCAGGCCGGGAACACACTAATAGATATGTATGCAAAGTGTTGTTACATGGATTACATGGGACGTGCATTTGATATGATGCCAAATAAAAGTTTCATATCATGGATAACGATCATAGCTGGCTATACTCAAAAGAAGTTTTAGCTAGAGGCCCTAGAATTGTTCCGCAAAGTGCAGATGAAAGGGATGGAGGTAGATGTTATGATGATCGGAAGCCTCCTACTGGCTTGTAGTGAATTGAACTGCATGCCCTAAGTGAAAGAAATTCATAGTTACATTTTGAGAAGAGGTTTATCTGATCTTATGCTATAGAACACAATTGTTGTTGTATATAGAGAGTTTGGGAATATCGATTATGCAACTTGAATGTTTGAATCGATTGAATATAAATATGTTGTGTCTTGGACCAACATAATATCTTATTATGTCCATAATGGCATCGCAAATGAGGCTTTTGAACTTTTCTATACTCCATGAAAGAAACTAGTATTAAACCTGATTCCATAACACTAGTGACTACTCCCTGTTGCTGTCAGTTTATCTACCTTAAAGAAAAGGGAAAGAAATTCAGGGCTTTATAATCCGAAAGGGCTTCACTTTAGAAGGATCTATCGTAAGCTCTCTTGTGGATATTTATGCCCATTGTAGAGCTTTAAAGAATGCATATGATATTGCCAAAAGTACCCCTCCAATGGGAAGACGACACGTGGACCCTCTTAACAGCAAGTCGCAAAGAGGTACGTGGAGGATCTAGGATCGGGCAGCTCAGCCCTCAGGTCATAACCGCCCCTCAAGGCCCCTCCGCCCCCAGGTGGGCCTTCACGTCACCACCGCATTCCAGGTCATTGCCCAACCAAGTTGGGCGTCAGGTCGGCAGACTACCTCAGACACGTAAACGGCTCATGATCAAGCCATCAAGGCTAAGCCCTAAACAAATGGCCCTCAGCCATCTAGCTGGGCCTCGTAGGCATCATTCCAAATCCAAGTTGGGATGTCAGGTGACTAACCGCCCTCATACCTGGATGGCTTCTGATCGAGCCAGCAAGGCAAAACCTTAACAGACGGCCCCCAGCCATCTAGCTGGGCCTCTTAGGCATCATTACCCAACCCCGTTAGGGCATCATATCGGTGCCGCCTTAAGCTCAATGCCGCCTCAAAGCCCTATAAAAAGGGTCAGGTACGCATCCCAATCGATCCAAGTTTTTCAACAAAACTAACCCTCATCCTCTACACACCCTTGATCTTACCCTAACTTAAGCTTCGGAGCATCTTCGGAGGCACCCCCTCCGATGACCTCATAGCCTTTTTCTCTTTCCTTGTGCAGGTACATTCGTGATTTGACCTACAGCTCAGCAACACATTTTTGGCATCAACAGATTGGCGCCGTCCGCGAGAAACACCATCACTCACTGGTGGTAACAGCAAAGAACTCCAAAGAACTCATTTGTTGTCATACCACCCAAAACCCCTGCCAGGGACCTTGGGGAAGGAGTAATGAGGTCTGGAGCAAGTTCTTCCGCCGAATCCGAGGCCCATCCCAACATGACTGCTCTCCAGACGCAATACGCGGAACTCGCGCGGCTAGTGGCCGACCTCGTTGCTGAAGTTCGTGGAAGAGCTCAGCGTACATCACCACCACCTTTACGATTGGAGCCAAGTCATAATGGTTTGGCCGGTCACCGACCGCCAGTCGACGGCTGTTCGGCGACCAAGTCACCTCCACCTTGCATGGCCAACTTCGGAGAAAATCCCGCATCCAAAAGCAGCGAAGGTCTTGGCAAGCGGATAGAGGACATAGAGGGATGAATCAATGAGGCATTCAGGGGACGTGGCCACAATATCATCGATGAGCTCGACGTTCAGGACCCTCCATTCGCCCCAGAGGTCTTCGAGGCTCCCCTCCCACCAAATTTCCGGATGCCCCAAATTAAACCTTACGATGGGTCCACTGACCCTCTGGATCATCTCCAGCATTACCGAACCACTATGACACTCCACAGACATTCAGACCCTGTGATGTGTCGGGCATTTCCTCTAACCCTTGAAAAAGCAGCCGGGACATGGTATTCCCATTTGAAGCCAGGAGGGATCCGCACATTCAAAGAGCTGAGCTATGCCTTCGCCTCTCATTTTATCAGTAGCAAAGGACCAAAGAAGACCTCAGAGTCTCTGTTCAATGTCGTCCAGTTAAAAGGAGAAAAGCTCCGGGCCTATATCTCGAGGTTCAACTCCGCCACTTGGGAGATCCCAGACCTGGATCCTAGAGTTCAGCTACTGGCATTCAAAAATGGACTAAGATCTGGAGTCTTCAGTTCAAAACTTACCAGACGCCCACCCCTTGATATAAGTGAAGTCCTGGCGCGAGACAAAAAGTACATGTTGGCGGAAGACAATCAGGTGCTCCGTAGAGAACGAGAAGGGGACACGAAAAGACGGAAGAGAGGTCCCACTAGTCCGTGCCATGAGCCCACTAAACGACCATTTCGCAATGAGAGACCCAAAACTCACAAGCCTTTCGGAGGTAGGCCTCGAAACCCCATGACCTTCGAGACCAGAACCTCTGGCAAATTGACGACTACTCTCCGCTGACTGCATCTAGGACCAATGTTCTAATGGAGATCCACGATAGGGGTCTCTTACAATGGCCCCCGAGGCCACCAAACCTCAATCTAGATCGAAGCACTTGGTGTAGGTTCCATAGAAACTTCGGCCACGACATGTAAGAATGCAAGGCGCTAAAAATTCAAATCGATGCCCTCATTAACCGAGGACATCTAAAAGAGTTTATCGGACCGCGGATGGAAAAATTCATAGAACGACCTCGAAAAAGCCTTGAATGCCCTCTCGAGCGAAATAAGCCTGCACGGCTAATCCAGAAGAGCCCAGATTCGAGCCATAGGGAGCCTAGCCAGAAGAAACCAGAGGTACCTCCGGCAAAAATCATCAAAACCATTTGTAGGGGGCCCGCAGCTGGGGGCAAGTCTAATAATCGTGGGAAATCTTATGCCAGGTCAATAGGATCTGTCTCTGAACCTCATAAACGGCAAAAGACAAATGGAATCATTCCTTTTTCAGACGAAGACTTACAAGGAATTCAGACTCCACACGATGATGCTGTCGTAATTTCCCTCCTCGTGGCCAACCACTAAATAAAACGAGTTCTGGTCGATAATGGGAGCTCAGCCGACATTTTTTTTTATGATGCTTTTCAATAGATGCAATTGGGAGACTCCCAATTGGAGTCGGTCTCCACTCCACTCTATGGCTTCTCAGGAGGACCAGCCTTTACAGAGGGCAGCATAACCCTCTCCGTAACCGCAAGGACACCCCCTCAGGTAACAACCGTGCAGACTATCTTCTTGATAGTTCGACAGCCCTCATCCTACAACATGATACTTGGGTGACCAACACCGAACAAGCTCCGAGTGGTTGTCTCAACCCACCACCTCAAAATTAAATTCCTTACCACGGAAGGAGTAGGCGAAATAAAAGGAGATCAACATATCTCAAGATCCTGTTATCTTAGTTCGGTAAGAAAAGGCAAGAAGGCGAAAACCTTCCCGCTTGAACTCGACGATCTTAGAGACGAAGGGAGCAACTCAAGAGGCCAACCAATAGAAGAGTTAACTGCTATCCCCCTCGGTAAAGACAGCACCCGAACTATTCAAATCGGTTCAAACTTGCCCAAAACACTCAAAGAATCCTTGCTCGCCCTCCTTCGGGCAAACCAAGATCTATTTGCTTGGACCGCCGCTGATATGCCTGGAATCAGCCCAGATGTCATCGTGCACCGACTAAGTGTGGATCCAAACCACAAGCTAGTCATCCAAAAGAAAAGGTCATTTGCCCCCGAACGACAGGCAACCGTTCGAGCAGAGGTTGACAAATTACTCTCGGCCAAGTTTATTCGGGAGGTAAGTTATCTAGACTGGGTGTCGAATGTAGTAATGGTAAAAAAGGCAAATGGCAAGTGGCAGATCTGCATTGATTTTTCCGATCTAAATAAGGGTTGTCCGAAAGATAGCTTTCCACTGTCTAGGATCAATCAACTTGTCGATGCAATGTCAGGGCATGAACTACTAACATTCATGGATACCTACTCAGGATACAACCAGATCCTCATGCATCGACCAGACTAGGAGAAAACAGCGTTTATTACAGAGCAAGGACTCTACTGCTACAGGGTCATGCCATTTGGTTTGAAAAATACCGAAGCCACTTACCAGAGATTAGTCAACAAAATTTTCCAAGGGCAGATAGGTCGGAATATGGAGGTGTATGTCGACGACATGTTGGTCAAAAGTGTCAAAGCTAATAATCATGAGGTTGATCTACAAGAAGCCTTTGATGTCCTCCACCATCATTGAATGAAGCTAAACCCCACTAAGTGTGCTTTTGGGGTCACTGGGAGAAAATTTCTTAGGTTCATGGTAACCCACAGAGGCATAGAAGCAAATTCTGAAAAAATAGGTGTTGTTCTCGGCATGAACCCACCGCGGACCATAAGGGAAGTCCAACGACTCACTGGAAGGATAGCTACCTTAAGCCGATTCATGCCAAAAGTCACCGAGAAGTGTCTCCCCTTCTTTAAATCCATCCAAAAGGCCAAGGATTTTGTTTGGTCTAATGATTGCCAAGAAGCATTCACGGAGATGAAGAGATATTTGCGCACACCTCCCGTACTCACCAAGCCTATAGCTGGCGAAGAACTCTTCTTGTACCTCTCGACTGGACCAGAAGTTGTGGCTGCAGTTCTGATTCGGGAGGAGGAAGGAGTGCAGAAGCCTATGTATTATGTAAGCAAGGTGCTCCACGATGTCGAAACAAGGTATCTTCCTATAGAAAAAATGGCGTATGCTCTCTTGATCTCGGCCCAAAAGCTCCGGTCGTACTTTCAAGCCCATACAATCACTCTGTTCACCAACTAGCCCCTTCAGCAAGTACTTCATAAACCTGACGTTTCTGAAAGAATGATGAAACGGTCAATAGAATTGGGTTAGTTCAACATTCACTATCGGCCTCGGGAAGCTATTAAGGGCCAGGCCTTAGCTGACTTTGTCATGGAAACCACTCTGCCGAGGGAAGAAGAACCATTTCAGGCAACTAACAAAACAAATCTGTTCCCACAATGGACCCTTCATGTCGATGGATCCTCTACCGACACTGGAAGTGGCGTCGGGTTTATCATCAGAGGTCCGAACAATTTCACTATTGAATATGCCTTGAGGTTTGACTTTAAGGTATCCAACAACGAGGCTGAGTATGAGGCTTTGCTCACAGGAATGAAACTCGCCGAGGTGCTTTCCATAAAAATTTTGGATGCATATAGCGACTCACAGCTGGTGGTAAACTAGATTATTGGTGAGTTCGAAGCAAGAGGGGAAAAGATCGCTCGTTATCTTACAAAAGCCAAAGCACTGGCCGTAAAGTTCGTAGTATTTCACATTAACCAAATTCCGCGGGTTGACAATTCAAAGGCTGACTCCTTAGCCCGGCTCACATCATCCCGCCCACTCGAACCAAGGCGGGCAATTTATCTCAAAACACTTATCGCGCCCAGCATCGATGAAACTTTGATACTCCCCGTGGACGGTGAAGAAACATGGATGAGCCCTATTCTCGGGTACCTCCGTGATGGTCACCTTCCAGACAACAAAAACGAGGCCCGGAAGGTTATGTCTCGGGCAGTGTGGTATGCTATTTTGGATGGTCAATTGTATAAAAGAAGCCTTACAATGCCCTACCTAAAATGTCTTGATCCAACCGAAGCCAATTACGCCCTCCGAGAGGTCCACAAAGGAATATGCTGAAATCATCTTGGAGGGAGGGCACTGGCATTGAAGATCTTTCGCCAAGGGTATTGTTGGCCTAAAATGAGGGAAGAAGCTATGGAGCTGGTTAAAAAATGTAAAAGCTGCCAACAGTATGCCACTTTGCCACATAAACCAGCAACTCTCCTCACTCCAATCACTAGTCCGCTTCCCTTCGCCATGTAGGGCATGGACCTTCTCGGACCTTTTCCTATAGCAGCAGACCAGTGGAAGTACCTTATAGTGGCAATCGATTACTTTACAAAGTGGGTAGAAGCTGAGCCCTTAGCCAGCATCACCGATCATCAGGCCCGAGGTTTCGTTTGGAAGTCGATCGTATGTCAGTTCGGAGTACCTCGAGTATTGGTAACAGAAACAGCAAACAGTTTGACAGTACTCGGTTCAAAACATTCTGCGAGGAATTGCATATCGAACATCGCTTCTCCTCAGTAGGATACCCCCAAGCTAACGGTAAGTCGAGGTCACCAACCGAACGCTCCTCTAAGGCATCAAAAGGCGGATAGACGAAACAGACAAATAATCGACGAGCCATTTGCCCAACATACTGTGGGCGTACCGAACCATAGCTCGAGCCCCCACGGGGGAAACCCCTTTCTTCATGACCTATGGGTCGGAGGCCGTGATCCTATTGGAAATAGGCGTACCCTCCTTCCGGGTACAAACCTTCGAGGAACGAAGCAATAAAGAAGCCCTAAGTATGAATGACGATATCCTCGATGAGGCCCGTGACAGAGCCCAAATCTGATTAGCCGCTTATCAGCAGCGTATCGCTAAGTATTACAACGCAAGAATCAAAGGAAGGCATTTCCTGCTCCATGACCTCGTCCTGCGGAAAAGCAAATATCCCGACTTCAAGACATGGGAAAACTGCACCCCAACTGGGAAGGGCCGTATCGAATCAAAAAAGTGTGTCGTCCTGGCACTTTCAAGCTCGAGGAGCTGAATGGGAAGCCCGTCCTTCAGACTTGGAATGTTGAACACCTCCGACGATTTTACCAATAAAGAATCAGAGCTCATGCTCGAACTCCAAGGAAAAAGGTTACCCTCAAAATAAACTAAGTGTAAGCGCATGAACTTACTGTATAAAAGATAAAGTTTAGAAACAAAAAGGGTACTTTCATTAAACATTGGTGATACAAAAGACAGGCGAACTAAGGCCCTAAAAGCAACCTCAAACCTAAAACGGCCTCAGAATACATTAAGCAAAAAATAAAAATTCGGGCCGGGCCAAATCAGGACAAGCTCCGGCACAGATTGCTCACCCTGAGCCAGGATGTCCCTCTTCAGGAGAAGGCGACCCAGGGCTTTAGTGCTCCTCTTGCCCTCCCATCTGCTCTGGCTCGTCGGTCTGTTCCCCTTCCGAAATAGGCTGATCCTTATCCCCTTCGTCGAGCCCCAGCAGATCGACGCTCGAGAAGTTTAGTTTGGGGAACAGAGCCTCGACTTTCCCCTTTGCCTCCATGAAACCTGTGAGGTATTGTTGGCCCCCTTCGGATATAACGACCAGCTTATAGGCATTTGAGCCTTGGAAAGTCGCCAAGGCTTCCTCCACGGCCACTTGAGTACGGGCCTCGGCCTCCTCTACAGTAGCTCGAATACGGGCCTTAGCCTCCTCAACCACGACACGAGTATGAGCCTCAGCCTCAGCCCTGGCCTGGTTGGCAGTATCCAGTAGAGCCTGAAGTTAGCGAGCCACCTCGGTCTTCTCCTTTAATAGACACTGGGTACGTCCTAGGAGCTCGGACAAGCGATCGCGCCCACAATGAAGAAGAAGAGACTGGGGCATAAAACACTAAAATAAAAACTTGCTTGGGATGCCACTGTTTCCGCAGCTGCACAAAGGGACTCTGTGGTCTTCCTACCTAGCTTCACGACATCCCGAGGTGGAGTTCCCTTGGTTAGATGTTCCCGCGCCACCCGAAGGTGCATGAAGACAGAATCATCTATCTTCAGGGCCCAATTGGGTGTAAAAACTTGGACCTCAGCAGCAGCTTCTTGGCTGGTACCAGGAACAGTCGAAGGTCTGGCAGGGGCAGGAACCGAAGGAACAGGGGGAGTCTCTGACTGGGGAAGCTGCCTCAGAAAAGTCCCTAGGTCTATCGGAACAGAAGCCTGGGTCCGAGACCTCTTCCTGGTCCCTGACCCTGAGGCCTGCTGTTTTTTAGGCCGGGTCACTCTCCTCTCCTTAAGAGCCAGATTCCTGGTATATTCCCTAGCAAGCGCCTCGACCTCCATCTCTGACCAAACAAACAATCAAGAACATAAGTGTAAAGTGCAAGGAAAGTAAATGGAAAGCAATGATAGAAAAAAAAACCTAAAGTTGTTTTACCACTCTCAAGTGAGGGCTCGGGGCATGAGGGGCAGAGGCCACGCCTAGCCAATTCCTCGTTATCATAGAGGACTCTGACATTGATAGGTGAGGCTACCATGGCATCCACGGTCTCCTGTTCAAAGGGGAGGAGTCCTACTTTCTTGAACTTATCGGTCCGGTCCATACCCGAGGAACGAGGAAGGCTAAAGTCTTCGGTAGATCGAATGAAGAAGAAATTCTTCTTCCACCTCTTAATTGATGAGGGCATCTTCTTCAACAATCCCCTTCTCGGTCGAGTGCTAAACACCACCCATCCAGTCTGGCCGTGCCTGCTAATAAGGAAATGGGCCTTGAAAACATCCAAGGTCATTAGCCTGCCCACCTCCAAGTAGACATAGATAAAAGCCATGATCAACTGCACTGAGTTCGGTACCAGTTAGCACATCGCAATATCAAAGTACCTAAGGACGGTACAGAAAAATGGGTGGAGAGGGAACAGTAGCCCGGCCTGCATATGATGCTCGTAAACATAGAGCTCATACAGGGCTCAGTCGGGAAGGGCATCGCAGGCCCTCTCCCCCACCTTAACCAGCCGGAGGGTGTACTAGCCTGGAATGCGGTACGTCTTCCAAATCACAACTAGGTCCTTCTCCCTAATCTGGGTGGGAATCTCATTGGCGGTGTAGTTCCATTCCTCCCACTCCTCCCCAGCCAAGGTCTCCTGAATATCGGTTAAATCCCTAACTACTTCCTCCCCAGATGACGAGCCCTCTTCATGCTCATCCCCCAGGGGAACAAATAGCACCATTGGCTAGGGGCTTGAGCTAGGCACGGCCCCTACAGGGGTCCCTCCCCTCGACAAGGATGAAGATATCTCTCATTCCTCAGTACTACCACTGCTAGAGTCATCCATACTACTACTACTATTATTATTACTACTAGGCCTATCACGATATGCATCAAATGAAGACATGATTAAAAGGAAGGATAGACCAACTCACCAAAATCCGAGGGATTCGGACTTGTGCTCCACCAAAAACTAACCAAAGCTGTTCGTGGCGCTCTCCCCCCGTGACTCCAAACATCGCGACCACCACAACTTGAAGTCCACGCGTCCACCAAAGCTATGAAAACTCCAGACTGGGTGCAAAATGAGGACTAGAGCTCACGAGGTTAAAAACTTTCAGAAAGGAACAAGGCGAAGGGAAAGGAACTCTCAGTGTAAAAAGTTAAGGATAAGGACTTTCAGGGATGAGACCGAGGGCTCTAAAGCGATTCTCTCTTGTAAAAACTATTATGATTTTGGATGAAAGTGAAGAAGAGAAGGAGCAAAACTCCCCTTATATAAGAAAGGAAAACACAGCAAACGAGGGTCATTTAATGCGAGCGTGGAAACAGAGGGGACTCTTTGGCGGCCCAAAGCAGCCTTCACGGAGCCCTAGGAAACGTTTCACTTCCTAAAGCATCTGCTGTCTTCTCAAAATGGCTGCTCAAAATCCCAAAGGGGATCATCATTTCCAACATACCGCTATTTGCGCTAAAAATGCCACGTATCATTTGCGCCACCGCTTTTGCAGGGATAAAACTCGCATAGCTCCACGAGATGGATTGCTCCACGAGTCCTCGGCCCATTCTCTTCAAGGTCTGAGGAGATGGATTGCTCTACTGGTCCTCGGACTCAAGCTATTCATGGCCGAGGAGATGGATTACTCCACGAGTCCTCGGCCTATTCTCTTCAAGGTCCAAGGAGATGGATTGCTCCACTGGTCCTCGGACTCAAGGTATTCATGGTCGAGGAGATGGATTGCTCCACGAGTCCTCGGCTCATTCTCTTCAAGGTCCAAGGAGATGGATTGCTCAACTGTTCCTTGGACTCATGGTATTCATTACCGAGGAGATAGATTGCTCTACAAGTCCTCGGCCCATTCTCTTCAAGGTCCGAGGAGATGGATTGCTTCACTGGTCTTCAGACTCAAGGTATTCATGGCCGAGAAGATGGATTGCTTCATGAGTCCTCGACCCATTCTCTTTAAGATCAGAGAAGATGGATTGTTTCACTGGTTTTCGGACTCAAGGTATTCATGGTCGAGGAGATGGATTGCTCCACGAGTCCTCAGCCTATTCTCTTCAAGGTCCGAGGAGATGGATTACTCCACTGGTCCTCAGACTCAAGGTATTCATGGTCAAGGAGATGGATTGCTCCATGAGTCCTCGGCCCATTCTCTTCCAGGTCCGAGGAGATGGATTGCTCCACTGGTCCTCGGACTCTAGGTATTCATGGCCGAAGAGATGGATTGTTCCACGAGTCCTCAGCCCATTCTCTTCCAGGTCCGAGAAGATGGATTGCTCCACTGGTCCTCAGACTCAAGGTATTCGTGGCCGAGAAGATAGATTGCTCACGAGTCATTGGCCCATTCTCTTCAAGGTCCGAGGAGACGGATTGCTCCACTGGTCCTCGAACTCAAGGTATTCACGGCTGAGGAGATGGATTGCTCTACGAGTCCTCAGCTCATTCTCTTCAAGGTCCGAGAAAATGGATTGCTCCACTCGTCCTCAGACTCAAGGTATTCATGGCCGAGGAGATGGATTGCTCCACGAGTCCTCGGCCCATTCTCTTCAAGGTCCAAGGAGATGGATTGCTCCACTGGTCCTCGAACTCAAGGTATTTATGGTTGAGGAGATGGATTGCTCCACGAGTCCTCGGCCCATTCTCTTCAAGGTCCGAGGAGATGAATTGCTCCACTGGTCCTCGGACTCAAGGTATTCATGGCCGAGGAGATGGATTGCACCATGAGTCCTCGGCCCACTCTCTTCAAGGTCCGAAGTGATGGATTGCTCCGACAAAACTCTTTATTTCCAAAACAGGGTTCTGCAGTTTACTGTTCACGCTCGTATATGTGCGCTCGATCGCACACGTCTTGTGCTCGATCACAGTGCTGCACTCGATCCCTCTTCTGTGCACACGATCACAATGTGCGCTCGATCGCATTGCGTGGTGCGATTGATTGCAGATTGACCAGAGACTGCTCCAGCATTTCCAGGTTTCTTCCTTTAAGTGCCAAAAACTGCTTATTTTCTTCCAATACCTATAAAACACATGTGAAATATAAAAATGAAGTAAAACGAACTAAATTAACGTAACTAAGGACCTAATAAATGTAAATAAGTGGGCTTAAATATGAATATTTCAGCACCTATCACTCCCCTATTGAGGATTAAAATAAAAATTTCTTTTAGTATCATTTTATTGTTGTATATATGTGTCGTGCTGGGATTCTTAAAATGTGATGACATCACCTCGGGGGTGGCCAACCCAGGATGGGTCGTTATAGAACCCTTATTTGGATTACAAAGAATCTTCCAGTTGCGGTGATTGTCATATTTTCTGTAAGCCAGTTTCGAAGTTCTTTGATCGAGAACTTATCATGAGGGATGCCAAAAGATTTCATCATTTTGAGGGTGGGGCATGTTCTTGTGGTGATTTATGGTGAGAAATGTATGATTATAACGAATACAAATATAATGGCTCATCAGGTTCATTCCTGTCGGTCAATTGAAGAGTCTTAGCTCCATATGTCCCTGGTCACTCACTAGAGCTGCAGTTAAGTTCACCAACAACTGAGATAGTTGAAAACTAAGCACCTCATGGTTGAATTTAGGGTAATGCAACAACCTCAATCAAAGTTAATGGGCACTGCACACTAATCTACCTCAAGTGAACCAGTACCCAGCCTGAGATGCCAATTGCCAAGAGTGAGCTGTTGAGGATTGTTTTTTTTTTCCCCCCTAATTTCAGCAGCCATTAATCATTAACAAGCTTTACTGGCAATGATTCAATGGAGAATGTTTTCGACAGGATTCAGATATCATGTGCTTCAAACAGGAATAAGGTAAAAATACCAAAGATGTTGGTGAAACCTTGTTGTTTATCATTCCGTTTATACTAACTTCAATGTTAATCACGGTTCTTGTCTCTTATAATGTAAATCTACTTTAAAAAAAAGAAAAAGCTAATGAAGATTTTGCATACTTTCTGTATTTAATTTTCTTCCTACTCCCTAGGTTATATTTGTTAATAGTTGATTAATATTAGCTTTCTATTTAATTTTCCAATATGATGATTCTGATCGTCAAATTTACTACTGTTCTACCACAAATACTCAAAGGTAAGCGTTGATTCAACTTGCAGGACACAACAGTGTTTCCAGTACTCTTATAGGTACATGCTCAAAGTGCCACTTACGTAAAATTGAAAGTGAATATATACTGTGTTTTTTATTTAATTCATTAGAACTGTTTTCCTTTGATGTAGGCACGACAATGTTCGAAAGATGACAAGTTAATAATTTCCAGTCCCATGAAGCAGGCAAAAGTTTGATCCTATGGAACCCCTCTAAGGTCAGTATTTCTGTTATTGACTCATTCCCTTAAGTTATTCATTGTGAAGTTAAGTGTTTAATTACTTCTACAAGCTTTGTAGCTAGTTTTGTTTATGGGTTCAATTCAATTGTATCTAGAAGACCTCTGTGGGACAATCTTTGTGAATTCAGTAATAGGAACAAAGATCCTTGGCTGGTGATAGGAGTTTTAACAATGTTTTTGCAGTAGAAGAAAAAGGGAATGGGCTGCCAGTAATAGCTTATGAATTAAGGGATCCTCTTGCTTACTGCAGTGAGACTGGTTTAACAGATATTAACTTTACTGGTTGTCTATTCACATGGACTAATAATCACACTTGGTGTAAGCTGGACAGAGCCATGGTGAATAGTATATAGGTTCAAATGGGGTTTCTTTCTCATGCTAGATTCTCTCCTCTTGGGTGCCTGTCCGACCACTCCCCTTGTATAGTCAACCTTTTTGAAGAGGAAAGAGGTGGGAAAAGGCCCTTTAAGTTCTTTAATATGTTGGCAGCTCATGAGAACTTCATAGGGACAGTAAGGGATAACTAGAACAGTAATCTGGTAGGCTTCAAGATGTTCAAGCTATGCAGAAATTTGAAATATCTAAAAGGCCCACTCAAGATGATGAATGAGATGTATTTTAGTCACATTTCTGCTAGGGCTTTGGATGCATCTAAAGAGCTGATAAGACTGCAACAGGAGCTACATGATAATATTACTGATTCTGATCTTCAAGTGAGGGTTACAGAGTAGAAACTCAAAGCTTTTCAGCTTGCTGAGGTAGAAAGAAGCTTCTTCTCTCAGCAAGCCAAGTGCAGATTTCTTATAATAGTGACAGGGGGTCCAAATATTTTCATGCTATGATGAAGAGGAAGATAAGTAGGAATTATATTGCTGTTGTAGAAACAATGAAAGGGCATCAAACTAAATCAGAGGCTCAAGTGGTCAGTGAGTTTATTAGATTTTACAAAAACTTTTTGGGATCTTCAAGTACATGCTACCCAATAGACTTAGATGTAATTGAGAAAGGGCCTAGAATGTCAAAAGATTAAGCTGAATGTCTGGTCAAAGAGGTCACTGAAGAAGAGATAAAAGCAGCCTTGTATAGCATAGGTGAAGACAAGTCTCTAGGTCTAGATGGTTACACTTCAACCTTTTT
This sequence comes from Bretschneidera sinensis, assembly GCA_023935145.1. NCBI lineage: Eukaryota > Viridiplantae > Streptophyta > Magnoliopsida > Brassicales > Akaniaceae > Bretschneidera > Bretschneidera sinensis. The sequence goes on from CM043702.1 coordinate 14,074,684, forward strand.
CAAAAAAGCCTGGGAGACTATCAATCAGGATGTGGTGGGGGGCTGTTCAAGAATTTTTCAGGAATGGGAAACTCCTAAAACAGATTAACCATACTGCTCTAGTAGAAATTTGAAATATCTAAAAGGCCCACTCAAGTTGATGAATGAGATGTATTTTAGTCACATTTCTGCTAGGGCTTTGGATGTATCTAAAGAGCTGATAAGACTGCAACAGGAGCTGCATGATAATATTACTGATTATGATATTCAAGTGAGGGTTGCAGAGTAGAAACTCAAAGCTTTCAAGCTTGCTGAGGCAGAAAAAAGCTTCTTCTTTCAGTAGGCCAAGTGCAGATTTCTTATAATAGTGACAGGGGGTCAAAATATTTTCATGCTATGATGAAAAGGAAGATAAGTAGGAATTATATTGCTGTTGTAGAAACAATGAAAGGGCATCAAACTACATCAGAGGCTCAAGTGGTTAGTGAGTTTATCAGATTTTACAAAAACCTTTTGGGATCTTCAAGTACATGCTGCCCAATAGACTTAGATGTAATTGAGAAAGGGCCTAGAGTGTCAAAAGATCAAGCTGAATGTCTGATCAAAGAGGTTACTGAAGAAGAGATAAAAGCAGCCTTGTATAGCATAGGTGAAGACAAGTCCCTAGGTCCAGATGGTTACACTTCAACCTTTTTCAAAAAAGCCTGGGAGACTATCAATCAGGATGTGGTGGGGGATGTTTAAGAATTTTTTAGAAATGGGAAACTTCTAAAACAGATTAACCATACTGCTCTAGCAATGATCCCAAAAAGCAAGCATGCTACGAAAGTTGAAGACTTTAGGCCAATTGCATGCTATAATGTGGTCTACAAAATTATATCCAAGATTATAGCCTCATGTTTATGTCCTATCTTGGTTAGTATTATCAACCTAGCTCAGGCAGCATTTATAAAGAACAAGAGCATGACTGAGAGTATATACTTAGTGCAGGAGCTCCTTAGAAAGTATAGCAGGAAGAGAATCTCTCTTATGTGTATGCTAAAGATTGATATTAGAAAAGCTTATGACATAGTTAATTGGGGGTTCCTGGAAAGTATGCTTAGAGGCCTTGGATTCCCAGACAAGTTCAGAAGGTGGGTGCTAGAATGTGTTACTACATCTTCCTTCTCCATCTCAATCAATGGGTGTCTTCATGGTTTTTTTTAGGGAAAGAGAGGCCTTAGACAAGGAGACCCCATATCCTCTTTCCTATTTGTCATGTGCCTGGAGTACCTTTCTAGATTGCTGGCTAGACTGAATAAAGAGCCAGGATTCAAATTCCATCCCAAGTGTGAGCAATTCAAAAATACTCACCTTACTTTTGCAGATGATCTCATTCTTTTTGCAAAAAGGGATTCTTGGTCATTTAGACTACTAATGAAATGTGTGAAGAGGTTCAGTGAATGTTCAGGGCTGCAGGCCAGTATGCCTAAGTCAAGCATCTACTCTGCTGGAATTCCTAGGCATGAGCTTCTAAAAATCAGAAGAGTAACTGGGCTTGAAGAAGGTAGTATTCCGTTTAGATATTTGGGGGTTCCTTTGGCATCTTCAAGACTCAATTCAGCCCACTATCTTCCTCTTATTGATAAAATATCTGCATATATAAATGTTTGGGTTGGCAGCACATTGTCTTATGTTGGAAGAGCAAAGTTGATCAAATCAGTGCTTCAGGGAGTGGAGTGTTTCTGGTTGGCAATTTTTCCAATTCCAGCAAACATTTTGGATAGAATTATAAGACTATGTAGAGCATTCCTATGGAGTAGCAAGAATTCGGGTTCCAGAAAAGCCTTGGTGGCTTGGAAAGAAGTGTGTCTGCCCAAAATTGGAACACAGCTTTCCTAGCAAGAGCTTTATGGAATATTCACCACAAGAAAGACTCTCTATGGGTCAGTTGGGTACACCATTTCTACATACAAGAGAGTTCTATTTGGATTGCTAATCCCAAGCATGAAGACTCAAACTTATGGAAGAAAATTCTTGAAATTAAAAATGGGTTGATCTCTTCGAAAGGTCCATTCAGCAGGCACAATCCAGGATGTTGCAGTGGGAAGAGCTGAAGCAAATCAGCATAAAAAAGGCCTATAACAGTCTCAGACCTAGAGGCTCCAAAGTCCAATGGGTTTCTATAGTATGAAATAGCAGCTGCACTCCCAAACACTCTTTCGTTCTTTGGCTGGCTATTAAGGAAAAGCTTCTCACTAAAGACAAGCTCCAATTCACTGAAATGGACAGAATGTGCCCTCTGTGTAGAGAGTCTGAAGAATCAATTGATCATCTCTTCTTTTCATGCCGGATAAGTATAACCATTTGGTCAGACATCAAAGGATGGTTGCGTAGTAGAAGAGGTATGAATACTATAAAGAGTGCAGCAAAATGGATCCACAAAGAAGCTAAATGAAAAGAGCCTCCTGGTAAAGCCAAGAGAGCTGCTCTGGCCAGCACTGTTCACCACATTTGGCTTGCAAGAAATACTAGACAGTTTGATGGAATTGTTGCCCATCCTAGTAGTATAGCCAGGAAAATTAAAACTCATGTGTATAGAATTGTATATGCTAGTTTTCCTGAGCTCAGACTTATTTTGTAATTTTATAATTTTGTATATGCTATCTATGTTATATCTCTTTGGTATGTCCAGTATTTTTTTTTTTGTACATAATTGATTAATATATTTACATTTACAGATTAAAAAAAAATAGCATGCCATGTCTTTGGATTGAGATACAAGGTTCGTTAGGATCTTTATTCAAGGATTTGGTTGGGATCTTGCTGTCCTTCTCTCTTTCTCTTTCACTTTCTGAGTGCAAAAGTATTCCTCGAGTGAGTGTAGATGGGCAGTCTACAAACATGTGAAGAAACCAATGTTCTGTGCAATCTCTGGGTCTGTTTCTTTAATGCATTGCAGGTGAGTAACACCAATCTCTTATTTGTTTTAGCATACCAAGAGAAAAGAAGAGGTTTCGCAGTCTTTATCCCAACTTTATGTACCACACGACAATTGGGAAAAAGCACAGGACCCTCTACCTCAACAGTCTACTACTCCTGCACGTTTTGCACAGTAACATTTATATTCAAGCGTTTGAGAGAAGGATAGGGAAAGAGAGTTGCGTAGGGTGTGGAAACACAACAGCCAATTGCGTATCATAAAGAGCCCCTCTGACGTTCTTTTGCTTCTTAAAAAACTAAAAAATTTAGACATTGATTAGAGTTTTAGGGAGTGCTTGCTTCAAGAGAAAAACGGGAATAATAAATGTGAGAAAATAAGATGGGGTGCATTTAATTATGAAAAATATTTTTTTAATAATTATACATTTTTTCAATTTTTTAATATTATATTGAAAAAAATATTATTTTTTTTAAATTATATTAAAAATATGTAAATTGTTGAAAAAAATTAATGTTAAGGAAAGTAGAAAATATTTTCAATAACTAAACACACCCTTAACTTTTTTCTCTTTCATGTACTTAATAGAGATGATGAAAAAATAAAAAAAAATTTATCTTTATCTTGTTTAGTACATAAAATGAAAAAATGAAGAGAAAAAAAATGTAAATAAATCATAATTAGCATTTTACATTTCATAATGTTAGTTTGAGGAATTAGATGGAGATAAATTAATAAAATGATAAGTGTATCATATTTTTTTTTTCATTTTTTACTTTTCAAATCTCTTAATGTTTTTTCTCACTTTTCTCTTAGGTTAAACAAAACAAAGACGCATTACACTTACATTTTTCCCTTCACATTTTTTTTCATCTTCTATTAAACACAATTTTAATCAGTTATTTGGTCTACTAGTTTGGTACTTTGATTTGAATTGACCAAGGACCATAAGAGTGCATTTAATATTGAAATTGTTTTTTTTTATTTTTTATCTCTATTTTTCTGAACAATTTATTCAACAATTTGGATGTTTTTAATATAATTTGAAAAATAACACTTCTCATTTCAATATAATATTAAAAAAGTTAAGAAACAACAACACTTCTATTTTTAACGTAATATTGAAAAAATTAAAAAATATTTTTTTTTCAAATTTTTTATTATTACGTTGAAAAGAGAAGTGTTGTATTTTCAAATTATATTAAGAATGTTATAATTATTAAAAATAAAAATAAAAATATTTTTCAATATTAAACACACTCTAAAGTTCTTCTAATCAAATTCTTATTTCTTTATCATCTAAATGAAATTCATCTAATTACTCAATCGAAAGTTTGGACTAGCCATAACCCTGAAAATTAATTATTTAATTACATTTTTTTTCCTGTTAAAAAAAGTTACAAGTAGATTCATGCAAACAAGGGAATAGGACCAAAAAAAAAAAATGAGAAGAATAAAGAAGTAAAAATATTTTTAAAAATACATAAAAGTCCCCTTAATAATGAAAATCCAACTCCCTTTCACTTAAAACACGCTTTTAGAGTGGAAAGATCTTTTTACACTCCCTTAAAATTCTTTGACTTAGCCGATATTACCATATATCCAACTTCTCACTCCTCTTTTTTTCAAAGTAGTTTGAATGAGTTGGTTTAGATAATAATTTTTAATTTTTAATTTTTAAAAATAAAAATTAAAAATAATTTAAAAAAAAAAACATATTTGTATAATATTAACTTAAAAACTGTTTTCATAACAGAAAATAGTGAAATATCGTTTGAATAATCTTATTTTGAAAACTGTTTTGATACACTTTGTAATTATTTTTAGTTTTGATTTTAAATTTAAAATCTATATTAATTTTATTTATTATATTTACTAAATATTTAAAAATAATTAATCTTATTTTATTTATAAAATTTTAATATTTTTTTATATACCATAGAGAAAAATGAAATAGAGAAGTGAATATTGATTTTAGGGTTATTTTTCGAAAATTATATCAGAAATCACCAATTTAAGATTTTTAAAAAATAATTTTTAAAAACTGATTTTTCTTAAACGATTTAAAAAATTTATTTTTGAAAAATGTTATCCAAACATATTTCAAAGTTTAAGAAAATTAAAAATAATTTTTAAAAACCACTTTTTCATCCAATAGGTATCCTATCTAACTTTTCAGTTCTCTCTTCTCTCTTTGTACTATTTCATCTCTCTTTCTCAAAATACTCTCTTATCCAACTATTTGCTCCTCTTTTCTCTTTTTCTCTTAGTTAATTTTATTAGTTTTAATCATCATTTGATAAATTACTTAAAAGAATTATCCGTGTAAGAAAAATAAATTATGAATTATTCATGTGCAGTTTTACCTAATAAGGCATAATAAATATCCATATTTGTTATGATAAATAATGTATGCATCTTTGATAAATTAGAATAGCTTGTTGATAAAGTGATTGGGTTGGACATGGAGTACAAGTTATTTATTTTGTTCATAAATTTGTTGATAAATTGATTGTTTAATAAAACAAAATAATTGAATTAATTACACGTAAACAAATTAAAGAGCCTTGAGAAAAAATAAATGAAGTAGTACAAAAGAAAGAGATAAGAAAAGAGGAGTGAGAGAGGAGATAAAATGAAATTTAAGGGCATGTTTGAAAGAGTCTTTGAAAATTATTTTTAGTTTTTAAAAATGTATTTTTATTTTTAACAAATAGTTTTTAAAAGTAAAATTTTAAAATAGTTTTTTGAAAGCTTCAAATTAGTATTTTTTGATATAATTTTTGAAAAATAACTTTAAAATCAACGTTCAATTTTTTATTTTATTATTCTTTCATGGTATATAAAAAATATTAAAATTTTAAGAATAAAATAATATTAATAATTTTTAAGTATTTAGTAAATATGAAAAATAAAATTAATATAAATTTTAAATTTAAACTTAAAATTAAAAATAATTACAAAATATATCAAAATATTTTTCAAAATAAAATTATTAAACAATATTTCGTCATTTTTTATTTTAAAAATAATTTTTAAATCATAATTAATCAAATATTTTTTTTTAAAAAAAATCATAAAACAATTTCTATCTTCGAAAACTGAAGACATAAAATTGTTTTCCACTCATGTCATAAATGGTTAAAAATAGGTTAAGATGATAAAGATATAGTGGGATGGAATAGAAAAATGAAAGTTAAGTGAGGGTAAGAAAATACTTTCAAGTACCATAAATTTGTGTTTGAAGTGAAGAAGGGGACTTTTATGTACCTTTTTTTTATATATATTTCTCCGATAAAGACAAAAGGGCTTGTCCATATGTTTACGGGGATGTACAAGTCTGTGAAGCTAGTAGTAGCAGTCAAAATAGGTGTCCAGAAGGAGTCGTCGGGTCAAGTTAGGTCAAAAGAAAGAGAAAGCATGAAGCAACAATTACCAAAGCTCTCCTCATCATCTGATCTTAGCCACTTGCCTGCCAAATTAAATAGGTTTATTTTCACAAAAAATAGAAAACGACACTGGAATTTTTGTATTGTAAAAAAATAAAAATAAAAATAATCAAATTCATAAAAGGTTTTCATTGTTTTATAATAAGATTGAAAATTGAAATTAAAAATGAAAATCAAAACAAAAGTTTTTTAAATAACAAAAACAAAAAAAAAACGTTTTTAAAACAAAAGGTCATTAAAAAAAAGCAGCAGCAGCATGAATTGGTTTGTGCTTTTCGATAAACGGGAAGTAGCATTAAAAAGAGCACAGCATGAATTGACAAATGCATCTGAACAAAGGTCGCCAGAGACACATTCACTTGTGATTGTTGTTAGGTCTGACGCCTAGTTAGAAGCACAGGAGTACTTACTTATAGACCGCATATGGTCCAAAATAATGCATTGAAATTCTAAATATTATTTATTTATTTTTAAAATATGTTTAGCGGAAGAGAAAAAAAATATTGAGGTTTAAAAACTAAAATAATTGAAAAAAAGTTACTGCAATTATCGGTGCGGTATACATATAAAAAAATATATTTAAATTATTAAGTAGTTTAAATAATTTTTTTATTTAAAAGAGTTTATATTTATGTCGAATATTATTACCGTAGAGTATTTGGTAAAATTTATGTAAAAATTATTGTCAAATTAATTAGTGTGTTTAATATATAAATTATAAAATGCTTTTAATATTGAAATTATTAATAAGAGTGCATAAAAACTATTTGGCTACTTGAATGTTTTCTCGTTAAATAAATTTTATTATTTGTTTTAAAATTTAAATTTTACTCACAATAAAATTATAATAATAATAATAATAATAATATTTTATTAAATAATAATTAAATTATTAATATCAATAATTAAAATTAATAATAATAATATTCTTAATCACAAGCATAAATAAATAACCAATGATAAGATACGAAAATGATGTAAATATATTTATTATCAAAAGACAATTTAGAAATGTAATTATATCAAATCTAATTTTAAAATTAAAAGCTGCAAAACTCATCTTTTGATTATGATCTTAAATCAATTTTAAAAAAAATTATAATTTATTATTAATAAAAGAAATCACTTTAGAAAATGAATTTTTTTACCTAACTTCTGCCCTTTGATAGCAGAAATTGTTGGAAGAGTTAGGCCACATACACTTGGCAGAGAAAATAAAACATCAAAGAAAAAATAATTTTCTCTTATTTTTTCTGTCGAGTTAAAAATAAAAAAATAAAAAATATAAATAATGTTATTTTTATTATTAAAATTTTTAAAATATAAATAAATATTAAATTAAAAGATTATATAAAAATTAATTAATAAATTGATAATTTCATTTATTTTTACTCTTAATTTTTATTTTTTAATCATTAAAAAATCAATTTATTCATGTAAAAAAAATCAAGATTATAATTTGGTGCCTACCTTTTTTTAAAAAAATAAGTTGGTTATTATTTAGGTATTTTATTAAAAATTTTAAATAAACTATGAAAATATTTAACAATTTAAAACTGTTAAAATGATTAAATTATAATCTAAAATAATATTTTAAATTATAAATAATAAAAGATTTTTTTAAAAAAACTTAAAGATAAAAAAAACATTAATTAAAATCAAACAAAATTATATTGTAAAACTGATTTGACAAGCTCCAAACTTTTCGAAATTCAAATTTAACTATTTTTAAAAAAAATTATAATCTTTCTTAAGTATAAGTTGTATCGAACCAGTGTGGAATATAGTTAAACTGAACCAAACATACATCCTGTTGCTAAGGTATTAGTAAAATTTAAGCAAATAAATAATTGCATGCAAGCGAGGCCTTATTCAACCCTAGAGAGAGGACAAAGGAAATTAAGATCAAACAATGAAATTGTGGTACTACCCCTGGCTAGCTATGTTCCTCTACTGTACAAACCATACATACTACTGTAGGTCTGCGTGTGTGGCAGGCATCAGAGAGCCCATAGCCCTACCCTGCCATGCCGCCCTATATCTCGCGCCACCTGTGAATTTCTATAGCCTCTCGATCTCTAGAGCCTCTCGATCTATCATCTTCATTCAGTAGCTTCTCTTTCTCTCTTAGCTGTACACATGATCGATATATGCTTCTTTAATTCACTGTTGTTTTCAGTACTCTTTCTTTATGATTCTATTTACTACTATCATCTACTCTTTTAAACTTCTCTCTCAGATCTCCCTATATAAATAATGCACTACCCTTCATGCCTTCTATACTCCACCACCAATATTCCAAATCTATAGGCTAGCTCCTTCAACTAATCTTTCTTTCTCTTATTCTTTTCTTTTCATTTGGGTTTTATAAATATAAACTATATATATTCTCCGTGGAAATTTTGGTTTTTGTTTCATCTTCATGTTAGCTTTTGTGATCTAATCTTCTTTAAATGTGTTGCATCATATTATATCTTTAACCCTAATTAGCTGGTTGCACCATCTTTCTCCTTATTATAATCCTCTTCAGGCTCTCAAGGTTTGCTTATGGGCCATAAAAAAACAACTTTTTCTCTTTGTTTTCCCCCTTTTCCACACTTATATGACTTGTGATTTGATCGTTAAAGAGAAAGTTCACAGCAACTGCTTTATTCTTCTTTCTTCATCATCTTCTTTTAGGATTGTTCAAGCTCTTTTCTTTATAATCGCCAAATTTTTATCTGCAGTGAACACTTGATGAAACAAAGTTTTCTAATGATCCCTGTGAGTTGGTTAGTTCTTTCCTTTTTCTCTTCTCTTTTCCTTTCCAAGTTTCTCCTTTCAGGGTTTTTGTCTTTTGTTTCTCAAAATGGAATAGAATCCCATGAAAACTCTTTTTAATCTTATATCTTTAAATATTCTAGAGTCATCTGTGTGTACTCATGATGAAGTATCATGTAGCATCTTCCTTTTCAATCTTACTATACAGTATAATGACTGTATATTCAAGTTTATAAATGAAGGGTAGTTCACCAATTCTTTTGTAAATTTGTGACAAGTCTACAAGGGAAAAAGTGAAGCTGCCAGCATGATCTAGCTTTGGCTAAAGAAGGGTTAACCCTAGCTAGGTCATGCTCTGACAGCCTCATTCCTTCCTACTTGAAGACGCAAGAGGGTCAAACAACCTTCAAATATTCTCAAACCAAAAAGCATAAAGAAACTTCATGAAATCACTGTGGGTATATTCCTTTTCTTTTTCTTTTAATTTGTTTTTGTTATGTCTGGCATGCGTTCTAACTTTTTCTTCTGTGTTTGCTTTGTGATTAGGTTGTCTTTTTTATAACAGTAACCTATCTGTTACTGAAGATGGATGGAGGGGGATTTTGTTGATTTAGATGGGCACACGTAGTGCAAGGAACCCCCCTAGCTGCTGGGATTATCTCATATTTTTGGTGGTTTTAGATCCCAACTTTTCAGTCTTCGGGTCACTTTGTATCGACTTGGAGTCATTTGTTAGATCGATGTTTTCAATAATTTATGTAACTGAAAGTTATTTCTGTGAGCAAGAGGTTGAATTTTGTTTGTTTGTTTGTTTGTTCTCTTTCTGTTCCCTTCAAATAGTTATGCTACTTTGCACCAATAATTCGCTCAACCAAACCACCGAAAAGCTAGATAATATTTTAATTCTATTTCTTATTCGGTTCTCCCTACTTCTATTACATCAATATATTTTATTAAATTTTGAAAAAAATGATATGTTATTATTTTTATTTAATGATAAAATTTTATCTCCGTCTATAAATTAAGATGAACTTAATTGAGGGAGGCAGATTTTTTTTTTACCGAACTTGACCATTTAGATGTAGTAAATTTGAACCTAAAAATATATTAAACTAATATGAACTTAACCCAACTCAATATGGTAATCCGATCCAACAGAACTTGACCGTTCAATCCTAAAACGAAAGATATTGAATTAATATGAATTGAACCGACTCAATATGAACATGAGGAACTCAAAACTTCAAATTATTTAAGCCTAAAATAGCTTATTTTAGTGTGTCAAAATTTAATTGTCAATTTTAGTGTGTTCAGCCTTCTCTACACAGACGATATTTCAACTTAAAAGCAAATATTTGTACTTTTAATTTATTGTTTAAAGTTAATTTTAAATAAATACCCGTGTAGAAGTCAGAAAGTACAACAATATTGAGTAAGAATTGGAGTCATCAGTCATAAATTAAGAAGCAACTACAATTTTATTGAATTATCAAGAATTGTTCCAAGAGAAGAATCTCAATTCAAGGGGCTTTTGGTGCTCAAAGAACTCCACAGAGAAAGTTTATAGTTTCTCTCTGATGAAAATTTTCTGGACTCCTTACAAATGAGTCCAGCGTTCTTATTTATGGGCATTTCAAGTACTTACTGTTTTTGGACGGGAAAGTTTGTTGTTTTCTTCAGCTCATATACACCAGCCAAACATGCCATGTCAGTATAATTCATGTGATATTCACATGGGTCACTTGGAAAGAAATCTTTGCAACCTTCTTTGTTTCTTTCAAATCTTTATGACATGTGATCAAAGGAATTTTGGAGGACCTGATCCTACACAAGAATTCCTCAACAGTGTGACAATCACCTCCTCACTGATTTTCTTTCTTTTTTTAAATGTTAATGAAGAGGAATTCGATTCAACGATCTCTTATGTGACTAATAAGTATACCAATTAACTAAGCAATTGACACCCCCAGTAAATCGCTTTCATGTAAGATCAATGAGAATGTTAATTAAGTTACTAACCAAATGAGTTAATTAAGTCATGATATAACTTGAAACCTAACGATGATTCAAGACTAGAGAACTAAAAAGCATAAAATCAGGAGGAGCCCATGAAAGGAAATAGTCCTATCAGGTGGAATCTGATTAACTATTTCGGGAGTCAATGATAACCTCACAACTGGGTTAATCACATCCTACTTGCTTTTCCAAAATGTAAAGTAAAAAAAAAAAAAAAAAAAACGATTAAACAATGAATATTTTTAGACTCTACAATATATATTCTATCTATATCTGTTGGGCAGGTTAAAATAAAAAGTAAAAAATCTTAATTCATTGTAATATATTTATAATTTGAAGTAGTTAATCATGATTTATGAATACCCAATTCAAGCCAAAAGTTTTTGGAAATTTTGTATAGAATATATTATGTTTTCCACTTTTTACTACCATTGATATGGTGATGACTCTGCATGCATCTATTGGATTTGCTTCCATTTGCCTAGACCTATACCCCAAAAAAGTTAAAAGAAACAGAATATCAAAATCAACAACAAACTTTATCAGATTATAAATAATTTAATGAATACATAATTTTTTTAAATTAATTAATCTACATATATTGTTTCAGATTGATCCCACTTTACTGATTAAAACCACCCCATCCAAAAAAAAAATGCTAATTAACCTCATAGTAATGTCTTTTAAAAATTACTTTTGATATGTATCTGACAGCAATTAGATGCGGGAGTATCATGAAGTGAGAAAAGCAATCTTCACAGGAACAATGGAATAATGGATAGATACTTGTAAGGAATGCAATGAAGGATGTATACCTAAGTAACCAGTAAGCAACAAGAGAGGGAGAGAGAAAGAGAGAGTCACATGACATTGTTTGGTCATGAGATGGATGAATCTAATTAGTAGCCATATATGTAAGGTGGCTACTCCGGTACCCTTTGAGAAGAAAATAAGTAAGGCACCATAGATAAACGGTCCCCATGAACTAGTTGTGTTTTAGCACTCTCTTCTTTAAGGTTCTAGTTGAGGATGATGTTTACATTTAGAGAGAAGAGAGAGAGAGAGAGAGAGCTAAAGGGTAAAGGATAAAGTCGATAGATAGATAAATATTAATTAAAGGGTCAATCTCTGCATGGTGGTTGCCTGGGCAAGATAATATTCAATTTGTCTCACTTTGGACCACTGCCATCTGTTTTCTTCTTAATTGATCAATATCTTTCTTAAGCTTTATTCTTTTTCTTTTTTCTATTTCTTCCTTTTTCAGTCCCTTATTAATCGAATATAACAAAGCACTTAAGAAAACACCAACACAAAGATGAGAAATTATTCTTGGCCTCTCTCTCTATCTATATCCCCCTCATCTCCCCTTCTCTAGGCTCTAGCTATCCTTAGATATGAGTTATCTCTCTTTCTCTCTCTCTCTCTCTCTCTCAAGAGTCATGAGTCAGAATTCTCTCTCTCCCTCCATAATCCATATATATATATATATATATATATATATGAAATAGTGAGATACTGATAACAATAAGCAGAAGCTCTAGCTAATTACAATAACAATTATCGATCAAACGAGCACCAGTAACAGTTGAAGCTGCCAGCATGATCTAAACTTCCTTCACTGTGAAGGATAGATCGGATCATGTGGTAGCTTCACCTGTTGATGGGATCACGAAACCATCAGTAATTTCTTCTCCCTCCTATATCTCTCCTACTTTCTATTCCTATTCCTATTGATTTGTTTCTTATCATGTGATGTGAGAATTGATATGTTTATTGGCAGTTCAGTCATTCGACTACCCTAGAAATAAGTTCTGTTTGGATTCTAATATTTTTTTTATAGCAGACGAAAGATTACATTGTATGGGGGAAAAGGGGAGCGGGGAGGGGGGGAGATTCAAACCCTGCCTATTGGACAGAGGTTTGGGCACCAATGTGTTTGGTTTGAAGGGAGCGGAGAAAAGGAAAGCAAGGGCTACATAAACTCCTTATTTGGGAAGGTTTTTTAATGAGGTGAAAGGAAAATGAGAGGGTACATTGTTGGGATTTTGGCTCATTCCCCACAAAGAGGATTTCTAATTGGTTTGAAAAAAGTGGTTTTCTATTTTATAATTGTTTGTTCTAGTAGAAGTAGAAGTAGTTTCTTATGTTGTTTTTTTAGTAGTATATTAGGAAAAAATTCTCTATATAAAGGGAGTTTTAGAAAAGGTTTGAGACACACTCATAATTCCAATATACATTGTAAATTAGGTTTACTAATAGAGTTAAGATGAGAATTTTAGGTGTATTGGAGTTTTGGTTGTCAAGTAGGTAGAGCGCTTACAACTAGAGTTAGGTTGAGAGTTTTGGTTGTATTGCGGATTTTGGGTTGAAGTAGTGAGAGTTTAGCAACGTTACTTTTCCTAAAGTTATAATTGAAGATTAATATAGTAGTGAGTTTGTTGGTGGACGTAGGCAAAAAGGTTATCGAACCACATTAATTATTGTTGCTTTTGTTCTTTGCTTATTTTGTCTGTTTAACTGTTGTGGTTGTGCTTTTTGCCTAAAATCTGAGTAGGTAGATTTTAGAGGTAAAATCCCAACAAGTGGTATCAAGGTTTTGGTAGCAATGGAAAAAAAAACATACAAAAAATAGGTAAAATTTATATTGAGTTATTTGATGAGGAGAATGATTTCTCTTTGAAAAAGTTTCGTCAAAGATGTGTTGATGCGACAAGGGCTCTACATGATAATTGAAGAATTCAAGCCATTAGAGATGATGGATAAAGTTTGGGAAGATATATCGGTAAAGGCAATGAACACAATTCGATTGGTGTTGGCTCCTGAGATAAGGTATCGCGTGTTGTTTGAGACTCTTTGAAGATTTTGTGGGACAAGCTTGAGAGGATCTAAAAAGAGACGTCTCTAATCAATTGTTTAGACTTGAAGGATGAAGATATTGATGAATTGGGGAAGAAAGAAGTTTGGATGGATGGAAAGGTTCTTGTGCTACCTCCAGAAAAAGATAAGTTGAAGAGGCCAAGTGTGTTCAAGGATGGATAATTGTTCATGAATACATCAAAAGATGAGCCAAACAAGAAGCAGATGATTCCTTCGAAAAATAAGCGGATAAGATTGGAGGACCAAAAGGAAGGATCGCACCAATCAAAGAAGAAAGTCAAATTTGATGATTGAGCCAATGTGGAGATTTGTTAGGATTTTGGCTCTATACCCACAAGGAGTACTTCTAATTGGTTTAGGAAAAGTGATTTCCTATTTTATAGTTATTTATTCTAGTAGGAGTAGAAGTAGTTTCCTATGTTGTGTTTTTTCCTAATAGTATTAGGAAAACATCCTTTATATAAATGGGGTCCTAGAGAAGATTTGAGATACACTCATAATTCCAATATACATTATAAATCAGAGGTTTACTACTAGAGCTATTTAGGATGAGAGCTTTGGGTGTATTGGAGTTTTGGGTTATCAAGTAGGAAGAACAATTACAACTAGAGTTAGGTTGAGAGCTTTGGTTGCATTGGAGCTTTTTGGGTTGAAGTAGTGAGCATTTAGCAACTTTGCTCTTCCTAAAGTTGTAATTAAATATTGATAAATAGTGGGTTTGTTGGTAGATGTAGTGCAATACCCATATTCGTAAAGTAAGGGTAAAAAAGTAATTTAATAAATATAATATGGAATTAAAATAAAATATATGTGAAAGATTTATTATTATTTGAAAAAAAACAATTCTTAAAAAAATCAAAATAAAAAAAAATCGTGCAACACCTGGAAGTCCAGGTGTTGCAACATTAGTAAATTCAAGCTGCATGTTATGCAGTTGTGCTTTGTCAAACAGTGCGAAGCGGTGGCGACCACATAAAAGTTTTATATATATTCATTTCCAAATCTTGTTTGGTTTATTCCTTTCACAATTCAAACTACTCTATTTCTCAAAACACTTGGGGACTGAAAGAAAGGTTGAAAGAGAGTTTACGGAGAATTTTATAGAGAACTACGGGGAGCTCTAAGAAAAACAGAAGGTAATAATGTGATGTTTATTTTTGAATTTTTAGCATACATGAAATTTCCCGGAATTCAAAGTGAAAATTTTTAAAGGGTGTGAATTATGGAAGAATTGAAGAAAAAAATAGAAATTTTAATATAAATATTATATCAGGTATTGATGGTCAGCAAACGAGGAAAATTTCTGAGAGGAGCAGGAAAAGCAAGGAAGTGATCCACGGGTAATTCTAAGTGCTACGTGGTGAGTTAGATTTACTTTAAGTAATCTAGATAGAAATGAAATATCTAGTGCTAATATTAAAATAAATTATTAGTTTAGGCTTTGGTGGTAGATGAAAAATTGATTGATAGGAATTTTGGACATGTAGAAAATTTTTTATGTAAAAAATAATATTTTTGGAATAATAAGTTGATTTAATAATAAAAGTGATAAGTGAAATTCTTGATGAGCTATGGTTGATGTGTTGATACGAATTATAAGGAGATGAAATTTAGTGTATCTTGATAAGCTATGATGGATGATTTGATGTGATTTATGATGAGAGAAATTTAGTGGAATTTTTTTAATAATAATTTGAGAATAATTAGGATAGCCAATTTAAATATTTGAATTCTGTTTGTTTATTGTTCATATTCATATTTCATATCATTGATCATATGCATTAACTAAAAGAACTGGGAGGGGGCCGGTCTAATTGAAAAACCGTGACAGCCGGTATATGTTAAAAATAAAGGAAGACCGTGACAGTCAGTATATGCTGGAAATAAATGAAAACCGTGACAGCCAGTATATGCTGGAAATAAATACCGTGATAGCAGGTATACGTTGGAAATAAAAGAACCGGGAGGGGGGCCGGTTTAAGATAAAAAAAAAACATGTCGACATGTGGGAAGACGTTCCCTAATAATAATTCATGTATTGCATCTGATTTAAATATTGATTGCATTACTGAAATGTTCATGTGTTGTATGTTACTGTGAATTTATTTATAGATGAATGAGTCTCACAGAAAGACAGTTATGGTGAGAAAGAAACTTAGAAATATGATATGATAATAACCATCTAAACGATAGACTTTATGCTATGAACCTCATTACGAGGTAATTATAAAATAATTGATGGTCTTAAGGTGAACCAATAAATAAAAAGAAGAGATTGATAGAGAATGAGACTCATGATATGTGTAGTGATAGTAGAATGTTATTATCAAGTTGTATGAGATATAAATGTTTAAATATTAAAGGACTATTTATACAAATTGAATACTTCTAGCAAATTTAATTCACTGAGCTTGTAAAGCTCATCCCTTATTGTACAATGATTTCTGGTAGCAAGTAGGACAAATAGTTTGGTGAGTTGAGGTTTAGACGAAATCATTATCTGTAACCCCCATACGTGTCCATATCCTCAGACTAATGAGAAAATAAAATAAAATTTTTTTTGTAAATATTCATGCATTTTACGTTGTATATAATGTTTAAGTCAATATCAGAGTGATGTATCTCCCCTGTTGAGGGTTGACGATTGATGTAAAAATTTCTGTTGATATTTTTTTTATTTGTTGCATATATGTGTCATGCTGAGATTTTCAAAATGTGATGTGTTGACCCTGAATGATTTTGATAGTGACAAAAATCTTAATTAAGCACTAATGAATATTACGTAAGTGATACAAATTGTTAATAGTGCTTATACACCAAAGGAGATCAAGATTGTAGAAATTGGTGAATCAAAGTTGATGATCTCAAAATTCAATAAGCTCTCCAAAAGATCAAATTTAAGGAGAATAATTTAAATGCAACTTCAAAAGACAAAAGGGATAAATTATAGGTTTGAATCCTAAGATACACTTTGTAAGCATTTCAATTTTTAGGAGCTAATTAAATTTGCATTGCATTTTATTATATAGCCTTAATTAATTGAAGATATAAAATCTCCACGTGATTTTATTAAATGCAAATAAATTCTTTGGGCTCAATACTTAACATTCTCTAATTGAACTTAAGAAGAATTTATATTGACATAGAAAATTACTTGAGCATTTGTAATATATCATTCTTCATATATCTTGCACACACATTATGCTTAAATTTGTAATATGCTTTGTCATCATCAAAAATGCCTCAATCAAGAAATTTATTAGATTAATTTTGATGATAACAAAACAATTTTGAAGTGTTTAACTCGTGTGTTTAATGTGCAAGAAAGTTTGATTCAATTAGGAGATTTTTTGGAACTCAAAAATCCAAAAAGAATAAAGAAATATGAAAAAAATTGATGCTGAAAACACTGTTCATCATGAAAACACTGTAGCAGCGCACAAATACTGACCCAGTCGACTGGGTGCTCAAAAATTTAGTTTTCACATCAGTTATAAAGGACAGTCGACTGCCAGAAGTAGACAGTCGACTGGGCACGTTACAACAACTATATTTTTGAATTTAAACTTGTCTCTAACGGCTCTATTTTTTCTCCAACGGCTAGAAGACTTTAAGACGCTATCAATAGAGCCTCAAAGGTCATTTGGAGAGAAGAGAAACATTCTACAACAAATGATTAAAGCAAAATCTTTATTCTCTTCTTCTTGAGCCAAAAACTCCATTATCAAGCTATAAGCTTTTGAGAGAGAAAATATTCAGTTGTATAAGCTTTTATTGCTGTCTCTCTACCATTTACTTTACAACATTTATTGTAAAGGGATTAGCTTTCGAGAGGAAGAGATTAGCTTTCGAGAGGAAGGGATTGTTCGTAAGGTTTGTGCAACACTCGTGAAGTTGCACGACTAAGTTTCTTAGTGGATTACTTCAAGGAGGTTCCTTGAAGAGAGTGGACGTAGGATCGGAAGGAGTCCGATATTGTCGAACCACTATAAATCAAGTTTGTATCTTTCTTACTCTATCCCCTTAATTACTTTCATAATTACTTGCTTATAATGATTTATTATTCAAGTAAATGATATTGATTGCTTAATTATTTTGAAATTCAATTATCTTTTATATATTAAGCAATAAATTCTCTCATCTTTGTGCTAGTAATTTAGAAAGATTGATTTGATTTAATTCCACATATATTTTGATATTTGAGATTGCAAAAAGTATTTAAAAACTTTTAATACCCAATTCACCCCTCTTGGGTATTGTCATAGTATATTTTGGACCAACAATTGATATCAGAGCAAGGTGCTCTTATTTTAGGCTTAATATCCTAGAGTTGATCCTATGGCAACTATATTTTTAGAAGGAAGAGATCCTACTAGTCCTCCTCTTCTCCATGGAACAAATTTCACCCATTGGAAAGCTCAAATGAAAATTTTTATTCAAGCTTATGATTATTATGCTTGGCATTTCATTCTTGAAAATGAAAATGATTTTGATGCAAATGATTGTAAATTCATTCAACTAAATGCTAAAGTTATGAACATGTTTTATAGTTCTCTTGATCAAAACAAAGTTAATCAAATTTCCTCATGTAGGACTGCAAAAGAAATTTGAGATTTATTGAAGGTCATACATGGAGGAAATGAGGAAGAAAGGAATTTCAAATTGAAAAACTTTGTTCATGACTTAGAGCATTTTAAAATGAATAAAAATGAATCAGTTTTTGACTCGCAAACTCGTTTTACCATACTTGTTAAAATTTTATCTTTCATGTGTAAAATTTATTCTAACCTTGAACTTGTGAAAATATTTCTTAGGCCTTTGTCAAATCAATGGAAAATTATGTTGACAAAGCATTCTATAAGTGAAAGCTTAGAAGAGTTTATGGAATCCCTCAAGAAGCATGAAAACTATTTGGATTACAAAATTGATGGTTTCATCACATCCTTACCTCTTATGGAATTTGAAGATGTTAATTGTGATGGTGATGACGAAGAAGAAGACTACTCGAATAAAGAGATTGGATACGAGGAAATTGCCAACCTATGTCTTATCGCAATTGACGACGAAAATGAAGTATCGACTTCTTCAAAAAATAACATTGTTAGTAGTAGTGAAGAATTGATAGAATTCATAAATGAAATGTATGAAGAATTGAAGAAATTCGATTCTAGGAACACCATTCTTAAAAAAGAGGTGTCATCTCTTTCTAAAGAAATGGTAGGTCTAAAAGAAGAAAAAGATAAACTATTTGCATTGTTTAATTATTCTTCTCAAGATTTGTTTAAATATGAAAATGAAAACTTAAAGAAGAAGATAATAGAATTGAATGGCACGATATCAAGATTTATGCTTGGAAAAGAAAAACTAGATGAAGTGTTATCTTGCCAAAGATTAAATTGAGGAAAATCCGGGTTAGGTTATTCTCCATTAGGCAAGCAACAATCAAAAGAGAGCTTATTCACGAAAGCATCATGCGTGAATGAAGCCTTTACTTCAAAGACCACTAGCAAGGTCAAAAGTATTCCTTCAATGAATGCTAGTAGGTCTAGAAATACTAATTCTAATGTATATACAAGAATGAAGCATCCTAGAAATACTCATGCTTATATGTATGCTCATTCAAGAAAGACTTATACACATCCTAGGAATAACTATCATGTGCATCCTAGAAACAATATGTATAATCAAAACTTGCACACTGCACATGCATATCCTAGGAATTACCATCATGGTTATCCTAAAAATTATATGCACATTCATAATAATGCAAGCATGTATCCTAGAAATCATCATCATACATTTTCTAGAAATGACATGCATATTCATATTCCTTACAATAGAAACATGTATCCTAAGAATTCTTATCCAAAGAATTATAGACATGCACAACTAAGTCATCCTAGAAATTTCAATAACTACTACCCTAGGATTGTACATTATAAACATGTCTACAAATATAGAATACCTTATGTTGTTAAGAAAGTATGGGTCCCAAAATAAACCGTATTTTCTATGACTAACCCCAAAGGACCAAAGAAATTTTTGGTACCTAAAAGTGCAATAGTGTATCCTTGTGTGATGTAGATATGTTTCCACACCAAAGAGAAAGATAACTGTTGCTACCTTGATAGTGGATGCTCAAAGTACATGACCGATAAGGGGATATTCTTATGATATTCAACCTCTAGTAAAGTTTATAGAGTCTTCAACAAGAGAACTCTAGTGGTAGAAGAATCTGTACATATAACTCTTGATGAGTCTAACCCAATTAGTAGTAAAGAAGTTTCTTTCAATGATGATGCATATTTCATTCCAAGAACAGAAACATCTACTCCCATTGTTGACCCAAAGAAGAGCCCACCTCAAACGAATCAAGAGATGGAAACTCTCAAATTGGACCAACCATCTACAAGTCAATAAGAGGATAATCTTCCCAAAGATTTAAGGTATGTAAATTATCATCTAATTGATCAAGTGATTGGTGATCCTTCATAAGGGGTAAGAACTCGTTCCTCTATTAGAAATATTTGCAATTATGTAGCTTATTTGTCTTAAATAGAACATAAGACATTTATTGAAGCCGAAAAAGATAATGATTAGATAATTGCAATGCAAGAAGAAATATATCAATTTGAAAGGAACAATGTATGGAATCTAGTTCCTAGACCTAAGAATCATTCAATAATTAGAACTAAATGGGTATTTAGAAATAAGATGGATGAAAATGGAATAATAACTAGAAACAAGGCTAAACTAGTTGCTAAGAGAGATAATCAAGAAGAAGGAATAGACTTTGATGAGATTTATGCTCCCGTAGCTAGATTAGAAGCTATTCGAATGTTATTAGTCTTTGCATGCTTTAATAAGTTTAAGTTATTTCAAATGGATGTAAAAAGTGCTTTCTTAAATGGCTTTATAGAAGAAGAGGTTTATGTTGAGCAACCTCTTGGATTTGAGAATCCTAGTCTTCCAAATCATGTCTACAAGCTTTCTAAAGCTCTATATGGGTTGAAGCAAACTCCAAGGGCATGGTATGAAAAATTAATTAAATTTTTGATTGACAATGATTTTATAAGAGGTAAAATAGACACAATCATCTTCACAAAGATTCACAAAAATGACACTCTACTAGTGCAAATATATGTTGATGATATTATATTTGGTGCTACTAATGAATCTATGTGCAAGAGTTTGCCAAGTGCATGCAAGGTGAATTTGAAATGAGCATGATGGAGGAGCTTACCTACTTCCTTGGACTTCAAATAAAACAATTGAAAGGATGTATCTTCATCAATCAATCAAAATACTCCAAGGACCTACTAAAGAGGTTCGAGGTGGAAAGCTCAAAGCGACTTGGTACTCCCATGAGCACCTCTACAAAACTTGATCTTGATGAAGGAGGTAAATGTGTAGATACTAAACATTATAGAAGCATGATAGGAGCTTTACTTTATTTATTTGCAAGTAGACCTGATATCATGTTCAGTGTATGCATGTGTGCTAGATTTCAGACTAATCCTAAGGAATCACATGTAGTTGCAGTAAAAAGAATCCTTAGATATCTACAAGAAACTCAAACCATAGGATTATGGTACTCTAGAGATTCATCTTTTGAGCTTGTAGGATATTCAGATGCTGATTTTGCTGGATGTAAGTTAGATAGAAAAATCACAAGTGGAACATGCCAATTCTTAGGTGCAATGTTAACCTCTTGGTTTTCCAATAAACAAAACTCCGTTGCACTATCAACCGCAGAGGCGGAATATGTAGCAGCTGGAAGTTGTTGTGCCCAAGTGTTATGGATGAAACGAAGACTATGGCATGAACCTTAAAAGTATACCCATACATTGTGATAATACTAGTGCTATCAACCTAACCAAGAACTCTATTCAGCACTCTAGAACTAAACACATAGAAATTAGACATCATTTCTTAAGAGACCATGCTCAAAAAGTGATATAAGACTATAATTCATACCTTCAGAAGATCAAATAGCTGATATTCTTACAAAACCTCTAAGTGAAGCTAACTTCTGTAGAATTAGGCTGTTAATTGGATTATTAGATTATGATAAATTGTATGTTGGATTGCATCTACATTTCATCATATGCATATTTGACATCTAGTGAATGAGTATTAACTCTTATTTGATATATCTCTCAAGATGGCATATATAAATCATTTCTTGCTAAAATTCCAAGTAAGAGCTCAAAGTTTTATGTGTTGTGAAAGACCCAGTCGACTAGTAAATTGGTCCAGTCGACTGGTATCTCTCTGTCCAGTTACCCAGTCGACTAGTTGAGTCAATTCAGTCGACTGGTAACTCACTACCCATTTAATACTCAAATCTTAATTGATTTTTGAGGAAAAATAGAAATGAGAAGATTATTAAGACATTTATGCTCATAACATATATTAAAGGAGAAAATATGGTACAGATCTCTATCTCATACTCCTTTATTTTTTAAATATAACTTTAATAAATTCTCTTTGATTTGGCATTGGATAAATCAAGTGATGAGCTTGAATTTAGATTTGGGAATTACTTTTGAGTTATTTACTTATCAAGCATGAGCTAAATATGAAACTTTCTATTATAGATGCTTGAGTTTGAAAATAATGATTATCTTTGCATTGAATTGATAATCATCTATTTATTGAATCTAACATACCCTGAAAATGATCTTTGATTGATAATTGAAAATTATATTTCGGTGTATATATTCAGGGGAAGTAACATTTTTAAAGTACATATAGATCTTTCCAATTTGAACATCTTTTTGAGTAGTTGATGAGCTCTTTGTCTTGATTATTCAATTAATCAACTACCAATAAGGCTTGTTAAGTTTTATACAATTTTATTTCTCTTAAAAGTTAAAAATAATTACTTTAGACTTTTTGAAAGGGGAAGAAAATCTGATTTATTGGTAAAAGAGAAAACCTTGGGTAAAATCATTTTACTCAAATGAGTTTTAAATACTTGATAAACTCTTTTTGATATGTTTTAAATTTGGATATTATATCTTGAGAATTTTATCTATTTTCGACCTATTGGTAAATTAAGAAATGAGTTCAAACTCTTGTCCTTTACTGATTAAGTGTAAGATACTCTAAGCATTGAGGTTATTTTGAATATTGAAGATTTATAATGCTTGAGAATTATTTTAGATCATGTGGGGCTTGAATTCATTCTTTTGTGGGAAGTTGGCTACACTTATTTTATCTTTATGTGCAAAAGGAAATATTGGAAAAATAAAGGAAACCTTATCCTATTTTCTATAAAATTTTAGCACTTAAGTCTCTTTGAACCTAACTCTTTCAAAAGCTTTATATTTCTTGAAATCTTGTAAAACGATTCTTTTCTCAATATGTTTCATCAAAATATTTTCCGTAGCATATTTTGAGGGGGGGCTCTTCTTTGAAATCCAACTTCTTTATGATGACAAAAAGGGAGAGAAAAATAAGAAAATTAGAGATCTTATTAGAACTTATTCTTGACTTAACATATCTTGAACTCATATGGAAAATGCATTGATATATATATGCATCTATTGAAGGAAGATTGAAATTGAGATAAATTGCTTTGGAAAGTATTTCTGTTGTGGTTGATTTTCTGCAGGAGGTCAATAAATAGAAATACAAGGAGACTATGTCAGATTTTCATTTTCTTTCAATTTATCTTCTTTAATCTCTAATTAAGATTTTTGTCACCATAAAAAAGGGAGAGATTGTTGACCCAGAATGATTTTGATAATGACAAAAATCGTAATTAAGCACTAATGAATATTACTTAAGTGATACAGATTGTTAATAGTGCTTATACACCAAAGGAGATCAAGATTGTAGAATTGGTGAATCAAAGTTGATGATCTCAAAATTCAATAAGCTCTCCAAAAGATCAAATTCAAGGAGAATAATTTAAATGCAACTTCAAAAGACAAAAAAAAGGATAAATTATAGGTTTGAATCCTAAGATACACTTTGTAAGCATTTCAATTTTTTGGAGCTAATTAAATTTGCATTGCATTTTATTATATAACCTTAATTAATTGAAGATATAAAATCTCCACATGATTTTATTAAATACAAATAAATTCTTTGGGCTCAATACTTAACATTCTCTAATTAAACTTAAGAAGAATTTATGTTGACATAGAAAATTACTTGAGCATTTGAAATATATCATTCTTCATATATCTTGCACACACATTATGCTTAAATTTGTAATATGTTTTGTCATCATAAAAAATGCCTCAATCAATAAATTTATTAGATTAGTTTTGATGATAACAAAACACTTTTGAAGTGTTTAACTCGTGTGTTTAATGTGCAAGAAAGTTTGATTCAATTAGGAGATTTTTTGGAACTCAAAAATCCAAAAAGAATAAAGAAATATGAAGAAAATTGATGCTGAAAACACTGTTTATCCTGACAACACTGTAGCAACGCACAAATACTGACCTAGTCAACTGGGTGAATAGTACCAGTCGACTGGGTGCTCGAAAAGTCACTTTTCACATCAGTTATAAAGGACAGTCGACTGCCATAAGTGGACAGTCGACTAGGCATGTTACAACAACTATATTTTTGAATTTAAACTTGTCTCTAACGACTCTATTTTGTCTCCAACGGCTAGAAGACTTCAAGACACTATAAATAGAGTTTCAAAGGTCATTTGGAGAGAAGATAAACATTCTACAACAAAGGATTAAAGCAAAATCTTTATTCTCTTCTTCTTGAGCCAAAAACTCCATTATCAAGCTATAAGCTTTTGAGAGAGAAAATATTCAGTTGTATAAGCTTTTGAGAGAGAAAATATTCAATTGTAAAGGGATTAACTTTCGAGAGGAAGAGATTAGCTTTCGAGAGGAAGGGATTGTTCGTAAGGTTTGTGCAACACTCGTGAAGTTGCACGACTAAGTTTCTTAGTGGATTACTTCAAGGAGGTTCCTTGAAGAGAGTGGACGTAGAGTCGGAAGGAGTCCGATATTGTCGAACCACTATAAATCAAGTTTGTATCTTTCTTACTCTATCTCCTTAATTACTTTCATAATTACTTGCTTATAATTATTTATTATTCAAGTAAATGATATTGATTGCTTAATTATTTTGTAATTCAATTATCTTTTCTATATTAAGCAATAAATTCTCTCATCTTTGTGCTAGTAATTTAGAAAGTTTGATTTGATGTAATTCCGCATATATTTTGATATTTGAGATTGCAAAAAGTATTTAAAACTTTTAATACCTAATTTACCCCCCCTCTTTGGTTTTGCCATAGTATATTTTGGATGAACATGATGATATCGTCTCAGAGGTGGCCAACCCGGGATGGGTCGTTATAATTTTTGTATCAGAGCATTAGGTTTTATGATTCTGTAGACTGCATAAAAAGTAAGAAAGTGGAAGATTAAAATAAATTATATTTTAATAGTCTGAGGATGACACGTGGACGTGCTAGAGCTAGAGTTAGAGTTGTTGATTTGAGAGGGTGTGGTAGGCCCCCAATATTTTGACAAGTTGAGGTTGAGTATGAATCTGTGGTTCTTAGAAGGGAACATGTTGATAGTATAATTGATATTAGTAGAGGTGTGAGAGAATAAAAAGTTGAAAGAGATAAGCTAAGATAAGCTCTTACACATACTATTGAGAAAATGAATATAACAGATGATAGAGTTGATAGCCTATAGCATAGACTTGATGAACAGTCTAGGGCAGTGCCTGAGGTTGTTGTAAATCTAGGGGGGAAAGTGAGTTTATACACGAGATACAGAAATATTGTTTTGCTAGATATATTAAGTAGAATGCGGTGTTGTTTAAAGGATCTATGAATCCTTTTAAGCCTAAGTTATGAGTGAAATTTGTAGAAAGATTATTTGATATTTTACCAATGACTGATAGGCAGAGGGTCATCCTTGCTTCGTTTGAGTTAGAAAAGAAGTTTTAGAATAGTGGGAGGATATTCTTCCCATGGTAAGTGTAGATGTTGATAGACCTTTAACTTGGAATAGGTTTAATGAGGCTTTTTCTTTTATAAATATTGCTCATACACTTTCAGAGCCCAACAGAAAAGAGATTTCATTTATTTGAGGTAAAATATGTCGACTGTGACTCAGTATGATAGCAGATTTGTGGCTTTGACAAGGGTGGTATCGAAAATGGTAGACATAGAGGAGAAGAAGTGTAAGAGGTTCATAAATGAACTATATTTAAAGATTTAGTCAAAACTATCTTACATAAAGCATATGAATTATGTCAAGTTGGTGGATATATCATTTCAGATTGAGAGAGATGTAATGGAGTTTAAGGGAAAGAGAAAGAGTGGTTAAAGAGACTTAGACATGAAGGTTATAGAGGTAGTGGTAGTGTGAGTGTACAGGGTGAGAGATCACCCCAGATGAGGCATTCCTTGTCACAGAGAACTTTAGTACAGAGTTAGAGGCAAGCATAATCTGTTGCTTCTGTAGCTCAGAGTAATATCAGTGGGACCCCTAGATTTGAGAGATAGGTTATGAGAACTGGAAGTTATGGTAAATGTGGGAGTGTACTACTTAGAGGATGTGATAACGTGATAAAAATATTAGAATGTGTTATAGATGTAATCCGATAAGATACTTATCTCATAATTGTTCTAATTTGAGGTACTTTGTATATAGAAAATGTGGACATATCAATGTTGGTTGATCTTGGTGTAACCTATTCTTTTGTATCCAGTATTCATATGAAGTATGTATTAGTCCTTTGATGCAAAATATTTTTGTTGAAGTTCCCACTAGAGATAGAGTGATAATCATAAAGACTTACAAGGGTTGTGTGATTCATATCAGTGATAGAGAATCTGAAACTGATTTATTATCTTTGAATATGATATAATTTCATTTAATTTTAAGAATGAATTGGTTGTCAACGTATTACACTCGGGTTGATTGTTCCAGAAAGAAGGTAGTGTTCAAGATATGGACATGAGGAGTTTAATTTTCAGGGAGAACATAAGATACTGTTGAACTATGTTATTTTTCTCTGACTACTAGGAGATGGTTGAAGAAAGGTTTTCAGAAGTATTTGGCCTACATAATGGATTCTAAAAAGGAAAATAGGAAGTTAGAATAAATCTTAGCGGTGAAAGATTATTCTAATGTAATTCTTGATTAATTACCTAGGTTACCTCATAGTAGGGAGATTAAATTCTCTATTGATGTGATACCAGGATCATCACATATATTTAATAACACCCGACAGAGTGACACCCATTGGGTTAAGAGAGTTGAAAGTTCAAGAGTTGTTAGATAAACAATTTATTCGATTTGATGTGTCGCCATGAGGAGCCCACTTAGTAGTTGTGAAGAAAGAAAGATGGAATGATAAAATTGTGTATAGTCTACAAATAGTTGAATAAGAACAAATATCTTTTACCCAGGATAAATGAATTGTTTGAGCAATTGCAAGGAGTTAGAATGTTTCTAAGATAAACTCGAGGTCAGGTTATCACCAGTTAAGTATAAAGGATGGAGACGTGCCTAAAACTGCTTTTAGGACACGTTATAGTCATAAGTTTATTGTGATGTCATTTGGATTGAGTAGTGTTCTAGAAACATTCATGGACTTGATGAATAGAGTGTTTAAACCATATCTTAACAAATTTATGGTTGTGTTTGACATTCTGATATATTCTAAGAAGGAAGAACAACATGTGAAACATTAAACAATGTGTTGAAGATTCTGAGAGAGAGAAATTATATGCAAAGTTCTCTAAGTGTGAACATTGGTTGAATGAAACAACTTTCTTAGAACATATAATAATAGGAAATGGCATAACAATTGATCCACAAAAGGTAGAGGCAACGTTAAGTTGGGAGAGACCAACTAATGTGATTGAGATTATAATCTTTTTGGGGTTAGCTGGTTATTATAGAAGAATCTTTCAGAATTTTTCTGTTGTTGTAATACTGTTGAGTAGACTGACCAGGAAAGAGGTGAGATTTGTATGGTGAGAGAAGTGTGAGAAAAATTTTTCGGTTACTAAAGGAGAAATTGACTATACCTCCAGTATTGGTGTTTCCTTCTGGTGATGAAGGATTTATGATGTATAGTGATGCATCACATCAATGATTGGGATATATGTAACATAGGAAAGTTGTGGCCCATATTTCTAGGCAATTGAAGATTCATGATAGAAATTATCCCTACTCATGACTTAGAGTTGGCTGCTATAGTGTTTACTTTAAAGATTGGAGACAAATCTGTATGGAGCCACTTGTGAGATATTCATGGATTATAAGAGTTTGACATACTTATCTACCTAGATAGAGTTGAATTTGAGGTAAAGATGGTGGATGGAGTTGATTAGTAACTATGATTGTACAATTCACTATCATCTAGAAAATGCGAAGGTGATAACTAATGCATTGAGTAGAAAGTCTACAAAAATGTTAACTACTATTGGGAGTCCTGATGTGAAATTAATGATAGATTTACAAGAGATAAGAATGAAGTTGAATATCAGTGATAGAGGATCATGGTTGACAAATATGGTTGTACAGTCATCCATAGTAAAATGTTTTAGAGATGCAAAGTAGAGATGAAGAAATAGAAAAGATTAAGCATTAAGTGCTTACTGGAAAGCATTTTGAGTTCAAAATTTTTGAAATGAGGGTATTTTGGTATTGGAAAATGGAAATTGTGTTCCTAATAATGCGAAGTTGAGAAAGGAGATAATGAGAGAGGCACATGATGATGTAGATTCGATGCAACCAAGTAACAATAAAATGTATAGAGGATGGAGACAAAAGTTCTGGTGGTCAGGATTGAATAAGGATGTAGCTGAGATTGTGAGGCTGTATGGAGCACCATTAAGCATAGTGTCAAATAGAGATGCTAGATTTACATCTTGGTTTTGGAGAGGCTTACAAAAAGCCACTGGTACAAAGTTACAATTTAATATAATTTTTCATGCTCAGATAGAAATGATTATTAAAGTACTAAAAGATATGTTAAGGGCAAATGTGATGAGTTTTTCAGTAAGTTGGGATGCTTACGTGCAATCGATTGAAATTACTTATAATAATCGGTATCAAATTAGTATTGGGATGACACCGATTGAGACATTGTATGGTAGGAGGTGTAGAACTCCTATATGTTGGGAAAACATGGGAGAGAGAAATATATTTGGTCCATCAATTATTGAGTTAACAACTGAGATGATCAAACTGGTTAGAGAGAACCGTAAAGTAGCACTGAGTAGACCAAATAACTATGCTAATAATATAAGAAGACCTCTTGAATTTCAAGTAGGTGATTGGATGTAATTAAAAATATCTCCATGGAAAGGTGTGTTGAGAATAAAAAAGAAAGAAAAGTTGAGCATGAGGTAAGTGGGACCCTAAGAGGTTATTAAGAAAGTTAGGCTAGTTGTGAATAGCCTGGATTTGCCTCTAGAGTTGAAGCAGTGACATAACATATTCCATGTTTCACTTTGACGAGAGTGCTTATTTGATAAATCTCATAATATTTCGAGCCAAGCTGTAGAAATTTAGAAAGATTCGACTTTTATACAAGTATCAATGAGAATTTTAGACAAAAAGAACTAGTCTTGTATAATAAAATAATTTCTTTAGTTTAAGTTCTGTGGCGGCATACGAATGTTGAAGAGATTACGTGAAAGCGTGAGATAATTATGAAGAAATATTATTCACAATTGTTTCTTGAGTTAGGTAAGAAAATTTTGGGGACGAAATTTTTATAAGGTGTGTAGATTTGTAATACTCGTATTCGTAAAGTAAGAGTAAATAAGTAATTTAATAAATATAATATGAAATTAAAATAAAATATATGTGAAAGGTTTATTATTATTTGAATAAAACAATTCTTAAAAAAAATCAAAATAAAAAAATTTTTGCAACACCTGGAAGTCCAGGTGTTGCAACATTAGTAAATTCAAGCTGCATGTTATGCATCTATGCTTTGTCAAACAGTGCGAAGCAGTGACAACCGCATAAAAGTTTTATATATATATATATATATATATATATATATATATATATATATATATATATATATACAAATCCTGTTTGGTTTCTTCCTTTTACAATTTAAACTATTCTATTTCTCAAAAAACTTGGGGATCGAAATAAAGGTTGAAAGAGCAAAATTTTGAAGAGGTTTACGGGAGAATTTTATAGAGAACTATGGGAGCTCTAAGAAAAATAGAAGGTAATAATGTGATGTTTATTTTTAATTTTTAGTATACATAAAATTTCTCGGGATTCAAAGTGAAAATTTTCAAAGGGTGTGAATTATGGAAGAATTGAAGAAAAAAATTAGAAATTTTAATATAAATATTATATCAGGTGTTGATGGTCAGCAACCGAGGAAAATTTCTGAGAGAAGCAGGAAAAACAAGGAAGTGATCCATGGGTAGCTCTAAGTGCTACGTGGTGAGTTAGATTTACTCTAAGTAATCTAGATAAAAATGAAATATCTAGTGATAATATTAAAATAAATTATTAGCTTAAGCTTTGGTGGTAGATGAAAAATTAATTGATAGCTATAATAGGAATTTTGGACATGTAGAAAATTTTTATGTGAGAAATAATATTTTTGGAATAATAAGTTGATTTAATAATAAAAGTGATAAGTGAAATTCTTGATGATTTATGGTTGATGTGTTGATACCAATTATGAGGAGATGAAATTTAGTGGATCTTGACAAGCTATGATAGATGATTTGATGTGATTTATGATGAGAGGAATTTAATGGATTTTTTTTAATAATAATTTGAGAATAATTAGGATAGCCAATTTAAATATTTGAATTCATGTTTGTTTTTATGTTATCGTTCATATGCATATTTCATATCATTGTTCATACGTATATGCATTAAATAAAAGAACCGAGAGGGGGCCGGTCTAATTGAAAAACCGTGACAGCCAGTATATGCTGAAAATAAAAGAAAACCGTGATACCCGGTATATGCTGGAAATAAATGAAAACCGTGACAACTGGTATATGCTGGAAATAAAAGAACCGAGAGGGGGCCTATCTAAAATAATAAAAAAAAAACATGTCAACATGTGGGAAGACGTTCCCTAATAATAATTCATGCATTGCATATGTTTAAAATATTGATTGCATTACTGAAATACTGACGTGTTGTGCGTTATTGTGAATTTATTTATAGATGAATGAGTCTCACAGAGAGACAGTTATGGTGAGAAAGAAACCTAGAAGTATGATATGATAAGAACCATCTAAACGATAGACTTTATGCTATGAACCTCATTATGAGGTAATTATGAGATAATTGATGGTCTTAAGATGAACCAATAATTAAGAAGAAGAGATTGATAGAGAATGAGACTCATGATATGCGTAGTGATAGTAGAATGTTATTATTAAGTTGTATGAGATATAAATGTTTAAATATTGAAGGACTATTTATAAAAACTGAATACTTCTAGTAAATTTAATTCACTGAGCTTGTGAAGCTCACTCCTCATTGTACAATGATTTCAAGTAGCAGGCAGGACAAATAGTTTTGTGAGTTGAGGTTCAGATGAAATCATTATCTGTAAGCCACATATGTGTCCACATCCTCAAACTAATGAAAAATATTCATGCATTTTACGTTGTATATAATGTTTAAGTCAAGATCAGAGTGATGAATCTAATGTTGAGGGTTGATGATTGATGTAAAAATTTATGTTGGCATTATTTTTATTTGTTGTATATATGTGTCGTGCTGAGATTTTCAAAATGTGATGACATCGTGTAACGACCCATCCCAGGTTGGCCACCCCTAGATGGTGTCATCACATTTTGAAAATCCAAGCACGACGCATATATGCAACAATAAATATAATATTACCAGATTTGTTTTTTATTTTTCCTTATCTTTTAATAGGAGAGGTAAAGAAATCTGATATTCACTTAAACATAATATACATAAATGCATGAATATTTACAATAAGATTTTTACAAGTCTTTAACTCAATTGTCTGAGGATATTGACACGTACTTGGCTTAAAGAAAAGAAAAGATCTCGTCTGATTTTCAACCCACCAGATTATTTATCTTGATTGTTACCTGAAAACATTGAACAGAGAGGAATGAGCTTCACAAGCTCAGTGAATTAAATTTACTGAAAGTATTCCAAATTCCATCAATAATCCTTTAATATTAAAATTTATTTTCGCAGAACCTGATGACAACTTTCTACTATCAATATATTCTTCTCAATCATTGGCTCACCTTAAGACTATCAATTATCTCCAAATTACCTCGTAATGAGGTTCATATCAAAAAGTCCATCATTTATGTAAGTCTTATCACCCTACTGTCTCTTTCTATGAAACTCTTGACTCCCGATCGTAAACCAAATTTTCACTTCTCCTTGGTGGCATATTCATTCATCTACCATAACTCTCAATCCCCATAGCCTGTCTCCCAAATCGAGGGGTCCCATTGGTATTACTTTGAGCTACTGAAGTAACAGATCTTGCTTGTCTCTGAGTCTGCCCTACCGTTCCTTGTGACAAAGAACGCCCCCTCTGGGGTGGTCTCCCGCCCTGTACACCCATACTGTTACCACCTCTAGATCCCTCAAATCTAGTTCTCTTCAACCAATCCCTCTTACCTTTAAACTCTATTAAATCTCTCTCAATCTGCAATGCTTTATCTATCAGTACAGCATAATTTCCTATGCCCATGTAAGAGAGTTTAAAACGAATTTCATAGTCTAATCCGTCTAAAAATCTCTTGCATTTTCTTTCCTCCGTATTCACGAACTCGGGTACAAATCTTGACAGGGCTACAAATTTACTATAATATTCAACCACCGATAAATTTCCTTGCTTTAGGTGGATAAATTCTCTTTCTTGTTGTGCCCGAAAAGAATCTGGAAAATACTTTGCAAAGAATTCATTCTTAAATTTATTCCAAGTCAAAGGTTGATCTATTCGTGTACTCATTCTGGGCAAAATATCATTCCACCATTTAGAAGCCTCACCCTCCAGCATAAACGAAGCAAAGGCAACCTTCTGTTTATCAGACACCGGTAAGACCTCAAAATATTTCTCCACATGCTCAATCCATTGTTCAGCTTCCACTGGATTTACAGATCCTTTAAATGACTGAGATTTAAACTTAAGAAACCTCACAAAACAATCCCCTTGTATTTAATTTGCAAATACCCCTCCATCAGGAACCTCTTGCCTCACTACCTCTGGTTCTCTACCATTCCTTTCCTCTAATCTTCTTTGCAAATTAGCAGCCCGTTCTTTGGCTGCATTAATTCTCTCTAAAGCACGGTTAAGAGCATCTTGCAATTCATCATTTCTACTTTTAGATACTTCCCCAGCTCTACTCGTACCAGCTGCACTATCACCATGTTCCCTTGCGAGAACCACCTACTCGACTTCTTCCTCTACTTCAGTCCTCCTAAAAATTGGGGGTCTACCACATCCCCTCTGATTTGGAACTCTACCTCTAGTTCTCGCACGACCACGTGTCATCCTCAGACTCTGCATTTAAGAATATTATTTATTTAGATCTTCCACTTTTTAGGTTCTCATGCAGTCTACAGAATCTTAAAACCTAATGCTCTGATACCAAAATTGTAATGACCCATCCCAGGTTGGCCACCCCTAGATGGTGTCATCACATTTTGAAAATCCAAGCACGACGCATATATGTAACAATAAATATAATATTACCAGATTTTTTTTTTCTTTTTCCTTATCCTTTAACATGAGAGGTAAAGAAATCTGATATTCACTTAAACATAATATATATATAAATGCATGAATATTTACAATAAGATTTTTACAAGTCTTTAACTCAATTGTCTGAGGATATTGACACGTACTTGGCTTACAGAAAAGAAAAGATCTTGTCTGATTTTCAACCCACCAGATTATTTATCTTGATTGTTACCTAAAAACATTGAACAGAGAGGAATGAGCTTCACAAGCTCAGTGAATTAAATTTACTGAAAGTATTCCAAATTCCATCAATAATCTTTTAATATTAAAATTTATTTTCGTAGAACCTGATGACAACTTTCTGCTATCAATATCTTCTTCTCAATCATTGGCTCACCTTAAGACTATCAATTATCTCCAAATTACCTCGTAATGAGGTTCATATCAAAAAGTCTATCATTTAGGTAAGTCTTATCGCCCTACTGTCTCTTTCTATGAAACTTAATCTTCTATAATGAAATTCACAAAAAAAGTATCACATCTCAGCATCTCAAAAATATCATCATTATAGTTGTCTCTTTTTATGAGACCCAGCCATCTATAATTTAATTCACAATTAATATATCACATCACAGCATCTCAAAAATCTCATCATTATAGCTGTCTCTTTTTATGAGACCCAGCCATCTATAATTTAATTCACAATTAATATACCACATCTTAGCATTTCAAATAATGCAATGATAATTAAAACAGATGCAGATGCATGAATGATTATGATGGGAACGTCTTCCCACCTGTCGACAGGTTATTATTATCTTAGACCGACTGCTCTCCCGGTTCTTTTATTCTCATCAGACCGGCTGCCTTCCCGATTAATTCCAGCATATACCGGCTGTCACAGTTTTCACTTTTCATCCCAGCATATACCGGCTGTCACGGTTTTCACTTTTCGTCCCAGCATATAATGGCTGCCACGGTTTTCACTTTTCATCCCAGCATATACCGGCTGTCACGGTTTTTATTTTTCATCCCAGCATATACCGGCTGTCACGGTTATCTCATTAGACCGGCTGCCTTCCTGGTTCTTTTGATTATATTATTAAATGCATATGTGCATGAACAATGATATGAAATAGCAATATAAACAGTAATATAAAGATTCAAACCACTTAATTTGGCTCTCCTAATTATCCACAAATTTTATATAACAAAGTTTCTTTAAAAATTTCTTACATCCAAACATCCAGATTTTTATCAAATTATATAAAAATTCCACTAAATTCTTCTATCCCCAAATCACATCAAATAATCTATTAAAGTTTGCAAAGATCCACTAAAATTCACCTCAAATCATCCACCAAAATTTTGTCAAGGTCTACTAAAATTCATCTCATCATAACTCGTATTAAAACATCAATATCCCTCATCAATAATTTATTTATTGCCTTTATTCTCAAATAAACTTATAATTTCCAAAAAAATATTATTTCTCATCGAGAAATATTTCTACCTGTCCAAACTTCCTATCATACTCATAAATCAATTTTTCGTCTATCACCCAAGCATACTTAAATAATTAAAATTAATATTATCACCAAATAATTGATTTTTCATTTAGACTACTTAAAGTAAATCCAACTCACCACGTAGCACTTAAAGCTACTCGTGGGCCACCTCTTTGCCTTTCCTGTTCTTTTTCGAATTTTCTCCCAATTGCTGACTACCAACACCTGACATAATATTGGAATTTAAATTCCTTATTATTTATTCTTTTCTCAATAAACCACACAGTTTGAAAAAAATTTCCTCTTTTAACCTCCTGAAACTTTCATAAATGTTAAAATAACATTACCTTATTACCTTATGCTATTTTGATAGCTTCCCGAAATATTTTCGAAAGTACCCTCAAAATTTTGTTCTTTCCACATTTCTTTAAACTCCCAAGTGTTTTAAGAACACAGATGAATTATTTGGAACAATAGAAAAAAAATTTCGTGTAATTACACGAATTCAAAACTCATATTTATAGGGGAGCTCGGCTGAAAATTAGCAGCCCCTCCTCTCTCCAAAATTCTCCATGATATGGAGATATCAATTTAATACTAAAAACATCATGATTAGAAAAAAAAACATCATCATTAAATCTCTCCACTTACACCATTAAAATTCTCTCCACTTACACTAGGAAACAAAATATAAAGACAACCATTTGCATAAATCTTTCGGTGGCAGTAGGTGGCAGACCTACTGCCATGATATACTGTTCATAGTTGACTTTTTTTTTTCAACCTTTGTCTCCAGAAATCTTTATTTAGCCATTCTGGGATTTTTAACTCTTTGTCATATTTATTAAAAATATACATTCACCCTTACTCTTAAAATACGGATATTACAAATCTACCCACCTTACAAAATTTCGTCCCCGAAATTTCCTTGTTGAAATCAAGTAAAGAGTTAGGGATAATCCTTCCTCATTATTTCTTCATGTTCCCACGTGACTTCTTCGACATCTTTATTGCGCCATAATACCTGAATCAAAGGAATAACTTTATTGCGTAAGACTTGCTTTTTTCTGTCTAAGATTCCGACTGGTGCTAGCATAATAGTCAAGTCCTTCTGAATTTCTATCTCCTGATTCGTGATATCATGGGACTCATCGTGCAAGTACTTCCTCAATAGTGACACATGAAAAACATTATGTAATTGCCTTAATTCCGGAGGTAAATTCAAACGATATGCTACCGGTCCAATTCTTTCGATCACCTCATAGGGCCCCATAAATCTTGGGCTCAACTTTCCATTCTTCTTAAATCTCAACACTCCCTTCCATAGAGATATATTCAAGAATACCCAATCACCGACTTGGAATTCAAGAGGTCATCTTCTTTTGTCAGCATATCATTTCTGTCTGCTCTGAGCTGCTCTGAGGTTCTCCCTAACCAGTTTGATTTTTTCAGTAGTCAAGTCTATCATTTTTGGGCCATATATCTTTCTCTCTCCAATTTCTTCCCAGCATACTGGAGTTCTACACCTCATTCCATACAAAGCTTCGAAGGGTGCCATCCCAATACTAGTTTGATACTGATTATTGTATGTAAACTCTATCAAAGGCAAATAAGCATCCCAGCTTACTGAGAAGCTCAGTACACTTGCTCTCAGCATATCTTCTAGTATTCTGATAATTCTCTCTGTCTGTCCATCAGTTTGTGGGTGAAAAGTTGTACTAAATTGTAATTGCGTACCCATAGCTTCTTGAAAACCCCTCCAAAATCTAGAAGTAAATCTAGAATCTCTATCTGATACAATACTCAAGGGCACTCCATGTAATTTCACTATCTCTGCCACGTAAAACTCAGCCAACTTTTCTGGACTCCAGATAGTTTTAATAGGAATAAAATGTGAAGATTTAGAAAGTCTATCCACTATAACCCACACAGCATCATGCCCTCTCTGGGTACGGGGAAAACCAGAGACAAAATCCATACTTACATTTTCCCATGGCCACTCAGGTATCGGAAGAGGTTGTAATAAACCTGCTGGATGCCTATTCTCAGATTTTACCTGCTGACAAGTCAAACATCTAGCAATGTATTCTGCTACATCCTTCTTCATCTCTGACCACCAATAATTCTGTTTTAGCCCCCTGTACATGTTATTATTTCTCGGGTGCATGGAATATATCGAATCATGAGCCTCCTTTAGTATTTCTTTTCTCATCTCCACATCATTGGGAACACAAATTCTTTGTCCCAATACTACCATACCATCTTCTCTGATTCTAAACTCGGTCGGCTTCCCGCTCAACACTTCCTGCCTGATTTTCTCTATTCCCTCATCTTTACTCTGTAGCTGTAATAAACGATCAATAATAGGAGATTGAACTATCATATTTGCCATTAATGCTCCTTTATCACTGACACTCAATTGCATCCTCATTCCGCTTAATTCTATCATCAGGCTAGTATCATGACTCCCAAAAGCAGCTAATCTCCCTGTAATTTTTCTACTCAATGCATCTGCTACTACATTAGCCTTTCCTGGATGATAATGAATTGTATAATCATAATCACAAATTAATTCCATCCACCTCTTCTGCCTTAAATTCAATTCCTTCTGGGTTGGTAAATGCGTCAAACTTTTATGATCAGTAAAAATTTCACACTTGGCTCCATATAAATGGTGTCTTTAAATCTTCAAAGCAAAAACTATGGCAGCCAATTCTAAATCATAGGTTGGGTAATTTTTTTCATGATTCTTCAGTTGCCTAGATGCATAAGCTATAACTTTCCCATGTTGCATCAACACACATCCCAACCCCTGATGTGACGTATCACTATAGACCACAAATCTTTCATCACCAGATGGAAGCACTAATACTGGGGCAGTAGTCAGTTTTTCTTTCAACAGTTGAAAACTTCTCTCACACTCCTCTGACCACTTAAACTTTTCGTCTTTCCTGGTCAATTTAGTCAAAGGTCTAGCAATCATAGAAAAATTTTGAATAAATCTCCTATAATAACCAGTCAATCCCAAAAAGTTTCTAATTTCAGTTACATTCGTGGGTCTTTCCCAAGTCAACACTGCTTCTACTTTTTATGGGTCAACTACTATTCCCTCTCCCGACACAACATGCCCCAAGAAGGATATTTCATTCAACCAAAACTCACATTTAGAGAATTTCGCATATAATTTCTCCTTCCTCAGAATCTCCAACACTATCTCCAAATGTCGCATATGCTCCTCTTCATTCTTAGAATATACTAAAATATAATCAATAAACACAATTACAAATCTGTCCAAGAATGGTTTAAACACCCGGTTCATAAGATCCATAAATGCCGCAGGAGCATTGGTCAACCCAAAAGGCATCACCAAGAACTCATAATGACCATAGCGTGTCCTAAAAGTAGTTTTAAGCACGTCCCCTTCTTTTATCCTCAATTGATGATATCCCGACCTCAGGTCTATCTTAGAGAACACTCTAGCTCCCTGTAATTGTTCGAATAGGTCATCTATCCTGGGTAAAGGATATCTATTTTTGATTGTGATCTTATTTAATTATCTATAATCAATACACAACCTCAATGTCCCATCCTTTTTCTTGATAAATAACACAGGGGCTCCCCAGGGTGATGTATTAGATTGGATAAACTGTTTATCTAGCAACTCCTGAAGCTGAACTTTCAACTCTCTCAATTCAGCTGGTGCCATTCTATAGGGTGCTATGGATATGG
This sequence comes from Bretschneidera sinensis, assembly GCA_023935145.1. Classification (NCBI taxonomy): domain Eukaryota; kingdom Viridiplantae; phylum Streptophyta; class Magnoliopsida; order Brassicales; family Akaniaceae; genus Bretschneidera; species Bretschneidera sinensis. The sequence continues at coordinate 14,113,620 of CM043702.1, forward strand.
GTGCTGATCTTGGAATCACTTCAATAGAAAATTCGATCTCCCTGTTGGAAGGCAATCCAGACAACTCCTCAGGGAATACATCAGAAAAATCTTTTACCACAGAGATTTTTTCTAACTGTCTACCCTCTTTGCTAGAATCCACCACATATGCTAAATACCCTTCCTCAACCATTTACAAGCAGTTAAGGTAGAAATTAGACAATTAACAAGTATTTTACGTTCTCCCTGAAAATTAAACTCCTCCTGCCCGGGTATCCTGAACACCACATTTTTCCTAAAACAATCTACCCATGCATGACATGCAGATAGCCAATTCATCCCTAGAATCACATCAAAATCTGCCATATCTAAAGGCAATAAATCAACCTCAAATTCTCGGTCCGCAATATTAATCACACAACTTTGATAAATTGTTCTGATAATAACCCTATCTCCAGTAGGAACCTCAACAATAATGTCATGCATCAAAGGACTAGCACTGACATTAATAGATTTCATATAACTACTAGATGCAAAAGAATGGGTTGCACCAGGATCAACCAATAATCTAGCAGCCCTACCAAGGATAGATATCATACCCATAACAATATCAGGAGTGGCTTGTGCATCCTGCTGGGTCAATGCATAGACTCTGCAATCTCTAGAATAAATCTGACTGCCACGTCCTCGCTCTGCTACAGATCCTCGACCTCTGCCCCACACACTTCCTGATCCGCTGCCTCTCTCCATCGGTCTTCTCCCGACACTTCTAATGCTTGCTTCAACTGACTTCCCCGCTAGACAATCTGCAGCAACATGTCCTCCCTCACCACATACAAAGCAAATATGTGTAGGGCAGTTCTGAGATAAATGCCCCATCTGATTACATTTAAAGCAAACCCTTGACTCCCGATCGTAAATCAAATTTCCACTTCCCCTTGGTGGCATATTCATTCCTCTACCATAACTCCCAATCCCCATAGCCTGTCTCCCAAATCGAGGGGTCCCATTGGTATTACTTTGAGCTACTAAAGTAACAGATCTTGCTTGTCTCTGAGTCTGCCCTACCGTTCCTTGTGACAAAGAACACCCCCTCTGGGGTGGTCTCCCGCCCTGTACACCCATACTGCTACCACCTCTAGATCCCTCAAATCTAGTTCTCTTCAACCAATCCCTCCTACCTTTAAACTCTATTATATCTCTCTCAATCTGCAATGCTTTATCTACCAGTACAGCATAATTTCATAGTGTAATCTGTCTAAAAATCTATTGCATTTTCTTTCCTCCGTATTCACGAACTCAGGTAAAAATCTTGATAGGCGTACAAATTTACTATCATATTCAACCACCGATAAATTTCCTTGCTTTAGGTGGATAAATTCTCTTTCTTGTTGTGCCCGAAAAGAATCTGAAAAATACTTTGCAAAGAATTCATCCTTAAATTTATTCCAAGTCAAAGGTTGATCTATTCGTGTACTCATTCTGGGAAAAATATCCTTCCACCATTGAGAAGCCTCACCCTCCAGCATAAACGAAGCAAAGGCAACCTTCTGTTTATCAGACACCGGTAAGACCTCAAAATATTTCTCCACATGCTCAATCCACTGTTCAGCTTCCACTGTCCCATCCTTCTTCTTGACAAATAACACAGGGGCTCCCCAGGGTGATGTATTAGGTTGGATAAACTGTTTATCTAGCAACTCCTGAAGCTGAACTTTCAACTCTCTCAATTCAGCTGGTGCCATTCTATAGGGTGCTATGGATATGGGTGCTGATCTTGGAATCACTTCAATAGAAAATTCGATCTCCCTGTTGGAAGGCAATCCAGACAACTCCTCAGGGAATACATCAGAAAAATCTTTTACCACAGAGATTTTTTCTAACTGTCTACCCTCTTTGCTAGAATCCACCACATATGCTAAATACCCCTCACAACCCTTCCTCAACCATTTACAAGCAGTTAAGGTAGAAATTAGACAATTAACAAGTATTTTACGTTCTCCCTGAAAATTAAACTCCTCCTGCCCGGGTATCCTGAACACCACATTTTTCCTAAAACAATCTACCCATGCATGACATGCAGATAGCCAATTCATCCCTAGAATCACATCAAAATCTGCCATATCTAAAGGCAATAAATCAACCTCAAATTCTCGGTCCGAAATATTAATCACACAACTTTGATAAATTGTTCTGATAATAACCCTATCTCCAGTAGGAACCTCAACAATAATGTCATGCATCAAAGGACTAGCACTGACATCAATAGATTTCATATAACTACTAGATGCAAAAGAATGGGTTGCACCAGGATCAACCAATAATCTAGCAGCCCTACCAAGGATAGATATCATACCCATAACAACATCAGGAGTGGCTTGTGCATCCTGCTGGGTCAATGCATAGACTCTGCAATCTCTAGAATAAATCTGACTGCCACGTCCTCGCTCTGCTACAGATCCTCGACCTCTGCCCCGCACACTTCCTGATCCGCTGCCTCTCTCCATCGGTCTTCTCCCGACACTTCTAATGCTTGCTTCAACTGACTTCCCCGCTAGACAATCTGCAGCAACATGTCCTCCCTCACCACATACAAAGCATATATGTGTAGGGCAGTTCTGAGATAAATGCCCCATCTGATTACATTTAAAGCAAACCCTTGACTCCCGATCGTAAATCAAATTTCCACTTCCCCTTGGTGGCATATTCATTCCTCTACCATAACTCCCAATCCCCATAGCCTGTCTCCCAAATCGAGGGGTCCCATTGGTATTACTTTGAGCTACTGAAGTAACAGATCTTGCTTGTCTCTGAGTCTGCCCTACCGTTCCTTGTGACAAAGAACACCCCCTCTAGGGTGGTCTCCCGCCCTGTACACCCATACTGCTACCACCTCTAGATCCCTCAAATCTAGTTCTCTTCAACCAATCCCTCCTACCTTTAAACTCTATTAAATCTCTCTCAATCTGCAATGCTTTATCTACCAGTACAGCATAATTTCCTATGCCCATATAAGAAAGTTTAAAACGAATTTCATAGTGTAATCTGTCTAAAAATCTATTGCATTTTCTTTCCTTCGTATTCACGAACTCAGGTAAAAATCTTGATGGGGCTACAAATTTACTATCATATTCAACCACCGATAAATTTCCTTGCTTTAGGTGGATAAATTCTCTTTCTTGTTGTGCCCGAAAAGAATCTGAAAAATACTTTGCAAAGAATTCATCCTTAAATTTATTCCAAGTCAAAGGTTGACCTATTCGTGTACTTATTCTGGGAAAAATATCCTTCCACCATTGAGAAGCCTCACCCTCCAGCATAAACGAAGCAAAGGCAACCTTCTGTTTATCAGACACCGGTAAGACCTCAAAATATTTATCCACATGCTCAATCCACTGTTCAGCTTCCACTGGATTTACAGATCCTTTAAATAACTGAGGTTTAAACTTAAGAAACCTCACAAAACAATCCCCTTGCATTTCATTTGCAAATACCCCTCCATCAGGAACCTCTTGCCTCACTACCTCTGGTTCTCTTCCATTCTTTTCCTCTAATCTTCTTTGCAAATTAGCAGCCTGTTCTTCGGCTGCATTAATTCTCTCTAAAGCACGGTTAAGAGCATCTTATAATTCATCATTTCTACTTTTAGATACTTCCCCAGCTCTACTCGTACCAGCTGCACTATCACCATGTTCCCTTGCGGGAACCACCGACTCGACTTCTTCCTCTACTTCAGTCCTCCTAAAAATTGGGGGTCTACCACGTCCCCTCTGATTTTGAACTCTACCTCTAGTTCTCGCACGACTACGTGTCATCCTCAGACTCTGCATCTAAGAATATTATTTATTTAGATCTTCCACTTTTTAGGTTCTCATGCAGTCTACAGAATCTTAAAACCTAATGCTCTGATACCAAAATTGTAACGACCCATCCCAGGTTGGCCACCCCTAGATGGTGTCATCACATTTTGAAAATCCAAGCACGATGCATATATGCAACAATAAATATAATATTACCAGATTTTCTTTTTCTTTTTCCTTATCCTTTAACAGGAGAGGTAAAGAAATCTGATATTCACTTAAACATAATATACATAAATGCATGAATATTTACAATAAGATTTTTACAAGTCTTTAACTCAATTGTCTGAGGATATTGACACATACTTGGCTTACAGAAAAGAAAAGATCTCGTCTGATTTTCAACCCACCAGATTATTTATCTTGATTGTTACCTGAAAACATTGAACAGAGAGGAATGAGCTTCACAAGCTCAGCGAATTAAATTTACTAAAAGTATTCCAAATTCTATCAATAATCCTTTAATATTAAAATTTATTTTCGCAGAACTTGATGACAACTTTCTACTATCAATATCTTCTTCTCAATCATTGGCTCACCTTAAGACTACAATTATCTCCAAATTACCTCGTAATGAGGTTCATATCAAAAAGTCTATCATTTAGGTAAGTCTTATCACCCTAATGTCTCTTTCTATGAAACTCAATCTTCTATAATGAAATTCACAAAAAGTATCACATCTCAGCATCTCAAAAATCTCATCATTATAGTTGTCTCTTTTTATGAGACCCAGCCATCTATAATTTAATTCACAATTGATATAGCACATCTCAGCATCTCAAAAATCTCATCATTATAGCTGTCTCTTTTTATGAGACACAACCATCTATAATTTAATTCACAATTAATATACCACATCTCAGCATTTCAAATAATGCAATGATAATTAAAACAGATGCAGATGCATGAATGATTATGATGGGAATGTTTTCCCACCTGTCGACAGGTTATTATTATCTTAGACCGGCTGCCCTCCCGGTCCTTTTATTCTCATCAGACCGGCTGCCTTCCCGATTAATTCCAGCATATACCGGCTGTCACGGTTTTCACTTTTCATCCCAGCATATACCGGCTGTCACGGTTTTTATTTTTCATCCTAGCATATACCGGCCGTCACGGTTATTTCATTAGACCGGCTGCCTTCCTGGTTCTTTCGGTTATATTATTAAATGCATATGTGCATGAACAATGATATGAAATAGTAATATAAACAGTAATATAAAAACAATATAAAGATTCAAACCACTTAATTTGGCTATCCTAATTATCCACAAATTTTATATAACAAAGTTTCTTTAAAAATTTCTTACATCCAAACATCCAGATTTTTATCAAATTATATAAAAATTCCACTAAATTCTTCTATCCCCAAATCACATCAAATAATCTATTAAAGTTTGCCAAGATCCACTAAAATTCACCTCAAATCATCCACCAAAATTTTGTCAAGGTCTACTAAAATTCATCTCATCATAACTCGTATTAAAACATCAATATATCTCATCAATAATTTATTTATTGCTTTTATTCTCAAATAAACTTATAATTTCCAAAAAAATATTATTTCTCACCGAGAAATATTTCTACCTGTCCAAATTTCCTATCATACTCATAAATCAATTTTTCGTCTATCACCCAAGCATACTTAAATAATTAAAATTAATATTATCACCAAATAATTGATTTTTCATTTAGACTACTTAAAGTAAATCCAACTCAGCACGTAGCACTTAAAGCTACTCGTGGACCACCTCTTTGCCTTTTCCTGTTCTTCTTCGAATTTTCTCCCAATTGCTGACTACCAACACCTGACATAATATTGGAATTTAAATTTCTTATTATTTATTCTTTTCTCCATAAACCACACAGTTTGAAAAAAATTTCCTATTTTAACCTCCTGAAACTTTCATAAATGTTAAAATAACAGTACCTTATTACCTTCTGCTATTTTGATAGCTTCCCGAAATATTTTCGAAAGTACCCTCAAAATTTTGTTCCTTCCACCTTTCTTTAAACTCCCAACTGTTTTAAGAACACAGATGAATTATTTGGAACTATAGGAAAATTTCTTCGTGTAATTGCACAAATTCAAAACTCATATTTATAGGGGAGCTCGGCTGAAAATTAGCAGCCCCCCTCTCTCCAAAATTCTCCATGATATGGAGATATCAATTTAATACTAAAAACATCATGATTAGAAAAAAAAACATCATGATTAGAAAAAAAAAACATCATCATTAAATCTCTCCACTTACACCATTAAAATTCTCTCCACTTACACTAGGAAACAAAATATAAAGACATCCATTTGCATAAATCTTTCGGTGGCAGTAGGTGGCAGACCTGCTGCCACGATCTACTGTTCATAGTTGACTTTTTTTTTTTTTGTTTTTCAACCTTTGTCTCCAGAAATCTTTATTCAGCCATTCTGAGATTTTTAACTCTTTGTCATATTTATTAAAAATACACATTCACCCTTACTCTTAAAATACGGATATTACATATCGTCTCCGGAGTGGCCAACCCGAGATGGATCGTTACATGTAGGCAAAGAAGTTACCGAACCACATTAATTATTATTGTTCTTACTCTTTGTTTATTTTACCTATTTAATTGTTTTGGTTGTGTTTTTTACTTAAAATTCGAGTAGGTGGATTTTATAGGTATCTTAACATGTATGTACCCTTTCATTTTCCTTCAAATCTTCATTATTTTAATTCCTCAAAATTGGGAAGATTTGGAAGAATAGTGTACCTCATTTATAATTTTTTAATATATTCACCATTATACCCTTAACTTTATAATGAACTTTTTTATTTTAATTAATAAAGACAAAATAGTAAAGTGTGACGACTTCTAATGTTCAATTCTTAATGTACACACTCTTCTGGTCTTCCCTTTCTTTTCTTTTTTTTCTTGTGTGGGTTTCCCAGAAATATTGTTTTCACATTCAGAATTATAGTTTCCCAAAATAGAAGAAGATAAGTGTTTTAACTCTTAATTTGTGCGTGTATGTATTTGACACGCTGCAAAGATATTGCAACCTCTAATCTTGCCACTTTTTTTTAACACTCACACCAACAATCATAAAAAATGTCAAACAATAGTTTTTATAATAATAATTTATCAGTCATGCTTTTACAAGTATCGCTTTGTTATTTGCTATTTGTTTGTTTAGATGGTACAAAAGAGTGGCAAAAATGAGATTTTCTTAGCAGTACTAATTTGACTTGTACCTCTTTTTTTTTCTTTTTTACTTAGTGTGGATTTTTTTTTTCTAAAACTCACTTATTCAAATTTTAAATAAAAACACAATTATAACAATAAAAGAGATAAATAAAATAAAAAGTAATAACATCAATTATTTAATGTAATTCGATAACTTCTTTGTTTATATCCATTAACAATTTTATTATTTTATTAATTATCAATTATAACTATACGAAGAGTAAAATTGTTAAACTCTCATTATCTCACAACCCTAAAACCTCAATACAATCAATGCTCTCAATCTGACTCTAGTTGTAAGTGTCATCTTTACTTGACAATTCAAACCCCTAACATACCCAAAATGCTCATCTTAACTTTAGTTGTAGACCCTTCTGGTTTACAATGTATATGAAAATTATGAATGTATTTTAAACTTTCACTAAGACTCACTTTATATATAAAATATTTTTTTAATTCAATTAAAAAAAATAATAACAAAATAGAATTCTAATCCAATTAGAAAAAGAAAAACGACAGGAAGCTAGATGACATAAATTTTTCTCTACAGAAGAGCTCTAATTTCATCCAGAGTCTTGACTTTTGACCCATGAAAGTCATCAAATATAGACTAATAATTTGTGCACAAGTTTGTTTTTTTTTTTTTTTTAAAGAAAAGTGCGTTAGTAATTATTATTGCACTATCCCAAATATATATATATATATATATATATATATATATATATATATATGTGACAACGACATATCTGCATTCGCTTTTTTGTGTCGAATTATGGTGGGGAATCTTAACCGCGGGAGATATTTTACTGTTAGGGTTTTAAGTGACAGAATTTCTCAACTCTAAGACTGGTTGTTGCTTTTGAGATCCCATCTTATCCAGTTCTTGCATGCATTTGAGACTTTATATTCTTTTTTGGATCTGATCGTTACTTAGGTATGACTTTATGTGATTTGATTATGTTGGCTTTGGTGAAGAATATATTTTATATAATCTTGGCATCTAGCTAGCTGTATGATCAAAGAAAATAGAAGTAGCCAGTAAAAGGAGAAAAGGAGAAAGGAAAAGCACTTAGTATCTTTCTTGGACTACAGTACATATTATTAAAGACTTTTGATTAATATAATATTTTTGTTTATTCATAGAAACCACAAAAATCTCATGAACATATCAAGGAGAAAAGCTGCTAGCATATTTTCTTGCTAACTAGGATATTACATGGATATATTTACTTGTCTTATAGAGGATGTGGTAATGTAACTCATTGATCATTCTGTACTTGAGAAGGAAATGTCTTTTTTTAATATTTTTTTATTTGTGTTAAAATATACAAAAAATAATTAAGTTTTTTTCATCAATTTAAGGTTTTTGAATAACTTATAACTCAATTATTTTTAATTAATAGTTTGTTTCTTTTCAAAATTCTTTGTTATGTCATTTTTAAAATGCAGACATAAATAATCAATTTTTAATTATATGTATATATATATATATATATATATATATATATACACATATATTAAGAATAAAGCAAGAGAAAATAAACATACACAAAAATTTTAAATCATATTTAACAAATTTCCTCTTTTGTTTAAATTCTCACAAACAATAAAATACTCTCTATTTTCTCTACAAAAGCCACAATTGGGATAACTCAAATGTTGTAAATAAGACTGGTCAAGTTCAACCAATGCTTGAATTTGGATAATAAAAGCAGTTTAGTCAACATATCTACTGGATTATATAACGCCTCAATCTTCTTCACAATAATTTCACCGTTCCGCTTTGCTCCATTGAGCTCACGCTCTACTTCACTGCATTCCAACGTAAACCCTATTGATACTGGCTTTGGGTTTAAAGAATTTAAATCCAATAGAAATAATCATCTTTATGCAAATTATATAGCTGTATATTTACTTTTAATAAAAATAAAAAGGTTGGAAGCAGAAATTTCCAAATAATTAAAGTGATCAGCGGTTTTCATCATTGTTTTTAATTCAATGACCAATCACAGAAAAGACTAAAAAAAAGTAGAATTTTGGAATACTGGACCAATGAGCTTAGTTCATGATATCGATCATTCCTCCAGGCTTACTCAAATTTTGGGTTGGTTGTAGTTTTTCTCATCTTAATTAAGCTAACTTGGTCGTGTAGTAGTTGAAAACAGTGAGTGAAGATTTTGCAGACAGAAATCTCTTAATTACCAAAAGGAAAATGGATATTACAAAGCATGACATAAAGCTTGATTCTTTGGTTTGTTGGGGTGGGGGTGTTGACACATCCCGCTTGATTGGGGCTAGAATCCATTTATCTTTTTCTGGTCTTGTCACGACTACCTACCATATCATATTACAATTTGATTCTTTTTTTCTTGTCTTTTTTGGGTGAAAAATTTACAGTCTGATTCGATTCTCTGCTCTCTCTTTTTGGAATTTCTTCTATATATATCCATCATTATTCATTTATGATTCATGAAGGAGTACTCTCTGCCTTGTGTTGTTCACTAGTACTTGATATTATCGCATGCCATTTATGGGATTTATCCTCCCACAAGTGATCACAAGCCCATTTCCACTTTCCTTTTACTTTGGGGTCCAATTCCCTCCCATGAGGTGGAGTAACTTTTTAGAACCATGTCTTTTAATGGCAATTGGCATTACTGTATTGGCAACGTGTAACTTTGTTATTTTGGTAAAGAAAAAATTCTTTGGGCCTAACATTTATCAATGAAGTTTTTCAAAATTATCATTATAATTTTCAACAAATCTAAATTATTAATTTTATGTCCGAATAAAAGAAAAATTTGGTAAAGATACGATAACTTTTCACTTAAATTCTGCCACAACATTTATAACAATGATTCAAGTGAATTTTCGACGCCTATCACATTAGTATTAGTTTTATCAGGTGTTCCAATATCAATATTCTTGATTACTTGGGCGACGTTCGAGGAATAATTTAAACAAAAATTTCTTTAAAATAATTTAAACTTTAAGAGATTTAACCAAGTTGAATTTAAACTTAAATCCTTCCTCAAGTGTTATTAGTCTATTCCATCGCAATGAACTTTAAAGCTTACTATCCAAAGAAATGAACTAATGCGGCAGCAGCATGGTGCAAAATTTAATGATACGAGTAACTTGGGTTTCTTATAAGTGGTTACTTTTGAATTTTTTTTTTTTATAAAATATTTAAGTTCGATTATTTTTTCTGTCAATACAACAAAAAATAAATGATAGACCGAACGAAAATTTTATTTAGTAGATTAAAAACCAAAATCATATATGTGACAAATTTTCGTTCATGATAGTTCCACTATTAATTATACTAAGAACTACTTTAAAAAATAAATTATCTATCAATGTCCTTAGAGCCAACTTCTCAATTAGGTAGAGTTTAAATTAACTATAGTTTTTGTTTATGGTTTACAAACTAAAACACTATAAATCTGTTTGGAAAAGTTTATGAACCAATATTTATTTTCCATAAACATAAATTGGATGAATTTAAATCTTGAAAAGTGATTTATGAAATAGTTTTTATTTTTAATAAATGATTTTTAAAAAGAATTAAATTTATTTATAAAAAACTTGTTTTCATTACTATTTTATCAAGCATTAAAGAGTATATAATTTTATTGTTGTTCAAACATAAACTTTTTCATAAACCACTAAGTTATAAACTATTTTTTCTTTTCATAAATCTTTTTTTTTAACAAAAATGTTTGGTTACTTCTCTTTTTAACCTAAATCATTACATAAAATCTCCTCAAAGTATCCAATTCGGTTTTTCTAAAATCGTATATCTGAAACAGTATGTTTTGAATTATCTTGTAAATACACCGAGAAGCTTTTTTCTATATTTTATACGAGATGTCTTTGTGTCTTGAGATAACGATGACACTGTTTGGTTGAGATTTAAACAAGTTTCTTTAAATAGATTGAGATTTAAATCTCTTCGAGATCATTTTTTTGCAAACTTAAATCCCAACATTGAAAGCTTGGAAGGAAGAGTAGATTCTGTTCTTTTCGAACGGGTGAGTGCTTACAGTTACACTGCAAACTACACTTTGAATTAATGAAGATGATGATATGCTTTTGTGGTCTTCCTTTATCCGCAAATTGATATGCATTTTACAAGACCCCACATTGAAAATTGGATTTGATTTCTTTTCTTCTTTTGTATATATACACAAAATATTAGTTTAATCTAGTTCCCTTCTCAAATGATTTTTTAAGAAATTATTTTTTTTTATATTTTTATTGGTAAAACACACACAAATATTATTTTAACCTAAACCTCAGCTTTAACCATTAAACCAAGACCTCGTCAACAAAAAGCTATTTTTCTTGTTGGAAACAAAAAGAATTTAAAAATGATTGCTGAACATGTTTCAAAATAAAACTCCTATCTCTGTGCAAATTAGAAACCATTGAAAGCATCAACAATAAAGAAGTTCTTGTTAAGGAAAACAGCAAGAATTCGAACAGCGCGCACACGCAAAGAATTGAACACAAAGATTTAACGAGGTTCAACAATGTGCCTACTTTTTGGATCCACACCCAAAAAGTATTTTACTATTTGGCAAAAGCCCATAAAGAAAACCATAGCAGTGCTCCGTTACAAATAACCACACACTTGATTTTGTACGAGACACTTATATCTCTCAATATATTTTTCTACTTAGAACCCAAGGTCCTAACACCAATTTATAAGCTTAGAATCAGTTGTACATTAATGAAAGTTGTTGCAGTTGTTGCTGCATTTACAACTCTTATTAAAGGCTACAACTACTTCACATTAAATGAGTGGGCTCCCCCCAATTAATTTTGGAAATATGCCATTAATATTGGCAGCCTTTGTCTCCACCTTTAACAATCTCCCACTTGGAGACAATTTTCCATTTGTAACGAAATTTCATCATAGTCAAACTAGGTGTGAGTCTTCTCCCGCTTCTTCAAGCATGAAGACCGATCGAAGCTGAACATCCTTTCAGCTTCTCAATCGTAACAGTCTTGGTTAACATGTATGCGGGATCCTTGCTGGTGTGAATCTTTTCCAGTGTAATAACCTTTTTTTCTAAGAGCCCCCGTATGAAATGGTACCCGATGTCGATGTGCTTTGTCCTGGCATGAAATGCAGAATTTTTGGCTAAACGAATTACACTCTGACTGTCACTGTAAATCTTACAGTCCTTCTGTTATAGTCTTTCTGGTCTTTGCCTAATTCTCTTAGTAGACTTTGTAGCCACACCATTTCCTTACATGCTTCTGTCGCTGCCACGTACTCTGCTTCTGTAGTCGAGAGAGTTACGATCTTCTGTAATCTCGAGACCCAACTCAATGCTGCACTGCCTAGTGTAAAGATGTACCCTGTAGTACTCTTTCTACCATCTAGGTCTCCTGCCAGGTCAGAATCTACATAGCCCTTCAGACTGATCTCTGATCCATCATAGCATAGGGATATATTAGTGGTACCTCTCAAGTACCTCATAATCCACTGCATAGCCTTCCAATGCTCATTGCCTGGATTATTCATGAATCTGCTCACGACTCCCACTGCTTGCGCAATATCTGGTCTGGTACAGACCATAGCATACATGAGGCTACCAATTGCTGAGGCATATGGTACTTTTGACATGTATTCATGTTCTTCGACTGTCATCACACCTTGCTCTTTTGAAAGTGCGAAGTGACTTGCTAGTGGAGTGCTCACCGATTTAGCCAGATCTATGTTGAACCTTTTTAGTACCTTTTCGATGTACTGTTCCTGATATAGCCATAATCTCCGATTCTTCTTGTCTCTGTTGATCCGCATACCAAGGATTTGTTTAGCCATACCCAAATCCTTCATCGAAAACTCTTTGGAGAGTTGTTCCTTCAGCATTGTTATTTCCATTATGCTTGATCCTGCAATAAGCATATCATCCACATACAATAGAAGAATGATGTAGGAATCATCAAACTTCTTGAAATAACAACAATGGTCAGCGTTACATATTGTATACCTGTTTTCAGACATGAAATTATCAAACCTGATATACCAGTGTCTGGGTGCTTGTTTCAACCCATATAAGCTTTTCTTGAGGTTACACACCAACTCTTCCTTCCCTAGTTCTTCATACCCCTGTGGTTGCTTCATGTAGATATCTTCATTCAGATCACCATGAAGGAAAACGGTTTTCACATCTAGCTATTCTAGATGTAAGTCCTCTATTGCAACAATGCTCAATACAGATCTGATGGTACACAACTTTACAACAGGAGAGAAAATCTCAGTATAATCGATACCTGCCTTCTATTGAAATCCCTTGACTACCAGCCTGGCCTTGTATCATTTAGTTCCATCGTGTTCTTCTTTCAACTTGTAAACCCACTTATTATGCAAAGCCTTTTTGCCTTCTGGAAGCTCAGCCAAATCTTATGTCTAATTTGCTATCAGGGAGTCCATTTCATCATTCATTCCAGCCTCCCACTTGAGCTTATCCTTAATCTGCATTGTTTCTTCATAACATTCTGGTTCACCATTGTCAGTTAAAAGCAAATAATTCAGAGATGTTAAATAATGAGTCGGGAGTTAACCTTTGTTAACTCTTTCTGATCTCCTCAATTCTTGAGGGGGAACTTGGAGAATAGGAGTGTGAGATTCTATATTCTCATCTCTGGGTTGTAACACTCATTTTGTAGAAATTTTATCAAGTTCTACAAACTCTTTCTTTTTTGTTTCCCCTTCCACTTGTTTCATCATGTCCATATATAGAACATTCTCGTTAAACACTACATCTCTACTTCTGAAGACTTTTCAGTTTTCTGGATCCTAAAACCGATAGCCAAACTCATTAATGCTATATCCAACAAAGACACACTTTTTGGATTTTGGGTCTAGCTTAGACCTTTCATCTGAGTTTATGTGGACATAAGAGATGCAACCAAATATTCTTAAGTGTGATAAGTTTACCTCTTTTCCCGTCCATGCTTCTTCTGGAAGTCCAAACTCAAGTGCAATAGATGGTTCTCTATTGATCAGATAGACTGATGTGGTCACCACTTCTGCCCAGAACTGTTGGGTAATCGAGCATTAATCCTCATGCTTCTAGCACGTTCATTAATGGTTCGGTTCATGCGTTCTGCCACTCCATTTTGTTGCGGTGTTTTAAGAACTATCTTCTACCTCTTGACACCATTTAGAGCACAATATTCCTCAAATTCATCGCTGCAATATTCTCCACCATTTTCTAACCTCAGACACTTTAGCTTCCGACCTGTTTCAATCTCAACCATAGCTTTCCACTTTTTGAAGACATCAAATACATCAGATTTATGCTTCAAGAAATATGCCCATAACTTCCTAGTGGCATCATCAATAAAAGTAACATAGTATTGAGACCCATTAAGAGATGGTACCTTGGTTGGTCCCCACACGTCTGTATGGACCAATTCCAACTTTTCAAGCTTTAGTTTTCTGCCAATCTTAGAAAATCACATTTTTTTGCTTTCCATAGAGACAGTCTTCACAGAAGCTCAGGTCCAGATGCTTCAAATTTGGAATATTCCCTTTTGATAGCATGACCTTTATACTTTTCTCACTCATGTGCCCAAGTCTGTAGTGCCAGGTGTCTGCGCTCGAATCTATTGATGCATCTGTTAGAACACTATTTGTTCCACTCGTCACATAGAGAGTGTTTTCTTTCTTTCCGTGAGTTATCACCATAGCCCCTTTCGACACCTTCCATGAATCACTTGTGAAAGTGGTTATGCATCCTGAATCTGACAGTTGGCCTACTGATATCAAATTCCTTGTGAGATTCGGAGCATGTCACACGTCCTTCAATTGTAGGGTAGTCCTATTCGCCAGGTTTATCTGTACATCTCCTTTTCCAGTTATGTTGCATGGTTCATCATCTTTGAGATACACTTTTCGGAAATCACCCTGCACATAATTTTGGAGTATCTCTTTCTGACAGGTAACATGAAAAGATACACCAAAATCTATCACCCATAAATCATTACGAACAACAACAGAAAGGATCAAAGCATCAGAATCTTTATCAGAAAGATTAATAGAATTTTTACCTCCCTAATTATCATTCTGCTTTGGTGCTTTGCAATCTCTCATCAGATGTCCTTTCTTTCTGCAGTTCCAGCAACCTCTACTTCTTGATTTTGGTCCTCTTGATTTACTCTTCCTAAATTTAGAACTTCCACGGTTCTTGTTTCCTCTATTTGAAGATCTTCCTTTTTCTTCTATGCTCAAAACGTTCCCAGACGTTTCCACAAATCCTAAAGATCTTCTGCGCAATTCTTC
The DNA here is from genome assembly GCA_023935145.1 of Bretschneidera sinensis. NCBI lineage: Eukaryota > Viridiplantae > Streptophyta > Magnoliopsida > Brassicales > Akaniaceae > Bretschneidera > Bretschneidera sinensis. The sequence goes on from CM043702.1 coordinate 14,128,989, forward strand.
GCTTAGAAGAACTCCCACAACGTCATCGAACTTTAGCTTTCCAGAGCCAGAAGAGTTACTGACGGCCATTACCAAACTATCCCAACTATCTGGTAACGTTGACAAAGTTAACAGTGCTCTAACTTCATCGTCGAAGCTGATCCCAACGGATTCCAACTGACTTTTCAGTGTGTTGAAACCGTTCAAAAGTTCAGTGATGCTACCGCCGTCTTCCATCTTCATATTGAAGAGTCTTTTCATCAAAAATACCTTATTTGAGGCTGATGGCTTTTTGTATATTTTGGATAAAGCCGTCATTAAATCTGCAGTGGTTTTCTCCTTCGAGATGTTGAACGCGACAGTTGCAACGAGAGAGAGTCTGATCGTGCCAAGAGCCTTCCTGTCCAGCACCTCCCACTGTTCATCTGTCATTTTCTGTGGTTTCTTTGTTTTGTCTCTAAAAAGAAGATAGAGGTCTTTCTGGTAAAAATAATCATCTATTTGCATCTTTCACAAACTGAAGTTTACTCTATTGAACTTCTCGATCCTTGTTTTACCTTCATCCGCCATTGCTCTCACTCGAATATGGCTTTCTCTGGATCTTTTCTGACAATTCCTGTGAACCTCTGTGTATTAGAACACTGTTTCCAATGAATCGGTACCACCGGTAAAATTTCACTATTCACGAAGTTCACTATTCATGTGAATAGTAACCTCGCAAAAAAGGCAAACAAAAATTTATCATCAAACACTCTAATACTAGTTGTTAAGGAAAATAGCAAGAATTCGAACAACACACACACACAAAATTGAACACACAGATTTAACAAGGTTTGGCAATGTGTCTACTCCTCGGATCCACACCCAAAATATTTTACTATTTGGTAAAAGCCCAGAAAAAAAACCAGAGCAGTGCTCCGTTACAAATAATCACACACTTAATTTTGTACGAGACACTTATATCTCTCACTATATTTTTCTACTTAGAACCCAAGGTCCTAACACTAATTTATAGGCTTAGAATCAGTTGTGCATTAATGAGAGTTGTTGCAGTTGTTGCTGCATTTACAACTCTTATCAAAGGCTGCAACTACTTCACATTAAATAAGTGGGCTCCCCCCTATTAATTTTGCCAACTTACCATTAAAATGATAACCAAAAATGTATGTGGAAAAACCCCTTGACATAACAGGGAAAAACCACTGACAAATAGACAATTTTGGGCAACTCTACTAATTCAAACGATAGAACATAGAGAGTTTTCCCTCTTTACATACAGTGGATTGGCACAGAGGTTAACTCCATCTTGATGTTGTGTTATCACAAGAAGACATATTTCAGATGATTGATAAAAAGAAATTTTAGGAGGAGAAACTGTAAATTAAAAGTATTTGTTACTAGTATAATCTATGAAACCTGATATCTCTTTGCATTTGAGTCATTAAAAGATAAACCCATATCTTCTTCTCTCAACAAAAAAGTTCAGAGCCCAAGGCAAGCACCGAAACACATGCCAGCAATGCCAAAAAAATTGAGTTAGGATCTGAACTTAATAATATGCCATTTAACCGAGTGAAGCCTTTTCTCACTTCCCAGATACTTCTACGCCAGATTCATGCTCATAAGGATCCAGTAATCAACAAACTTTGGTTCTAATGCTGAATGGTATTCTCTGTTTTGAGCCACTCAAGGATGAAACTTTTCCGGCATATAGCGTTGTTGTTTCAGTCTTTCCTTTTCCCTCATCCAGTTCCAAGCTTGTAGTAAAGAGTTTTTCTGTGTGGCTGATAGCCTGCTTGAACCTTAGGAATATGAATATTAACACCTTAAGATAACTGTCAAATGGTTGTAATTGTAGCTTTATTATGGCCACTTCGTTTCGTTTATGAAGTTCTCATCTGCTTGGAAATGGCTCATATCTGTACCCGTGTATGGCACAATCTTTTCAGAGCCTTAGCTTTTCCTGAATCCAGTTCCAAGCTCCAGTGAGGAGTTTTCTCTTTGGTCTATAGCCTGCTTAGACCTGGCAAGTATGAATCTTACCCTCTTAAGGTATCTGAGAAATAGTTTCTCTGGAACATGTATGAACTTCACAAACCAACTAATTGGCCATGATAGAGCTGCAAGTCCGATATAGGTTCCCCATTGCCACCCGTTTAACCTCTCTGTATCTGCAAACTTCTTTAGAAACTCCACCATCACAACCTGAAGAACAATAGTTATCCCCACAATTCTGTGAAACAATCGATTCTTGTTAATGCCTTCGAATACATTCTTCTTTTCCAACTACCTCGCATTGAACTCATTGAAAACTTGGCAGAGAACAAAAGTATTAAAAATTAGTGTATCCTTTACCTCCTACTCACATTAAAGATAGACTCGCCCTTAAATTGTAAGATCAAGAGAATTATTATCCGGTATAGGGATTGAGATAGGAGATTCCTCCACATAATGTTTGTTATTAGGGGCTCAGTGACCCACAAGTGGTCTATGCATTAGCCCATCAGAGGGCCGCTCCGTAGTGAGGGCCAGAGCACCCAGTGTGTCCATGATGAGATTTACCCACAACAATTGGACTGCTGTTTGGGGAACCTCACCAGCAGAAACTGCCACAATGAAATTGATCAAAAGAGCTGCGACGCTCACAGTCAGTTGAAATTGAGTGAACTTTCGTATGTTGTTATATACACATCGCCCCCATCTTAAAAGTGTAGCGACATAAGTGAAGTTATCATCCAGGATGACAATATCTGAGCTCTCTTTGGCCACCTCTGTGCCTTGAATTCCCATGGAAAGTCCTATATTAGCTTCTTTTAGTGCTGGAGCATCATTTGTGCCGTCTCCAGTGACTGCAACCACATGACCTTTCTGTTTCAAACACTGTACCATCGAAAGCTTGTCGAATGGAGAGGACCTTGCCATCACCCGGATCTTATCAACCTTCTGCATTCTCTCTTCATGTGTGTAGTTTCTAAATACAATGCCTTCTACCACCTCTTTGCTTTCATCTTGGACATCAGGCCCCAATATTCCACATTCTGTGGCTATAGCTTTTGCTGTGAAAACATTGTCTCCGGTTATCATTTTGATGCTCACTCCCGAAAATTTGCAAGCTTCCACGGCCTTTTTGGCACCAGATCGACAAGGATCCTTGAGACCAACTATCCCCAACAAGGTCAAGTTGTCTTCTTTTAGTCTTCGCTGGGTCTTCACGGCATCATCATTGTTTGCCATTTCTTCTGAAGTTTGCTTATGAGCAAAAGTAATGCATCTGAGGCTGCTAGGTGCCATGCACTGGATTATTTTTTCGATTTTGTTCCTTCCATCTTCATTCATGGGCTTCATGGTCCCGTCACTCTCATAGAAGCGGGAACACATCTCTAGAATCATCTCAGCAGCTCCTTTCCAGTGTACATGAATAGTCTCATCAGTCTTTTTCTTTATTGAAACCCCACTTCACTTCTTCTCTAAGTTGAAGGTTTCTACACGAAGAATAGTATAAGTTTTCTTCAATATGTCCATATCCTTAGATCTTTAAATTTGTTCCGTGATTTGTGACTCGCAACGTCTGAATGATGCGGCCAGGATTCAGGGGTTTTGAATGCGAGGACGTAGGGGCCCGATCCCGGGTCGTCGTGGAAGATGCTGAGCATTCGTCAAGATTCTCCGGTGAAGAGATGTCCATTTTCCTCCTTTTCTAGGTTTTTTTTTTTAAATGTTTTATGAGAAACTGTATTTTTATTTCTCTTAATGAAATTTTGTCATGAAACGTTTAAATGATTTGATGTAAAATGAAAAAAAGAAAGTAATATAACTCATGCATCACGCGTATTGTATAGCTAATAAACTTATAATTCAATTGATTTATTGAACGTCTCTAAAAATAACTAATTTATTGATTAATATAATTAAAGTTATTAGAGTGTTTATTTATAGTTTGAGAGAAAGTTGAAAGACAATTTCACAAAGAGTAGCGATATTGCGAGAGGAGAAAACAGTTAAATAGTTAGCACGTCATCTATTTTCAAATCGATGGTGGACAACACTACTGAAAAATTTCTTGTTTCACTGTTAAACCCAATTTCTTTACTCTAACTGAACAAATACTTTTCAATTTTTCATGATGACCAGAGATTTTCATTTGTGATAATCGCAAAAACTTCTTTATATTTTGGCTATGCATAATCAAAATCACCTGATCCATATGTTTGAAAATTTGCCAGGATACTATTGTCAATCATAAAAATTTGCTTTGATCATAATATCGTTACCTTTTTATAAAACACATGTTTGAAAATATTTAATGTAATATCACTAATATGAATACTTTTTATAAAAAAAAATTCTACACATAACTCTCTCCCATCCTATTGAGTTAGGATCTAAACTTAATAATTCGCTATTTAACCATGTGAAAACTTTTCTCACTTCCCAGATAATTCTACGCCAGATTCATGCTCTTAAGGATTCCAGCAATCAACAACCTTTGGTTCTAATGCTGAATGGTATTTCAGTCTTTCCTTTTCCCTTATCTAATTCCAAGTTTGTGGAAAATAGCTTTTATGGTTGATAGCCTGCTTGAACCTTATGAATATGAATCTTAGCACCTTAAGATAACTGTCAAATGGTTGTAATTGCAACTTTATTATGGCCACTTCGTTTCGTTTGTGAAGTTCTTATCTGCGTGGAAATGGCTCATATTTGTACCTGTGTATGGAACTGTCTTTTCAGAGCCTTAGCCTTTTCTGTATCCAGTTCCAAGCTCCGATGAGGAGGTTTCTCTGTGGTCTATAGCCTACTTAGACCTGGCAAGTATGAATCTTACCCTTTTAAGGTAACAGAGAAATGGTTTCTCTGGAACAGGTATGAACTTCACAAACCAACCAATTGGCCATGATAGAGCTGCAAGTCCGATACAGGTTCCCCATTGCCACCCGTTTAACTTCTCTGTATCTGCAAACTTCTTTAGGAACTCCACCATCACAACCTGAAGAACAATAGTTATCCCCACAATTCCAAGAAACAAACGATTCTTGTGAATACCTTTGAATACATTCTTCTTTTCCAACTTCCTCGCATTGAACTCATTGAAGACTTGGCAAAGAACAAAAGTATTAAAAATTAGTGTATCCTTTACCTCCTTACTCACATTAAAGATAGACTCACCCTTAAATTGTAAGACCAAGAGGATTATTATCTGGTATAGGGATTGAGATAGGAGATTTCTCCACATAACGTTTGTTATTAGAGGCTCAGTTCGACCCACAGGTGGCCTGTGCATTAGCTCATCAGAGGGTCGCTCCGTAGCGAGGGCCAGAGCACCCAGTGTGTCCATGATGAGATTTACCCACAACAATTGGACTGCTGTTAGGGGAACCTCACCAGCAGAAACTGCCGCAATGAAATTGATCACAAGAGCTGCCACGTTCACGGTCAGTTGAAATTGAATGAACTTTTGTATGTTATTATATACACATCGTCCCCATCTTAAAACTGTAGCCACAGAAGTGAAGTTATCATCCAGGATGACAATATCTGAGCTCTCTTTGGCCACCTCTGTGCCTTGAATTCCCATGGAAAGCCCTATATCGGCTTCTTTTAGTGCTGGAGCATCATTTGTGCCATCTCCTGTGACTGCAACCACATGACCTTTCTGTTTCAAACACTGTACCATCAAAAGCTTGTCGAATGGAGAAGATCTTGCCATCACCCGAATCATATCAACCTTCTGCATTCTCTCTTCATGCGTGTAGTTTCTAAATACAATGCCTTCTATCACCTCTTTGCTTTCGTCTTGGACATCAGGCCCCAATATTCCACATTCTGTGGCTATAGCTTTTGCTGTGAAAACATTGTCTCCAGTTATCATTTTGATGCTCACTCCAGCAAATTTGCAAGCTTCCACGGCCTTTTTAGCCCCGGGTCGACAAGGATCCTTGAGACCAACTATCCCCAGCAAGGTCAAGCCGTCTTCTTTTAGTCTTCGCTGGGTCTTCATGGCATCATCGTTGTATGCCATTTCTTCTGAAGTTTGCATATGAGCAAAAGCAATGCATCTGAGACTGCTAGCTGCCATACCTTGGATTATTTTTTCGATTTTGTTCTTTCCATCTTCATCCATGGACTTCATGGTCCCGTCACTCTCATAGTAGCGGGAACACATCTCTAGAATCATCTCAGCAGCTCCTTTCCAGTGTACATGAATAGTATTATCAGCCTTTTTCTTTATTGAAACCCCACTTCGCTTCTTCTCTGAGTTGAAGGTTTCTACATGAAGAATAGTATAAGTTTTCTTCAATATGTCCATATCCATACCCAAATTCAAAACAACCCAAGAAAGAACTGCCTTTTCAGTTGGGCTGCCAGAGAACTCAGGTACAGATCCTGATGGAGATCTGCAAACGCTACCAGTTGTGTTGAGGCCAACTCCTTGGTAAAGTAATTGAAGAACATCGGGGGAGATTGCTTTGTAATCATCTTCCCCAATTGATTCCTGGCCAAGCCAGAATTTGGTCACTTTCATCTGATTTAGTGTCAGGGTGCCTGTTTTGTCGGTACAAATAATTGTAGCTGAGCCCATTGTCTCACAAGCTGATAGTTTTCTAACCATTGCCTGATCAACCATCATTCTCTTCATGGAGTAAGCCAGCGTGAGAGTGACAGCCAATGGCAAACCTTCTGGGATTGCTACCACTACTATAGTGACAGCAGCGGCAATAATGCGCACAACGGCATTGAAGACATCATTTATATCTGTTTTGCTACCAATATACTCTTGATTCCCATAATTGTCTTCTGTATTTCCGGTGAAATAACGAATTAACAGGACAATCAGAACTAAGGAAGCAACTGCTAGGCCAACCTTTCCGATAGAGGATGTTAGCTTGTCAAGTCGAGTTTGTAATGGCGTTCTTTGGCTGGAATCACTGGTTATTGAACTCATCATCTCTCCCCACGCAGTGTTCATCCCCACAGATGCAACTAGCATTTGAGCATACCCATCTGCCACCTTTGATCCGGAAAACAAAAATGGGTTCCCCTTTAAATTTACTTCAACATGGTCACTTTCCCCTGTCATGCTTGACTCGTCCACTTGCAGAGAATGTCCATCCAAGAACAATCCATCGGCCGGAATTTGATCGCCAATCTTGAGGAAGACAACATCTCCAACGACAATATCAAATATGGAGATCTGTTGGCGCCGAGCATCTCTAACAACGTCTACTTTGATGTTGTTACTTATCTTAGATAGTTTGTCGAATTGAGTCTCCTGTCTGAAGTTGCTGAGAGCAGAGACGACAACAACCAGGAAGACAGCTACAAAGATACTCCCACCTTCGTACCATCCTTCTTGCACTCCATGTTCTTTGATGCCAAAGCCAAGAGAGAGGGCAGCACACACCAATAGGATCAAAATGGTGATGTCTTTAAAAGCATCCAACACAAAGAACAAAAGCCCCTTTGGAGGCGGCTTAATGTAAGTGTTTGAACCAAATAGCTCACGTCGCCTGGTAACTTCTTGATCATTGTTGCGGATTCCATCTTCTGGGTTTGTTCCAAGAGCTGCAGCAACGCCTTCGACTCCTCCAAGTTGCCGGAGAGAAACCGAGTCTCTTTCTTTCACCATTTCTATGAGTCTTGTTTGATCAATGTTGGGGACGAGCGAGGAAGACACAAATTTATTTTGTTCACCACCATGGTATGAGCTTGATGGTTCAATATGGAGGAGGGTGTAAGATTGAGAGTGCAAGATCTCAGAGTTGTGGTTTTTGCTTTTTGATACAACCTCTTTGGCAAGAGAAAGCATTACCCTGAAAGAATAGATTGCTGCATAGGCCATTCGCCATCGCCTTTGTGCTATGGTGAGGCTGGTGGTGGTTATGCTAAGGAGCAATGTGCTGCAATCGATATTGTAATTTTTAAAGTCACTGCTAAGCATGGTTTTTAACTGGAGAATGAGAGGGTTAAGCAAGCTAGAAGAATTCTTTATACTCCACAGTAGGGAGAAAGAAGAAAGTTTTAGAGTACTTGTGAATGAACTCTGTATTTAAACTGATTTTAGGCGCTGATTGTGGGGTGTTTTGGCTGACTATCTAATCTTTTCTTTTTCTTTTTAATGCACCGGATCATTGGGCAGCCAAAGTGAGTCAAGCAATGATAAATTTCCACATGTCCAACTTGAAAAATAGTTGGCCTATACCAAAGTGACAAAACGGGTTAAATGTAAGATTCTTATTCTATTCAGAAAAAAAAAAAAAAATAGAGACACCTTGCAGACCGTGTTAAATACGTGTATTATCCGATTTTCTGTAAATCGTAACCAGAAAGAATTGTCTTAATTCATGCCATCCATGGAATAAGTCATTTGACTTCGCCATCTGTGTGTTTGCACGATGTTGTTTCTCTCTGCAGGCCATTAATAGTATATTCGAGGTGAAGGATTCTTGCAGAAGTCGGCAACAGGATTCATAAAGATTTTCACAATACTTTATTAGTTGATCCAAAATGATGGGAAACACGACTTTTAAGCTGTAGTCTTTCTCTTTTTAAAATTCTTGGTTGCTTATTGCCAAATGCTTTTCCCGATAAATTTTAACGAAACAAGCAAACTAATCTACCAAAAAAAGGTGCAAACTTTTAATTTTTTTGGCACTATAGATTTTACCGACACATTATAAAGAAATGCTGTCCTTTTGGATGAAAATGAGTTCATTGATTGGATGAACGTGAGTGGCATGTTCTGACAAATGGGAGAAGCTATTTTTGACTAATAATTTGTCCCTACACCTTTGGTCCCTCTAATATAGACTCGGCAAGTGTGCCGCCGACCTACTGATCTTGCCTTCATGGGTGGGCTCTGGATAACACTCTTACAAAGGTTGATATGATTACTGTTCTTGCGTTGTTCAGATGCCGTAGGGTTTTCTTGTATCCCAGGAATGAAAAATCCAACAAGGCCACTAAAAATGCCTCCTTTTGGCATGTTTGCACGCTCACGGATACGGAAAAAGAGGGGCGAGAGACCACAGCTGCCTTCAAAGCATGATTCACGATTTTGGAAAGAACACTGCCACCTAAAACAAAGAACAGGATAAAAAGAGCTTCAAAGGTATATGATGCAGTGGTAAGTTTGATTTTTGAGATAAAGGTTTTTTCGTGAGGTTTCAAATTCGAGTCTTGTCACTGCACTGCATATCCTGTGATTTATATCCTTCACAGAGTCTTAAGACAAAAATTGTAGAGACGATCGTAATAATCCGTTATCCAAAAAAAAAAGACAAAAAGATCTCGAAAAATGAATAATGATTCTATAAATCTAGTTATGTAAGAGTTATCACGGAATCTAAAAAATTTATTAATAATTATAAAAAAAATTGAATAATAACTCTCACAAAATTAAATCTTTAGAATTAAACTCTAAGAAAAATATTTTTTTATCTTTCTATTTTTCCCTTTTTAATGAGGCCTGACTTTCATATTCTTTGCTCATAGTTTTAGTTCCAAATGGGTAGATCAAACTTCATTTTCCTGGCCACTTTGATGGGCCCCCCGAAATTGAAGGAAAATTATAGCCATTTTTAACATATTAAACTATATACAGTGGGACATGACAAACAACATTAACACAACGCACATACACACCATATTTTGGGTTCAATTTTTAAGATTATCATAAAGGACGAATTCAAAAATTTTGATTAGTAGGGACAAAGTTATTAAATAAAAACGATTTATAATTTGAGGAAAAAATATAAAAATAATTTCAAAAAATATATACTGAAAAATATTTATCGTAATATCATTAATAATTTCATACGGTTATTTTTATATAAAAAATTAGATATAATATCGACACAATTATAACAAAAAAAACACTTTTTATATAAGTACAATTACTATTATTTTTTTCATGAAAACCCAAAATGAAACAAAATTCTTGAGTAGAAAAAGTTTAGAAAAAGAGAACGAAGGTGAGAAAAAAAAGAGAGATAAAAAAAATCTACTATAAAAGCTTTAATGGGATGATTGAAGCTCGCTTTTTTCGTTAAGAATACGTAGGTTTGAGCTCTCTTGCATGCTACTAGAATGAGATAAGTTTTGTTCGATGATCTAACATAAATCGATATTTGTGTCTAACTCATAAATAAGATACTCTCACAATGTTAATAAAGACGCCATTCTTTCTCTTCAAACAATTTCTCTCACAAGCTCATAAAAAAAGTTTGGTTGGTATTAAGACTTGAAAGGCAACAAAATTTAATATTTTTCTTCTACCAAATTTTTTTTTTAATCTTTTGTCTTTAGTTTTTCAAATTTAAGACTTTCGAAGTTTTGAAACCTTTTTAATTTTCTAAACCATTAATTTTCGAAGTTTAAAATTGTTAGTGGGGACATTTCATTAATAATTCTCAAAAGAATCTACAAAACGTATCAATGGGGGCATCTGCCCCACTGGACCTAAGCTAGATCAGTCCATAAACAAAACGTATCAATGCACTGACACATGGACGACCAAATCTTATTGTAACAACTTGATCAATTTAATCATAGTCAAAACAATAATAAATGAATGCAACTACTTATTAATTTGATCCAATTATGCATATGTTTGTTATTTTATCAATCACCGAATAATTTATAATTTTATTGTTATTTTAATATAAAAATTTCAAAAACAATTTTATAAGCGCTAAACCAAACAAATTCTTAATCTACCCAAGAATTTCTCCTACAGTGACATGGTAGAATTTTCTGGCCAAGTGAACTTGGTGACAGAAAGCAGAAGACTACTTTTCTAAAGATCTTTTCTCTAAAACTAGTTGCTGCCAGGTATAGATTATCGTGCATTTTTTCTCCTCTCAAATCACCGTTTTCCAACTTGAAATCAAAGGCACGAGATACATCCAAATTTTCTTTCGGTTGTTGTCGACCTTAAACAAAATCACTTTCTTCTTTAATGTCCAACGAAAGCATTGTCAGACTCATACAAACAATACTATCATTGCAACTTCCTAGCAACTTCCATACCCATATTCTTTAGTGAAACAATCAAAGTTAATGTGACAGTTTGCTCTGATTTTTGGTTTTAAAATTGACTAACGTGTTCAAAGAAATAATGCTATCTCAACAATGAACTAACTTACAACTAGCATGTACTAAAGCTACCGAAAAGAAAAATATACAAAAAAAAAAAAGTGTATGTGAAAAAGCCTCCACCAAGTGATATTGTTTGATTTTTCTAATCAGTTGAAACAAAACACAACCACAAATTTTCTAACATCATGATTCATGTATAAATTTCAACCAGCAGTATAAATTCCGTTTCCATCCAAACATTAAATATTTTGTTTTGCTTCAATCCGTTTCGATATATTTTGATAGAAATATTATAATATTAATTTTTTTTAATATTTTTAAAAATAATTTGAGATTTTTCATTCTCTTTTCAATTGAGAATTGATCAATTCCGATTAAAAAATTCCATAAAAAAAAGCAACAACTCTATCTTAAATGATGCGGATGATAAATTATCAAATTGATATTTGTTTGTGTTAGTATTTGAATTTTAAATGATATAAATGATACATTACTTTTATCATTTGATGTTTGAATTATGATTTATTTTATTATGATATATATATATATATGACATGTAATTTGATAGCAAGACAAAACCCTAATTTGGATTTATACCCAAAAAATATTTATAATTGATTTTAAAGTAACAATATGTAGGTACGATTAATTTGCATATTTGAATAACAAATGTTTTATTATTATTTATATGTTTTTTGAAATATATGTTGTAGTATTTGAAAATACTGTCAAATCCGAAATGACACACTGAAACGGATTGAAACCGAAACGTTCCATTTAAATCGCTAAATAAAATTTACGACCTTGATTTCAACAGTACGTGCCTAACAACCCTCTTCTCTGTTCCCACTCTCTACCAAACAACCTTGTTCCTCAGCTCCCCCAACTTCTAAAACCAATAACACCGGCAAAACTTGCTTCACACCCAAAAAACCAACTCATTTGTTAAATGATGACATAAATTAGATTAGACAAAGTTATGAGAGCAACTTAAAGTCCAGATTAGACTTAACTATCCACTCTCAGCCGCTATCCCATCTCTTTAATCATCAAATAGCAATCTATCGGCAGCCTGTCAAATGTGAGGGGATGCTTGGTAAAAAAACTACAAAACAATTGAACATAAAATTGACCAACCCAAATCCTAATCTAAATTTAGAAATTTCCAAATGCATTAGGATAAGCTCAAATCATACGCTATTTAGCAGACACATTCCTAAATGAGGATGTGGTGGGATGACTGCCCAATGATCCTACAATAATGCTATACCACAAAGTCATTAAAAATCTCATATTAGCTCACCAGTGACAACTGAAAATTTTTAATTGTTTCAAGATTTCATTTTCAAAAGAAATCAACACTATAATCTAAACAATTTCCATTTCACCTTTCATCATCAAATACAGGTAAGAATATTATCAAATACATAATGGTCAAGGAAGAAAATTCAGGAATCTCTTGACAAAATCATTATGAGAACTCTAGGCAAGATTAGCAACACTAGGGAAAATGTCTACCTTTAGTGATAAGGAAGACAAAAGCATAAGAGGAAAAAAGGTCATGAATGCTGATATCAAGATATGACATTTTAAGCTAACAATTGAAAAGAACGAAGAGAGGTTTAACTATTACGTTAGGGATCCCTACTAGATGGCCGTGCCCAATAATGTGTCCACATGAATTAATTACTTACCTGACTGTAAGATACGCAATGCCTTCCACATGCCAAATGCACAGATTAATGGTTGTGCAGATGGTTGGTCACACAGATGAAGTGATTGACTTCTTACCTAATAATTTTTCAAAGAGAGAGACGAGAGATCATAAGCAAAACATCTTGTTATTTGTCAACAGTCCAGTGATCAGAAATGGGCCACTTTTTTAGCCCAAAGTTGAGTTTTCATGCCCAATCATATAGCAAAAGAGTCTAGGTTGAAATGATAACAAACCATCCAGGCCCATATGCAACTCCAATAGGGATATAGAATTCATCACCCTGACACACAAAAAAAGAGAAAAAAAGATAAGAACCCTGATCAAGATTGAAGGTTCAACTTCTATAAAACTAATTTGGTGGAACACTCAGGTTCTACAGATTGCTTTTCACCATGGTGGTCAAGAAAGATTTAGCGAAACCCATCCAGCTCCTTGAACTTGCCAAACTTAAAAAAGTTCAGATGGTGCAAGTTCCTCTGCAATAGGCCAACCCAAACAAACTAACCAAATTATGCTTACTTGAAACTAACCCGAATATCACACTTGAGCATAGTTATCAACCGGACATCAACCCAATAGAGGGAGAAGATCAATGGGTCAATGATCCAACATTCCAACCAATGGGTCAAGTAGTCGAATTGCATAAATAATTTAAATTATATAGTAATTTTATTTATTATTATAAAAATATTTATTTTGTTAATTTAAAATCTTACATTAATTTTATTATAAAAATAACATTATATAATCATTATTAATCATCATAGTAATTTTAATTGAAAGTTTTAAATTTGGTGATCACTACTTTTCAAACAATTCTTTTGAATTAATATACAAAATTCAAATTTTTGAGAGTTTATGTATTAATTATTCTAATCTACCAAGATAACAAAAAATATAAAGTATTGTTTATTATGCTAATAACAAAATAGTATAAATAAAGAATAACAAAGTGCAAACATTTGGATTCTAATTAACAAATTTTTTAGTTTATGTATTAATTATTTTAATCTACAAAGATAAGAAAAAATATAAATTATTGTTTATTATGTTAATAACAAAATAGTATAAATAAAAAATAAAAAAGTGCTAACATTTGGATTCTAATTAATTTACAATATTTTATTTGATTAAGTAAAAGGAAAATAAAATTAATATGTTATGATTTAGTTCATTTTGAATAAAGTAATAAATAAATATAGGTGCAAAACCATTATAAACATGAAAAGTTAGCAAGATGGTAAGTCACTTGCCTTCCTAACCTAGAAGTCTTATGTTCAATGCTTTTAAAGCACTCAATATTTGATTTTTTTGTGTGTAAACAACCAAACTCTTTTGGGTCACTTTTGACCAGTTCAATTGCAAAACTGGTTCAATTAAAGTCCGGGTCACCGGTCGGAATGGCCGGTCCAGTCCAAGATTGATAAGTGTTAATGAGGGTTTTCCCGGCAGAAAAAGAAGTGTGTTAATGAGGGTTTTCTAGTGTTGACTTCCACTGCATGAGGGGGGTAAAAAAACAATACAAGAGAGAAAAAGAAGAAAAACCTCTTAAAAGCAGACTCATATGCTCAAGAACTTACTAACCTATCACCATTTCTAAACCCAAGAGACCATACATTTTGATAACCATTCAAAATAATAGCAAGGGACCATGAAATTTGAGCTCGAACTCACTTAAATGCTCTAAAAAACCAAAACAGAGACCATATAAATCCTGCGAATGATCTGACTGCCTCGAAGTATTTTGATGACCATTCAAAATAGTAGCAATAGGCTATTGGTGCCACTATTTTCCGAGTGTATCCTTTTGTTTTCTTAGAATTTGAAAATACAAGCGTATCCTCATCCAAGCACTAACATCCTAATTAATCCCCCACCCTCAAAACACCATCTTGAAATAATAAATGAGAAGAGGGAAAACAAGGAACAATTAGGACAAGGAAAATACAGAACAGTTACTGGTGGAGCTATCTCCCCCCCCCCCCCAAACAACCCAACCCCACCCCACCCCACCCCACCCCACATACACACAACCATAAAGAAAAGACAAAAGAGATCTCTACACCTTAAACAACATTGTCAAATCATGACTTCACTAGAATTATTTGAAAAGACACTCGGCACACACCAAGAAAAAAAAAACTCTCTTAACCTTAGATAACAACGTCAATTCCTGACTTCAACAAAATTATTTGAAAAGAAATGCTTTTCTGACAAGGGAAAATCCTATGCAATTCAAAGAATAACCAGTTTATCACAAAATCAACCAATTAGCTCACTGGACAACAGTTTCTCAATCAATTCTAATGAGAATTCCTCAAAATTAAGAAAGGGAAATTTGAAAGAAATAAGAGAAGATGGTAGTGGAATGGCAAGATGGTGAATAGAACGCTGGCATAGAAGAGGCTGGGGTGAAGATAACAGTGCTGGTGCTATCAGGGATAACAAATGCAGTGTCGTGCAATTGATTGTCAGGGTGCCAGAACGCAGTAACAAGGCAATCGTGCTGGTGAGAACTGTGGTACAGAGCATAAATCTTAACGGCGAATAGGACGGTGGCAAACGTCACAATAATGCACCTATTGGCAGCAGTGGCAGCACTGGTGATAACAACAAAGGTTATCAAAATGGTGGTGAAGAAACTATGAAAGTTCAACAAAATTGAAGAATCTGACTCTCATGCATTCACAATTTTAAATCACAGTTGTGGGGCTTGTCACCGTGAAAAAGAGATGTAGAGGTTATATATTTGCAAACTTTGATGTCATATTCTCATATTATAACATTTTTTATATACATCATTTATCCTAAAAGGTATATTGAAGACATTAATGTTAAGGAACGTCATATATATATATATATATATATATATATATATATTACAAATAATAATGACAAAAATAATAATTTATTTCACCAATTTTTATATAGAACCATACATATAAGTTTATAACACTTAAAATTGTTGTAAGCTATAAGAAAAACTAGTATTTAATTATTTTATGACATAGAAGTATCGCAAAACAATAATAATAACGATAATATTCATTGTTTTAAAATAGGCTTGACATTAGAGAAAGTAATAACAGAAAAATAGTAAAAAGGCATCAATATTCACAAAATAATGACCAACCTTAAACTACTCACAAAAAAAATTCTTAGCAATAGAGATAAATTTGGAAATTAATAAAGGGTTAATTGCACTACCTTTCAAACTAAACAAGAGTGTGATGATATTTCTCAAAAATTCTGGGCCAAACATAAATATCTCAAGGAGCAAAAACAAAATTTTCGCAAAACTTAAAGCAGGCAGCAAAGCTAGTACGTGAGTATATCAGCGAAAGCACTCCATGAACACACTAGTTAATGTAACCACATACGCCTATTTAATTTTGGCAGGAGTTGAAAATTACTCTTATCAGTATCAATTGTTTGTCAAACAAAAGTTCGCAATTTCGAAAGAAATGTACCTCTACAAAATCCTATCCAGTGGCAAGTTCATATAAGCCCCATTCACCCAGTTCATTAAACACATCTATCATTACTATCTAACAACAACATTCTTCAACTCTATTCCTCATGCAAGCAATAATCGAAGAGTAAAGTTTAATCAAACATACCTCTGAATCTCCCATCTTCAACTGCACCAATTTTCTCTT
The DNA here is from genome assembly GCA_023935145.1 of Bretschneidera sinensis. Taxonomy (NCBI): domain Eukaryota; kingdom Viridiplantae; phylum Streptophyta; class Magnoliopsida; order Brassicales; family Akaniaceae; genus Bretschneidera; species Bretschneidera sinensis. The sequence continues at coordinate 14,145,441 of CM043702.1, forward strand.
GAAAAAAGCCCAAAGATCTCACGTTCATTGATTCTCAATCCCTAATCGGCAATTCTCTTCCTCCAAAGGAAACAAAATATACGTATATCCAAAATACCGTATTACATGACCCCAAATTTGATAAATTTATACCAAAATTCAGTACCTTATATTCAAGACAACCTTCTCTCTCTTCAACTCCTTTCACTGGAAAATAAGGATTCATAGTTAGCATTAGAGCCCAGTAAGTCACTTGCCTTATAATTCGTCACCCCAATTTGACATTTCTCCATAACCCGCGAACCCAACTGACCCAATCCAACCAAATCTCTCCACAGACTTCTCTCCGGCATCGACACCAAATAAACTAACCTCTCAACAACATTTCTACTCACTCCCCTATCACGCACCGCAATTCTAGCGTCCATGAACGGCCTCGAACACTTGTCTTTGGCAAGCCCAACACACTTCTCTTTTGCGGCAAACAAGCAGCCCTCCATTTCGCGCTCCTCGCATATCTCTCTATCCTTCGAGTCCATAGGATTCGAACCAATCAGGGCTCGCCACCAGGGGGGCTTACACTTGTTTGATGCACTGATGGCGCACCCAATCCTGGCCCCGCCCTCGCATTGTTCCGTGATTTGTGACTCGCAATGTCTGAATGCTGCGGCCCAGGATTCGGGGTTTTTGAATGCGAGGACGTAGGGGCCCGATCCCGGGTCGTCAGGCGGGCCGGCGGGGATGGGGCCCCGGAGTAAGGGGATCGGGCGGTCGAATTTGATGGTTGTTGAAGATGCCGAATATTCGTCAAGATTCTCCGATGAAGAGATGTCCATTTTTTCCCCTTTGTTAGGTTTTCTTCTAAAATGTTTTCTGGTTTTGGTGAGAGGGGTTTGTGGGGTTTCTGTTGAGGGAATGAAGGAGAGTAGTTGGCTTGGTGTTGTGTTCAAATTATACTCCGCAAAAATGTCTAAACACCCCACTTATTATATTTGAATGGAAAACTATTGAAGGGGTATATTAGTCATACACAACGTAGGACTCTGCCTGTGGAAGATACTTGCAGCTGCAGAGTTATGCCTCAAAGTCCTTATCCTCTTACCTTTTCTTATCCACTTCCCCCCCATTGCAGTTACCCATTTCCAATTATTGTCTTCCAAAGAAATTGAAATAGATATTTTTATTTTCATTCATAAAGAAATAATGTGGAAGAACAGAAAAGAGGAGAGAGCAAGGAAGTACATATCACATAGCTCTTATTTTTTATATTTTAAAATAAAATCTATAAATTCATTATATTGAAATTTATATGATTGAATAAATATATATTAGTCTATCACTTTTGTTCTTTTATAAGATATAAAATTTATTATTTTTAGCATGACTTTATTATTTATGGGTTTTCTCGTGGCATATATATTGAGTTTTATATAACTGCATGACTACAAATAAAAAATCTAAATCATTTTGAAAAAAGAAAGAAAACATTATAGAAATTCAATTTTTTTTAGCATATGATCTTATAAATTCAATTTGTTGGATGCTCCATGTATTTTAAGTTGATTTACTACTTAACTTTATTGTATCCTTATTTTAAGACTTTATAAATTGTACTTTATTATTTAGACTTTTATAAGATTTATAGATAGGATTTATGGCCTAAATAATTGCAAGTATCAATTTATGTTGTAATGAAAAAAATTGTCATATACAAGGACTGGCTCAGGATTTTTCATCAGCCAAAGCGAAGTTATTAGAGTATATTTACTTATAGTTTGAGAGAAAGTGGGTAGCGATATTACCAAAGCAAAAGATGTTAACGCCAGGACAAATTTTCATTATTAACAAAATTATCCTTGCATTTACTCTAATAAAAATCTTACCTTTCATGGATATCCCTTCTTTTTCTCTTCATTTCCTTTCTAAGCAAATCTTTCGCTATAAATTTGATACAAAGCAAACCTAAATTTTGCTCCTTAAATCACAGCATATTGACTTATATAACTGAAAATCACAATAATTAAAAAAAGTCCGAGATTATGAGGGCTCAGATCCAGTCCAGACTCTATATCTTCGTTCTCGTCCAATCAACGGTTATAGAGTTGGCACATGGTCTATTTCCGAATCAATGGTAGACAACACACTACGTCACCTTATTATCGAAAAATTTATTGTTTCACTGTTAAACCAAAATTCTTTACTCTACCTGAATAAATACTTTTCAATTTTCCATGATGACCAGAATTTTTCATATGTGACAATTGCAAAAACTTCTTTATATTTTGGCTATGCATCATCAAGATCACAATAATCATATTAATATCAACATCTTGAGTTCCAGACGTGGTGTTTGAAGAAAAAGTACCAATACTTATAAATATTAATTTGCTAGTAAAATGGATAGAGAGGAGGAAATGAGAAACCAATTGTTAAGCGTATGATTTTCTTTTGTCTTTCTATAAGTTTTTTGTTTTTTATGCTTACTTGCAAATCTGCTTTGGTCTTTTTGTTTTTATTTTTAGCAGAGAAAATGATGAAACAAACAAACACTAGCCTTTAGAGAAGTTGTTGCATGTTTATCCACCTAAATAAATAAGTAAATAATCGTACTTATTTTACTTACAAGTTAATAAGGTATACAGTAGCATAGTATACGAATGCAAGATCATCTCTACAAGGATTGGTAAAGTTCGATTTAGAATTAGTTTCGCAATAATGAAGTAAAAACAAGATAAATAACTATTGAGTTTGAAATAATAAAGATAAAGACGTAGGAACTTGATATCCACCACTAATTATGCTACCACAACAAAACAGTATGTCAATGCTTTAATCATGTCATGAATACCTAATGTTTGTCAACCTAAGGGCATGGTATCTACTACTTAAGCTATTGATCTCCCTAAGCAACGAGTTAGGCATGGTACCTACTCTAACTCTTTTTTGTCTTAAGGGATTCAGCATGGTATCTACTGAATTGTTCCTTAAAAGAGCATACGTACTATGGAAATCGACAACCACATGAGACCTAGGGCATGGTTCATAAATATCACAAAGGCATCAATACTGAATTACTGAGTAAACATAATTAGAGCTTCAACCAAGCCCTTACCAAAAGGTTAATTATACATAATAAGATAAAAAGGAAAGAAGAAACCCGAAAACATTATGAAGAAGAGTCGTTAATTCGTCTCCACAATCTCTTCCTTCGGGCTCGTCCAGCCTTCGGCCTCCTCGAACAAAAACTAAAACTAAAAGGGAGCTTGATCCCCCAAAGGGGAGATCTACTCCAAAGGGAGATTAAAAGATAAAAGAAGGGATATCTAATTTGTGTTTATACAAGTGTATTTATAGGGGTTGAATAATCCTAGAAGACTCAGGAAACCCTAAATTTCCTAAAACATAAAAACTCCTTTATTTCCAAAACTGGTTTTGCCACTTTACTGTTCACGCCCGTACATGTGCGCTCAATCGTATGCGTGGTGCACTCGATCGCAATGCTGCGCTCGATCGCCCTTCCTGGTGCGCTTGATCGCACTCCAGACAGTATCTGCTCCAGATTTTTCAGTTTTCTTCCTTTTAAACTCCAAAAGCTTCCAAAATGCTTCATTTTCTTCATATACCTATAAAAACCATGTAAAACATAGAAATGAAGTAAAATGGACTAAAATAACGTAAACTAGAGCTTAACAAATGTAAATTAAGGGGCTTAAATATGACTATTTAAGCACTTATCACACCCTCAAACTTACATATTTCTAGTCCCTTAGCAATACAAAATTAAAGACTATGTTAGAACAAAATTTAAAGATAAATTCATTTTCATGATACTCAAAGATTTGGGTTGCACATAAAATTATGATAACCGTTCATGAGTAAGCTTAAAATAAAAACATATTTTGGATTGCAAAAGGAGTTTTAAAAGTTCATGTTACTTACCTACGGTTGGCTTAAGACATTGCAAGTTTGATTTGTGTGTGATGAATTAGCACATATAAGATGGGACTTCCACATAATTTTAGCGTATAGGGTTTTGATGCCCAAACTTTTATCGAATTCCTTATCAAAGAGAGCAAAAATGGCATTCTTTTTTTTTCTTTTTCTTTTTTATCATGCGATCTTTGCCATGTTGAGTTCCATCGAGCTTTCTATTTGACCCTTGTAACGAGTGTTTAGCCAATGACTCCCAAACCAGATGGTTTAGGGCATTAAGTGTAAAGACACCCCTAAGGACTTACTAACTCGAATAAAAAAGGCTACAAAACTAACTAGTTTTTATACTTCTTAATGAAATTCTCACCTTTTGACGTGAACACTCAATGCTTACTGAGGCAAGAGGCCCAGTTACTCAGTGGAAAGTTTTTACTGATCATTAGAAGCTTTTTGATCACTTTTTGCATGATGAACATTTTTCTTTATTTTTTTCTTCTTTATTTTTCTTATGCCAAAATGTTCATTTCAACAAGTTTTCTGATTATAGTTCGATTATGGAAACATATACAAGAGAATTATATGTTATACCCCACACAAATGCGTGTTAAATGTGCTCGTGCAAATTTGGATCAAACTCGTGAATTCTTAGGTGCCTTGAGGTAGGTAACTAAACTTTGTAAAATTCCCATTGCAATACTATGTGTTCTAGTTTTTAAGCTTACTAATGAAGTGTTATCAAATTTTTAAATCAACCAAAATTTTTGTTTACCAAAAGAACATGCATTTATCTTCCTAAAAAAAAACTGGGACTTAGCATGTGCAAGTGTTTCAAGTACATGTGTGATAGTATCTAGTATCTCCCACTACCCCCAAACTTAAAATATACATTGTTCCCAATGTGTGTGGCATGGAAAGATATGATCTAGTAGATGGAGAACTAGGTTGCTTGCTTTGCTTGTAACACGCCTCCAAACTTGAACTAGATGCACGCAATAAGTACTTGACAAAGAAAAATAAACGTTGTTCCAAAAAACAAGAAATATAACTACTAGATATGTAAATATAAATATAAACAAAAGAAAAATACTAAAATGAAAAGGATAAGTCTGGGGTGCCTCCCATGAGCGCTAAGTTTAAAGTCTTCAGCCGGACCAAGCCTTATTTTTCTCCAAAACTAAGATTGGCAGCAACTAGCACATGTGGTGTCTTATTCTCTCCCTTATAAACATAAGTTAAGTGCTCTGGCAATTGGTTGAATTCCAAGTTAGGTGCCTGTACAATAAAAGGGAAAAAAATAATATTAGTAGGTATATGAGGGTCAAATGGATCGGTGTACTTACTTGGATGCTTTGGAGAGGCCTCAAGGAGGTGCACAATGTCGATGATGTCATCAGTAACATCCTCAGATTTTAGCTCAATATCTAATCTTTTGAAACAATGGGTGAGGGTGGTCTCCAATGGATCAATGTGATGGACGTGAAAAACTTACTCAACAACACCTTGTTGTCGTTCACTCAGCTCTTTCGCCAATTGCCTCACTTGTACTTCCAATCTTTGAATAGCTTGCTCATGCCTTGTAGTGGTTTGTCTTATCTCAGTCCGAAATTGCCTTTCCTCTGACATAAACTGATCTTGTGAAGTCATCAATTTTTGTTGCTGAGTTACCAACTGCATCACAAGACTCTCTATGTCGTTTTTCTTTGATTCGGGAACTGAGTGAGCTGCTTGTTGGGAGTTCCTTTGTTGCCCTTGAACGTTCAAGGCATTTGGATTGTTGCTCCATGAGTGATTCCACCATTCAGGATTGTAGGTATTTGCATAAATGTTGTAGTTTTTTGGTCCCACATAGTCCGCTTGCTCTTGATCTGCAGATAAATATAAAGGGCAAGTGTCAGTAGTGTGATCAAAACGAGAACATATAGCACATACCTGGAGTTTTTTGGCTCGTGGACCAAGTGAGATGTTTTGAGCAGTCATGGTGTTTACAAATATATCGAGCTTCCTCTCCATAGCAGCTAGATAAGTATATATAGCTTCCGCCATTGGTGCTTCTCCTTCGAAGGAATTAAGCTTCAGTGCAGCAGTTTCAGTACTGCTGCTCAGGTATTCTCTGGAGCTTTTGCGCTTGAGTGCACCAAGAACAACGCTCGATCGCACTGGGCTTGCACTCGATCGCATCAAAGAGTGCGCTCAATTGCATCAAAGAGTGCACTCGATCGCAATGAGGACAAAAACTCCTCTGCTGTACACCTGAATAGAAAACAAAAAGAATGAATAAATCTGATTTTTTTTATAAAAATAAAAATAAAATGGAACAGAATAAAATAAAATAAAAATAAACTAAAAAAAATAATTCCAAAAAGAAATTTAGCACAATCTCCGGCAACAGCACCAAAAACTTGTTGCACATTTATCCACCTAAATAAATAAGTAAATAATCGTACTAGTTTTACTTGCAAGTGCATAAGGTCTACAGTAGCATAGTGTGCGAATGCAAGATCATCTCCACAGGGATTGGTAAAGTTTGATTTAGAATTAGTTTCGCAATAATGAAGTAAAAACTATTAAGTTTGAAATAATAAAGATAAAGGCGTAGGGACTTGATATCCGCCACTAATTATGCTACTACAACAAAACAGTATGCCAATGCTTTACTCATGTCATGAATACCTAATGTTTGTCAACCTAAGAGCATGGTATCTACTCCTTAAGCTATTGATCTCCCTAAGCAACGAGTTAGGCATGGTATCTACTCTAACTTTTTTCTGTCTTAAGGGATTCAACATGGTATCTACTGAATTGTTCCTTAAGAGAGCATAGGTACTATGGAAATCGACAACCACATGAGACCTAGGGCATGGTATCTACTCCTGGTTTCCCATGTTGATTAACCCAAGAATCTGGTGTGGATATCTTTTGTTACTAATGTCAGACCCAGGACTCGGTCATCCAAATTAGTCTAACTAATAAGTCCATACCACATGCACATATTGATCAAACATATACATATGAGGAATTTTAAATAAACACAGGCATTAATCAAGTTAAGCAATACAACATAAATATCACAAAGGCCAATACTGAATTATTGAGTAAACATAATTAGGGCTTCAACCAAGCCCTTACCAAAAAGTTAATTACACATAATAAGATAAAAAGGAAAGAAAAAACCCGAAAACATTATGGAGAAGAGTCGTCAATTCGTCTCCACAATCTCTTCCTTCGGGCTCGTCCAGCCTTCGGCCTCCTCGAACAAAAACTAAAACTAAAAGGGAGCTTAATCCCCCAAAGGGGAGATCTACTCCAAAGGGAGATTAAAAGATGAAAGAAGGGATATCTAATTTTTGTTTTTACAATGTATTTATAGGAGTTGAATAATCCTAGAAGACTCAGGAAACCCTAAATTTCCCAAAACATAAAAACTCCTTTATTTCCAAAATTGGTTCTGTCGCTTTACTATTCACGCCCGTACATGTGCACTCGATCGCATGCGTGGTGCGCTCGATCGCAATGCTGCGCTCGATCACCCTTCCTAGTGCGCTAGATCGCACTCCAAACAGTATCTGCTCCAGGTTTTCCAGTTTTCTTCCTTTTAAGCTCCAAAAGCTTCCAAAATGTTTCCTTGTCTTCATAGACCTATAAAAACCATGTAAAACACAGAAATTAAGTAAAATGGACTAAAATAACATAAACTAGGGCTTAACAAATGTAAATTAAAGGGCTTAAATATGATTATTTAAGCACTTATCAGAAGTTGACACCCATCAGGTCAGAAAAGAAAAAAAAATTGAACCCAACCCAAGTGAAAGTTGATAATAGATGATTAAGCTCTCACTTTGATCTTGATTTTTGCTTCGTAGTAACTGATGTTTTTGCTCTTATTTTGATTTTATTAATGCATGTGTGTTGTGATTTGGAGAAAAAAAATTAATTTAGAGGAGAAAGAGAAATTTGCGAAGAAAGAAAATGAAGAGAAAAAAAAAGATTTTTATAAAAGATAAGCTTTTTATTAGACTAAGTGCAGGGATAATATTGTCAATCATAAAAATTTGCTATGGCGTGCCAATATCGTCACCCTTCCACGAAACACATATTTGAAAATATTTGATGTAATATCATTAATATGAATTTTTTTTTTAAAAAAAATCGATCTATACAACTGGAGGTAGCCGTCTCCCATCCCTAATCTCTCTCATCCCATTAATATAAATATTTTCACATATATATAAGTTTAGATAAAAGATCAATATCACAACAAAAACTATCTTTGCATGTAAGTACAAAACTTTTTACAATTGTTCCTTACATCTTTTCATATTTTGAAAGCATTGTGAAAAGAAAAAAAATCATTATTGGTGCTACTAAATATGTCATTTTTAATGTATGTCTTAAAAATTATTCATTAAAGAATCTCTCATTCGATTACACAATCGATTTGTTACAATCTTCATTACAGAAAATGCTCTTTCAACAGATGCAATAGTAACTAGTAATATCAAAGCTAATTTCATAAGCATACCAATAGATACTACTGAAAACAATGTATTTCTTTGTTTCAACTAGATCTCCAATCTCTTTAACTTCTAAAAACATCATCGAATCTCATTTCAACAATGTACGTCTCAAGTTGATTGTCAATAACAATAAGATTCAAGAAGAAAAACCTGATGGACAAAATTGACCATGACGAATCAACTTTTGCTTATCAAAAGTGGTAAAAGAATCATTAAGGTCAAGACAAGTCACACAAAGAATCAACTCCGTGTTTACCTCATTAAAATGATGGTTAAACTCTTGAAGTTGCATATCAACCACTGTTTAAAATAGCTCAACTCAATAATGGTGTATGCTTGTCATTTTTTGAGCGTTACGTCGTGGTCATCCTCTAGTTACAAACATATCATTCATTTTAGGGATAACAATATGGTGTTTGCTACACAGGAAAGAGACTTCATCAAGTAAAGATTCTCACTCATCACCCCTCATAGTTGTAACCATTCCTTTGTACTGCTAGAGACAACTCATTTGTATTTTCCAAGATGTTCTTTATCAAATGTAAGTTAAAGACAAAATCAAAAGATTACAACGAATTAATAAGGAACAAGCTTCATCTCTTTGCTCCGAACTAGTTCCATCTTCTATAACAATTTCAAGCACATTAACATAAGCAAACATGATAATCAAATTTACCAAAGAACCATAGTGTGAGCAACGTGTATCATCATGTAACGACCCATCCTAAGAGGACTGAAAGGATTCCACTCGAAATGGAATCATTACCCTTGAGCATTGAGCACCTGAACCTGTAGTATAACCTGTGATCTTGATCTTTCTATCATATACTATATGCATATACACTAGCATATTTCTCTTACTCTTTGTACAAAACATCTTGGTGAAGACCAAGAATTTACAAAACTTATAAACTTTTTGTCTAACTACATCCATGATAAACCAAATTATACACCTTTCCAAAAATGGAGACATATTTACATGGTCTATCCATTCTAAACAAAAATAAAGTGAAGATGCATTGTGTGTAACCCACCTAAACAAATTTTCTCCTTTTACCACTTCTTCACTTATGAGCTTCAATATTTTTAAAAAAAGGCTTTCCTGAAATATTGAAAGAAAGGAAATGAGTTAAAAAGCTCAGTGAGTAATCATGTTACTTGGAGTAATAACATTACTCGGAGTAATCATTATTGCAAACAACAATATTGTTAGACCTTTTCCAACGTTTACAATAAATAAAATGTAATTATATGAAATGATTATTCTTCACTATATAAAAGCACATCTAAAATCATTATAAAAGTACAAAATACACTTTTATCACATATATAAATAATACCTACTCTTCATTTGGTAAATCCAATCATTTACATTCCATAAATCAACATAAGCATTCTAAATAAAATGTCATGCAATGCAAATATAAAAAATGACCATTCATTTTTTCATTTTAAATTCTTTTCCCTTCCTTGGGTTAATTATAACACAATGGGGGTGTCTTTTCATGTACCAGTATATTTTTCATTTTTTTATATCCTCGGATCCCCTTCACTTAGGTCACAACCTACTCTAGGTGGGGTCCTTTCATTTCAATATCATATTCGGATTCCATGCACCTAGGTCACAACCTACACTAGGTGGGGTCCTACCATTTCAATGTCATTCTTGGATCCCCTGCATCTAGGTCACAACATACACTAGGTTGGGTTATTTCATTTCATTTCTAATTCATTCCTTTCCATAATTCTGTTTAAAATTCATGTTAATTTAATGCATTCATAATATCATAATTTCAAACAAAAAGTCTACAACAATTTATATCACAACCATCTGATTCATAAGAATTATAAAACATCGAGACATTTCAATCAATATTTCCTTATATATATATATATATATATATATATATATATATATATATATATCCATAAATCTACACAATAATAATAATAATAATAATAATAATAATAATAATATTATTATTATTATTATTACTATCATCATCATCATCATCATCATCATCATCATCATCATCATCATTACCGCAATTTCATAAGTATTTATTACGCTACGCTTACTAAGAGTAAGGTGAAACTCACCTTAATAGTACCAAGTGCTATTCTCAGACTTTTTCCTTGCCTTTATTTCGTTCTTCCACCACACCTAGAGAATATAACACTTAGTATAACAATCCAAGAAGTGTACAAGTAATTAATAATTATCTATAACAAGTAATTATAAGAAATTATCAAAACAAAGATATATAATAAGTTTCCTTTTCTTTGTCTACCTTTCCTCATTTTTTTTTCCTTATTTTAATCTTTCTTTCCTTTCTTTATCAAATTTGAGATTTATATCTTATGACAATGATACTTTTTAATTTACTCAAGTAGAATCCAAAGTAAACTATAAGAAGATTTAAACTTCTTAAGTACTAAGATCAATAAAAATGACTTGTTAATTTACTTCCAACATTTCTTCTTTCTAAACTTTTTACTTATTGGCTTCTTCCAACTACTCCATAAATCCCCTAAATCAAAGAAACCATACCAATCCAATAATCTTTATACCTCTAAGGTTTTAAACTCATAAATTTCACACTTTTCAAATATTAAATTAGATTAATTCTCATAACCTTCAAAATACCCATGTAATGGAATTCTTTCCAGTTGTTTTATTACTAAAATCCTCCAAATTAGAAACTTTCCTTTTAGCTCTAGCAAGAATTAAACTTCAAGCAAGTTCATAAGTCACATAAATCCATATGTTCACAAATCTATATAATACCAAACTTCCAAATTCACATAGTCATCACTTCCCAAATTCTAATTTTGTAATTACTTTAAAAAAACTCCAACTTTGTAAAAGTATTGTTGACTCTAAATGATTTTGATTGTGACAAAAATCTTAATTAAGCACTAATGAATATTACTTAAGTAATTGTTACGCGTTTATCCACCTAAATAAATAAGTAAATAATCACACTTGTTTTACTTGCAAGTGCACAAGGTCAACAGTGTAGCATAGTATGCGAATGCAAGATCATCTCCACAGGGATTGGTAAATTTAACTTTAGAATTATATTCGCAATATAAAAAGATAGAAATAATAAAAGCGTTGAGAAATAATAAAGATAAAATACTAAGGATAAAGGCATAGGGACTTGATATCCACCACTAATTATGCTACCACAATATAACAGTATGCCAATGCTTTATTCATGACATGTATACCTACTGGTTGCCAACCTAAGGGCATGGTATCTACTCCTTAAGCTATTGATTTCCCTAAGCAACGAGTTAGGCTTGGTATCTACTCTAACTCTTTTCTTCCTTAAGGGATTCAACATGGTATCTGCTTGAGTTGTTCCTTAAGAAAACATAAGTACTATGGAAATCGACAACCACATGAGACCTAGGGCATGGTATCTACTCCCGGTTTCCCATGTTGATTAACCCGGGTATCCGGATAAGATGGTCCCTTGTTACTAATGTTAGACCCAGGACTCGGTCATCCAAATTGATCTAACTAACAAGTCCATACCACATGCACATATTGATCAGACATATACATATGAGGAATTTAAATAAAAGCAGGTATTAATCAAGTTAAGCAACACAACATAAATATCGCAAAGGCGCCAATACTAAATTTATTGAGTAAACATAATTAGGGCTTCAACCAAGCCCTACTAAGAATTTAATTACACATAATAAAATAAAAAGGAAAGAAGAAACCCGAGAGAAGAGTCGTCAATTTCGCTCCACGGTCTCCTTCTCCAAGCTAAAGCAAAAGATAAAAGAATGGATCTAAGAAGTGATCCCCCCAAGAGGTGATGCCTTTTGTGTGTGATTTACAAGTGTATTTATAGATCTTTGAGAAGTCCTAATCAGCTCATGAGTTCCTAAACTTTCCTAAAACGCAAAACTTCTTTATTTCCAAAATAGAGTTATTTCCAAAACAGGGTTCTGCAGTTTACTGTTCACGCCCGTACATTTACGCTCGATCGCATGTGTCCTTGCGCTCGATCGCAGTGTGCGCTCGATCCTACAAGTGTGCGCACGATCGTATGTGCGCTCGATCGCACTTTGTCCAGAAAGTGCTCCAGGGCTTCTAGATTTCTTCCTTAAAGTGCTAAAACTGCTTCTTTTTCTCCAATACCCTATAAAAACGTGTAAAACACAAAAGTGAAGTAAAATAGACTAAAATATATAGATAAAGAACTTAACAAATGTAAATTAAGGGGCTTAAATATGAATATTTAAGCTCCTATCACACCCCCAAACTTACATATTGCTAGTCCCTTAGCAATACAAAACCAAAAACTAAATGAAAAACAAAGACGCAAAGATAAATCCAATGCTCATGGTGTCCGACAAAAGTTTAGGTTTCACACAAAACTATGATGCGCATTCATGAGCAAGCTTAACAAATATAAACACATCTTTGCAATGAATACGAGTTTTGAATGCAAATCACTTTCATGAGGCAGGTTAAGACATCACAAGTTTAATTGAGTGTGCGGTGGACTAGCATATAAAAGATTCGGTTTCCAAATAATTCTAATGTGTAGTGTTTCGATGACTCAAGATTCACCAAATTTCCTATTAGAATCAACAAAGATGGCATAGATTTTCTTCTTTTCTTTTATTTGTGAGATTTTTGTCAAGTTAGTTCCCTTAAGCTTTCTATTTGACTCGTGTAACGAACGTTTAGCCAATGACTCCCAAACCAGATGGTTTTAGGGCATTAGGTGTAGAAACACCCCTAAGGGCTTACTAACTCGAGTAAAAAAGGCTACGAAACTAACTGGTCTTAATGCTATCGATCAGAATATTCCACCTTTTGACGTGACACTCACTGCTTACTGAGGCAAGAGGGCCAGTTACTCAATGGAAAGTTCTTTTTAATGATCTTTAGGAGCATTTTTTTTTCTTTTTGAGCAATAACGAAATTTTTTCTATTTTCTTATGCCACCGCGTTAATCTAATAGGTCATCTGGTTCACAGTCAAGCAAAAGAAACATACAAATCAAAATTACATGTCATACCCCACACAACTATGTGCTAATGTGCTCATGTTTAGTTTAAGTCGAACTTGTGAATCCTTAAATGCCTAAAAGAAAGTAATTATGGTTCAAAACTTAATTATTGGCCCATATGTTCAAGGTGTTAAGCTCACTTATGAAGTCAAATCATATTTTTTGTTTAGAAGACCCAAAAATTTTGGAACGGAATGAACGTGTATTTATCTATGAAAAATAACAAAACAAAAAAAACTGGGACAAGATGTATGTGAATGTGTCTCCCATACCCCCAAACTTAAATTATACATTGTCCCCAATGTGTGAATAACAAGGAAAGAGCTGACCTGGGAGATGGAGAACTAGCTAGGTTGGCATGGCTCATAGTGTACCCCCAAACTTGAACGGTGTCCCTAAAAAATAAAAACCGACGTAATACGGGAAAACAAGAAGTAATAAAAATAAATAAATAACAATAAATATGTAAAATAATAAAAATAAAAGGATAAACTGTGGGATGCCTCCCATGAGCGCTAAGTTTAACGTCTTCAGCCGGACCAAAGTTTATTTTTCTCCAAAACTAAGAGTGGCAGCAGCTAGCATAGGAAGTGTCTTATTCTCTCCCATATAAGCATATGGTAAGTGCTCTGATAACTGCTTGAATTCCAAGTTAGGTGCCTGTACAATAGAAGGGAAAATAATATTAGTAGGCACATGATGGTCAAACGGATCGGTGTACTTACTTGGATGCTTTGGAAAGGCCTCTAGGATGTGCACAGTTTCAATGAGGTCTTTAGTAACATCTTCTGATTTTGGCTCAATATCTGATCCTTTAAAATAATGGGTGAAGGTGGTCTCCAAAGGATCAGTATGATGGTCATGAAAGACTTGTTTAATAACACCTTGCTTTTGTTCACTTAGTTCCTTAGCCAATTCCCCCATTTGTACTTCCAATCTATGAATAGCTTGCTCATGCTTGGTATTGATTTGTCGTTGCTCAATCATGAACTGTTCTTGTGAAGTCATCAGTTGCCTCATAAGACTCTCTAGGTCACTATTTTCTGATTCCGGCACTGGTTGGGCTGCTGGTTGGAAGTGTCGTTGCTGTCCTTGAAGATTCAAAGCATTGTGATTGTTGCTCCATGAGGGGTTGGGGTGGTGCTTCCATCCAGGATTATAGGTATTTGTACATGCATTGTGCGGTCCCTCATAATTTGCTTGCTCTTGATCTGCATATGAATACAAAGGGCAAGTGTTAGTAGTGTGATCAAAATGAGAACATATAGCACATACCTAGAGTGGTTTGCCTCGCGGACTAGGTGATATGTTTTGAGTAGTCATGGCGTTTATGAGCATATCTAGCTTCCTCTCCATAGCATCTAGACAAGTATATTGAGCTTCTGTCATTGGTGCTTCTCCCTTTGAATGAATTAGTTGAAAAGCTTCAGTGCAGCAGTTTTAGTACTGCTGCTCGGGTACTCTTTGGACCTTTTGCGCTCATTCGCAGCTCCTCTACACTCGATCGCTCTGGGCTTGCGATCGATCACACCAAGTAGTGCGCTCGATCGCAATGAGGATAGAAACTCCTCCTCAAC
This sequence comes from Bretschneidera sinensis, assembly GCA_023935145.1. Taxonomy (NCBI): domain Eukaryota; kingdom Viridiplantae; phylum Streptophyta; class Magnoliopsida; order Brassicales; family Akaniaceae; genus Bretschneidera; species Bretschneidera sinensis. The sequence continues at coordinate 14,160,486 of CM043702.1, forward strand.
ACACCTGAAAAAAAACAGAAAGTGAAAAGAAGGAATAAATATGATTTTTGATAAAAGTAAAAATAAAACAGAATAGAATAAATTAAAATAATAATAAAAAGAAATAACGAAAATAATTCCAAAAAGAAATTTAGCACAATCCCCTGCAGTGGCGCCAAAAACTTGTTGCGCGTTTATCCACCTAAATAAATAAGTAAATAATCGCACTTGTTTTACTTGCAAGTGCACAAGGTCAACAGTGTAGCATAGTATGCGAATGCAAGATCATCTCCACAGGGATTGGTAAATTTAACTTTAGAATTATATTCGCAATATAAAAAGATAGAAATAATAAAAACGTTGAGAAATAATAAAGATAAAATACTAAGGATAAAGGCATAGGGACTTGATATCCACCACTAATTATGCTACCACAATATAACAGTATGCCAATGCTTTATTCATGCCATGTATACCTACTGGTTGCCAACCTAAGGGCATGGTATCTACTCCTTAAGCTATTGATTTCCCTAAGCAACGAGTTAGGCATGGTATCTACTCTAACTCTTTTCTTCCTTAAGGGATTCAACATGGTATCTGCTTGAGTTGTTCCTTAAGAAAACATAAGTACTATGGAAATCAACAACCATATGAGACCTAGGGCATGGTATCTACTCCCGGTTTCCCATGTTGATTAACCCGGGTATCTGGATAAGATGGTCCTTTGTTACTAATGTTAGACCCAGGACTCGGTCATCCAAATTGATCTAACTAACAAGTCCATACCACATGCACATATTGATCAGACATATACATATGAGGAATTTAAATAAAAGCAGGTATTAATCAAGTTAAGCAACATAACATAAATATCGCAAAGGTGCCAATACTAAATTTATTGAGTAAACATAATTAGGGCTTCAACCAAGCCCTACTAAGAATTTAATTACACATAATAAAATAAAAAGGAAAGAAGAAACCCGAGAGAAGAGTCGTCAATTCCGCTCCATGGTCTCCTTCTCCAAGCTAAAGCAAAAGATAAAAGAATGGATCTAAGAAGTGATACCCCCAAGAGGTGATGCCTTTTGTGTGTGATTTACAAGTGTATTTATAGATCTTTGAGAAGTCCTAATCGGCTCATGAGTTCCTAAACTTTCTTAAAATGCAAAACTTCTTTATTTCCAAAATAGGGTTATTTCCAAAACAGGGTTCTGCAGTTTACTGTTCACGCCCGTAAATTTGCGCTCGATCGCATGTGTCCTTGCGCTCGATCGCAGTGTGCGCTCGATCCTACAAGTGTGCGCACGATCGTATATGCACTCGATCGCACTTTGTCCAGAAAGTGCTCCAGGGCTTCTAGATTTCTTCCTTAAAGTGCCAAAACTGCTTTTTTTTTCTCCAATACCCTATAAAAACGTGTAAAACACAAAAGTGAAGTAAAATAGACTAAAATATATAGATAAAGAACTTAACAAATGTAAATTAAGGAGCTTAAATATGAATATTTAAGCTCCTATCAGTAATACAGATTGTTAATAGTGCTTATACATCAAAGGAGATCAAGATTGTAGAAATTGGTGAATCAAAGTTGATGATCTCAAAAGTCAATAAGCTTTCCAAAAGATCAAATTCAAGAAGAATAATTTAAATGCAACTTCAAAGTCAATAGGGATAAATTATAGGTTTGAATCCTAAGATACACTTTGTAAGCATTTCAAATTTTAAGAGCTAATTATATTTGCATTACATTTTATTATATAGTTTTAATTAATTGAAGATATAAAATCTCCAAATGATTCTATTGAATGCAAATAAATTAATTGGGCTCAATACTTAACATTCTCTAATTGAATTTAAGAAGAATTCATGTTGACATAGAAAATTACTTGAGCGTTTGTAATATATCATTCTTCATATGTCTTGCACACATATTATGCTTAAATTTGTAATATGTTTTGTCATCACCAAAAATGTTTTAATCAAGAAATTGATTAGATTAATTTTGATGATAACAAAAAACACTTTTGAAGTGTTTAACTCGTGTGTTTAATGTGCAAGAAAGTTTGATTCAATTAGGATATTTTTTGGAACTCAAAAATCCAAAAAGAATAAAGAGATATGAAGAAAATTGATGCTGAAAACACTGTTCATCCTGAAAACACTATAGCAGCGCTCAAACAGTGACCCAGTCGACCGGGTGAATAGTACAGTCGACTGGTAAAACGGGCAGAAGGTTCCCAATCGACTGGTAAGTCATACTAGTCGACTGGTAACACTGTAGCAGCAAAAATGTGATTTTTAAAGAGGATCCAGTCGACTGGTATCACAACCCAGTCTACTAGTAGTTCAAAAATATGACCATTGGGACTCGAAATCTGAGATTTTAAAGGTACAATCAATTTAAATTAAAGTCTAACAGTCATATTAATTGATGGCTATATAAACCCACTCAATTCAGCATTCAACAAGAAGGAGAAGACATTCAAAAAGAGAAGAAAACACACAATCAAGTCGTTCATTCCTTGAAACTCAAAAAGCTTTGAAATGCTCATGTTGAGCCATTCTTCAAGCTTTACTTTGAAAGAGATATATTATTCAGTTGTATATGCTTCCATTGTTATCTCTCTACCATTTACTTTACAACATTTATTGTAAAGGGATTACTTCCGAAAGGAGGGGATTACTTCCGAGAGGAAGGGGATAACTTCCAAGAGGAAGGGATTGTAAGGTTTGTACAACACTGGTAAAGTTGTACGACTAAGTTTCTTAGTGGATTACTTCAAGGAGGTTCCTTGAAGAGAGTGGACGTAGGGTCGGAACGAATCCGATATTGCCGAACCGCTATAATCTGAGTTTGCATCTCTCTAACTCTATCTCCTTAATTACTTTCATAATTACTTGCTTATAATTATTTATTATTCAAGTAAATGAGATTAATTGCTTAATTATTTTATAATTCAATTATCATTTCTACATTAAGCAATAAACTCTCTCATCTTTGTGCTAGTAATTTAGAAAGATTTAATTCCGCATATATTTTGATATTTGAGATTGCAAAAAGTATTTAATTTTTTAATACCCAATTCACACCCCCTCTTGGGTTGAAACCTCAGTCTACAATTGGTATCAGAGCCTCGTTCTCTATTTTAGGCTTAACATCCTAGAGTTGATCCTATGGCAACTATATTTTTAGAAGGAAGAGATCCTTCTATTCCTCATCTTCTCCATGGAACAAATTTCACCCATTGGAAAGCTCAAATGAAGATTTTTATTCAAGCACATGATTATTATGCTTGGTATTTCATTCTTGAAAATTAAAATGACTTTGATATAAATGATAGTAAATTCATTCAACTAAATGCTAAAGTTATGAACATGTTTTATGGTTCTCTTGATCAAAACGAAGTTGATCAAATTTCCTCATGTAAGGCTGCAAAAGAAATTTGGGATTTATTGGAAGTCATACATGGAGGAAATGAGCAAGAAAAGAATTTCAAATTAAAAAACTTTGTTCATGACTTAGAGCATTTTAAAATGAATGAAAATGAATCAATTTTTGATTTGCAAACTCGTTTTACCATACTTGTTAAAACTTTATCTTTCATGGGTAAAATTTATTCTAACCTTGAACTTGTGAGAATATTTCTTAGGTCTTTGTCAAATCAATGGAAAATTATTTTGACAAAGCATTCTATAAGTGAAAGTTTAGAAAAGCTTGTGGAATCCCTCAAGAAGCATGAAAGCTACTTGGATTACAAAATTGATCGTTCCACCACATCCTTACCTCTTATGGAAATTAAAGATGTTAATCATGATGGTGATGAAGAAGAAGAAGACTCCTCAAATAAAGAGATCGGATATGAGGAAATTGCCAACCTATGTCTTATGGCAATCGACGACGAAAGTGAGATATCAACTTCTTCATCTTCAAAAAATAATATCGTTAGTAGTAGTGAAGAATTGGTAGAAGTCATAAATGAAATGTATGAAGAATTGAAGAAATTCGATTCTAGGAACACCATTCTTAAAAAAGATGTGTCATCTCTTTCTAAAGAGATGGTAGGTTTGAGAGAAGAAAAAGATAAACTATCTTCATTACTTTATGATTCTTCTCAAGATCTTCTTAAAGATGAAAATGAAAACTTAAAGAATAAGATAATAGAATTGAATGGCATAATATCTAGACTTATGCTTGGAAAAGAAAAGCTAGATGAAGTGCTATATTGCCAAAGATTAAATGGAGGAAAATCCGGGTTAGGTTATTCTCCATTAGGCAAGCAAAAATCAAAAGAGAGCTTATTCATGAAAGCATTATGTGTGAATGAAGCCTCTACTTCAAATACCACTAATAAGGTCAAAAGCATTCCCTCAATGAATGCTAGTAGGTATAGAAATACTAATTCTAATGTATATACAAGAATGAAGCATCGTAGAAATACTCATGCTTTTATTTATGCTCATTCAAGAAATACTTATACACATCCTAGGAATAACCATCTTGTGCATCCTAGAAACAATATGCATACTGCACATGTATATCCTAGGAATTACCATCATAGTTATCCTAGAAATAATATGCATACTCATAATAATGCAAACATGTATCCTAGAAATCATCATCATACATTTTCTAGAAATGACATGCATTTTCATATTCCTCACCATAGAAACATATTTCCTAGGAACTACTATCCTAAGGATTATAGACATACACATCTAAGATATCCTAGAAAATTCAATAACTACCATCCTAGGATTGTGCATCATCAACATATCCATAGATCACCATATACTGTTAAGAAAGTATGGGTCCCAAAAAGAACCGTGTTTTCTAGAACTAACCTGAAAGGACCTAAGAAATTTTGGGTACCTTAAAGTGCAATCGTATATCCTTGTGTGATATAGATATGTCTCCACACCAAAAAAAAAGGTAACTGTTGGTACCTTGATAGTGGATGCTCGAAGCACATGACCGGTGATAAAAATGTATTCAATGAGCTAATTCTAAGAGATGGTGGATATGTCAACATTGGAGATAACACCAAAATAAAGATCATCGGGCATGGAAAAGTCGGTAATGATTTCTCAACCTTAGATAATGTATTGCTAGTACAAGGCTTTAATCCAAATTTACTTAGCATTAGTCAACTATATGACAAAGGCTACAAAGTCACATTTGAGACCTCTCATTGTCTAGTTATAGACATCAAGAGCAACAAGATCAAATTTATTGGCCATAGACATGAAAATGTCTACATAGTTGATTTGAAATCCTTGCATTCTGAAAATGAAAAATGTTTTCCTGCTTTTAGTGAAAATCTATGGCTATGGCATAGAAGACTTGGTCATGTGAACATGAACTTGTTAAAAATTGTCTCAAGAAAAGATTTAGTCATTGGACTTCCCAAAATCAATTTTGAAAAAGACAAAGTATGTGATGCTTGTCAAATGGGAAAACAAACTAGGATTTCATTTAAAACAAAAAATGTAGTCTCAACTACTAGACCTTTGGAACTTCTGCATATGGATTTATTTGGTGTAATTAGTATCATTAGTCTAGGCGGCCATCAATATGCTCTTGTTATTGTTGATGACTATTCAAGATATACCTTTATTATTTTTATTGCTTACAAGGATAAAGCCTTCAAAGGATTTGAAAAGTTTTACAAAAAAATACAAAATGAAAAAGGAATTTGTATATCTAGCATAAGAAGTGATCACGGCAAAGAATTTGAAAATCAAAGATTTTCAAAATTTTGTATTGAAAATGGAATTAATCACAACTTTTCAGCTCCTAGAACTCCTCAACAAAATGGAGTTGTTGAAAGGAAAAATAGAGTTCTAGAAGAATTTTCAAGAACTATGCTTTGTGAAAATAATTTACCAAAATACTTTTGGGCTGAAGCCATGAACTCTTCTTGTTATATCTTAAATAGAATTTTAATTAGGCTTCTGCTTGATAAAACTCCATATGAACTATGGAAAGGAAGAAAGCCTAATATCTCCTATTTTCGTGCATTTGGTTGTAAATGCTTCATCTTAAATAACAATAAAACTAACTTGGGTAAATTTGATTCTAAGACCGATGAAGGAATATTTTTAGGATATTCAACATCTAGTAAGGCTTACAGAGTTTTCAATAAGAGAACTCTAGTGGTAGAAGAATCTGTACATGTAACTCTTGATGAGTCTAACCCAATTAGTAGTAGAGAAGTTTCCTTTAAAGATGATGCAGATTTTATTCCAAGAATGGAAACTCCTACTCCGATTGTTGACCCAAAGGAGAGTCCACCTCAAGCAAATGAAAAGATGGAAACTCCCAATTTGGACCAACCATCCTCAAGCCGACAAAAGGAAAGTCTACTCAAAGATTGGAGGTATGTAAATTATCACCCGATTGATCAAGTGATTGGTGATCCTTCACAAGGGGTAAGAACTCGCTCTTCAATTAGAAATATTTGCAATTATGTAGCTTATTTGTCTCAAGTAGAACCTAAGACATTTATAGAAGCTGAAAAAGATAATGATTGGATAATTGCAATACAAGAATAAATAAATCAATTTGAGAGAAACAATGTTTGGAAACTAGTTCCAAGACCTAAGAATCATTCAATAATTGGAACTAAATGGGTATATAGAAATAAGATGGATGAAAATGGAATAGGAACTAGAAACAAGGCTAGACTAGTTGCTAAGGGATATAATCAAGAAGAAGGAATAAACTTTGATGAGACCTATGCTCCCGTAGCTAGATTAGAAGCTATTCGAATGTTATTAGGCTTTGCATGCTTTAATAAATTCAAGCTATTTCAAATGGACGTAAAAAGTGCCTTTTTAAATGGCTTTATAGAAGAAGAGGTTTATGTTGAGCAACCTCTTGGATTTGAAAATCCTAGTTTTCCAAATTAGGTCTACAAGCTTTCTAAAGCTCTATATGGGTTGAAGCAAGCTCCAAGGGCATGGTATGAAAGACTAAGCAAATTTTTGATTGACAATAATTTTGTTAGAGGTAAAATAGATGCAACACTCTTCACAAAAACTCACAAAAATGACACTTTGATAGTTTAAATATATGTTGATGATATTATATTTGGTGCTACTAATGAATCTATGTGTCAAGAGTTTGAAAAGTGCATGCAATGTGAATTTGAAATGAGCATGATGGGAGAACTTACCTACTTCCTTGGACTTCAAATCAAGCAACTAAAAGGAGGTATCTTCATCAATCAACAGAAGTACATTACGGACCTACTAAAAAGGTTCGGGATGGAAAGTTCAAATCCACTTGGAACACCTATAAGCACAACTACTAAACTTGATCTTGATGAAGGAGGTAAAACTGTAGATTCTAAATATTATAGAAGCATGATAGGTGCTTTACTTTATTTGACTGCAAGTAGACCTGATATAATGTTCAGTGTATGCATGTGTGCTAGATTTCAGTCTAATCCTAAGGAATCACATGTAGTTGCAGTAAAAAGAATCCTTAGATATCTACATGGAACCCAAACCATAGGATTAAGGTACTCTAGAGATTCATCTTTTGAGCTTGTAGGATATTCAGATGCTGACTTTGCTGGATGTAGGTAAGATAGAAAAAGCACAAGTGGTACATGCCAATTCTTAGAAGCTATGTTAACCTCTTGGTTTTCCAAGAAACAAAATTTTGTTGCACTATCAACCGCCGAGGCGGAATATGTTGTAGCCGGAAGTTGTTGTGCCCAAGTATTATGGATGAGACAACAATTAGAAGACTATGACATGAACCTCAAAAACATCCCAATATTTTGTGATAATACTAGTGATATCAACCTAACCAAGAGCCCTATTCAGCACTCTAGAACAAAGCACATAGAAATAAGACATCATTTCTTGAGAGACCATGCTAAAAAAGGTGACATAAGACTAGAACTCATACCTTCATAAGATCAAATAGCTGACATTCTTACAAAACCTCTAGGTGAAGCTATTTTTTGTAAGATTAGAATGTTGATGGGATTGCTGGATTATGATAAACTGAATATTTGATTGCTCATTCATTCATCATATGCAAGTTTGACATCTAGTGAAAAAGTATTAATTCTTGTTTAAATATCTCCCTCACTCAAGATGTCATAGATAAACAAATTTTGTGCTATAATTCAAAACTGTAAATTTTCTTAAAGGTCTAGTTGACTGGTAATTCTGTCCCAGTCGATTGGTAAGTCTCTGTCGATTCTTCCAGTCGACTGGTAAATCACATCCAGTCGACTGATACATCTAAACTTTGTTTGGAGCCATTTAATACTCAAATTTTAATTGTTTTTTGATAAATTCTCTTTGATTTGGCATTGGACAAATCAAGTGATGAGCTTGAATTTAGATTTGAGAATTACTTTTGAGCTATTTACTTATCAAGCATGAGCTAAATATGAAACTTTCTATTATATATGTTTGAGTTTGAAAATAATGATTATCTTTGCATTAAATTGATAATCAACTACCAATAAGGCTTGTTAAGTTTTATCCAATTTTATTTCTCTTAAAAGTTAAAAATAATTACTTTAGACTTTTTGAAAGGAGGAGAAAATCTGATTTATTGGTAAAAGAGAAAACCTATTGGTAAATCAAGCAATGAGTTCAAATTCTTATCCTTTATTGATTAAGTGTAAGATACTCTAAACATTGAGGTTACTTTGAAGATTTATAATGCTTGAAAATTGTTTTATATTTCTTGACATCTTGTAAAATGATTCTTTTCTCAAAACGTTTCATCAAAATATTTTCAATAGCATATTTTGAAGGGGAGCTCTTCTTTGAAATCCACCTTTTTTTATTATAACAAAAAGGGGGAGAAAAATAAGAATATTAAAGATCTTGTTAGACCTTATTCTTAAGATTTTTGTCACCATCAAAATGGGGAGATTGTTGACCCTGAATGATTTTGATAGTGACAAAAATCTTAATTAAGCACTAATGAATATTACTTAAGTAATACAGATTGTTAATAGTGCTTATACATCAAAGGAGATCAAGATTGTAGAAACTGGTGAATCAAAGTTGATGATCTCAAAAGTCAATAAGCTCTCCAAAAGATCAAATTCAAGAAGAATAATTTAAATGCAACTTCAAAGTCAATAAGTATAAATTATAGGTTTGAATCCTAAGATACACTTTGTAAGCATTTCAAATTTTAAGAGCTAATTATATTTGCATTACATTTTATTATATAGTCTTAATTAATTGAAGATATAAAATCTCCAAGTGATTCTATTAAATGCAAATAAATTAATTGGGCTCAATACTTAACATTCTCTAATTGAATTTAAGAAGAATTCATGTTGACATAGAAAATTACTTGAGCATTTGTAATATATCATTCTTCATATATCTTGCACACATATTATGCTTAAATTTGTAATATGTTTTGTCATTACCAAAAATGCCTTAATCAAGAAATTGATTAGATTAATTTTGATGATAACAAAACACTTTTGAAGTGTTTAACTCGTGTATTTAATGTGCAAGAAAGTTTGATTCAATTAGGAGATTTTTTGGAACTCAAAAATCCAAAAAGAATAAAGATATGAAGAAAATTGATGTTGAAAACATTGTTCATCCTGAAAACACTGTAGCAATACTCAAACAGTGACCCAGTCGACCGGGTGAATAGTACAGTCGACTGGTAAAACAGGCAAAAGGTTCCTAGTCGACTGGTAAGTCATACCAGTCGACAGGTAACACTGTAGCAGCAAAAATGTGTTTTATAAAGAGGATCCAGTCGACTGGTATCACTACCCAATCGACTGGTAGTTCAAAAATATAACCGTTGGGACTCGAAATCTGAGATTTTAAAGGCACAATCAATTCAAATTAAAGTTTTAACGGTCATATTAATTGATGGCTATATAAACCCACTCAATTCAGCATTCAACAAGAAGGAGAATACATTCAAAAAGAGAAGAAAACACATAATCAAGTCATTCATTCCTTGAAACTCAAAAAGCTTTGAAATACTCATGTTGAGCCATTCTTCAAGCTTTACTTTGAAAGAGAGATATTATTCAGTTGTATAAGCTTCCATTGTTATCTCTCTACCATTTACTTTACAGCATTTATTGTAAAGGGATTACTTCCGAGAGGAAGGGGATAGCTTCCAAGAGGAAGGGATTGTAAGGTTTGTACAACACCGGTGAAGTTGTACGACTAAGTTTCTTAGTGGATTACTTCAAGGAGATTCCTTGAAGAGAGTGGACGTATGGTCGGAACGAATCTGATATTGTCGAACCACTATAAACTGAGTTTGCATCTCTCTAACTCTATCTCCTTAATTACCTTCATAATTACTTGCTTATAATTATTTATTATTCAAGTAAATAAGATTAATTACTTAATTATTTTATAATTCAATTATCATTTCTATATTAAGCAATAAACTCTCTCATCTTTGTGCTAGTAATTTAAAAAGATTTAATTCCGCATATATTTTCATATTTGAGATTGCAAAAAGTATTTAATTTTTTAATACCCAATTCATCCCTCCTCTTGGGTTGAAACCTCAGTCTACAAGTATCCTTTCAAAACACTTGAATTTAACAAGAAAATCTCTTAATCAAAGAGATTCTTTTAACTCCAACAAAGGTTTTATACTTCAAACTTAGTACTTTCATATTTAACAACACCCAACACAAGATTAAGCAAATCCACAATAAAATTCACAATTTCAAACCAAAAGTTTCAATATAACTATCTTTTAACTTCCAAAATTTGAAAACCCATTGATCTTAATACTTCCATAAATTTAAACTTATTTTTTTAACAAAACCCAACACAAAGTCTTATTATTCATTCAAAACTTTCTTATCTCAACAAGTTCCATGAAAAAGTTATAACTTTAACAAACAAAAAAAAAAAGCTCTCCAATTTATGAATTTAAACCAAATCTAATTAAACACATACTCTTCTAGGTCTCAACTTTCATACTTTGCAATACCCACAACTCAAATCATACTCCACTATCAAGGTTTTACAACATAAATTTTTCAAAATTTCTCCCAACTTCAAATGCATCAAACTAATTCAAATCAACTCAACAAAGTTCTAGAATTAAGAAGTATAATTTAACTTAGAAAATGTTAGAACTCAAAACTACCTCAAACTCTAGTAGAAAATAACCCAGAAAAACAGCTTCTGCCCAACGAATGGGTCCTACACGCTGCCTCCAACCGCTCGTGGCAGCCCACTTCCGGCACCAACTTCTTCCCCTTGCTTCCAGTAGATGATTTATGAAGTTTGGTGATATTTGGACTAAGGATGAGAGGGCTAGAGCTAGAAAAAGTTAGGAGAAAATTAGTTTTCTCTCAAATGTTTCTCCCCTTTTCTCTCTAACTCTGTCTCTCTCTCACACCAAACTCTCTAGAGGCTAAAATTGAGAGATTTTTACTATTCTTTGCTGATTTTAGCTTTATCTGGTCCCACTAAACAATAGATTTTACCTTCTTGTCCTTGCTAATTCTCTTTATTTAATTTACAAGCCATTTCCTCACTTTTTCCAACTAATTTCATAATTTTCCTTAACTTTCCTAACTCTTTATAATAAACCTAATATTTCTACTAACACTTCTTTTACAAGAATGTCTTTACCAAGTACTTTCATTTCCTTCATGTTTAATTCACCTTTCAATCAATAAGTCACATAAGTGTCTAACACTAATACAATTATAATTGTTTTTCACATATGCATTTAAAATTATAGCTCAAAAACCATCTTATACACCAAATATACTTTAATCTGATTTAAATATCCAATTGAGGTGCCGGCCTTTACACATCAGCTCGTTGAAGACATGTTTATTCATTTAACCCTCTTTCATTTGAAAATTCACCAACCTCAAGTGCTTCAATAACCTTAGTTCATTTCTTTTCTCAAAGAATATCTCAAGGTTTACATGGAGCTCCAATAATATTAACCACTAGGTTGAAACATAATGCAATTTGAACATGATTCATTGTCACGTCTAAAAGTGTTGACTGAAGTTTGTGAGCAAAATAATGAACATAATAAGTTATTGTATTCTTTTTCATGATCAAATATTTAAGATCATTAAATTCTCTTTACATGGTACTAGCCCTATCATAGCCTTACACACATTATCTTGACGTACTCAAACTATACTTTGAGAGTAGTGCTTCAATTGTTGCTTTAAGTGATAAAATAGTAACATGCATTAAGCCCGATGCAACAAAACGAACAAGTGAAAAGGGAAAACGCTTTTAAGTGACTCCCTCTGGTTTCGAATGCATCACAAAACTCTATAAAACAATATTCGTTTGAAATGAGCAAAAAATTTCACAAAAGAAGCTAAAGTGCACATTTCTCAAACATGCTCGTGTGATCGTGTGAGCTGAGAGGATTCACATGGATATTTTTAACTTTTAATAAATGATATTTGACAACTTAAAAGACGAAGATAGGATGAAGAGGGAGAGAGTGGGAGGATAGAAAATCGTTAGTCTTTATGGATTGTCTAAACCCTTATACTTATAACAACTTGGTGTGGGATTTGTTTGGAGAGTTTAAAAGAATAAGAAATGTTTATATCTTGAGGAAAAATTAAATTTGTGGAAGATCCAACATTTTTGCTTCGCTTTTGTTCGTTTTATTGATCTTAGATTTGCTCTTTTTGTAATCATAGCTTCAAACAATGGGGATTTTTTTGGTTCTTCTCTTTTGAATTAAATGGCAAACATTGTTCGAGATTTTTTTGGTTCTTCTATTTTTGTAATCATAGGCTACGATTTACTGCGTCTCCTTCTCAAAAGAATTTGGATTAGGTACAGAATGTTAATGAGATTATGGATTGTATCCCTATGAACACATATGTTGTTTGGCTCTAACGTTGTTATTTACATAAATCGGGGGGAGGGGTGGGACTCGTTAAGTATTCAAGATCAGTTTTGTAACGAGGGGGTTGCTAGCATTTGGGCGGTTCCTATGGGCAATTCAATGACGATTCTCTCTTTTGAGAACAGAGATGAGATATACATGATTAATTAAAGCAAAGTAGTAAGTGTCTTGGGAGATGGTTTCATAAGGTTAGTCCATGGAGTTCTCATGCTATTAGCAAGGAGAGAATGTTGTGGATTAACTACAAAGGTATTTCACTCTATACATAGAAAAAAAAAATTCATCTAATGATTGATTGTTGGGGTAAAGACATTTTCTCTGATGAAAGTACAAAGCTAAAACGTCATCTAGGTTGACGGTTTCAGTTGAGAATGATATTAAAATCCCAAGTTCTTTATCTTTTAAGATTGATAGAGAGGTTTTTGTTGTTAAAATATTTGTGGATTTAAATCAATTTATAACACATTTATCTTCTGTAAAGCAGTTCCATTAGTCAAGGAAAAAGAAAAAGAAAAATCAATTGATAGTTCATCTGGTGAGAGAGAAAAGAATTTTCTGGGGAAGGCGAAAAACTTTTTCTCTCATTTTCTTAGCATCTAAACACCCCATTCATCTATATTCTTCATAGAAAATCCAAAAATAGAAAAAGGAAATGCAAAGATCTTTTCTTCCTCTAGGCATCTCAATTCTGTTGATTTTTTCTGGAAAATAAACACAAAACAGAAAAATTAAAATTTTCCTTCATGTTCCTTAGGCCAAACAATCATTTTCTCGTTGATTTTCTCTCATAAATTGAGAGTTACTGAGTTTTTTTTTTTGGTCTTTAATTATCTCTCACTAAGATAACTCACTTTTTATGGAAGAAAACTGGAAAAAGGAAAATGAGAACTTTCATATGATTTTCTCGATATCCAAACGCACCACCGTCCCAACAAAATCAGTAAAAGCCATCATGGCTTGAGCCACCATGATGTAAACCAGAGGTGGTCTCAGCCCCTATCTCATCCCCTTCCCTCTAGCGTGATTCCAGCTACACAAGGATGGAATTCAGAGATTCGGCAAGATCCAACCTCATGGTTCTTACAGGTTACAATTTCTCTTCTTTTTTTTCTATCCCTCGTGCAAAAAACGTATATGTGTCATGGTGATCCATGATTTTTTTTTATTTGTTTTATTTTTGAAATCATGATGAAAATGAGATATATTGTTTTTGGGTAGTGGGTATGGCTAAATTTATTGCAACTAATTCATTGACTTACATGAAATTTAGTTTATTAATGATGAAAATAAATATAATTTGGGCCTCGGCACGATTTTAACAGCTATGTTGTATCTTTTTCAAACTCATAATTTGGGCGGAATGGCCTAATAAATTGAAGGAGAAGAGCAAACAAAATCCTGAGTTTAGCTTCTTGATCCGATTTCCAGGCAACCTGGTCGATCTCTCTCTGAAATTTCATTCGAAAATTTCCGCCCCTAAAGGTTTATTCTCTCACCAAAAAATTGTACAAATGCAATTGATAACAATTGAAGACTGCCACCAGTACTCTATCTATGAGGTACCGTCTCTTTGTATCTCTCTAGTGCTATCAATTTAACGGTATTGATTGAGGTTCAAAAATTAGGATTTCAACCTTGTTTAGGGGCGAAGCTACCTTATTGTTGATCTGGGCCTCGACCTAGGCTCAAAATTTTGAAAAAAGGAAACCAATTAGTAGGCCTAGCCAGTAAAAGCCCAACTACCCATCCCAAGTTCCTTATGGGTTTGACAGAATATCATTGTGGAGGAATGAAGAGTTTGACAGAATATCAACATCAAGACTATGTGTTACAGTTCCTTATGGGTTTAAATGAGTCTTTTATTCAGATAAGGGCTCAAATCCTTATGAGTGATCCACTGCCTCCGATTAACGAAAGTTTTTTCCCTAGTTATACAAGAAGAAAGGCAATGATCCCTGAATTTCTCTGGTTCAAATATGCTTTCTATTTCAGCTTCTTATGGAGTAGCTAGTAGCAATTACAGTGCCTATAAGGGAAAGAATAACAAGCCAGTTTGTACGCATTGTGGTTTCTTTGGTCACACAATGTATAAATGCTACAAGATACATGGATATCCACCTGGTTTTAAACTAAAAGATCGTTCTGGAGACTTTTCTAAAAGGCAAACAAGTAGTTATTCAGGGTACTCAAACCAGTCAGGATATTCAAAGCCCTAAGCTAATCAGATCAGTTTTGTTCCTGAGGCTAAAGTTAATCCTGAGAACAATTAGAATCTTAGTAATAATCCTCTTTTATATGCTTTGACTGCTAATCAATATCAGCATTTGATATCTTTGTTGAGTACTCAGTTTTTCATGATGCTCAAGAACAACAACCTGTAGTGTCCAATTTTATTGGTATTTCTTCTCTTATATCAGATAATGTTTGGATTATTGACAGAGGTGTCACTCATCACGTATGTCATGACTTGAGTTTGTTTGATTCTTTTGATAAAAATTATACTTTTACTTTTGTTGTTCTACCTACTGGACATAATGCAACGATTTCTAAGATAGGGTCAGTTCAGTTATCTCCTTCATTAGTTCTATCCAAAGTTATCTATGCTCCTTCTTTCAGATACAAATTGTTGTCTGTTAGTTTACTCACAATGAGTCTCTATTGTTCTTTAATCTTTCATGATGATGGCTGTGTGATTCAGGATACTCAAGGCATGAAGATTGGGACGAGTAAAAGAGTAGGGCATCTCTATCATCTCAGTATTCCAGATCTTTATCAAAAGTCTTCTAGTTCTAATGTTGCTTGTAATGCTTCCTTAGTTTTGTCCACTGAGACGTTATGGCATTATTGTCTAGGACATCCTTCTTGTTTGATTTCCCATCATACAAATAAGACTCCTGTTTTCAATTTTAGAACTGATAAAAAGTTTCTTTGTAATGTTTGCCCTCTTGCAAAGCAAAGACATTTGGCTTTTACTTTTAATAATAAACTTTCAGCATTGCCTTTTGATCTTATTCATGTTGATGTATGGGGCCCTTTTCGGGTTATGTCCAATGAAAGTTTTAGATATTTTCTAACCATTGTTGATGATGCCTCGAGATATACTTGGGTTTTTCTTCTGCATACCAAAGCTGAAGTTCAGAAGGTGATTCCAACTTTTTTTTTAATGATTAAGACACAATATGGGAAGCATATAAAAGGGGTTCGTTCAGATAATGCTAAGGAGTTAGATTTTGCTCAATTTTATAATTCTAAAGGGGTTGTACACTATCGATCTTGTGTTGAGAGGCCACAGCAAAACTCGGTTGTTGAGCGTAAACACTAGCATTTGCTAAATATAGCTCGTGCTCTTTTGTTCCAGTCAGGTATTCCTCTATTCTTATTGGAGTGATACTATTTTAACTACTGCTCAACTTATGAATAGACTGCCATCTCCTGTTTTGAATTCAAAAACTCCTTTTGAAGTGCTGAATTACAAGTCTCCTTCTTATAATCACTTGCGTTCGTTTGGTTGTTTATGCTATGCTTCAACTTTGTTGAGTAAACGAGACAAGTTTTCACCTAGATCTCGGGCTTGTATCCTCATTGGTTATCCTTTTGGAATGAAAGCATATAAGCTTCTAGATTTAGAGAGTAACAAGACTTTTGCATCTCGTGATGTTGTGTTTCATGAGATAGTTTTTTCTCTGGCTGTTAAGAGTTCCTATGCAGATATTACTTCCTTGTTTCCAAACACTGCTATTCTTTTACCTGTTCTTGACAATATTTCACCTGATTATGAGATTTCTATTGGTTTAGGCTTCTTGTATATAAGAGCCAGCTTGTACCTTTTTGTTCATTAAAACGAGATTTGTTTCTTTTCTTCTCTTTTGTAAAAGAACAATTAATTTTTTTAATACTAAAACAAATTCAGTTACTTAAAAATAAAAATTATTTCATTAATCAAATTTTTTTTTTTGAATTGTTTGGCCTAACATTAGTAGAGTGATCGGCGGTAATCGATGTAAGCATGTTCTACATGGCCTAAAGATAAAGTGCTACAATAAACAACGTGTCAGCATTCAAACAAATGGGTTGTGAGTCAGCTATTAAGCAACCCCCCTAACTCTATAAATAATAACCCCTTGCTCTCTACAACCATGAACTCACTCAACTATTGATCACCTCAAAAGGAAATAACAAGAGATTAGTTAATTAGTTATACAAAGGAAATGGCATCTGGATGTAAAGATATGGAAAATTAAGTTTAATGAACTAGTCAAGACTCACTACAAGATAATTGACATTTGTCGGTGCTATATTTCTGACGCTTTACAAAAACACCGCAATATAATAACCGTTGGTGCTTATTATTCAAACAACATATAACGGCGCTTCAAAGCACCGTTTTATGTGAATCTTAATACATATAGCGGCGCTTTGAAGTGCCGGAATATACTCCTCTACATATATCGACGCTTTGAAGCACTATAATATGCAATGAGTTTCGAGCATATATCGGAAGCGCCGGAATATGCATTGGAATATGCTCCTCTGCATATACCGGTGCTTAAAAACGTCGATATATACTCGAAACCTATTTTATTTTCCGGCACTTGAAAGTGCCAGAATATGTATATTCAAAGCGCCGGTAAACGCAAAAAATCAGGCATATAAAAACTTTTGCCCAAATATTTTGTCCCCTAAATTTTTTTTGCTGCTCCCTGTTCCACCACGCCGTTTCCCCCAAATTTTTTCCCTGCTCCCTTACAGGTCGAGTTACATAGCCATCACGGACACGGTTCACCCCAACCGCCATGAACCCCTCCACGCACCTAGCCTTTGAGCCACTGTGCCGTTCACCCATTCTCTCTCTATTTTCAAGGAAGCTGCCATTCAAGCTGTTGTAAAGCTACTGTGCCACCTTTGGGTTTCGTGAAGAAGGTGAAATCGCTGCCGCGACAGTGCGCAGCCACTTTCATCTCCGGTAAGCCGTTGCTTTCCACCCTGTCCTCCGCCCTTCTCATTCTTGCAAGCTAATGGGCTTCAATTGTTCGATCCACAGGAAGCAGTATTGTCGCACTGTAGCTGAAGCACTTCTGCTCGTGACAGTGCCTTGGGACTCTAGCTTGCCCCATCGCTTATCTGGCCAGTTAAAATTCTCGATGTTCTCTCTGAGATTATTTGATTAATGCTGCTACTTTATCTAAATAGAGATCTTTAGATCATGTTGCCTCTGCCATGCCTGGTTGTTGAAGAGAATTGTTAATTTTCTTAATTTTCTCGTCTTAAATTTTCTATTCTCTGGCATGCCTGGTCCAAAATGTAAAGTAGTTAGGTGATAGTGAAGGGATGATAGTGATAGAATTTTATTTTACTAACAAAGTTCAATATTTTTTTTCAAGCTCATTATACAATTTTTTTAATTTTTTATAATAGAGCTAATTATATTTGGAAGCAGGGGAATTATGGGGATTGAGATGGTGCTTTTGAGATCATGAGTTACATGGCCTTTTGTAATCCGTCCTTACTCTCCTCCATGCCTGTTTTCAAACTGCCCTCTTTTCAAAGTGTCTAGAGCATTCAGGATCCATACCTGTTTCGTGTAGTTGAACTTACAACTAAAACCATTTCACCTTTTAAAATTAAATTCCTATAGAAGTGTAGTGCATTCGATATCAACTCCTTTCTTTTGTCCATTTTACTCTGTCTCTTGCATATTTGGATTGCTAAGGTTGGTGGCCAATGTCATTAAAAAAGGGACCTAAAAGCTCTAAACATTTTAGCGCTTGGTACAAACTTTCTCTTTTTGTTTTTTAAGCCGTGATCAAAAGTTTCAATTTATACTTCATTTTAAGTCAACTAAAAGCCTGTTTTGACATGATTTGTGGAAGTGTTCTGAGCTATATCTTTTAAAAGTTTTTGAGTTCACTGGGCATCAGCTGTTATATGGTGTTGATACTGAAACAGAGGACCAAAGAATGCAGGAAAAAGCGGTGGATCGGACCAATAGGGATTTTCAGTAGTTTATATTGTTTGTTATACTCAGTGGCAATGAGTTAGGATGTTTTAACTTTCAGTTGATCTGTAGCCAAATCATAGTATAAACTACCAATTGAGTTTCATATTTATATAATTTTTCTTTGAACAGTGCTACTGTTTAGGCATTGAGGACTTGGAACTATTATCAGCAGAAGGAATGAGAAATTAGTTGAATTAAAAAGAGTTGAGAAAATGATATGAGGTTTCGTCCTATTTATCCTAGTTTTAGGTGAAGTATTTTTATTTTTATTTTTTCTTTGTGAAAGCATATTAAAACTGTTTCATTTATATTGTTAAAACTGTTTCATTTTTTCTTTGTGAAAGCATATTATAACTTTATCTAAAGTGAGATCTTTAGATCTTGTTGCCTCTGCCATGCCTGGTTGTTGAAGAGAATTGTTGATTCCCGAAACTAGCTTCTGGAATTAGCTAAGGATGCAATCCTGGAACTTTTGAGGCTTCCTAGTCTTCCTTACTGGCCTTTGTCTGCTGGTGGTGTCCTCTACCATTTCTTCTTCCTCTCTAGTTGTTTCATTAGCTGTGTTTTTTACTGTATCAAATAACCCTGTAAGAAAGAGATTGGTGATTAAACTTTATGGAACTCTCATGGCATTGGTGATTGTTAAGGAATTAGCAACAAATTCGAACAACAGTACATACAAAGAATTAAACACAGAGATTAACGAGGTTCGGAAATGAGCCTACTCCTCGGACCAACACCCAGAGTATTTTTCTATTTGGCAAAAAGGCCCAGAGAAAACTAGAGCAGTGTTATGTTACATAAGGGCCACTCACTTGGATTTTACAAAACACTCTGTCTCTCACAATATTTCCTTATGTGATATGATGATTTTGAAACCAAGGATTCAATGCCTATTTATAGGCTCAGCATTGAGTGTGAACACAAACCAAGCTTGAGTGTGAACATAAAACAAGCTTGAGTGTGAACATGAGTATAAAACAAGATTGAGTGTGAACACAAAAGTGTGAACACAAAACAAGATAAAAAAAAATGGCGGCTGGCAAAATCCAATTTGACTACTGCTAGCAAAGGCCAATTTGCCAACTGCTGCCAAAGTCCAAATTTGCAGCTGCCGGCAAAGTCTAATTTTATCTTGTCTCCACTCCACCGAGTTCATTGTTTTATTTCTCCCACTTGGCCACCAATAACAATTGTCTCCATCAATAACAATCTCCCACTTGGAGACAATTTGCCATTTCCAACATAGTCAAAACTAGGTGTGAGGCTTCTTCTGCTTCTTCAGGCGTGAAGACCGATCGAAGCTGAACATTCTTTCAGCTTCTCAACCGTAACAGTCTTGGTTAACATGTCTGCGGGATTCTTGCTGGTGTGAATCTTTTCCAGCATAATAACCCTTTCTTCTAAGAGCCCTCGTATGAAATGGTATCTAATGTCGATGTGCTTTGTCCTGGCATGAAATGCAGAATTTTTGGCCAGATGAATTGCACTCTGACTATCACTGTAAATCTTACAGTCCTTCTGCTCTTTGTCTAATTCTCTGAATAGACTTTGTAGCCATAATATTTCTTTACACACTTCTGTAGCTGCCACGTACTCTGCTTCTGTAGTCGAAAGAGTTACGATCTTCTGTAATTTCGAGACCCAACTCACTGCTGCACTGCCCAGTGTAAAGACGTACCCTGTAGTACTCTTTCTACCATCAAGGTCTCCTGCCATGTCAGAATCAACATAACCCTTCAAACAGATCTCTGATCCATCATAGCATAGGGATAGATTAGTGGTACCTCTCAAGTACCTCATAATCCACTGCACAGCCTTCCAATGCTCATTGCCTGGATTATTCATGAATCTGCTCACGACTCCCACTGCTTGTGCAATATCTGGTCTGGTACAGACCATAGCATACATGAGGCTACTAATTGCTTAGGCATATGGTACTTTTGACATGTATTCATATTCTTCGACTGTCGTCGCACCTTGCCCTTTTGAAAGTGCGAAGTGACTTGCTAGTGGAGTGCTCACCGGTTTAACCTGATCCATGTTGAACCTTTGTAGTACCTTTTCGATGTACTGTTCCTGAGATATCCACAATCTTTGATTCTTCTTGTCTCTGCTGATCCGCAATTCAAGGATTTGTTTAGCCATACCCAAATCCTTCATAGAAAACTCTTTGGAGAGTTGTTCCTTCAACATTGTTATTTCCATCATGCTTGATCCTGCAATAAGCATATCATCCACATACAATAGAAGAATGATGTAGGAATCATCAAACTTCTTGAAATAACAACAGTGGTCAGCGTTACATCTTGTATACCCGTTTTTAGACATGAATTTATCAAACCTGATATACCACTGTCTGGGTGCTTGTTTCAACCCATACAAGCTTTTCTTGAGCTTACAGACCAACTCTTCCTTCCCTAGTTCTTCATACCCTTGTGGTTGCTTCATGTAGATATCTTCATTCAGATCACCATGAAGGAAAGCGGTTTTCACATCTAGCTGTTCTAGATGTAAGTTTTCTACTGCAACAATGCTCAATACAGATCTGATGGTACACAGCTTCACAACAGGAGAGAAAATCTCAGTATAGTCGATACCTGCCTTCTGTTGAAATCCCTTGACTACCAGTCTGGCCTTGTATCGCTTAGTTCCATCGTGTTCTTCTTTTAACTTGTAAACCCACTTGTTATGCAAAGTTTTTTTGCCTTCTGGAAGCTCAGCCAAATCCCATGTCTGATTTGCTATCTGGGAGTCCATCTCTTCATTCATTCCAGCCTCCCACTTGAGCTTATCCTTAACCTGCATTGCTTCTTCATAACATTCTGGTTCACCATTGTCAGTTAATAACAAATAATTCAGAGATGTTAAATAACGAGCCGGGAGTTGACCTTTGTTAACTCTTTCTGATCTCCTAAATTCTTGAGGGGGAACTTGGGGAACAAGAGTCTGAGATTCTATGTTCTCATCTCTGGGTTGTAACACTCCTTTTGTAGAAATTTCCTCAAGTTCTACAAACTCTTTCTTTTCTGTTTCCCCTTCCACCTGTTTCATCATGTCCTTATATAGAACATTCTCGTTAAACACTACATCTCTACTTCTAAAGACTTTTCGATTTTCTGGATCCCAAAACCGATAGCCAAACTCATTAATGTTATATCCAACAAAGACACACTTTTTGGATTTTGGGTCTAGCTTAGACCTTTCATCTGATTTTATATGGACATAAGAGGTACAACCAAATATTCTTAAGTGTGATAGGTTTACCTCTTTTCCCGTCCACGCTTCTTCTGGAAGTCCAAACTCAAGTGCAACAGATGGTCCTCTGTTGATCAGATAGACTGATGTGTTCACAGCTTCTGCCCAGAACTGTTTGGGTAATCCAGCATTAATCCTCATGCTTCTAGCACGTTCATTAATGGTTCGGTTCATGCGTTCTGCCACTCCATTTTGCTGCGGTGTTTTAGGAACTGTTTTCTGCCTCTTAACACCATTAAGAGCACAATATCCCTCAAATTCATCACTGCAATATTTTCCACCATTGTCTGACCTCAGACACTTTAGCTTTTGTCCTGTTTCAGTCTCAACCATAGCTTTCCACTTTTTGAAGACATCAAATACATCAGATTTATGCTTCAAAAAATACACCCATAACTTCCTAGTGGCGTCATCAATAAAAGTAACATAATATTGAGACCCATTAAGATATGGTACCTTGGTTGGTCCCCACACGTCTGTATAGACCAATTCCAGCTTTTCAAACTTTGGTTTTCTGCCTGTCTTAGAAAAACTCATATTTTTATGCTTTCCATAGAGACAGTCTTCACAGAAGCTCAGGTTCAGATGCTTCAAATTTGGAATCTTCCCTTTTGATAGCATGACCTTCATACCTTTTTCACTCATATGCCCAAGTCTACGATGCCAGGTGTCTGCGCTCGAATCTATTGATGTAGCTGCTAGAACACTATTTGTTCCACTCGTCACATAGAGAGTGCCTTCTTTCTTTCCGTGAGCTATCACCATAGCCCCTTTCAACACCTTCCAGGAATCACTTGTGAAAGTGGTTCTGCATCCTGAATCTGACAGTTGGCCGACTGATATCAAATTCCTTGTGAAATTCGGAACATGTTGCACATCTTTCAACTTTAGGGTAGTCCCATTCGCCCAGTTTATCTGTACATCTCATCTTCCAGTTATGCTGCATGGTTCATCATCTCCGAGAAACACTTTCCCGAAATCACCCTGCACATAATTTTGGAGTATCTCCTTTTGACAGGTAGCATGAAAAGATGCACCAGAATCTATCACCCACAAATCATTACGTACAGCAACAGAAAGAATCAAAGCATCAGAATCTTTATCAGAAAGATTAACAGAATCTTTATCAGAAAGATTAACAGAATTTTTACTTTCCTGATTATCATTCTGCTTTGGTGCTTTGCAATCTCTCACTAGATGTCCTTTCTTTCCGCAGTTCCAGCAACCTCCACTTCTTGATTTTGGTCCTCTTAATGTAATCTTCCTGAATTTAGAACTTCCACGGTTCTTGTTTCCTCTATTTGAAGATCTTCCTCTTTCTGCTACGCTCAAAGCATTCCCAGACGTTTTCGCAGATCCTGAAAATCTTCTGCACAATTCTTCGTTTAGAAGAACTCCCACAACGTCATCGAACTTTAGCTTTCCAGAGCCAGAAGAGTTACTAACAACCATTACCAGACTATCCCAGCTATCTGGTAATGATGACAAAGTTAGCAGTGCTCTAACTTCGTCGTCAAAGCTGATCCCAACGGATTCCAACTGACTTGTCAGTGTGTTGAAACCGTTCAAGAGTTCAGCGATGCTACCGTCGTATTCCATCTTCATATTGAAGAGTCTTTTCATCAAGAATACCTTATTTGAGGCTGATGGCTTCTCGTACATTTTGGACAGAGCCACCATTAAATCTGCAGTGGTTTTCTCCTTCGAGATATTGAACGCGACAGTTGCAGCGAGAGAGAGTCTGATCGTGCCAAGAGCCTTCCTGTCCAGCACCTCCCACTGTTCATCTGTCATTTTATGTGGTTTTTTTTGTTTTGCCGCCAAGAGGAAGATAGAGGTCTTTCTGGTAAAGATAATCCTCTATTTGCATCTTCTACAAACCGAAGTTTGCTCCATTGAACTTCTCGATCCTTGTTTTGCCTTCATTCACCATTACTCCCACTCGAATATGGCTTTCTTTGGATCTTTTTTGACAATTCCTGCGAACCTCCATGTATTAGAACACCGTTGTCGATGAATCGATACCACCGGCAAAATTTTACTATATATGTGAATAATAACCTCACAAAAAAAGCAGACAGAAATATATAACCAAAGGCTCTGATACCAGTTGTTAAGGAATTAGCAACAAATTCGAACAACAGCACATACAAAGAATTAAACATAGAGATTAACGAGGTTCGGCAATGAGCCTACTCCTCGGACCAACACCCAGAGTATTTTTCTATTTGGCAAAAAGGCCCAGAGAAAACTAGAGCAGTGTTCTGTTACATAAGGGCCACTCACTTGGATTTTACAAAACACTCTGTCTCTCACAATATTTCCTTCTGTGATATGATGACGAGTCTTCACACCATCAAGAAGATATTGACCATGAGCATGAGTATCACCTTGATGATCATGACTCGCAAAATGATTCTGAGACTGAGCCAATAACAATGGAAAGTGAAAACAGTGATAGTGAACAATACGAGATAATTGGTAATTTTTGTATTATAATACATTCTCTTTATAACTAGTTTGATATTACATTGTTATACTAATTATAAAATTTATGTTTTCAATGTATAAATTCTGAAGGGAGGGTGAGAAAACAAACAAGTGTCCTGAGAATCTCACAAGTGTGGTCCCTTGAACGTAGGAAAAAATTGTTGTCCACTTCAATGCACGTAATCAACCTATTAGAAAAAGTGGTCAAATATTAAGTAGCTGGTTGGGCAAAGTTGCAAAGAGAATGAACCTTTGTCCGCTTGGTCACACGGATTGGAAGAAGATCCCTTCTAACTACAAGAAGGACCTTGTTTTATTGATTCGGGTAAGTAACAACAACTTAATTTCGGGTTTTCTTCCAATTTTTTTTTTGTAGTGTTGTACATACATAATCCCTAACACCAAAAATGCTTATTTGGCATCGATTTCCTTTCTTTGTGGTAAAGGAAATTTCATTACCCTATGATTGAGGCAATAGACAAAATTTTATTGAGGATGATCGAAAAAAATGGAAGGAATACCAATATGTGCTTAAAAGGGACCACGTGAGGAACAAAACAAAACAACATGTTTTGAGCAATAATGTTCCAAAATGAGTAGATCAAGACCAGTGGAAGCAACTGGTGAACTACTGGTTATCTGAGCAGAGTGAGGTTTTTTTTTCATAATTATGTTTATTTGGATTCTTGTTGCTTCTATTTTCTAATAATGACTTATTATTCAAGTGGTTTATTATTGGTATAGAAATATTCTACTATAGGGATAACGGCATGTGAAAGACAACAATGTCCTAACACGACCGGTTCAAAGAGTTTTGCTAGAAGACGGGATGAATATGTGAGTTCATTTGCTTCATTCATCCAATCTTTCATTTGAGATGTAGTGTATTGAGTCACTGTTTGAACTATTTTCATAAATGGTAGGAGATGAAACATGGAAATGAGCCCGGACGCGTAGAGTTTTTTGCTGAAACTCATAAACATAAGGATGAAACTTTTATTGATGAAGCATGACGACAATTTGTGGTAAGTTCACTTACGTATATGATGGTTTATGTATGATAGTTAAGAATAATACTTAACTTATTCTTATCGTGGTTGGTACTATGTTTCGGACTATCTTGATGCCTATATATAATTTGAAGTGCCATGGAACAAGTGTTATGTTGAACATTTAACCCTCCTATTTTGAGTTGTTGCCTGTATTGATTATGTAATTAGTCAAGCCCAAACATTTTTGAGCTTGGTTACTGTATTGAAACAAACATTCATTTTAGTAAAGTTGGTTTCTTTGAACTGTTAGCAGTGCATGCTTTATCTGGCTAACTGTTTCATTCATTGATGGTTTGCTATGAAGAAGATTTATTGTTATTTGACTTCATATGTTTAAATGAAAAGGTGTAATTTAGTAAAAGAAGGAAAAAAGAAATTATATACATAGACAAATTATGATCATGTTCAGTGGAATAATCTCCCAGATAGGAAATTTGAACACTATGTTGTGTTCACATGAACAAGTGTTTCATTAATTTCCAACAAAATATAGAAATTCCTGACAAGCTAGGGATGGATGGATATGCGGTTTAAGTGCTATGAGAACTGCCGAATTGGCTCTTCATGGGTATAACTGTTTTTCATGTTTTGAAAGTTGGCAAAACAGTGGTTTGTTTGTTGAATTGTGATAGCAGTGCAGAGATGAGTCCCATAACTCTGGCTTTTCTTGTGTTTGAGTTAAAGAAGGAAAACATCAAGACTTTAAAGTATAAAAAATATAATTGTTTGTGTCTAAACCAGCTTTCTGGAGAGTTATCTAAAGGTTAACAGTTTGAAACACTATAGTTTTCTAGAATTTAAAGCTAATTCCTGCTGAATGTCTAAAAAATATTATTTGCATCAATCATGTGCATGATAATACATGTTTCTAAGATCTTGCAAGTGGAGTTATGCTATGAACAAGTGGCAATCTATGTCTAATTGTGATTGATTTTTAGATGCTTGGTTACTGTGCATTTTATTTGATTGTGATTAATTTTGTTTTCTTTGTTTGCATATGTTTTTAAAAGCTCACTGATGCCCAACTTCCATCCAAATTTTAGGAGTTGAGAATTTCGAATTGCCATTTAGTCTTGTTGTGAACCTCAAATGCCTCCAGTCTTTTTTACTTAAAAGGAAAATAAAAATAGATGTTAGTCTTTTGGGTTGTTTCGATCATGTTGTTTGAATTGATAAATTATTTAGGTTTCATTACCACTGATCAGTGACTTGATGTCTTGTGTAAATTCAGTTTTATTCTATTACATGACACTGCTTATGGGTTTTGGGTTTGGAGATGATTTATTTTTTCTTTCAAAAGAAGCTTCTCTTTTCTTATTGAAGTGTCCACCGACTTCATTCTTACCACCATTGTATTGATGTTCGTAATTGTAATGGGGACTGTTTTGTTGCAGCAGTGGTTTGTAATGCTATAACTGTTTGGATTGGAATTTGTTCTTCTTGCTGGTTAATAATGTTATAACTGTGGCTATAGTTAATAGTTTAATACCTCTTTCCATGATCAAGCTGGTCGAGTAACATGTAAAATACGTGGTAAAAATCTTGAGATCAATTAATATTTTTTGGAATATGATACCAAATTACTTTTTTTTTAACTGTGAAGTTTCTTATATATAGCAATTCAGAGGCTAAGTTCTTATCATTGGTTGATTTGAAAGTTTCCCAGTTTCTTTCCCTTTTTGGATCAGTTTTCTTTGAATTGGATATTATTGAGTTGATTTTATATTATACAGGTTTATTTAGTTTTGCAAAATGTCTTAAAAACAGGGTTTATTTTGTCAATTTCTTTTAAAAAGAATTATTCTGGCCATGGTCACAGAGATCTTTGTGAAAGTTAGAGATAGTCTTTTCTCTTAGATGAATTTGTTTTATCATCTGTTTCTTTTTTGTTGTTTCCTTGTTAAGTTGTGAATTGGCTACTTTGTTTGGATTATATTTTTGTTTTTCTTTTGCATGAGGTTTTATGGAAAAATAGAAGAAATTCTGTTCGTTTTTCTATAAAATCTGATAAACAACTTTTGTTTTATGTAAATTTCGCTACAATTAGCTAATCAATATTCGGAGGAGTTTAATCTTTATTGTTTCGTAATTGTAGGTGACAGCTGAAGCTCGTGTTGCTGAACTTGTTACAACTTCAGGATCCTATGATGCTAGCAATAATTTAGCAATACAAAATGAAGTCTTCACCGAGCTTATAGGTGAAGAGAGTTCTGGTCGTGTCCGAGGTCAAGGGTTTAGAGTTACACCCTCTGCCGTGTATGGACTTTCAGCTCAAATTAGGAATGATATGGGATACCATAAGGCTTATGCTAAAGAGATAAATAGTCTGAGAGCACAAATAGAAGAAAACAATCAACAGCATGCGCATCAGATTGAACAGTATGCGCATCAGATTCAAGAAATAACAGCGAAGTACGATGATCAAATGAACAGTATGCAATCTCAAGTTGATGAGCTGAAGTCTTTACTACAACAGTTGGTTAATAGAGGACCTCAGAATTGATGTCAAGTGTGATGGTAAAATAATTTTCCATACTACATTCCATTATTTTGTTTTGTATGAATTTTATATGTTAACTATGATTGTTTTTTTTTGTAAATGATATGACTTTTGTATTGAGTAAAGGAATTTTTATGGATACTTGATAGTACATTTTATATTTTATATATTGAAGAACATTTGAAATTTTATGGATTTGATGGTAGATTTTATTTATTGAAGGGTATTAGTGTTGATATTTAAACCAAAATAATGTAAAAACCCAATTAAAAACACTTTTAACGGCGCTTAAAAGTGCCGTAATATACATAATATGTCCGCAATATATCGGCACTTCTAAGTGTTGGTAAGCGCCGAAATATACCAGCGCTTAGAAGCGTCGCTATATAAGTGTCGGTATATTTAGTCGCATAAAAGTATTTGCACTTCGACACTACACATACCGGCGCTTATTGCATGCATATTGCGGCACTTTAAAGTGTCGAAATATACAAAAAAAAAAAAAAAAAAACGTTGGCGATGATCTTTTATCTTGTAGTAACTTTTTTTTAGCTCTGTTTTCTAATATGATTATTTTATTGAAATAACTATGATAAATATTATGGCTTAATTGATTCAACTTTAGTTTGTGATCAAGAGATTTATGTGAAAAATTGACAGGTAAGAGCTCGTGGCCGGAGCTTGTTGGGGCAGCTGGGGAGGCTGCAGCGGCAACGATAGAGAGAGAGAACCCAAATGTTCATGCAATCGTGCTGTTGGAAGGGAGTCCAACGACCAAGGACTTGAGGTGCGACAGGGTTTGGGTTTGGATTAATGAAAATGGCGTCGTCACTCAAACTTCGAGGATAATGTGAATACCTATATCTACAGCGCCCTGGGCGACACGGGTGCTGCAATGGCCCTGCCACTTTGTTGGTGAATAATGTGATGATCACTAGCTTCCGATAAGTCTTATGTTGGCTTCTAAGATAAAATATAGTTTTTTGAATGGCAAGACAAAACTTATTGTAATAAGTATCAAAATGCATGAGATACATTTAATGGAACACCCACCAACAAAACAAATCCAAAAGAGAAACAACAATCACCGTCTGCAACATATAAGAAACAAAAAAACCAGTATCAACAGCTTCAGCAGCAACTGTTCATCTAATTCCAGTAAAGGAACAACACTATCTCTATCAGAAGAATCAGCCAACCCAATTTTTTTTTTTTTACAGATCAAAAAAAAAAACTGTCGAGATTAGGTTGTTATTGTACTTTGATTTAGGAGAGCAACCCACAACATGATTGCCATGAAAATCCAACTTTCAATGATGGAGGACCCATCACATTCAACAAATTATTTGAATTGAGCCAGTTCTCCAGAGAAAAGTGAATTATACTACATTTTTTTAGAACCCAACACACATTATTAATGGACTGAACACCTCCCCAAAATGGCCTAAACCTTTTTTATTTTTGGTAATTCAGGCAGAAAGTAAATTTACAAAGCCATCCTTGGGAACTTAATCCTATTAACATCAGCCAAATAAGCAAAAGTATGACAAAAGAGGGAAATCCTAAGCCATGATGATGTTATCTGCACTTTTTCATCTCGAGATAAACCTAATTTGAAAAGGAGAGATCATATCATTAAGGGGATCTAAATAATTTGACCAATATTTTGGTAACAACTTTATAACCAGTCAAAAGACTAATTGGGTGAAATTGGTCGAGGTTAACATGGTTACCTTAAGGAAGCTTGGAAGATCTGAGCGTTCATCGGTTATATTCCCAAATTAATTAAATGTAATTGGGTGTCTTGAAGTTTCGATGAATTTTTGGAGAAATTCTTAGTTGATTTAGATCTAAATTATTGAGTTTAGATCAATTTAAAATTTTATTAATAATCTTAAAATTTTATTAGTAATGTTAATTTTTGGATTTTACATCTATATTGATGTTATCAATGAAGCTCTTCAATATTACCAGTGAAGTTTTTAATTGATCTAAATCCAATGGTTTAGACCCAAACCAACCAAGAATTTTTGTAAATCTTCTTATACAAACTCTTTTATGGAGGGAAAAAATTATTGTGTGGGTGAATGTGAAATAGAATAAGTTAGATCACTGTTATAAAAAAACATTTAAATAAATTAATCATCAAAAAAAAATTTTTGAGAAAAAAAGAAAAAACCTCATAGTTTGCTCCGTATTTTTATAAGATCCTTCAAGTTTAAATTTGCATTAATTTGTCACTGAGACTTCGTTTGTTTCCTCGTAAAATGATTTTTGTTATCATTGATTTTACACAGTAAAACTTTTTATAAGGAAAATCAATATTTTTTTATAATTTTCTATTATTTGGCTATACAACTGAAAATGACCTTATTTTACATTTCGTTACTTGGAATCAAAAGAAAATATTTTGATTCTATTTGGTTTGCATGAAAATCATAAGCATAAAACACTTGCGGTGTAAAATATCATTTTCAATGTGTTTGGCAGAATATAAATCAATTTTGTCATAAAATCATATTTTGCATTGAAATGATATAGAAAACAACTTTTTTCCTTTTTTTGCCGTAAGTTTATTTATATTAGGAAATGAAAATCAAAACACATTTTCCTACACATCATTTCTCTCTTACTATATAAATTAATTTGTAAAAATAATACTGCATTTAAACAAGATAATGCAATAGGTACATTTCTCTCTACTTTATCAGTCTTTCTGTAATGCAGCAGGTACATTATTCATTGTGTATAATATGTTAGTTTTTTTATTAATATTTATACATATATTTATTTTTAGATACATAATTTGACCTATTATTAATTTGATGTTTAATTTATTCAATATATAAAAATAATAATAATTTATTTGATATTTAATTTTTAATGTTATAAATTATTTATTATTATTATTTGTGCATTTATTATATTCACATGCACATAATTCTATATACGATAAATATCTTGTTTAAATGTAGTATTATTTATACAAATTAATTTATATTCAATCAAGTATTTTCCTTTGATTCCAAACGAGAGAGTCATTTTCAGTTGTATAACCAAACAACAAAAAATTATAAAAAAATATTTATTTTCCATGTAAAAGGTTTACAGTATAAAATCAATTACGACGTAAATCATTTTATGAGAAAACAAACGGAGCCTTTGTAAAGACCCATCCCGGGTTGGCCACCCCGAAACGAAGTCCTCACATTTTGAGAATCTCAGCACGACACATATATGCAACCAAAAAAAATATAATAATAATAATACTAACAAAAAGTTCATTATCAACCTCAACAAGGGAGGTATATAAATCTGACATTAATTTACATATAATTTACAACATAAGATGCATGAATATTTACAAATATTTATTTTCTTTTCACACTAGTATGAGGATATGGAAACGTACATGGCTTACAGAATTTTATTCTGTCTGAGCTGGGACCCACCACTACTTGACCTGATTGTTACCTGAAATCATTGTACAGTGGGGGGATGAGCTTCACAAGCTCAGTGAATTAAATTTACTAAAAGTATTCTAATCTCATAAATAACCCGTTCATATTTAATCATTTATTTCTCCTATAACTAGATAATAGCATAAATATCTAACAATAAAAAAATTCCCATATATATATATATATTTATATTTATTTCCTTCTCATTTTCTCATGGTAATTGTCTCTCTCTAAGAGACTCATCTATCTCTAAATAAATTTACCATCATACACCACACATCAGCATTTCAATAATGCAAGCAATAATTAAATCCGATGTCATGAATGAATGATTATGATGGGAACGTCTTCCCACCTGTCGACAGGTTGTTCTCATCAGACCGGCTGCCTTCCCGGTTAATTCCAGCATATACCGGCTGTCACGGTTTTCACTTTTCATTCCAGCATATACCGGCTGTCACGGTTATTTCATTAGACCGGCTGCCTTCTCGGTTCTTTTCTTTTCATTAGACCGGCTGCCTTCCCGGTTCTTTTCTTTTCATTTAATGCATATGCATATGAACAATGATATGAAATATGCATATAAACAACAATATAAAAAAAAACAACATATAAATTCAAAATATTTAAAATTGGCTAACCTCATTATTCTCAAAAATTCCTCTCATCCCAAATCACATCAAATCACCCATCAAAACTTGCCAAGATTCACGAAATTTCATCTCATCATAATTCGTGTTAAAACATAATTATAACTCATCAATAATTTATTTATCTCTTTTATGCTCAAATAAACTTATTATTTCCAAAAATATCACTTCTCACCAAAAAAATATTTCTACATGTCCAAATTTCCTATCATACTCATAAATCAATTTTTCATCTATCACCCAAACATACTTTAATAATTAAATTTAATATTATCACTAAATAATTAATTTTTTTATTTAGACTACTTAAAGTAAATCCAACTCACCACGTAGTACTTAAAGTTACCCGTGGACCACCTCCTTGCCTTTTTCGTTCTTCTCCGAAATTTCCCCCGATCGTTGACCACCGACACCTGACATAATATTTGAATTAAATTTCTAATTATTTATTTATTTCTTCATAAACTACACATTTTGAAATTTTCCACTTTAGCTTCCTGGAATTTTCATAAATGCTAAAATTTTAAAATAAACATTACCTTATTACCTTCTGCTATTCTGATAGCTTCTCGTAATTCTCTATAAAATATTTCCGAAAATCCCTTCAAAATTTTGCTCTCTCAACCTTTCTGTAAACTCTCAAGTGATTTGAGAAAACATATGAACGAAATTCCTTTAGAACCATAAAAACCTGAACTGAAAACTTAAGCAGCTCTCCTTCTACAATATCCACGAGCGAGGCAACATCAACTTAAATCAGCAACTTCAATTTTTTTTTTTTTTTCACTTTCACTTTCACCTTTCACTTTCACTTTTCACTTTTCACCTTCACCTTTCACTTTTCACCTTTCACCTTTCACTTTTCACCTTCACCTTCACCTTTCACTTTTCACCTTCACCTTTCACTATTCTTTCTTTGAAACTCTGTTGACCACCGAATTTTACTATTTACATCAATTTTTTTTTTTTTTTTTTACAAATACGGGTATTACAATTCTACCCACCTTATAAAAATTTCGTCCCCAAAATTTCCTTGCTGAAATCAAGTAAAGAGTTGGGGATAATCCTTCCTCATTATTTCTTCATGTTCCCACGTGACTTCTTCAACATCTTTATTGCGCCATAATACTTGAATCAAAGGAATAACTTTATTGCGTAAAACTTGCTCCTTTCTGTCTAGGATTTTGATTGGTGCTAGCATAAAAGTCAAGTTTTTCTGAATTTTTATCATCTGATTCGTGACATTATGGGACTCATCATACAAGTACTTCCTCAGTAGAGACACATGAAAAACATTATGTAATTGCTTTAATTTCGGAGGCAAATTCAATCAATATGCTACGGGCCCAATTCTCTCAATTACCTCATAGGGCCCCATAAATCTTGGGTTTAACTTTCCCTTCTTCTTAAATCTCAACACTCCCTTCCACGGAGATATCTTCAAAAATACCCAGTCACCAACTTGAAACTCGAGAGGTCGTCTTCTTTTATCAGCATATCCCTTCTGTCTGTTCTGAGCTGCTCTGAGGTTTTCCCTAACCAGTTTGATTCTCTCAGTAGTCAAGTCAATCATTTCTGGGCCATATATCTTTCTCTCTCCAACTTCTTCCCAACATACTGGAGTTCTACATCTTCTGCCATATAAAGCCTCGAAAGGTGCCATCCCAATACTAGTTTGATACTGATTATTGTAGGCAAACTCGATCAAAGGCAAATAAGCATCCCAGCTTACTGAGAAACTTAATACACTTGCCCTCAGCATATCTTCTAGTATCCTGATAATCCTCTCTGTCTGTCCATCAGTTTGTGGATGAAAAGCTGTACTAAACTGTAATTGTGTACCCATAGCTTCTTGGAAACCCTTCCAAAATCTAGAGGTAAATCTAGAATCCCGATCTGATATGATACTCAAGGGTACTTCATGTAATTTCACTATCTCTGCCACATACAACTCAGCTAATTTCTCTGGACTCCATGTAGTTTTGATAGGAAGAAAATATGAAGACTTAGAAAGTCTATCCACTATAACCCATACAGCATCATACCCTCTCTGGGTACGGGGAAAACCAGAGACAAAATCCATACTTACATTTTCCCATGGCCACTCAGGTACTGGAAGAGGTTGTAATAAACCTGCAGGATGTCTATTCTCAGACTTTACCTGTTGACAAGTCAAACATCTAGAGATATATTCTGCTACATCCTTCTTCATCCCTGACCACCAATAATTTTGTTCCAATCCCCTGTACATCTTATTATTACTTGGGTGCATGGAATATACAGAATCATGAGCCTCCCTTAGTATCTCTTTTCTCATTTCCACATCGTTGGGAACACAAACTCTATGCCCCAATACTACCATTCCATCTTCTCTAATTCTAAATTCAGTTGACTTCCCACTGATCACTTCCTACCTGATCTTTTCTATCCCCTCATCTCTACTCTGCATCTGAAATATGCGATCAATAATAGAAGATTGTATCACCATATTTGCCATTAATACTCCTCTATCATTGACACTCAATTGCATCCTCATTCTTCTTAATTCTATCATCAGGCTAGTATTATGACTCCCAATAACTGCTAATCTCCCTGTAGCTTTTCTATTCAATGCATCAGCTACTACATTAGCTTTTCCTGGATGATAATGAATTGTACAATCATAATCACAAATCAATTCCATCCACCTCCTCTGCCTCAGATTTAACTCCTTCTGGGTTGGTAAATGCGTCAAACTTTTATGATCAGTAAAAATTTCGCACTTAGCTCCATATAGATGGTGTCTCCAAATCTTCAAAGCAAAAACTATGGCAGCCAATTCTAAATCATGGGTTGGGTAATTCTTCTCATGGTTTTTCAGTTGACTAGATGCGTAAGCTATAACTTTCCCATGTTGCATCAACACACATCCCAATCCCTGATGTGACGCATCACTATAGACCACAAATCCTTCATTACCAGAAGGAAGTACTAATACCGGGGCAGTAGTCAGTTTTTCTTTCAACAGTTGGAAACTTCTCTCACATTCCTCTGACCACCTAAACTTCACATTCTTCCTGGTCAATTTAGTCAAAGGTACAGCAATCATGGAAAATTTTTGGATAAATCTTCTATAATAACCAGCCAACCCCAAAAAACTTCTAATTTCAGTTACACTTGTGGGTCTCACCCAATTCAACACAGCTTCTACTTTTTGTGGGTCAACTGCTATCCCCTCTCCCGACACAACATGCCCCAAGAAAGATATCTCATTCAACCAAAACTCACATTTAGAGAATTTCGCATATAATTTCTCCTTCCTCAGAATCTCCAACACTATCTCTAAATGTCGCATATGCTCCTCTTCATTCTTAGAATATACTAAAATATCATCAATAAACACAATTACAAATCTATCCAAGAATGGTTTAAACACCCGGTTCATAAGATCCATAAATGCCGCAGGAGCATTGGTCAACCCAAAAGGCATCACTAAGAACTCATAATGACCATAACGTGTCCTAAAAGCAGTTTTAGGTACGTCCCCCTCTTTTATCCTCAATTGATGATATCCCGACCTCAAGTCTATCTTAGAGAACACTCTAGCTCCCTGTAATTGCTCGAATAGGTCATCTATCCTGGGTAAAGGATATCTATTTTTGATTGTGATCTTATTCAATTGTCTATAATCAATACACAACCTCAATGTCCCATCCTTCTTCTTGACAAATAACACAGGGGCTCCCCAGGGTGATGCACTAGGTTGGATAAACTATTTATCTAGCAACTCCTGAAGCTGAACTTTCAACTCTCTCAATTCAGCTGGGGCCATTCTATAGGGTGCTATAGATATGGGTGCTGATCTTGGAATTACTTCAATAGAAAATTCAATCTCTCTATTGGGAGGCAACCTAGTCAACTCTTCAGGAAATACATCAAGAAAATCTTTCACTACCAAAATATCTTCTAACTTTCTTCCCTCCTTGCTAGAATCCACTACATAAGCTAAATACCCCTCACAACTCTTCCTCAACCATTTACTAGCAGTTAAGGCAGAAATCAGACAATTTGCAAGTATCTTACGTTCTCCCTGAAAATTAAACTCCTCTTGTCCGGGAATCCTGAACACTACATTTTTCCCAAAACAATCTACCCAAGCATGATATGCAGATAGCCAATTCATCCCCAGAATTACATCAAAATCTGTCATATCTAAAGGCAATAAATCAACTTCAAATTCTCTTTCAGCAATATTAATCACACACCCTTGATAGATTGTTCTGATAATAACCCTATCTCCTGTAGGAATCTCAACAATAATTGCATGCATCATAGGACTAGCACTAGCATCAATAGATTTCATATAACTACTAGATGCAAAAGAATGAGTCGCACCAGGATCAATCAATAATCTAGCAGGCCTACCAAGAATAGAGATCATACCCATAACAACATCAGGAGTGGCTTATGCATCTTGTTGGGTCAAAGCATAGACTCTGCCATCTCTGGACTGAATCTGACTGCCACGTCCTCGCTCTGCTACTGATCCTCGACCTCTGCCTCGCACACCCCCTGATCCACCTCCTTTCTCCATTGATCTTCCCTCAACGCTTCCAACACTTACGTCAGTAGATTTTCCCGCTGGGCAATTTACAGCAATATGTCCTCCCTCACCATATATAAAGCATATCTGCGTAGGGCAATTCCGAGCTAAATGTCCCATCTGATTACATTTAAAGCAAATAATTGACTCCCGGTCATACATCAGATTATCGCTTCCTCTTGGTGGCATACTTATTCCTCTACCATGACTCCCAATTCCCATAGTCTACCTCCCAAATCGGGGTGTCCCATCGATATTACTCTGAGCTACAGAAGTAACAGATCCTGCTTGTCTCTAAGTCTGCCCTACAGTTCCTTGTGACAAGGAACGCCCCCTCTGAGGTGGTCTCCCGCCATGCACACCCATACTGCTACCACCTCTAGATCTCTCAAACCTAGTTCTCTTCAACCAATCCCTCCTACCTTTAAACTCCATTAAATCCCTCTCAATCTGTAATGCTTTATCTACCAGTACAGCATAATTTCCTATGCCCATGTAAGAGAGTTTAGAACGAATTTCGTAGTGTAATCCGTCTAAAAATCTATTGCATTTTCTTTGCTCTGTATTCACGAATTCAGGTACAAATCTCGACAGGGCTATAAATTTACTATCATATTCAACCACCGATAAATTTCCCTGTTTTAGGTGGATAAACTCTCTTTCTTGTTGTGCCCGAAAAGTATCTGGAAAGTACTTTGAAAAAAACTCATCCTTAAATTTATTCCAAGTCAAAGGTTGATCTATTCGTGAACTCATCCTAGGCAAAATATCCTTCCAGCATTGAGAAGCCTCACCTTCCAGCATAAACGAAGCAAAAGCAACCTTCTGTTTATCAGACACTGGTAAGACCTCAAAATATTTATCCACATGCTCGATCCACTGTTCAGCTTCCACCGGATTTACAGATCCTCTAAAAGACTGAGGTTTAAACTTAAGAAACCTCACAAAACAATCCCCTTGCATCTCATTTGTAAATACCCCTCCTTCAGAAACCTCTTGTCTCACCACATCCGGTTCTCTCCTATCCCTTTCCTCTAATCTTTTCTGTAAATTATAAGCCCTTTCTTCAGCTGCATTTCTTCTTTCTTCAGCTGCATTCATCATTTCCATAGCACGATTAAGGGCTTCTTTCAATTCATCATTCCTGCCCTCAGGTTCTCTCCCAACTCTACTAGTACTAGCTGCACCATCAGCATGTTCCCTTGAGGGAACTACAGACTCAACTTCCTCCTCTACTTCAGTCCTTCTAAAAATTGGGGGTCTACCACATCCCCTCTGATTTAGAGTTCTACCTCTAGCTCTCGCACGACCACGTGTCATCCTCAGACTCTGCATTTAAGAATATTATTTATTTAGATCTTCCACTATTTAGGTTCTCATGCAGTCTACAGAATCTTAAAACCTAATGCTCTGATACCAAAAATTGTAACGACCCATCCCGGGTTGGCCACCCCGAAACGAAGTCCTCACATTTTGAGAATCTCAGCACGACACATATATGCAACCAAAAAAAATATAATAATAATAATACTAACAAAAAGTTCATTATCAACCTCAACAAGGGAGGTATATAAATCTGACATTAATTTACATATAATTTACAACATAAGATGCATGAATATTTACAAATATTTATTTTCTTTTCACACTAGTATGAGGATATGGACACGTACATGGCTTACAGAATTTTATTCTGTCTGAGCTGGGACCCACCACTACTTGACCTGATTGTTACCTGAAATCATTGTACAGTGGGGGGATGAGCTTCACAAGCTCAGTGAATTAAATTTACTAAAAGTATTCTAATCTCATAAATAACCCATTCATATTTAATCATTTATTTCTCCTATAACTAGATAATAGCATAAATATCTAACAATAAAAAAATTCCCATATATATATATTTATATTTATTTCCTTCTCATTTTCTCATGGTAATTGTCTCTCTCTAAGAGACTCATCTATCTCTAAATAAATTTACCATCATACACCACACATCAGCATTTCAATAATGCAAGCAATAATTAAATCCGATGTCATGAATGAATGATTATGATGGGAACGTCTTCCCACCTGTCGACAGGTTGTTCTCATCAGACCGGCTGCCTTCCCGGTTAATTCCAGCATATACCGGCTGTCACGGTTATTTCATTAGACCGGCTGCCTTCCCGGTTCTTTTCTTTTCATTAGACCGGCTGCCTTCCCGGTTCTTTTCTTTTCATTTAATGCATATGCATATGAACAATGATATGAAATATGCATATAAACAACAATATAAAAAAAAACAACATATAAATTCAAAATATTTAAAATTGGCTAACCTCATTATTCTCAAAAATTCCTCTCATCCCAAATCACATCAAATCACCCATCAAAACTTGCCAAGATTCACGAAATTTCATCTCATCATAATTCGTGTTAAAACATAATTATAACTCATCAATAATTTATTTATCTCTTTTATGCTCAAATAAACTTATTATTTCCAAAAATATCACTTCTCACCAAAAAATATTTCTACATGTCCAAATTTCCTATCATACTCATAAATCAATTTTTCATCTATCACCCAAACATACTTTAATAATTAAATTTAATATTATCACTAAATAATTAATTTTTTTATTTAGACTACTTAAAGTAAATCCAACTTACCACATAGTATTTAAAGTTACCCGTGGACCACCTCCTTGCCTTTCTCATTCTTCTCCGAAATTTCCCCGATCGTTGACCACCGATACCTGACATAATATTTGAATTAAATTTCTAATTATTTATTTATTTCTTCATAAACTACACATTTTGAAATTTTTCACTTTAGCTTCGTGGAATTTTCATAAATGCTAAAATTTTAAAATAAACATTACCTTATTACCTTCTGCTATTCTGATAGCTTCTCGTAATTCTCTATAAAATATTTCCGAAAATCCCTTCAAAATTTTGCTCTCTCAACCTTTCTTTAAACTCTCAAGTGATTTGAGAAAACAGATGAACGAAATTCCTTTAGAACCATAAAAACCTGGACTGAAAACTTAAGCAGCTCTCCTTCTACAATATCCACGAGCGAGGCAACATCAACTTAAATCAGCAACTTCAATTTTTTAATTTTTTTTTTTCACTTTCACCTTTCACTTTCACTTTTCACTTTTCACCTTCAACGTTCACTTGTTACCTTTCACTTTTTACCTTTCACCTTCACCTTTCACCTTTCACTTTTCACCTTCACCTTTCACTATTCTTTCTTTGAAACTCGACCACTGAATTTTACTATTCACATCAATTTTTTTTTTTTTTACAAATACGGGTATTACAACCTTAAATAATTAATTTAAAAAAATAATATTATATTTAAACAAGATACTTGAACAATAATATCGTATAAAGAGTAACGTGCATGTTAATATAATAAATAGACAAATAATAATATAGAGAATTTATAACCTTAAAAAATTAAATACCAAATAAATTATTTTTTATCTATTAAATAAATTAAATATCAAATTAATAATATATCATATTGTGTATCTAAAACTAAATATATTTATAAATATTAAAAAATTAACACATTATATACACTGAATGGTGTACCTGCTTTAATG
The DNA here is from genome assembly GCA_023935145.1 of Bretschneidera sinensis. Lineage (NCBI taxonomy): Eukaryota > Viridiplantae > Streptophyta > Magnoliopsida > Brassicales > Akaniaceae > Bretschneidera > Bretschneidera sinensis. Next base: position 14,200,941 of record CM043702.1, read on the forward strand.
AGACTGATAAAGTAAATTTATTATATATTACAAGAGAAATATGATCAGCAGAGAAAACATTTTGATTTTCGTTTTCCAATATCAATCAACTTACAGTCAAAAAAAATTATATATTATCTTTTAATAGTGTAAAATAAAATTTTATGATAAAATTAATTTATATTTTATCAAATATATTGAAAATAATATTTTACACTACAAACGTATTTTATTTTCCTGCGAAACAGGTGAATTTTGATTTGAAAACAATGCCTCAGTTTTAACCTTCTGCCAAGTCTGCCGTGTTTTTTATCAACTTCTCCGGTGGACTCACACGTGAAGGCCACATGTTTGAAACTGTTGAGGGCTATTTTTGCCATTTCAAGTCTCACCTAATTATAACCCTACTGAAAACACGTTCTCCTTCATTTCCCCTGATTCAAAACTTAAAAAGACTACAAAAATCTCATGTCTCTCTCCCAAATTGATTCTTCCTTTCACGACATCGCGATTCATAACCATTTTTTCTAGAGATTTGGGGCGCATTCGAGTATTGGGGTTACAAAATTGAGGGAAAATATCTAATCATCCAAGGTATGTATTTGCTTATAGCTGATTAGAGTATGATTTTCCTTTCAATAAGTCATTACTGTGCTTGCTTATCTTTTTCTCCATATGTTATTTGTCGGATAGAGAACCCTTTTTTTGAATGTTTTGTTGGGTTATTTTTGCTACTTTCCAACTATCCATGTCGGGTAGCATTATCTTAGTGATAAGTATTTGTTAATTCTATTAGGTTGTTCAAACTCTTTTTTCCTTGATTCTACAGCCACGCCCCCCTCTCCCCACCCCAACCCACTTCTTCACATGCCCATATTATCAGGTCTTTCATGCCTCCCAAAACTAATAGAAAACCCCAATGACTAGACGCTCTGTTTTAGCCCCCAGTGAATTTCACTTTTTTCTTTTTCTATTTACGTACACCATTAACTACTCTATTAGAGTATTAGTCCTATAATTTTTGGCTAAATGGTTCTTCTATAGGGAGATAGAGGCTGAGAGAAAGGAAACAACTTTTTTTGGGGTTAATTAGGTGAAAGTGCCTGAAAACAATTATTTAAAAGGCAAGCCAATTATATATGACTTTTTTTTTCTTTCAAACGAGTAACTGAAGATCCTGAAGCTAGTACTGCACTATATCCATCGTATATGAATGATCGGATATTGGATATATAATACGGATTCAATTATAGATGAACTTATAATATGAAAAATTCGAGTACCATGTCGATAAATATTTGAGATATATTTAATTGACTTTATATAGTTCATGTCAGTTTGTGTATGAGATTTTATTGGTAACATGCATTGTTATAAATGACTTTTAAAAAGAACTTCCAAACATACCCTTGTTCTCTCACCAAAAAATTGTACGAATGCAATTGATAACAATTGAAGACTGCCACCAGTACTCTATCTATGAGGTACCGTCTCTTTGTATCTCTCTAGTGCTATCAATTAAACGGTATTGATTGAGGTTCAAAAATTAGGATTTCAACCTTGTTTGGGGGCGAAGCTACCTTGTCGTTGACCTGGGCCTCGACCTAGGCTCAAATTTTTGAAAAAGGGCAACCAATTAGTAGGCCTAGCCAGTAAAAGCCCAACTACCCATCCCAAGTTCCCAACCCTGATATGTCTTTTCAGTTTCTCTTTCTTCAATTTTGAATTGCAATGCCTCACGCCAGACCCTCAGCTCAGCCATCAATCTCCCTCCTCCATCGATCGCTGCCTTTCTTTGTTTCCCTCCTCCATTGGATTGTACTTGGGGTAAGTCATAAGTAGGTTCTCTCTCTTCTCTTTTTCTTACTCTTTTTTCTTTCCTTCAGACCCTCACCAAAGCTCACATTTTTCTCTCTTCTTTCCAGCAGCACCGGCGGTGGCTCTGATTCTCTCCACAATTGGGTTTCAATTTTCCGGAGAAGCTATCCCATCAATACTCTCTGCCAGGTTACTGAAACACTCTTTTGAGTTTTGAGCTTTTAAGCTTTTAATTTTTCATGATTTGAAATTGAAATTCTGCTATTTATCTATTTCTTCTATGATATCTTGAGGGATACCTGACTTTTATGGTGTGTGGAACTTTTTTTTTTATGGAATGGTTTGTGGAATCAAAAGTTAAAACCTTAGTCCCTGTATGTCAATTGTAATTTGTAAACAAAGCAAGCACCTTTCTTTTATCTAATGGACTAGGCTTTTTTTCAATTAGTTTAGGCATTCTTTTATTAGTTCATAGATCTGTTAAGCCTGCAGGTAGTCTTAAATAATAAGATTGATTGAGCATTTTAATCTGGGGCATCTTAGGAGTGGAATGTCTGTGGTTTCTTGCGGCTCATGGAATACGTTTTTTGTTGAATATTAGTGCTGTTTTTAAGAAAAGAGGGTTTGCTGTTTTCAAGGTGGGCTTGTTGTTTTTTTAGGTGTTTTAGTTGTTTTTGATCTTCTTTTTGTGGTTTTTTTATTGCTGTTGGTGAACATGCTTTTTTGTTTCTTGGGTGAGGACTCATGCTTTGTAATTTGGCTTTTGGCCGACTCATATTATTAATAAATCTGTTCTTTTGCAGTTATAAATATTAAGATTCGATGGATGAGCTCATATGTAATTACTTTGTTCAATATTTGGTCATGAACTCATGATCTCAATAAGAAAAAGAGAATCATTCTTGCTTTGTTGTATTGTTGCTACTGGCTTGATCATTTTTGTATTCTTTACTTCTTACCGTTTTATCCCTTTCAGTACAAAGAAAGGGACACCAAAGACATCTTTGTTTGTTTTTTATCAACTAAGTGAAAATGAAAAGTACTACATATATATTCACAAGCATAAAGCAACAATATATTTATATATTCACTATTATATATTCTTTAAATAGTAAGAAACTAATTCATTGAACAAAGTAATTGACCAAATATTGAAATTAAATATTCTTTAAGTTAGGACTTACAGAGAATTGAGCTGACCCATTTCAAGGATTTGGTGTTTAGCTCTAGTAAGAAAGGATTAGTATCAATAACATTAGGAATTGAACGGCACACAAAATTTTTTTTTATGTAAATTTGTTTTTCCGTCTTGACAAATTGTCTAAGTGTTAATGGTAGGCAACTTTTAAAATTTTTTTTGGCTTGTAATATATAAGTTGAATTATGAATTTAAAAACTATAGATTCGTTTTTCAAGAAGTAGATTGTGGAGAATTTGGAGAGTAATAATGAGACTTCATCATCCATTTTGCCACCATCTCCATGGCTGATGAAGACATAAATGTCTTCGATTAACTTGTTCTAACCCCCTTCATGGATGATGAAGGCTTATATTGTGTTTCTTATATATAGTAAGTTTTAAACTGACTTGCAATTTTGAACGAAAATATAAGTATGATTTCAGTCCTATCCAGAGGAAACTCTTGGCTTCGCGTCTGGTTGCTTGGTTCATGGATTTAATTTTCCTTTTTATGGGATTGAATTCTTCGTAAATAACGACAAAGAATATGGGTTTTGATTGAGTTTCTCAGGTTACTGGTTTCTATCAGGTTATCGATTTTGTTTTAGTAAACTTGAGCTAAGGAATTGGGATCTGTTAATTTATCTATAATTTATTTATTTTTAAGGTCTCTTTGATGTTGGTCCAGGTTATTCTGTTGCTGAAGGAAGACCTCTAAGAGAATGTCACCTACCTTGTAATATCGATATTGGTGGTTCTTGTAAGTTATCATTGATGTTTTTGTTTTATTATTTTTAAATATAATTTGGAAGAAAAATACTTGCAAGTTCAGTATTCATAAATCTTTGTAGTCAAAGTTTAGCCCAAATGAATAGTTTCATATGGTTGCAGTGTATACAAGAATCAAAAGAGCTGATGTTTCTAGCAAGCAGGTTAAGGTTTATTTTTATTCTTTTTTCTTTCTCAATTGGCGCCGAGAACCTATAAGTCGTTGATAATTCATCACTTGACCAGAGCTATACAGTGTGTATACAAAACCCAAAATCAAAACTCGCTCCCATTTCCCACTCCCTATGGCTTGGCGCCTCTTCCTCTCTAAAACCCCAAAACCAAAGCATTCTCTGCTCCATTCTCCAACCTTAACCCTAAGCTCACCTAACCTCCATAACCCTAGCCCCGCAAAACACCCCATATCTCCTTCCTTTACCTCCCTATTCTCCACCTCCTTCCTCATCACCAAAATCCCGAAAAAGCACAAGAAAAAGCACAATAAGCCTGAATCCCCTCGCACCAAGCTAGTCCAACCTGAATCTGCTCGAATTCCCCACTTTGAGTTCCTCGTGGAACGCGACTCCCACTTCCGTTTCTTGATCCGATCCAAAGAGTTCCTCTCCAAGCAGCCGGAACGAGTCCTCCGACTCGACGACGCTGGCAAGTTCTACCGTGAGCTCGGTTTCCCGCGCGGTCGCAAGGTCTTGCGCTCCATTGAGCGCCACCCGCTCATCTTCCAGACCTACCGCCACACTGACGGCAAGATGTGGTTCGGCTTAACAGACTTCATGGATGAATTGTTGGATGAAGAGAGCTCCATTATGGACTCCATGGAACACGACAGGGTCACTAAGGTCCGCAAATTGCTGATGATGTCGAAGGACAAACGGATACCCTTGAGCAAGATTTATCATACAAGATTGCTGTTCGGGATTCCTGAGGATTTCAGGGACCGGGTGGCAAAATACCCGGATTATTTCCGGGTCGTGGTTCGGGAGGATGGGAAAAGGATGCTTGAGTTGGTGAGTTGGGATCCGAGTTTGGCTGTGAGTGAATTGGAGAGGCAGTTTATGGTGGACGAGGACAAGGCAAAAAGGGCATTTAAGTTTCCAATAAAGTATGGGAAGGATTTGGGATTGGAGGAGGGTGATATGAGGAAGCTGAATTTGTTGAATACATTGCCATTGGTTTCACCTTATTCGAGTGGGTGGAAGCTGGATATTTGGAGTTTGGAGGCAGAGAAGTATAGGGTAGGGGTTTTGCATGAGTTTTTGAGCTTGACATTGGAAAACAGAGCGTCTATACATCATATTGTTGAGTTCAAGGAGGAGTTTAGCTTGACTAAGCATACTTACCAGATGCTTAAGAAGCAGCCCAAGACGTTTTACTTGGCAGGGACGGAGATGAACTGGGTGGTTTTCTTGAAGGATGCCTTTGATGAAAATGAGGCTTTAGTTAATAAGGATCCGCAGGTGGTTTTCAATGAGAAGCTGTTTAAATATGCTGAGATGCAACAAATGCAAATGGGTTATGGTGTTGGAAAAATATGATATGGAGATTGACAATTTTACCTGCTTATGATGGTTGAACTTAAAGTATGAATTTGAGTTATTGATGATGGTTTTTAAAAGCATGATGAATCCATTTTGATGTCCTATTGACTATTGGAGTAGCAGTAGTCTTGGTCTTTGCTCGAGGGGCAGAGGTGCACAAAGTAGATCAAGATCCATGATCCATTGTACATATGTAAGGTATTGGTATGAAGGAAGACCTCTAAGAGAGTGTCAACTACCTTGTTGTAATATCATTATTGGCTGGTTCCTTTAAGTTATCATTTTTTTAAATAGAATTTGGAAGAAACATACTACCTGTAAATTTTGCATTTATCTCCTTGTATATGAAGTTTTTACTGCCAGTATTTGGATTGAGTTAAAGCTGATTCTTTCGATTGGCTTAAATTGTAGACATCAAATCAAATTTTAGAACACTTGGAACTTTTTTAATCACAAGTGATAATATTTATTAAAAAATGTAGCATTTGAAATATTAACTTAGTTTACGTTTGCTTTTGGCCTTTTTAAGGGACTGGGTATGTGCTAGGATTTCAATTTTCAGTTACATGGAGCTCTAAATATAAAGGGTACCATGGAAGACGTTGACTAACATGTTTAATGTCTTAATTGTCATTATGTTCTTGCACTCAGAGCTGCAGTACATAACTTTGATGAAGTTACGTTGCTTTCTTTGTTGACTATATAGAGACGTCCATCCTTTTGAAGTTTATAATTGGTTTTTTCCTTGGTGCCATCCCCTGGTATCTTGGTTAATTTTTCTACTTTGTGCAGGGATAGACTACCAAGAGAAACCAGGATACATCATCGCTTGCACCATTGCAGTGAGTGACTCTCTTATCATTATTTCTCCACTCTTTGACTTCGCAAAAGTTGTGCTTTACTCTATTTCTCGCATTTTAATTCAAAAGGTCCGTAAATATTTATATGCTCTACCCCAATGCTCTTTCAATTTTGTTGTTTTCTTCTAATCATAGTTGCACCTAATGGCTGTAATAATATGAGTCTCATTACTGATAGAAGCTCTACCAATCCAAAATGTGAATGAGTATGTTTGGCGTTTGATATTACAGTATGTGACAAATGATATACTAGAGTTTGAGCCGGTTGAGTAACAGATACTAGTGGGAGAAAGACAAGCTAATTACCACACAACAGGAAAGAGCATTTATCTGAACTCAATTCAAGCAACGCGATATTAACAAGTTCCTAATTTGTTTTCTGTTTTTCTTTGAGAAATCAAATATTAGAAAGTCCCAGTCAATGACATCATACTAAAATTGCTCAAACGATTAGAGCAAAACAATGACACAATCATGTTATGGATCAATACAAGATACCTTACATATGTACAATGGATCATGGATCTTGATCTACTTAGTTACCTTTGCCCTTTGAGCAAATATCAAGACTGCTACTCAACAGTCAATGGGACGTCAAAATGGACCCATCATGCTTTTTGAAACTATCGTCAGTAGCTCAAATTCGTAATATGGAAAGTTAATCTCCATTCAACAGCCAAAGAAAGTTAATCTGAGTTTCAAGTGAACTCAGATTCTAAGTTGGTCACAACAAGGGCGGCAATAAAACATCATACGCAAAGAAAGAGAAGGCTCCTCGCTTTAGCCTGAGCTTCGGCTGTGAGGAGATTTTATTTTACCTTGTACTAAGTTTTCTTTTTCGGTGATGTGTTTATAGGTCATTTAGTTAGATGAACACCAACGAGATTAGAAGGGATTTGATTAATTTAATCTCCCTCGTGTCTCAGTCATCATGTTTAGTTCAAATTTGGGGAGGATTGGGATAATCCCATCCGGCCTCTAATCCAAACATTTTGTCCCACCAAGAGGATGGAACACATTTTGTCCCTGATGCTTTGCATTAATAAAAAAATATCCTCTCAGTCGTAATCTTGCTTATCATCTGCAGCATTTGATAACATAATATTGGTCATAAGTTTAACATTTTCTCCTCCCTTAGTTTCAGAATTGGGTTATCTACATAAAAATCTATGATAATAAAAAGGCTAACGAACAGAGGAAATAAACAAGCAAACTGTACTAAAGGTGCCGATAAAATTAAGAATCGAAAAGAAATTTGTATTATTGATTTGTGATATGAATACAATTCAACAATTCTATATATAGACTTATGAATATCAAAGATAATAGAATTAGAAGACATCAATGAGATAAGATAAACATAAACTAAGTAAGACTAAGAAACCTACTAGCACACATAATAGGAAACCTAATTAGTATTCTCAACATAAACCTAATTAGCACTCTCAAGACTCCCCTTCAAGTTGGAGTATACATATGCACAACTTATTACAAAGAAACTCATACCAACAGCAAACTTCATCCAATGTAAAACAAATAAACCTAAACTCGTAAATTACAATAACCTATGACAATATGTTGGGGCTCCACACCCACAACAAATAATTAGGTGACCACATCAGTACCACCTAACAAGACAAGATCCAAGAACACCATATCAACAAGATTTTGACTTTTTATCTTTTTTTTACTAACTTTGACTTTGACTTGAATGAGTTGCAATCATTGAGTCGGGAGGAAACAACATCAATAAAAGTTGAATCGAGTTAACAACATCAATGTGTATAAGTCAACAACATCAATATTGGATTGAGAAACTTTTCTTTTTTTTTTAATTTTTTTAACTTCTGTTTTTTTTAACACTGAGGCTTTTTTTTTGCTACTTTTTTTGTCTTATTTTTTTTACAACCTTCTTTTTTATTGTATTTTTTCACTCTTTTTTTTGTACGAATCTATTTATCAAATTTTTTCAGCTACTTGTGAACAGTACTCAAAAATAACATTGTAGACAATAATCGTGAACAGTATCATGAACATATCGATATATTTTTTTAAACAGCTCTGAGGTCTCATTGGAAAAATTTGCAGGAAAAAAAAACAAAAACAAAAAAAAATATTCTAAACTATATATATATATATATATATATATATTAATAGTGTTTATCCCAAAGTTTGAACTCTGATACTATGTTGAAATTAAGAATTTTGTATTATTGATTTGTGATATGAATACAATTCAACCATCTTATATATAGACTTATAAATATCAAACCTAAAAGAATTATGAGACATCAATGAGGTAAGATAGATATAAACTAAGTAAGACTAAAAAACCTACTAGGACATATAATAAGAAACCTAATTAGGACTCCCAACATAAATCTAATTAAGATTCAACAGATTCTAAATATCAAGTTGATTAAAAATCATCTAACCCATTAATATATATTTTGAACTCTCAACGAGATAAGACACACATAAACTAAATAAGACATCAACAGATGCTTATCTTTTTCTCTCTCATTGTAAAATTCTCCTTAAGTTGAAGGCCAAGTAACAACTTATCCCATAAGTTTTCAAAAATGGTAATTTAATCTTTGACTTTGTTAATTTAGAGTAATTCAATCTATTAGTCTGACTGAGAGGGCGGCGGCAGCGATGGTACCTATGCATTTTTCTCTGAAGGTTTTGAGTATTTGGTTGTTGTGGGTACTATAGTAGTACCAGGAGCAGAACACAGGGAATGAAGACTCTGATTTAGAACATAAAACAAGAACCATTTTTTTTTTCCTTTTTTTATCGTAATTTTGTATGAAATTTTTTAGGCCAAAAAATGGGGTTGAATATGGTAACAGAAAGCTAGAAAAAGAGAGAAAAATATAAGTATTAAATTAATTTAATTTTATTGACTAAAAATGTAACATCTCATTTTGTTAGTATTTGAAATTTTGACATCTTTGTTTTGCACAAAAGTTTATTTTTTATCGTATTTACAATAAATTAAATTAAATCTAACATCAAACGTCATCTTAATAAATAAATTTGATTGTAGTAGTTTCTTCACAATAAAAATTCATCAGGATATCGTCATAATCTTAGCAAACTCCTCGTAGCTGACCACACCATCACCATCTAAATCTGCTTCTTTGATCATCTGTTCTGCCTCTTCCATGGTGAGTTTCTCTCCCAAATTTATCATTACTTGTCTCAACTGCACACAACAAATTAAAATTGGCGTTTTGTTACTTTTATAATTTACTGCCGTTCAATTAAAAAATTATTGACCATATAGAGCTGTCAATGAAGAAGACAAAAGGGGGTCAAAAATAATCCAATCAATAAATTAGATTATTTTTCTAATTAATCAATCAAATTCTTTAATATAAGAAATTCAAGAAAGTCAATAATCATATTTTAGACAACTCTACAAGACGAAAAAGTTGTTAATTAGGTCAAAAGCATGTGATCAAAACTAAGCACTAAATTATTTGTGAAAACAATATTGTTGCAACAATGATGTACTTGTTCACACTAAGTAAGAAATTGAGGTTTGAAATTGGAATTGAAGTAAAATTATGGTATTTTTTGATCATTTTTATATTGAAAAAAATATATAATTTCACCTCAATTACAATTTTAAACTTTAGTTTCATACAACCAAACGTAACGTGTAAAATATTAATGAAAAATGTTTTCCCAAGATTCTAAAACTAAAACATTAAACTTTTATACCAAGTGATCAATTATATCAGTAAAGAATAATTAGATTATCAATTATCTTAAAAATTAAGCTAATGGAAAATGGTCTAATTATTCTTTACATGGTATCACAACTCTAGGTTTTGGTTTCGAGTTTGCTTTTTTTTTAATATTTCACCCAATCTTCTATCCTTTGATATTCGGGTTTAGATTATACTTGAGTGCAAAATCTTTAGTTTTTCGGTTTGCTTGTACGTGAGGGAGCATGTTAAATATAAAGAATTGAGTCTTTTCTCATCAACTTAATTTTTTTTAATATAATTGATAAATTAATTATTCTTAAAAATATCAAAAAGTGCCAAACTAATTTTTTGTATTCTAACATTATTCTATTCACATTTTTTTTTCTTTTTAGGGTGACAAATAAGGGTGGACTCAAGCCGAGTCTGAACATTAAGGTATTTGAATTCGACTAGACTTAAAATGAGCAAATTCGAGTTCAAGCTTAAGTTCGAATAGAGTTAAAAAATTGAGCTCAAGTTCGATCAATTTTTTAATGATTCGAGTTCAACTCGGCTCTAGTTCGATAACAAACGAGCCTATTTGAACTCGAGCCTGAGCTTTCATTATCCATTTGAGCTCTAACTTAAGTTTGGACTCTAATCTTAATAAATAAAATTAAAAATATTAATATTGACATGAGATGAAAATGTTGGAATTTGGAAAAAATGTAGTGATGATATTCACCTCATTTGCCGATATGAATCCGTCTTGATCCCTATCGAACACTTTGAAGGCTTCTTTTAGCTCCTCAGCAACATTTTCCTACAATCATCAAGTTTTGTATCAACATCTAGCTAGCCCCAGTGAATTAATAAACAATGCACAGAGAATGTTAGCATCAACCCACTTATAAGAAACTTTAATATTTTCCAAATTTTACCTTCATTTTTCTTGCCATAATGCTCGAGAAGGCTTCAAAATCAATGGTTCCATTTCCATCAGCCTCACTAATCATGTCTTCAACTTCTTGTTTTGTAGGATTCCTATCCAATGATTGAATCACTATTGCCAGTTCTTCCATGGTAATGGACCCTACATTTTGTAATACAACTTCTAAAACTACATTAGAACGTGAAAAAACATAAATGGAATAAAACTATACAAACGCAAAACAAAAATGAGATCCAAAAACACACCATCGGAGTCTATGTCAATCAGAGAAAAGGCTTCCTTGAACTCGGCAACCTGATCTTCTGTCAATGCATCAGCCATAATGGATTTATTATTCAATTCTGAAGGAAACCTTATGTGCAAAGAGAGAGAGAGAGAGGAATTATGTTATGTGCACAGAGAGAGAGAGAGAGAGAGAGAGAGAGAGAGAGAAAGAGAGGATTTAATACAAGGAAGAAAGAAAGGTGTCTTTTTGATGCATGCTTGCTTGGTTTTTTCATCTCATATAAAAAGAGGGTTACTTGGAGAAAGTACATTGAAATAGTCATACACGCTCAAGGAAAAGTGGCATTCAAAGGTAGACCAATTCTAGAACCTACGAGTCTTTTTAACACGCTTGAATCAATAGCAGTATTCTCACTTTCTCAGCTCCAAGTCTTATAAGGGGCGAATAGATCACTGTCCTTTTTTCTTTTAGTGTTGATATCACGAAAGCAGATCCCTGAGAGTTATTATAAAATCAAAAAAAATTAAATAATAATTTTAATATTTATGTTTTTTATTATAATTATCATTCAATTTTCACATAATTATTAATAAATTTTCTTGATAAAATTACGTGAGAACGATATTAATAAACTTCCTTCGTTAAGGTTCCGTGGGAACGATACTCTTTTTCCTCTGCACGTGATACAAGAGGACTTTAATCAAAATTCATGGGTTTTCTGTAGTGTTGCCAAAAAAAATTTTCTCACACGGTAAACACGGTAAAAGACATACCCACCACAGATTTCTGACTTCCTTACTCCATCCAATAGACACCCACCGAAAATCATTTTCTCCTTCAAAAAACAAATAAGCCCAATAACGTCATTGATAAAGTATTTGCTGTTATTCAAGGGTCCCTTGTGTCAAGTGTTGCGTCTTTCAATTGGCTGGTCTAACCTAATTGTCAGATACACCTGAGACCGTTTGGTAGAGTTTACCAAAATGGTTTTTTTTCTTCTTATAAACAGAAACTAATCCGGACATAAATTTTAAAATAGTTTATGAAATGACATTTGCTTTTAAAAATTGAAATGTTTTTAAGAAAAATATTTTCACTGTTATTTTAAATTTGAATTTAAACAAAATTGTTTAAATATGACAAACCATATTCGATCTCTCGTTTAAGCCAATTTAAAATAAATTGATTTAAATAAGTTCAAAGCAATTTAAATTTTTTTATGATATGGAATAAACGCTTATCACGTAAAAGACCAAACATGACAGTAAATGGATTGGTAGGTTGGCTTGATTTAATCTGAAATAATTTAAGCTAAATTTAAAAAGTTATCGAACCATGCCTAAATGACCTTATGGCCTGGAATAAACTCTTATCATGTAAGAGATTCTTTCCTTAACTTGTTTTTCCCTTTTTGCTGAAATATTATGCAAGAGATTAAGACTAAGCAGTATGATTGAGATAAACATTCCACTTTACATGATAAATCCAATGCACCATGACTCCCTTCTACATGTTGAACATGATCATAAAATTATGCATTTGACATAGAGTGGAGTTTCTTATTAAAGCAAAATCCTTGTAATAGATGCTCCATTCTGACAGAGGAAACATCAAAAGCAGAACATAAAAACTGAAATAACTGTCACTTTTATTTCCTTATCTATTACACAATACTTCGATACTACATTAAAAAAAAGGAAAAAATAAAACAGCATGCTTGATACCTGAGTGCAGTGAGAAACAACTGACATGATTTGAGTTTTCTTTGAGACACGCAAAATGCTATCCGAAAATGTTAAACATAAGAAAAGGCGCAGATTGAAGTCACAGGAAGCTCCAGTGTCTCTCCTATATCGGTCTACCTTTAGGTACAATTTGATCTTTGAGCCACATGTAGACAGGAACCAGCACATAATACGTTGCTGCTAGGGCACCCAAAAGAAAGCGAAACAGAAAGACTACGGGATTCACAGGCTTTGATACATCCTCCAACTTTGGACCAAGCTGCATAAGAATACACAATAGAATCTCAAAGAGAGGTATAACAAAGGAAAAGCTCAGTTTGGTCCGACTCCAAACTAAGAATATTTAGTTAAATAAGCAAGACCAATATTAGCAATGGTGGCACGGAAATTAACAAAATAAGGGGCAGTCATTTGCATTATGCAGTTTCTTGCAAGTAATCCAATAGCATCAAGCTCGTACGAACATACGGGAACACAGTCCCCTTTCTGCCTCTCAGCCCAATATGAAATAAAAAAAGTTGCAACTCTAATTGGTGGGATCTCTTTTTTTTAACTTCATATATGAAATAGCTGCAATTTAATAATTTCTTGTGTAAGACTTCAGCCCCCTTCAATGGGATGCAGTGGCAACAAAATAAATGAAGAATGTGATCATGGTTGAAGTAGTAGTGGATGTGGTAGTAGAAGCATAGAAATTTCAAAATTGGGGCTGACTCCAAAGCCTGAATGCGTAGAACATAGTTACAGCTAATTAAATCATTCTATAGGAGTCACCTAATCAATTGGATATTAGAATTCAAATTTCACTCAAGATCCCTCCCAATTTTAGCATTTGTATCACTCCCATTTCTAATTCCAAGATTAGATGATTTTAAGACTTAAACATGGAAAGTTAAACCAAGGTCTTGAAGTTGCAAGCGCTTGGAAGAAGCTGACTGAAGTCTCTGCTTATGTACAGAAACACTGGCATAACCTTACTTGTCAAGATATAAAACCTCAATCTTCAATGGAGTCACAGCCTCCGTGAACCAAGATCAATAGGAAATTGACATCAAATTACGCAAAACTCAGAAAAAGTTCAGAGAGTTCATTTTGCAACAAGGAAATTGTTGAAAATAAGAATTCTCTGTCTTATTGATTGATTGAAAAGAATACAATTGACCCAATATATAGACTTATGAATACTAAGTCTAATAGGACTAGGACGTAACAATTTAGATAAGATATATATGATCCAAGTCTACTAGGACACTTAATAGGATTCTCAACAATCTCCCTCAAGTTGGAGCATAGATATCATATGCACCCAACTTGTTACAAATAAATCGAACTCAAGAACCATCCAATGGTTTAGTAAATAAATCTGCTAACTGATCAGTCGATTTCACATGTTTGGTACTAATCACATTTTGTAGAAACTTTTCTCGAACAACATGACAATCAACTTCAATATGTTTAGTTCTCTCATGAAACACTGGATTATTTGCGATATGAATATCTGCTTGATTGTCACACACCCAGCTCATAGAACTTGACTCATTAATCCCAAGTTCCATTAACAACAGATTTAGCCAAACCATCTTGTGAGTAGTATGTGCCATTACTCTATATTCAGACTCAACACTCGATCTAGAAACTATAGTTTGCTTTTTACTTTTCCACGATACTAAATTACCTCCAACAAATACATAATATCCAGTAGTGGATCTTCTATCAGATGGAGAGTCGACCCAATCTGCATCAATATAACCATGGTTTTGATAAAGTAAACCACGACCAGAAGCACTCTTAAGATATCTCAAAATTCAAATAACAGCATCCCAATTACTAGTTCGTAGAGCATCGAGAAATTAACTAACCATACTGGTTGCAAATGAAATATCAGACCTAGTAACAGTCAAATAATTCAATTTTCCAACCAAACGCCTATATTGCCCTGGATATGATAATAAATCACCTTGATCAACTGCAAGTTTTGTGTTGAGATCCATAGGACTATCTATAGACTTACACCCTAACATTTTAGTATCAGTCAACAAATCAATAACATATTTACGCTGAGATAAAAAAAAAACCATGACGAGATCTAACAACTTCAACACCCAAGAAGTACCTCAATTCTCCCTAAATCTTTTGTCTAAAGAACTGTTTTAGTGCTAGAATGTCTTCTCTGTCATCTCATGTGATCACAATATCATCCACATATACAATCAACAATATCCTACATGTCTCATTGTGTTTATAAAACACAGAATGATCTACACCACATCTGTTGATGCCAAAATTGATTACTAAGAACTGGATCGAGTCACGGGTTGTTGAACCAGGTCGGGTTGCACGAGTTCAAGCTGTGGACAAAACTGGGTCGGATCCAATAGATCTAAGAGATCTAAAAAACTATTGGATTTCCCGTAAATTACAGTTTCTAGATCGGACAGCAACTTATGGCACGATTTGAGTGCCGGTCACAGGATTTTGGTCGCCGGAGTGGGCCGATCTTGGTGGTGGCCTTCGATGACCACGTGGTGTCGAATGGTGGCCGGAAACAGGTGACGGTTTGGACAAACGAACCTGAAAGAAATAGTAGATCGAACGGCAACCTGTGGCCGGATCTGAATGTCGATCATATGGTTTTGATAGCCGGAGTGGGCCGATCCTGGTGGTGGTCTTCGATGACCACGTGGCGTCGAACGATGGCCAGAAATAGGTAACAGTTTTAAGAAAGAGACCTGAAAGAAACAGGTCGTTTGTCAGTGAAGAAAAGGCCGAAAAACGGCGCGTGGGCACCAGATTGGACGAGATCGGACGGTTCCGATCCTGATGGTGTGTTCAGCGGCGGCTGTGGCGTGTGGGGCTGCCGACGGTCGTGATTCTCTTTCTTCTTTTTTATGTAGTATCCCAAGGAGCAGATTGCTCAGATATCATGTTGAAAATAAGAATTTAAAAAATTGTCTTATTGATTGATTGAAAAAAATACAATTGACCCAATATTTATGAATACCAAGTCTAATAGGACACGACATAACAATTTAGATAAGATACATATGATCCAAATATACTATAACACTTATTAAGAATCTTAATAGGATTCTCAACAGAAATCAATGGTTTGCTTTAATAACTAATCCTCTTTATCTTCACTGTGATCAGACACCTCCTAGATAGAAGCTGGTATGATTGTTGCTAACAGAGATATTATTAGTACTAGTATAATTCCTACTATGATGATTTTACATTAATTCTTATCATCATCCTTAATTTCTTATTGTTGTTATTGCCATAGTTGATATCATATAATCATACATTAGCTTTTTTTATGGTTACTTATTGTTCTTCATTAAGCTATTACCAAATAGAACTTGTAGAATGCATCCAGTTCACACTCAAGGAAATTTCATCGTAATAAAATGTGTTTAAGTGAAATTTTAACCTCAAAAGATTGTACATAAAAGTTAACCAAAACTTCAAAAGAGTAAACAAGATATGTTCTGACAGATAGATACCAATGAAAGGGGATTCTCGGCTTCTATTTCTTTTTTCGAAAAGAATGACCAGAATAAGTACCAAATGTCTAAAATAAACTAATAGTAAGTGTCATGTTACGAACCTCCCTTATCGTTTCGAAAATATCACTGACAGTACACATTAGGAGTTTAAAAGTTTTTATAATTATTAAATGCATATCCCCTACGTCTTGTCTTCTGAACTAGCGAAAAGGCTTCTAACAAGATGCTCGTTTGGCAAGCAATGTGCATGACCTCTAGGGTAAATCATTATAAGATAGGATGGACAACCGGACATCAACAGTTCCCATATATTTGGGTAAGGGTAATACATTGGTAGTGATCTGACTATATGAGATAATAAAGGAGGAAAAACATTATGAATGATGGGAAGCCCACAAAAATACAGATTAATTGATGTAAAGGTAACATAAAAGGAGTTTTTGAAACCCAAGGAGCAAGGGGGAGAGCCATAATTCCAATAATGTTGAGGCTAAGAGGAGGAATGACTAAGAAGTAGCCAAGAGCCCAAGACTGGAATCTTATAAGTAAGAGAATCAAAAGGAAACAATAACACAAGGTCTCTGGGATTTTTTTTATTCTTTTATTTTCTCTTTACTTTCCTTGAAGATCCCGACATTAAAATGCTCTTATTCATGCAAAGGTCAACTAGTCAACTTATCATCAAAGGGAGATATTAGCAACTACAGGTACAAACACAGACCCTCTAGCAGACTACATTACACAGGTCCGACTTGATCAAAATTAACATTGACGAGCAGGTAAACAAAGCAACAAAACATAACAGAGATTCAACCAAATAATGCATAGAAGAATCTGAAAATATATACCTGCAAAGGAGAGTCCCCAGATGCAGGTTTAACACCTGTAACAGAACATCCCATGATCAACCCATGTCGGCGAACGCCACGATACCATTTTGGGCCAATCCTCTTCAGTTTAACATCTGCAAATCCAGCTTTTTGGAACCACTCAATATATTCTTCCTCCTTTGGGAAGAGCATCCAAACATCGGCAAAAAAGCGAGAGAGCCAAAATGTTGGGTATACAGGACCAATGAGGCAGGCTTTTCCACCTAGTTTCAGGACCCTGTATGCTTCCTTGATGCCCCGTTGCGGGTCTGGCCAGTACTCAATGCTGAGAATTCAATAACATTAGTCCCATTCCATAAAAAAATAAAAAATAAAAACATTAATCCCATAAAAGATACAGTCAAGAACATTACTATCCTACTTTCTCTCCCTCCAGAATTCATAAAATATGTCACTAATGCAAACCACTTTGCAAAGCAGCCAAGTTTTATTCATATAAATTGCACACAGAGACACCAAAATTGCATCCATACATGCTCTTACACCACTTGGGGAGGTTAGTTCAAATGGTATGTCAACGACAAATTACAGAAAAACATATAACTGAGATAAATCAATGCAAAATTAACACTTCCGAAGTGGATCTTCATACCTGCTTACTAAAGAAAAGAGAATGTAACACAAAAACAAGAATGAATTTCAGATACCCAAGATCGTCCTCCAAAATCAAAACCACTCAACTATGAAAAATAGACTTTCCAGAGTGAAAATAACATTCGAAGCAAATGAACACTGTTCAATTAAACAGAGAGGCAATCAAGAGAAAGGGAAGAAAAAAGAAACATAAACAAAACAATTTTCAAAAAAAAAAATACCTCCCAGCAGATACATATCTATCAGCATAATCAGTGGGGAAAGGAAGATCCTCAGCATCTCCCTCGATTATCTTGCAGTCCTTTAGCGCCTCCTTCTGCTTGGCCTTTGCAAGCTGATGAGGCGACTGATCGAGAATTGTAACGTTCTTGGCATCCACATGCTTCACTATACCCAAAGTGGTGAACCCAGTGCCACCGCCAACATCCACAACTACCATGTTCCTGTCACTAAGATCCGCTGGCTCCAGTGCCTCATCTCTCATGTCCTCTGTCCAGTGACCAGGGTTTATCACATGGTCATACACAATCGACAGGAATCTGTAGAACCAAAACGCCTCTTTCTTGTGTTGTATGAATCTTGGCTGTGAAGATGGCCTCGAAGCTGAAAAACTGCACTTTGGGGACAAAATGGTTCTTGGCTTGGAGATTCTGGTGCAAGACAACAGACCCACTTTGGGAATGTGCTTGCCATGAAAATCTGATCCCAAAAAGCCTAACCCTTTTGGGGTTGTGCCTCTGATGAACGCGAGGTTCTCAGCTCCATTGAGCACTGAAGAGGCCATGGAGCCACAAAGGAAAAGTTACAAATTTCCTAGGGTTTTCAGTGATTTGATGAAGATTGGTTAATTTAAGCGTACGAAACAGATATCATGTTTAGTTGCCGTGAGTTATTTGATCATGCGCAAGAGGTTGCAAATAAGGAAGAGGTTGTAAGCAAGTAAACGGAAAGAGAGTACTACGGATGTATTTCTCCAAATTGAATAAGACAAAGAAGCCTGCGGACAGAAGTGGGGCTTAGAGTTTACTAACCCAGCGAGTGTAGCTGTGTGTGGATAAGAGGAGGAGAGGCAGTGTGTCTGTGCGCGAGTGTGTCAAAACAGGAACCACACATTTTAATACTCATACCGAAAAAACAGAAATTATTCTGTGATTGGAAGGCTACGTAAGCAAATGGGCAAGATTGGTCTTTGATCCCTCGAGATCGGATAAAAACTATAAAAGTTAAATGATCAAAATAATCTTAAATTTTTTTAAACAAACAAAAAATTTTTAATTTAATTTTTTTAATATATTAAAACTTTTAAAAGATCAAATCAATTAGTGAATAAAAAAATACACTTTCGATTGGAATCAATTCCACGAGACCTACTCTTTATCGGTCAGACAATCTTAACACACCATCTGTAAGTATTGAAGAGGCTCGGCTATAAATCTACTATTTTTAGGCAAGTATTACTAAAAATTGCCTGGTCCACTGAGCTGGTTTTTAGAAGAGAAAGTCAATGGTTGAAGCAGTGTCGTCAGATAAGGTCATAATCGACCGCACGCACGACACGCGATCATGGATCATGCGTGGGCTTGGTTCCAATCTTTGTTTCATTTGATTTTTTTAATTTAAAAAAATATGATTTTTATAAAATAAAATAAATAATATTTTACCGCATTATAAGAGTATTTTGATCCAAAAACAATGTAATGTAACCTTAATTATTGATTTAAATTCTAAATGAATTGGACATTCATCTCATTGTGAACTGAATCAAATATAAACAAATTCAAATAGAGATAATCATGATCCATAAAAAGGAAAAGTACAACTATAATGTTAAACGTTATGTGATGTTACGAAATTACGGTAAAAATGATATCTTTTATTAAAATAATATCATTTTTTTAAATTACTGTGAAATAGTATTTTCAAATTATTATAAAATGATATCAAAATAATTTTAAAATTTAAATTTTTTTAAACAAACAAAAATGTAATTATATAATTTAATAAAATTGCTGATTTAATTTTTTAATCTATTGAAACTTTTTACAATCTCATCCCAAAAAGAATGTCTATAGTTATTTACCAAAAATGGACGTGAAACTTACTTTTTATTAGAAAAGAAATACGGTTAACATTTGGTTATGTCCAAACACCAATAATTCATTGTTAAAGAATTATATAAAAATGTGAAATGTTTATAAGATTTGTTGGTGAGGGTTTGACTGCCATCTTTATCCCATTCTCCTTGAAAGAAAAGTACATCTCTTTTTAATTTTAATCACAGAAAACACATTAATATTTTAAATAATCAATAATTAAGATTATCAATAAATATCGTTTGGATTAAATTATCCCCCGTATAGTAAAGTGAGAGCATTTTTGAAAAATTATATTTTTTTAATTTAAAAAAAAATATATGGAATGTATTATTCATCGGATTCCTCCCTCGTGGGTGTGAGGACAACTGACTCGACGAAATGCAACATTTATGGTCTCATTTGATAGCTTTCGGCGAAAGCTCTCCAACTATATCAAAAATACATTTTTTTATTTTCATTTATCTTGATATCACCAAAAAAAAAAAAAACTCTTAAGGCAAGAAAATTAAATCAGTGATTTTATTTATTTCTCAAATCACCCTCCTATTGTGTAGATCTCAATAATTAATCTTTCAAATTTTGATGCCTTTTATTATTGTGGTAAAAGAAAATGAAATGTCATTTGATAAAAGGGTGAAGGATGAAAGTTAAAAAAATAATAAGAGTAGTGATTCTGTGAACCCGGTTCCATGGTAACTCTCACTGAACTAAAAAATTCACTAGTAATTATGGAAAAATTGGATAGTAACTTCGATATTTAAAAATTTTAAAACAATTACTATTCAATTTCTCCATGACTACTAGTGAACTTTTTCAGATCACCACTCAAATAATAATGCTCAATTAATTATTACTACCATAGTTTGATAAAATCAGATCAATTGGTTGTTTTTGTTTTAGATTAATCTAAATTGAATTTGGATTAAATTAATTTAAATTGAATATAATCGACTTATCATATTCCTATATGTATTATTAATTATGGTAAATTACGCAGACCTCTATTGAGGTAACATATAATTGTAAGCATTTCCCTTGCATTTTCTAAACATTTTGCACCCACTGATAGAAAATATTAAATTTGATTTCATATGATTCCAAGCGATTAAATTCTTCTACCAGAGGTGTAAGTGCTTACACTTCTTGGTATGAAAAATTAAATTTGATTTCATGTGATTCCTTGTGATTAAATTTTCCTATTAGTAGGTGTAAATGAAGGTTTAAAAAATATAATGGAAATAATTATAATTATAAATTACTTCAAAGGAGGTCTATATAATTTATCCTATTACAGATAATCTTTAATACGTATACAACATCAATGCTTCCTTTTTCTTGAACTTTTTTTTTATTGCTTTATATTTTTGTTTTCTTATCAATAAAATGGGTAGTTCTACATCGCCTTGGATAGTTTTACGGTGCCCACAAAGACACAGTGCCTATGATAACTCAAAAATTAAAATTCAAAAATATTTTATATTATTATATGATAGTTGTAGATATAAAAATTGATGCTTACTTTTAATAATTACACTAAACTTTTAATATAAAAATTATTATATGATAATTTTTTTACTTTAAATTGAATTTAAAATAAATCCCAAATGACATCTATAGCATTAAATTGATTCAAGGAACCTTGTACAGTTACAACATAACTATTTTGATATTTTAAAACTTTCTTTAGCAAAGTAACAAAACTATTAGCTTTTTATATTATCTGTGTTAGAATATTCACATATGAGTTATCTCACATCCAAAAAAAATAAATAAAGTAAAAGTGATTTATATATATGGTTTGGGACCAAGACTTATGAGTTTAAACTTTTGAGTCATATTGGTGTCCATCTATGTACATCAAACTAGTGTTCTCTCGTGTGCGAAGCACTCCCGACCTTAACAATCTGGTAAGACTTTGTTGTCTTTACAAAATATTTTTTAAAATAATACATTTAGCTATATAAAATATAATTAGTTTAAATTAAAGAAAATTACATTTACCCACCTATGATCTGACTTAACCTACAGAAAAGGACTTATAGTTTCAAAACCAACAGATACCCCTTGAAATAAATTTGATTGTTAACCCTCCGTTAATTTTTGATAGAGAAAAGAAAATGACATAGTTACACTCATATATATTATCACGAGCAGATGAGAGAAGTCAACATTTCATTTCATGCGTTTTCTCTCCTCTCCTTTTCTCTCACAACAGTTCATCTTTAAAATTGAAACTCAAAGGAAACCCTCAATCCTAATCACATTTAACATAACTTAAATCCTATTCAGTTGTTCAATTACCTTCAAAGTATTCTGAAATTAGTGGCATTTGCTCTCCTCCCCTCAGCAACAAGGACATGCTAAAGAAGAATTGTGTAAGATGCAAGATGAGGCCATCCACATAGAGGAGAAAGTAATTCTCATGTTCCAAGAAAATGCAGAGGAAAAAGTTTGTAGAAATGGAGTACAAATCAGAGTGGAGAACCAAGTCTTAAAACCTAAAAAAATTAGGGATCTCTTGATGTTTAAACCTTTTAACAAAACACTCCAAAACAGAGAAAGATATTTTTAGAAATGCAGTCATATATAAACTATGACATGATATTAGACCCTGAATGGAATCCTTAATAATTAATTAAAAAAACGTAGAAAATTCATCATGACTTCTTCTTCCTCGCAGCACCAATCACTCGCAACCCTAGCAACCACAGAAATCAGTCCACATACCAATACCTAATCCTTTTTCGACCACCTCAATATATTTCTAACATGTTAAATCTGCTTTTTCCGGTGAATTTCACATTTTTTGTCGGCTCAGCTTCTATGGTGTTTCTTCGGCATCCTCTTTCTCCGGCGTTTGCTCCGCCCAGCGCCACACTTGATGGACTCGCACTGCCGTGTCTAAATAGTGGCTTATTTCATCTGACCCGTTTCTTGCTCAGTTTACATAATGTTCAGAAAAATATGAAGATTGACGTTTTAAAGAAGTATAAAAGATTATAAAACCACTAAAGAGTATTATGGAAATATTTCCAAATAAATGCTGGTGGTTGATCGAAGATAACATATTTGATTAACTATGATTTAACGGTGAGGGTATATATCATTTTAAATCAAAATATAAATATTTCAGAGATGTATTTATAGGTTTTGAAACTACAAGTCTCTATCTATGGGTTAAGTCATACTATAAATGAGTAAATATAAATTTCCCTTAAAATTATTACACATTGCTTGTCCATCTCAACATTTTGTCGCTTAGGATTTTTCAATTTTCATTCTTGCAATTTCTGTCTTCACATTCCTAAAGCTTTTAACTTTTTACAGTGTGATAAATTTAAATATGTAGATAGTAATTTCCACCAAATTACCTCGATCAATTAACATCAACTGGCTTCCGAGAAAACTATTTACCAGTATTTTCTTGAAAGCATCAATAATATTAAGCTTAAACAATGTTTCTAACAATTTTCGGTGGGGAATTCCATTCCTCTCTTGTAGCCTTTGGACTCTCCGCCACACAAAAAAAAGATATTGTCCAGCCATCTTACCGCAAGTCCAAAAACCTCTCCGCCCATAAGGTCAACACAACTGTGTGCACTCTCCCTCTCCTATTCAAGCCTCATGATTCCCTTTTCCAGTTCAATACCACCACGAATTTGACCCGTCCCAACCCAATATCATTCCCAGAGAACCTTCAACCCGACGAGGCAAGCCCCGGATGGTTGAACAAAGGAGACAATGCATGGCAACTCACGACCGCAACCCTAGTTGGCCTTCAGAGCGTACCCGGCCTAGTGATCCTTTACAGGAGCATCGTGAAGAAGAAATGGGCGGTAAACTTGGCCTTCATGGCCCTTTAAACTTTTGTTGCGGTCCTTGTTTGTTGGGTCAGGTGGGGGTACCGGATGTCATTTGGGACCAAGCTCATTCACTTCCTAGGGGTACCAAATGTTTCCTTGGACCAAAAATTTCTTTTGCATAAAGCATCACTCGGCCTTAAAGGCATGATCACTGGTTGGTTTGCATTACACCTGCAGCAGGTAAAATAACCTCGTTTAATGTTTGGAAAATTTTCACTAACTTTGGGCATACCACATTTAGGTCTTAAAAGTACAAATTTAGTATCGACCCAAAATCAGCTATTTTTGTTTTTTTTTTCCTTTTCAGAAAATACTAGTTGAATTCATTGACTATACACAAGATAATCCCCATACATCTTTTGTATAAGTGAAGATTGATCTCTAATTTTTTGTACGATGATAAATAACTTTATCGACAAGTTAATACCCACACGATAACATAGATAAATGCAACGAAATAATCCGTAACCTACTTGATCCGAAATCTGAAAACAGTCTGACCTCCTACTATACCCGATCTTTTTAAACCTTGCCAGTGATCGTGTGTGTGATCATTGATAAAAAAAAAACATGTGTAGAGTTGGTGTATACTTCACATATCCAGATCTATAGAACTCTCGACAACCAAGGGGTCACACTCCTCCGTGAGTGGTTTTGGGTCCAGTTCTGTAGAATTCTCGAAAATTTTAGGTCTTGTATATTGTGTCTTATTTTCTTTCTGTTTATAATTTGTGTGATTGATTGATCTCGAATCATTCAAACCACATTATTTCTACTGTTAGGCTATGTGTGGAGCCTGGTGGGTTTTTTTTTATCCAATCTGGTGTTTTCAGCACTGTTTGGTATCTGTTTTATTTTAACCCGAAAATATAAGGGTTTTATTTTAACTTGAAAATATAAGGGTTTCATCTTATTCTTTTATGTAAGTGAGTGAGTCGTCTTTTTTTTTTGTGAATACTATGAGGGGTGTCTAGGGGTGAGACCTCTTTGTATTGTTCTTCAAGACATAGTGAAATTGCTGCAACTCGGTGGATGTAACCCGAGTTTGGGTGAACCACGTAAATCTGTGTGCTGTGTGTTTGTCTTTGATTTCTTTCGATTTTTTTCTCTATATTCACATCTCAAGATCCGTAGGGATAAGGTAGTTTAACCCTAACAACTGGTATCAGAGCTATCGGTTTTTGAGTGGGAGCGATGGCCGGAGAAGAAGGAAAGGCGACAGGAATCAAGAAATTCGATGGCATAGATTTTGGGTATTGGAGGATGCAAATCGAGGATTATCTCTATGGGAAGAAATTACATTTGCCTCTGTTAGGGGCAAAGACAAACAGTATAAAAGAAGACAAATGGAATCTTCTTGATAGACAGGTATTGGGAGTTATTCAATTAACTCTATCAAGATCAGTTGCGCACAATGTTATGAAGGAGAAGACCACCAAGGATATGATGACGGCTTTGTCCAGTATGTATGAAAAATCGTCGGCTAACAACAAAGTGCATCTGATGAAAAAATTGTTCAATTTGAAGATGACGGAAAATACCCCTGTTGCGCAGCATCTGAATGAGTTTAATTTAATTGTTAATCAATTGTCCTCTGTTGAGATTGATTTTGATGATGAGATTCGTGCTTTAATTGTTTTGGCTTTTTTGCCAAACAGTTGGGAAGCCATGAGAATAGCTGTGAGTAATTCTGCAGGGAAAAATAAACTCCAATATGAAGATATTCAGGATTTGATTTTAAGCGAGGAGGTTCGCAAGAGAGATGCGGGTGAAACCTCGGGTTCTGGTTCCGTTTTAAATCTTGAGACAAGAGGTAAAACACAGGATAAAAATTCTAATCAGAGTAGATCAAAATCCAGAAGAGGAGGTAGGAGTAAATCCAGATTTGGACGACAACTGGAATGCTGGAATTGTGGCAAAACGGCCACTTTAAGAAAAATTGTAAAAAACCGCAGAAGAAAAAGAATGAGAACAATGTTGCAAATGCTATGACAGAAGAACTACAGGATGCCCTATTACTTTCTGTTGACAGTCTCATTGACACTTGGGTTTTGGACTCAGGAGTTTCTTTCCATATCATTGCACACCGGGAAATCATGGAGCACTATGTGACATATGATTTTGGGAAGGTATATTTGGCTGATGGTGAAGCCTTGGATATTGTGGGTATAGGAAACATTCGCATTAAATTGTCGAATGGGTCTGTCTGGTTGATACAGAAAGTGCGACATGTTCCAAAATTGATGAGGAACTTGATCTCTGTAGGACAGCTTGATGTTGAAGGTCACACGGTGACATTTGGGGCTGGTACTTGGAAGATTACAAATGGAGCCATGGTAGTGGCTCGTGGAACAAAAACGGGTACTATGTACATGACCTCAAGTGTGAGAGATACTATTGTAGTGGTTGATGCAAAAGTTTATACAAACTTATGGCACTGCAGGTTTTGTCACATGAGCGAAAAAGGGATGAAAGTGATGTTGTCTAAAGGGAAACTGCCAGAGTTGAAATCCCTTGACTTTGGTTTGTGTGAGAGCTGCATTCTTGGGAAACAGAGAAATGTCAGTTTCTTGAAAAGAGGCAGAACTCCAAAGTCTGAAAAATTGGAGTTGGTACACACAGATTTGTGGGGAGCTTTCCCGGTTGCATCTCTTGGAGGTTCGCGGTATTATATCACATTTATTGATGACTCAAGTAAGAAGGTATGGGTTTATTTTCTGAAAAATAAATCTAAGGTATTTGAGACCTTTAAGAAATGGAAGGCCATGGTTGAGACTGAAACAGGTTTGAAGGTAAAATGTTTGAGGTCTGATAATGGTGGAGAGTACATAAATGGGGGGTTTAGAGAATTTTGTGCTGCTAATGGGATTAGGATGGATAAGACTATTCCTAGGACACCACAGCAGAATGGAGTGGCTAAGCGTATGAACAGGACCCTCAATGAGCGTGTTAGAAGTATGAGGTTGCATGCTTGGTTGTTAGAAACGTTTTAGGCCGATGCAGTTAGCACAGCAGCTCACTTGATAAATCGAGGACCGTCAGTTCCTTTGGATTGTAGGATACCTAAAGAGGTATGGAGTGGAAAGGAGGTAAACCTTTCTTACTTAAAAGTTTTTGGCCGTTTATCTTATGTTCATATTGACTTTGATGCTCGAAGTAAACTAAATGCTAAATCCAGAAAATGCTTCTTTATTGGCTATGGTGATGAAACTTTTGGTTATCGGTTTTGGGATAATCAATATTGAAAAATCATCAGGAGTAGAAATGTGATTTTCAATGAACAGGTTATGTACAAAAACAGGTCAAGTGCAGAATCTGTTGTTACAGGGCCAGAACCAAAGAAGTCTGAGTTTGTTGACTTGGATGAATTTTTTGAGAGCACAGTGCAGAGTAGGAGTCAGGAAAATGATGAGAATACAGACCCACAGGTAGAACAGTGTACGCCCATAAGTGTTGTCCGAAGGTTTTCTAGGAACATTAGACCTCCACAGCGGTTCTCACCATCCTTATTCTATATTTTGTTGACTGACAGCGGTGAGCCAGAATGTTATGATAAAGTTTGTAGGTTAAAAATTCTAGCAAGTGGGAGTTGGCCATGAAGGATGAGATGGACTCACTGATGACGAATCAAACATGGAAACTAACTGAATTTCCAGAAGGGAAGAAAGCTTTACATAACAAATAGGTGTATAGAGTAAAAGAAAAGTATGATGGTAGCAAGCGTTACAAGGCCAGATTGGTTGTGAAAGGGTTTCAACAGAAAGAGAGTGTTGATTTCACAGATATTTTCTCTCCAGTTGTGAAGCTAACAACAATCAGGCTGGTACTGGGAATTGTGGCTACAGAGAACCTACATCTTGAGCAGTTAGATGTGAAGACAGCATTCCTTCATGGTAATTTGGAGGAGGATATTTATATGCATCAGCCATAAAGATTTGCAGTGCAGGGATAAGAAAATTTGGTTTGCAAACTGAGAAAGAGTTTGTATGGGTTTAAACAAGCTCCAAGACAATGGTACAAGAAGTTTGACAGCTTCACGTGTAGCACCGGGTTCACAAGGTGCCAGGCAGACCATTGTTGTTATGTTAAGAGTTTTGACAACTCTTATATCCTATTGCTGTTGTATATGGATGATATGCTCGTTGCAGGGTCTAACATTGAGGAGATTAATAATTTCATGAGGTAATTGTCAAAATAGTTTGCAATGAAGGATTTGGGTGCTGCAAAACAAATCCTTGGTATGAGAATCATCAAAGACAGAGTCAGTGGGACTTTGAAACTTTCACAGACAGAGTATATGAAGAAGGTTCTTAGTCGATTTAGCATGGATAGTGCTAAACCAGTGAGCACACCTTTGGCTAGTCATTTTAGACTATCTAAGGATCAGTCACCAAAGACAAAGCAGGAGTAGGACTACATGAGTAGGGTTCCCTATGCCTCAGCTATTGGAAGTCTTATGTACGCCATGGTCTGCACAAGACCGGACATTGCACATGTAGTAGGAATAGTGAGTAGGTACATGAGTAATCCGGGAAAACAACATTGGGAGGCAGTCAAATGGATCCTGAGGTATTTGAAAGACACTTCAGATACATCTTTGTGCTTCACAAGGGCAGGTTTAAAACTGCAGGGTTTTGTGGATGTGGATTTAGCTGGTGATGTTGATAGCAGGAAGAGTACTAAAGGGATTATGTATACTCTGGGTGGTACAGCTGTAAGTTGGGCTTCTAAGTTGCAGAAGATCGTTGCTCTCTCTACTACAGAAGCTGAGTATATAGCCATAACTGAAGCTGGGAAGGAAATGGTTTGGTTACAGGGTCTCTTGGATGAGCTGGGTAAGAAGAATGAGAGGGGTACTCTACACAGTGATAGTCAGAGTGCTATTTTTCTTGCTAAGAATCCGGTGTTTCATTCCAGGACGAAGCATATACAGTTGAGATATCACTTTATTCGCTCTCTTCTCGACAGTGAACAGTTGGTACTGGAGAAGATTCGTGGAACTGAGAATCCAGCAGATATGTTGACTAAGGGTGTCACTATTGAGAAATTGAAGTTGTGCTCAGCTTCAGTTGGTCTTCAAGCTTGAGGACAGTTGAATGAGTTGCGGCGATGGTTGCTTTGTTTGAAGGCATGTGGTGCTTGGTGTTGGTGATTGGACCAGTCTCTAAGTGGGAGATTGTTAGGCTATGTGTGGAGCCTGGTGGGTTTTTTTTATCCAATCTGGTGTTTTCAGCACCGTTTGGTATCTGTTTTATTTTAACCCAGAAATATAAGGGTTTTATTTTAACCCGGAAATATAAGGGTTTCATCTTATTCTTTTGTGTAAGTGAGTGAGCCCTCTTTTTTTTTGTGAATACTGTGAGGGGTGTCTAGGGGTGAGACCTCCTTGTATTGTTCTTCAAGACATAGTGAAATCGCTGCAACTCCGTGGACGTAACCCGAATTTGAGTGAACCACGTAAATCTATGTACTATGTGTTTGTCTTTGATTTATTTCTATTTTTTTTTTATATTCACATCTCAAAATCCGTAAGAATAAGGTAGTTTAATCTTAACATCCACTACCTAAGAACCTCTTGTCACTCATTAAGAAGTAAGATGAAGTTTCTCTCTAAAACTGTACACACAAACCAGCCGCCACCTTCTGTCCGCTTTTTATTAACTTACAGACTTGCTCAGGCAGTTTCTTGGTCAGATTTACTTAAACAACATAGGAGAGATTTGAGGGAGGAATGGTTCTAGCCTCTTCCATTCTATCACATTAAAGTGTTAAATGGATCTTGGGTGGGTAAGGCAGCGCATCATGAGCGCCGACCCGAATTTCTCACACACAAATTTTAAACTTTTAATTGATAGTAATGTGCTAATGTGTTTATAATAAATGAAGTCTTAGGTTTTTCATCATTAATATTATAAAATAAATGTAACTATCAAAAAGAGAAAAGAAGAAAAATTTGAAGTGTCAAATGTTTTTTAAACATCTACTTTCCTAAAATTTGAATTTTTCACTTTGAAGAATATTTTAATTTTAAAAAAAAAGTAAATTTAAATTTTCAAGTTCAACATTTTTTAAAATTTTTTATAATAAAGTACATACATACATGAGATAACGGAAAAACATGAAGATATATAGTTACATACAAAACACACGTAAATTTCAAAAAGAAAAGTTGCTCAAATTTTAAAACCGCATATATATATGTATATATATATGTATAGCTTTTTTAAGTATATTTTCGAGGATAAAAGTTATCGGAGTTTTTCATTATATATCTGTTAAAACTAGAACATTTAATTTAAAAGGATTATTTTTCTTATTCCGCTGATAGGGAAAAAATTACATGAATGTAATAACAAAAATAAGATCATCAAACAAAACTATTACTGATGACTTCAAGTCCAATATTGAGGATCACAGATGCAATTTTCCCAGTGACACTAAGTTAAAATTTTTCACTCTTGATAATGGAACAATGCAGGAGTGGTACGTGCAAGGGTGGGCAGCAGTCCTAATGGGAATAATGTCAGGTAGCATCCCATGGTACACCATGATGGTCCTCCACAAGAAGATATATGGCCCCTCAAGCAAATCGACAACGCCATGGCAGTCTTCCACACCCACGCTGTGGCCGGCAGCTTAGGTGGTATCCTCACCGGTTTCTTTGCCGAGCCCAACATCAACCGCATCTTCTACTTGGTCGACGAATGAGAACACTACATCGGCCTCGCCTACGGCCTACAAAGCGGTCGCGCAAAGGCTGGGTTCAAGCAGATGGGGATCCAGTTGCTTGGCATTTTGTTCGTGGTTTGCCTTAACATCTTCACAACCAGCGTCATTTGCTTGTTGATTAGGTTGGTTGTGCCACTGAGATTGACTGAGGATGAGCTGCAAACTGGGGATGAGGCTATTCATGGAGAGGAGGCCTATGCTCTGTGGAGAGATGAGTAGAAATATGAGTCAAGGCATAATTGCGTTTATGGTGTTTATGATTTCCCCCCACAGTCTAAAGGTGGTGGTGAGCTTGAAATGGCTTGATTCTTGATCGAGTTGCCTACTTTAATTAATCAGGGTTATATATATATATATATATATATATATATATATATATATATATATATATATATATATATATATAAAAGAGAAAATGATTAATTTATTTTTTATACTTTAACAAACTTTGACATGTACAAGTCGATTAAAATAAATAAATGTTTTGCACGTGAAAACTCAAATATAAAATGACAATGAATTTAGTAAAACTCAAATATAAAAAGTAATGAATCGAGTGAAATATCAAATAAAAAATGACATCTTAAAACTCGAAATCGAGACATTAAACACTAATACCATGTTAAGAAATAATTAAATTATTAATTATCTCAAAAATTTAAACTAATAAAAAAATATCCAACTTATTTTTTATACTTTAACGTGTACGTAATTATATTCACAAAAAATTTTATTTAAAAAAATTAGGGATGAAATATTTGAACTTTGGATATTTTTTTATTGAAAAAATGTGGCTACTAATTGAGGTATAACTAAACCACCATGAAATTCAAAAAGATACATCATCCAAACATTTGCTTTTATAAAGGAGTTTGAGGTACCTTTTTGAAAACGTTTAAGAAGTAGGTTTTATTTCTTATAAACATAAGTTATAACAAACACTCTCAAAAAAAATGTTTATTTCTTAACATAGTAAATGTCCTGATTCATTTCATATTTCACTCAGTTGGTTGGTCTTTTATATTTGAGTTTTTTTATATTTTGGTTTTACTGGGTTTGTTACCCTTTCATATTTGGTTTTTTTTTTTTATATTTGAGTTTTTATGTGAAGCCTTTCCGTTTAAATTTTTAAGATAATTGGTAACTCAATTATTTTTTAACAAAAATAATTAAAAATTAACAAATATTTTTTAAAAAAAATCGAATTCGTATTTAAAAACTGTTCTTACAAATATTTTACCAAACACTAAACAATCTTTAGTTTTATTTATATTTTACTATAAATTATTTCAAAATAGTTTTGTAAACTATAAATCAATTAAAAGTTGACAAATATTTTAAAAAGAAAAAACTAAATTCGTGTTTAAAAACTATTTTTACAAATGTTTTACTAAACATTAAATAATTTTTAATTTTATATCAGTTTTACTAAAAATTATTTCAAAACCGTTTTGTAAACTATTAACCGATAATACTGCTAGGTGAAATGGAATCTATTATCTAAGAACTAAGCAGTAGGTCATAGTTTAGTGTGGTAGCAATGAGGTGACATATATAGCTCTAAATCAAATAGTATGATTATGTTTGATTTTCATTTAAATCAATTTAAAATAAGTCAGTTTGAATGGTTTCTAAACATATCATACAAAAGCATTGTGATATTAAAAGTTGTTTTCAAATCTACCACAAAATTAAAAATAATAAACATAGAAGACTACAACGGGCTTTGGAGGAGTTAGCAGTGTTGTTTCTAAGCAAAACTCTAAAAAATTTGTACTTATCATAGGTGGAGTGTATTATGCTTATGCATGTTTGTAAGGGTAGAACTAAATTGAGCAGCTCGACTGGATCAAGAGGTTCAATTAAAAAAACTTGATTAAAAATTTGATTAAATCAAACTCGAGTTTGAGATATGATTTTGATTTGATTAACTTATCGAGTCGAGTTCGAGTTCGAGTTATGTCAAACTTGACTCGTTACATTTTTGAGCCAACTCAATTTAATTAATAAATTAAAAAAATATTATAAATAGAATATACTTATTATATATATATAATAAAAAAATATTTATTTATTTTTAAAAATATAAATATTAAATTTATTTATTTTATTTCAAAAAATATATATTTATTATTTTATTTTCAAAAATTCGGCTCGTGCTAGAGTTAGAATAAGCTCGCGAGCTTAGTTTGAGCTCGAATTTTACCTTACAAATCGAGTTCAAGTTCAATTTTTTAAATCGGACTCGGTTCGAATAATTTTTTTACTCACGAACTCGAGCTCATCTCAACCTAAACTTAACTCGAATCTGGCCCGACATATTTGATTATCTCAATGAGCATATATATATAAATATATATATATATATATATATGGACGCAAATTATAGGTGTGTTGTGGTCTTTGCGGAAACAATCAAATCATTTTGACAATCTAGAAAAGAAAAGAAAAAGGTTAAAATGACAGAAAAAGAAATAACTTAAAGCCACTTTTTTGTTGAGTGGGAAGGACCTATCAAGAAAGCCCTTTGCCATAAAAACAGCATCTTTCATTCTTTTGTGGTGGCTGCCACAGAACAAGACATATACCCCTATAAATTTTCTCCTTTGGATCTCTTTTGCAATTTGGAGAATTTTTCCAGGCAGCAATTTTCTTCTCCTTTTAATTTTTCCAGGTTAAAATTATATATATATAACAGGTCTACGACCCGAGAAAAGGGACTTGCGGCGACTGCCGAAAGGTTGGGTTGGAATTCAGGCAATAACAAGGAGAAATATAGTAGCATTGCATTGTCTGAGCTAAAATGCCCTTGGAAAATGGATATTAACCCTCCTCAATCTTGAATCTCTTAAGGGAGTCTTAAGAATAAAGTAAGGGATACCTTCAATGAGTTTCGGCTTTTCCACTATGTATAAAGGATTTGTATTTTATTGATAACTGGTCTCTTTGTGACAGTAATTTGTGCTATTGTTGATATAGAAAACGCGCCAAACATGATGATCGTGTCGTCAGGAGAAAACTCGGGGATGCATGTAAACCAACCAAGACTACCAGCTTCTGCCTCCTCCACCCCCCCCCCGCGCGAAATACCCGAGGGGATGTTATCTGAGTTGGATTTGAGTCAAGTTTTTATTGAACTATTCGAGTTTGATCTTGATCAAAGCTTGGTTCGGTCGAGATCGAGTTCAAGCTTGAAAGTTAGATTTGAATAGCATATCGACCTAAACTCAAATGCTTTAAGATTCGGTTCGAAAAACTTTTTAACAGTTCGATAAGATTGAGCTCGAGTTGAGTGGAGCAGAGCTCGAACTTGAACCAATATTTATTCAATGTTTTTATTTATTAAAACTATAGTTCGGGTTCGAACTCAAACTCGAATGGACAATCCAAACTTTGGGCTCGTGTTAGAATAAACTCATTTATTATCGAGTTCAAACCGAACGGAACTCGAGCCATTTTAAAATTGATCGGCCTCAAACATGAGTTTAATTTTTAAGCTCAAATCCACTCCTATTATTTACAAAACACATATTTTAGTAGTTATTCTTATCTCGTTGCAAAAAAAAAATTGCAATTTACAGGTATATTTTTTGTGATAAAATTTATATTTTTTATAATAAAACATTTATTTTTAATAATAAAATTATTTTTTATCATTAATATTTTTATTTATTATCATCAAAAATATAAATTTATTAATGAAAATATAATTTTTAACACAAAATATATTAAAAAAAAGTAAATTTTTTCTTTTCAAAAGCACATAAACTTCACCTTTACGATGAAAGATTTTTTTATTGGTTCGAGTCTAAACTATTGAATTTAAACTAACCGAAAATTTTATTGATAATATTAAAATTTTATTAATAATATTAATTTTTATATCTCATATTTATATTAAAACTATCAATAAATTTTTTTAAAATTATTAATTAATTTAAATCTGAATCGATCAAAAAAAAATTATTTGCGATGACAAAAGTGACAGGAGAGTCTTTACGCTTCCTCGTTGAGTACAGTACTTTACTCCGAATTCGGAAATAGAAAAAGACGGTAAATTGACATAACATAACCCCTGAAAATAATTGAAGCGATCCAGCCAAGCATGTTAAAATCGTCTTTACAGCTATAAAAGGTACTCCTAATCTCCTTAATAAACAGTTACTACTATTCCGAGAGAGAAAAAGAAAGAAAATGACTTTTTTTTTCTTAAGAAAAATCAGTAAAGGGAAACAGCTTTCGAAGAGAAGTTCCATTTTCCGCGTTGAAGGGAATATGAAGGTATAGAAACAGGCACAGAGGAAAATTCAAACTTGTACGGACGACCTGGTCTCTGCAGTATCAGATCTGCAAGAGAGAAGAGAAAGGGATAGAGGTCTCTATGCTTTGAATAAAAGTGACAAATTGGAAATGCCCAATAGAATGATCGGCGCCGTTTTGGAATGAGTCAGAACTCATTGAATTGCAGTCAAATGGAGGCAGAAACGGCGTCGTTTGAGCAGGAGGTTGGTTCGCTAGCAGGAGCAGATACGCGAGGCAAGCATCGGATACTTGCGGAGCTCAAGCGTGTCGAGCAAGAAGTCAAGTTCTTGGAGGTCAGCTACTTCCTTCATGAGATTTTTGTTTTGCTTTTTTTTTTTTTGCTGCATATTGTTTGTTTAGTTAAAGTTCAGTTCAGTTCAGTTCAGTTGCCCTAATTGTTGTTAGTGAAAAAATAAATTGGAGCACGTTGCTTGGATCGTGTTGTTTTAGATTGGCTGTGTAGTTTTGTGGATAATGCAGTTTTAGGTTTGCTTTATTTTGCTATTTAGTTGCATTTTCTTTCGGAAATTAGAAACTTAACTGCAACTATTTTATTTTTTCCCCCTTTAATTGTCATTTGTTTCGAAAATAAAATAAATAAAAAAGGACTTCCTCTGGTATTTTTCACGAATTAATTTATGTGCTTATTTTGGTTTAGGCTTCAATTATCTCGGTAACTATAGCGTAGGGAAAATGGTGCTGCGTTGTATAATCAGGTAGCTTTAAGGAATTTTTTTGCGTAGGGAAAATGGAACTCAAAGCATTATTCAGATTTTGGAAAGAATGGGGGTAAAGATGAGACCATTGCTTAAAAAGGATTCATGTTGCATCCTCTCGTGAGCTTTCATTTCATTTTCCATTTCTCTTTTTTCATTGTTTCTTATGGGCTGATTATTCAATCAGATTTGGGGTTAGAAGGTGGGATGGGGATTAAAATGGGTTTAGAATAATCAATATCAGGATTATCCTTTTCTGTCAAATTTTGTGGAATTAGTTTGTTCTGGCTGTAAGGTTATTAGAGACATTTCGTTTTAAGTAAGTCGTTTTATTGCTTTCTATTGAAAGATAGAAAGGCTAGGGAATTTTCTCTAGAATCTAGCAGTTGAATAATATTTTGAGACAAGCGAAGAACATGGTTACTTTTGTTATCATGCTAATTTTGATGCCGTTATTTTGTACTTCTATGATCTCAGAGCTAAGAACATGGTTACTTTTCAATTTTCACAATCGTAATTATTGATGATAGGTCATTATCATCGATAGCCATAAGGCTTGGCCCCGCTTATTACAGCTTTAGTAAAAATAAGCTTTAGTAAAAGTACTTTTATCCTCTTTTCGTGAAAGCACTTCGAAACTACTTTCAATGAAAGTATTTTTATCTTCTTAACATCTTAAAACTGAAGCTCTTAAGTTTTAACCAAACATATATTAAAGTACTTTGATCATTAAAAGTGTTTTATAGCTATCAAAAAGCTACAACAAGCGGAGCCTAATCCCTTCTTATTTGTTTGATATAGCTAAGTGATGTCGGATGCACCAAATACTTTTTTCTCTGCAAAGTAATATTGTTTGGACCTGTAAGTCCATCAAGATGTAGCAAAACCAAAAGGGTAATTGGTCCTTTGATTGGCCAATACATTATCCTTTGGGTTACACTGGTGGTGTTTAGTGATCATTCCATAGACTAGTGTAACAGCTCCAGAAGAGTAATGTTCTTTGAATGTCCTAAATTTAGGGTGTGGTCAACTCTTTTTTTGCCTGCAAAAAAGGGGGTTATTCTAGTTAATTTTGTTGGCAATAAAAAGTGCACTTCTGCACAGTGATCAATTGCTTTCACTCACTATACATCACTTAGACACATGAAGGCAGAGTTCAATGCTTTAATTTTGTTAATCACAAGTTTGATGCCTAAATTATTCACCATGAAAGAAAAGGAGCTTTGGCTATGTTCTGATAGAAGTTTGAGTGGAGGAGAGAAATCTTGTATTTTATATCTGATCTGTGTGGCATAATTTCCGGGTAAGCCCTCGGTACTCCTAATCATTCAAAATAAATACATAAGAACTGAGGTATTAATGTTGGTACGCACACCTTCTTTATGGTCCTTCAAATTAAACTTCATGGTCTAGTTTTCTATATATGTGC
Source organism: Bretschneidera sinensis (assembly GCA_023935145.1). Classification (NCBI taxonomy): domain Eukaryota; kingdom Viridiplantae; phylum Streptophyta; class Magnoliopsida; order Brassicales; family Akaniaceae; genus Bretschneidera; species Bretschneidera sinensis. The sequence continues at coordinate 14,237,850 of CM043702.1, forward strand.
TCAACCATCTATGCTGCAGGATTTTCTAGGATTGTTTTGTAGTAACTCCTATGCGAACACTATTAATTATCTGGGATTTAAATTTCTTGAGTAGTTTTTGTTCTTTTTTCTTTATCTCTTGTCGGATTACTATGAAGAACAAGTGTAACATTACATGCTCTAGCTGTTCTACATACAGCAGCTACTCTTATCTATTATTAAAGTCTCTGATTTCCACTGAAATGCTGCACCCAAGTTAAGAAGTTGCAAGCAATATTGCAGTACATGGTTATGCCATATTGACTGTGAGAACTCTCAAGAGTATAGACTTAAATATCAGCAAGAGCTACGAATGTCATTTTCAGAACTTAGAAGCTGCAGTGTTCTGCATTTACTTTAGGGTGACCAAGTTCAGGATCCTTTTTTTCCCATTAGAAAAAAGGTATATAAGGGGGTCAGTTTGTTTTAACCTGTTATAATTGGGCAGATGTAGAAATATCAAATTTCTGACTACCCTGTTTGTGTGGAATAACAAGTCACGCATCCAAGGCTTGTTCCTAACCCATATTTGCTATACATACACAAGCTTTGTGCTATACAGACAAGCTTTGCAAGATTCCTTCCCCATACAGAAGGAACTGGAAGAAATTTATCTCTGCATCTAGGTTCAGTTTACAAGTTTCTGAGGCAGATGGTGATTTGGTTTTCAGATTTATATCATTAAGGCTTATTTTATATCTGCAATGTCATAATTGTTCCACAGAAATTCACCCTTTTGGTAGCACTCACCTAATCACCTGATATTTATAACGTATATCTTTCTTTTTTCATGCATTGTAACCAGGAAGAGTTGGAAGAGCTTGAGAGAACAGATAATGTAACAACCGTGTCTGAGGAGTAAGTACCCATTTGTCGGCCGAATAGATTAATTAATGCTTATTTGCTTTATTTTTTTAGCTAGACTGATAAATGAATATTGTAAGTTTTTTGTTTTTTTTTTTTTTGCGCAAATAATCTCGTAAGTTTAAGGTAATGAATTGTTCAGGATTAATATCTGTTTTGTTGGCGTTGATCAGGTTGCTGCATTACATTGAGACAAGGCCTGATCCACTGCTGCCAATGTAACTACTATAGCCCTTAAACTCTTACTTATTTTAAATTATTCACGTTTTTTTCTTCCTTTTAATCTATAGTGCCCGCGATTTATTTACAGGACAAATGGCCCAGTCAACCCATCATGGGATCGATGGTTTGAAGGACCCCAGGATTCACAAGGTTGCAGATGTGGGATACTTTGATTTGAAGCAATCTAACAATTGTTTTCAAGAGACTTCCAAGATATGTTACTTAACAGACATGTTAACATACAGCAAAATTGTTATTCAAGAAGATGTTAAATGAACTTTTCCAGTGTGTGCAATACGAAAATTTTGAAGTTTTCTCATATTGGATTTCCAACCTACTGTCCATCCAGATAAGTTTGTAACTCAAATGCATCCATTGCAGGGATCTGAACTATCAAATAGACAAAGCTAGCTTACCAAATCCTGAACTGAGTTGTGTTACCAGGTTGTTGTTTCCATTTTCTACCTCATTTTTCTTGGATAAAATTCATCATAAGATAAGAATTATCACATGAACTTAGAAATCTATAATCACCCTGACAACTCCTTACCTTACTAGAGCTCAACTACAGTGAACGGATCTCTTTTCGCAAGGGAAACTTGTAAAGGTTTCGATGTAATCGAAAGTGGATCGACCGGTGATTCTTTGTCTGGCAGCTCGATGGATCCCTCCTTCTAATGGTTTCTTCAAGCTAAATGTTGATGGTGTTGTTTTTCAAGATCTGGATGCAATGGGAGTCAGTGTGTCATCAGGGATGTTGGTGGTCAAGTATTGATGTCCATGTCCAAGAAGAGAGATCGCTTGCTTGAGTTAGCAATGCTTGAAACTGAGGCGGTTATTGAAGGCTTACGTTTTAGTTTGGAATGTTGGCATTGCCGATTTGTGTTTTGAGTCTGATTCCAATTTCCAACTTCGTCGTTTTTGCTTTAAATTCTAGTAGTATATGTTTGACGAGTTTTTGCTCTCTTATTGCAGAGGTCAAATTTGTTAAGTCGTTTTCTTCAATTAAATGTTCTCGTGTACGTAGGGTTACCAATTCTCTGTCTAATGAGTTAGCATGATTTGTTAGGTCTATTTCTTGTTCTTATTTATTTATTTTATTTTATTGATATTAGGTCCATTTCTAAGTTATTCTGGACAAGGGAGACTCCCACCTTCTGTAACTGTTTTTTTGCATTTCCTGAGTTGAATGAAATATTTTATTTTCATAAAAAAAATTAAAAAAAACATTTTTTGCTATGTATGTTTATAAACCGTGTTAAGTAAAAAAAATATTTGAACGTGGTGCAGTAGACAAATAACAACGCTCTATGGAAGGAGGTTAGCTCCGATCTAAGACTTACGTTTTAGATTCGTTGAAAAATTTATTGATAATTTTAAAAAAATTTATTGATAATATTATTTTTTTAAATTTTTATTTATATTAAAATTATTAATAAAATTTTAATGTTTCAGACACTATCCAACCAAATAGTTTTCCTCCGTCGTAAAAAAACACAACCTAAAAAAAAAGCATAATAAACAGCAAAATCTATTTTATTAGACACAAAATCCAAAAACAAAGAATTTTGACAGTAGTAGTCAAATAATCATCAATCCACCCTAACCTTACCTAATCATGGCATGGTAGCAGCAATGAACAATGACCTACACCTAGGGCTTGCGAGTATATCTTATCTGTTTCAGTTCTGAGTCTGACAAAAAGGCAATAACACTGGTAAGAAGAAAGAATTTGCAGAAATGGAAAATGTCAGTTTTGTTAGCAAGTGACCAGCTCCTTTTAAGAGAAAAACAAGAATGTTTATTTCCGTTTCTCCAGTACAAGTGGATGAACTCTCTTTTATCGCTCCACTAAGCTATTGGAAAACTTAATCGAATTGCAAGTTGGGACTACAACCTGGGGCGGATTCAAGGTGGAGGCAGGGGAGGCATTTTCAATTACTACTTTGATAATTTGGGTTTCATTTAAAGTTGGTCTCCTTTTTAGTAGAGTACTTTTAATTTTATCGTCAGTCATTCAAGTGGGTTTTGTTAAAAATTAAAAATTATAAATAAAAATTATATATACAGTTCTTGATAATAGTGTAAATTTTTTCATTTTTTGATTTTAATTTTGTTTTTTAATTAGTTTTTAAATTTCAAAATTCTTGATGTTAAAAATTTTAAAAATTATGAATTGTTTTTTACATATGTTAAGTGATACATGTAATGTTTATATTATTTTTAAATTTTAAATTCGGTTGTCCTCTTCTATTTTGAATACGATTTTTTTTTTTTTGAGATAAGTGTTGGTTTATGCATTTACTCTATGTTCCACTTTTCTTAGTGATTTTGTCTTTAAATTCTAAAATTCTAAATTTTATCAGTTACATTATTTTAAATAATAACATTTTTCTTTTTAGTGGTAATTAAGTATATGAGTCCTTGGTAAACAAGTCATTTGTGGGAATTGTGTCACCGCTAACTCAAGAGTTGAATTGCTAATATTTTATAGTTTATTGATGAAAAAAAATTTATTATTGTACGTTATAGACATACTAATATAAGTATTTTTTTTTTGTTAGCTTTTATAATAAAAAGAAACTATTAAAGATTTTGAACTGTATGAAAAAAAAAACATGTATTTAAGTCTATAAATATAAAAATATATTTATGTTTGTGAAAAAAAATCACTATTATTTATTTTATTTTTATTTTTAATTTTATATATTTACTGTTTATTTATATAATATGAATTTGTATATATATGTCATACGCAATAACAAAAATTGGATCCGCCACTGACTACATCTAACTGCTTGTAACTCAATCCCTTGCCTAATTGGTTAGCAGTCTTTTTTCCATGCATGGAGAAGAAATTTTTGGTTTGCATTTGTCTATGTAAAATTACATAGCATTAAAATACTTGGGTTATCCTCATCAAATATTTTTATATTTTATTATGTATTTTAATATATTTTTTATATTTAAATAATATTCAATTTATTTTTTTTATTTTAGTATGTATCTAATAAACTCTTTAGTGATAATTCGGGTGAAATTAATATAACAAGCGTAAAAATCTTGACCAAAATTGATACCGACGCATATAAAAATCTTTTTAAAAATTATTGTTAAATAGTTAAGATTTTTGTGTTTGTTGATATCAATTTCGTCAGAATTATCATTAGATGGGTCTTTTGGAGCCTTTTGGACATATGTCTAAAATGTAAATGGTAAATTAATCATTTTTAAAATGCAAGAAATATTGAAACAAAAAAATTAAATGCAAGGGTGTTTGGTGGTAATAACTCAAAACATTTTCATTCATAAGATGATACGAAAAAAGAGAGAAAACTGGAGATTTTATTTTTATCTTGGAAATATCTTTCAGCCATGTATTTTTTATGGATTGGGATTAAAACAAAATATCTGTAGACAGATAAAAGAATTTTTGATGTCCTATTTTTTTAAAAAAATTATGTTACACAACGAAAAAAAAAAATTTTTCATCACTCATATTTTCGATCTTTATTGTAAGTGAGGTTTGAACTTTAATACTATTTAGATTTGAATAAAAAAATAATTTAAAATATGTAATTTTATTTTAAATCACTTTAAGTTTAATCTAAATTTAAACAACACTTTTAAACTGATTTTTTTTTTTTTCAAATGACAAAAGATTTTATCTTTGGTTTAAAAAAATTCCAAAGATATTTTTATATACGCCCAAAAGAATGGATTGTTTGTAACGTGGGCTTATAGCTAGCCATTTGCTACATCTTGATCTAAATTTTATAGCTCTAAAATTCATCACATCAATCGATATGTTGTTATAATAAGAAAATTCTTATTAAAATAATTATCAATGGCTGGCATCTATAGAATATGCAGCACCTATAAATCAGACTATTTACAGTAGGGATTATCTTAGCAGCTAATACATGACTGCATGTACTTTTTTGCTTCCTTCAATGAAACCCTTCCACATGCCTTTCGTAGATAGTAGAGACAGAAGATGATGCATGTGAAGTAAGCATTGCATCGATGAGAAAGCCCACTACTTTTGGCAGCTTGGCTACACTTCCCAAGCAAAATGGATACAAACCCAAAACTTCATTAGTAAAAACCTAATATACCATTAAGGATATCATTTACCATTCACACTCTCTTTGAACCTTTTTTACTCATATAAATTATAAAATTAAATATTAAAATTATTATTCAATTTTTTTTATAATTATTAATAAATTTTTTTAATTATGTTATAACTCTCATAAAACCGAATTTATAATATCACTCAATGAAATCATTAGACTAAGATATATGATTATATCAAGTGGCAATTGCTTGATTTTGATGTTTCATCACTAAATTTGCGGGGATTTGAAGTTTTATACTTCAGAGAGGCAAGATCTAGCACAAAAACATGCCATAACGTTAAGTCATGCGCATGCTTCATCCCATAAGGATAAAATATAAGAAAGAAAATTATGTGATCATATTGCATGTGGATTCTTATGGATAATTGTGAAATTTGACTATTGTTTTAGCCTCCTGACACTTATTCCATCAATCTAATTAAAACTCTGACATTAGAGCAGTAGAGAATTATGGAATCCACTTATGCAAAGGAAATTAGCTTTTCTCTCCTGCTACAAGACACAGATGCCACCTCTTTTCGCATGTGCATCTTAACATTGTGTCTTTTCAATACACTTGAAGGGAAAAGAATAGTGCCCCCCTTAATTCAATTTTAAGGTGGTTTTCTTCTGTTGCTTATTTCATTTTTAAATTTGTACATGTATTATTATAATTAATTTGTTTTAAAGAGCATGTACAATATTTAGGAGGGTGCATTAATAGAATAAAATCGATTAATCAAATCGTTTTAAATAATTTAAATAAAATAATTAATTTTAATTGATTAAATCGGTATTAAATTAATTAACCGAGTAATATATATCAATTAATTGGTTTACTTTAATCATTTTGATCGTTTAACTAATTAAAAAATTATTTTATATTAATATTTAACATTAATAATATGTTAAATATAAATATAATAAATTAAAAAAGCACTAAGTGAAAATTAAATATAATATATAATAATTTTTTTATTAAAAAAATTAGTTATATAAACTGATCGATTAATTGATTAACCTACCGTACCGATTGAAATTAATTTGGTTGGTTAATGTCAAAATGTTTAGGTTAATTCGATCGAAACAGTTAAAAAATGAGTGATGATCCCACGGACTCAGTTCCATAAGAATTACCATGAAACCGGAAAAGTTCACTAATAATTACGAAGAAATTGAGTGGCAACTTTAGTATTTGAATTTTTTAAAAACATTTACTATTCAGTTTTTCCATGATTATTAATAGATTTTTCCGATTATATAATAGTTATCACGGAATAAATACGTGGTATCACCATTCTAAAAGAATTAATCTAAAATATTGATTAGAAATTTAAATCAGTGAACCAATTGTTTTGATCGTTAATACAATATTTGTGTCATACAAAACAATGTTATTATTTTGCAACACCTTGTTCTCAGTATCCAAATCGCTACTCAACCCTAAAGTATTCAAGTTTCTACACTTTTAGGCAAACATTGTGCAAGAAGACAGAATGATACCAGCTTCATTCTACAACTTTGAATATACAAATGGCTCTCATACGTTGGGGAAATTATAGCTACGTACTAGGCAAATTAAATCACTTTTTTTAATTTTCTTGGCTAAAAATAAAAATAATTCTATTATTTGGGGGAGGGAATTGAATAGGGATATTTTAAGAAAGTGTCACCTTGAAAAGGAGATGATTCCTTAAAATATTAAAGTTGGAGCTTTTTGATAATTGGAAAGAGAAATCTTAGTACGCTGGACACCCATAAAAACACAAGATTTGAAACTGAGCGGCAAGAATTTGATAAATTGATTGATATAAAATTCGTCGTGAATTTGGTGAAATGATTGATATTTTGTAAAATAACTATTATATAGGTTGACGTGGATTTCAAAATAAATGATTTGTGTTTATCAAAAACAAAAAAAGTTACAAATTATCGGAAGAGTTTGTGTTTTCGAAAAACTCTTCATTGTTTAAGTCAATGTTTCAAAAATATTTCAAAATAAGATAATAATAAAACAAGAGAATCATGTTGTACGTGAGAAATAATGGGAGTTCCTTCGTATGATATCTGTGAGTTGAGTCTGTTATGTGAAATAATGACGAGAAATAATGTTTTGGTTATCAAGTGCAATAATTGTAATAATATCAGGATTTACTTAAGTTTAATGTCAAAAATAATAATGTCATTCATATATAACTGTTGTGCAACGATTAATGTAGCTAGCTAAAATATCTTGGGGTTATGTCTTAAACTTGAAAATATCGTTTTATCCATGTTACGTGTAAAGCAATTATTAATTATTTGACTAAATTTGTAAACTTACGCTTTAATCTTCAAAAAATTTCACGTGATAGATACGTTATTGACGTAATAAAATTATCCCAGAACAATATCGTTACTTTCAAATTTTACATTTACTGGGTGATTACACAAAAAAAAATTTCCTACAAATTCTTTAAATTAAATGTTAATGACCTTTTTTTTTATCTGTCCAAAAAAATTAACCGAACACGAAACTTACAAATTGGCTAGTGATAACACCTCACTGTTAAAATAAATGATATAAAATCAAGTGGAATGTGAAGTCCATGTGGATGGAGTATAGAGGTAGCAGTCTTCGAAGTGGTCCAACTACTAACTCCGATATGGGAATCAGAATCCCATCACTTCATGATTGATTCCGCATTCCCAAAATCCAGTTACCCCAATCAACTAATTTCCATCATAAAATATTGGAGGAATTCTCTTTTGAAGGATCACAATTGTATATATTCCAGCTAGTTCACGGCTAGCTAAAGAAGGATATAATACAAAGTAATGTGTGCAGAAAAGGTGAGAGAACATGGGAGTTTCAGATTGAAACCTGTGCTATTTTTACTACATTCATGTAACCAGGACATGGAGGACCTGGGGTCTTGTGGGGGTCCATTAACTGGATCCAAGTTTATTTCACTATTATAATCTTACCCAGCTGAGTACTGATCTGATCTTAATTTCATAATTTTCTTTTGGGTTAGTTATAATTTTCCATTTTATTTAATGATAAGAGACCCCAACTAACATCAACCCTAAGATTACCCACTCTGAGGACTTCATTCCCTTTGCAAGGGCTTCTAAATAAAGAGTCAAAGGGCCCCAGTCCCTGTCCAGTTATCCATCCAGAAGGATGCACTTTGACCATCATTGTTAACCCATCTTAATCCTCTAGACCTAATACTCCAACATTTCTTCATACTCCTCAGAGTAAAGGATTAGTTAAGAGAGGTGGAGGTAGCAGTAGTCCTAGGATTAAGATGCTTACCTCTCACGGTTTTCATCCAAAGCGCTTTGTAGTCCGTCAGAAGCGGCCAATTAAGTTTGGAAACAAGGACCAATTCTTATGGGAAACCTTTTTGATCTCGAAAGCTCCCATTCTTTTAGGTTTGGTAACCTCATCCCAAGCCACGAGGTGGAGTTTTCTCTTCTCTAGGGAAGTCTATAGTTAGGCGATCGATCCACTATAGGGAAGAAAAAGGAAGTAGGCCATCTTGGTATGACAACCCTAACTTAATTGATTCATTTCAAACCATACTGAATGAATTGATAAATCTTGTAAACTGTTCTATTCTCATTTTGTTTATGTATCAAATAATGTGGATACTAGTTAATATAAATATGAGCATCAAGAAAATTAGTCCCTCGCTTTTATTCTTGAAAGAAAAATAGTTAGTCACATGTAGAGTAGCAAACTAAACACCAATATAACTTGTAAAATAGAGCTTTACAGGGATATAAGAGTTGAGTGAAAATTAGATGTATTGGAGTTTGAGTTGTGAGATTTGGAGGATTTTTCACACAGTTTTAACTAGAAAAATAATGTATTACAGTATAATAAGTTTTAACAACTTTTCACCATAAAAAAATCATAAAAATAGTATAATAACGATTGATTAATAAATGTAAGTAAGAGATTTTGAACCACTTTAAAATTATTATGTTTATTTTTTTTATCTTTGTTATTATAGTTATATGATTATTGAATGGGTAACAGAATTTTCCGCAAGAATTTACTATGACCTTATAAACTACAAGGAGTAAATTATAATTTGTTTTTTTTCTTCATATTAGTGGTCAGATGACATATAGGTGAGATTATGGTAGTAGTATATTTATGAATTATGATTAAAGAAAAAGAAAAAGGAAAAGCTAGTAATAAAGATGGTGTTGGGATCCGAAAATGTACGTGGGTTAAATGAAAAAAGAGATGTAAAAAGGTAAAGAAAGGTCTGCACGCTTTTATTTTGCTATGATAAGTAGTATTATTAGACCAGAGACAAGACACATGAAAAAAGTTGTTTGGACAAAAAAAGAGGAGGGGAAAATACATAAACATAATACGCTCACATGGTGAAACCCAGGAAGCCATGGCCTTTTTTTCCCCAATGACAATCCACATGGCGTGTCAGCCTGATCCCCCAATCTTCAAGATTGAAAACCCATCGATCTATCATGAGATAGGGTGATACAGAGAGGGCTGTTTGTCAGGCATGAAACTTTTTTTTTTTTTTGAGTTTCATTATCAATTTGGATATGCACTGATCTCCCGATGGATTGTAAATTACACTAGGGAGTTATGCTTATCATATGTATTTTAGGTTTTTTTCATTTATAATTATAACGGATTAGAATGGATTGTTAAAATAATAAAATATCAATACAGCACGGGTTTACTGAAAAGGGTAAAGATTTGGGGCTCAATTTTGATTTTTCAAATCAATAATCAATAAAAATCATGTATCTTTCTCACTTGTTACAATGTGAAATAGTAATTTATCAGTCTAGTTTTTATATATGTTATTCAGTTACTAATTGACCAACAAAATGTAAGAATATTGAAGTGTTCTTTTAACACCGTTTGAAAATATTTTAAAAATTTATAGCAAGTTATTCTAAAATTTTATTACAGGAATTCCATATCTAAATAACTACCCACTTCGTCAAATTTTAATAAGAATATTTTGCAATGTTCTCGACATAAAATTTTCAATTAGAATCCGTAATCTACCCAATTTGCATATAAATACTTTCATTTAATTAACTGGGTTCTCAGAGGCTCAAACTTAAACGATATTTGGTTTCAATTTTAAATTGAAGTTTATTTGTTAAAATTTATCAAAAAAATAATTAAAATGAATCAAATTTTATTAAACAATATTTAAATATCAATTAATAAATGGTTTGGTTTGATTAAGTTTTTGATAAATTTTAAAAAATAAGCTTTAACTTAAAGTTAGTATTAAGTTCAACCCAAATATCGCCTTTAAAACTTAGAATTTTGACCTTAAGTTAATTAAAATACTTGTATATGCAACTAAGTTCACATGATAGATAAGATTTACAAATGATCAAATTTGCTTTGTAAATTAAGAAATTTGCTGGGTTATTATGCAGATTGTTGAGACTCGAGACCAAGATATGCAAAATTCACTGACCATATTTACATAGTATTAGTGTAACACAGAATGTAATATTATTTACTTGTATATTTTTATGTGATACGTATATGTATGTGCAGTTGTATACATTACTATGCTGAAGCCTCCAGCAAAGAGAATAAAGGAATGTTATTCTGTTCCTTTTTACTTGGAAAAAGTAAGTTAACCGTTTTTAGTGATCCCACGAACCCGATTTAGTGAAAGTTATTACGAAATCGAGAAAATTTACTAATAATCATAAAGAAATTGAATAGTAATTTTTTTAATTTTTTTAAAAAGAAATTAAACATCGTAGTTATTACTTAATTTTTTCGTAATTACTAGTAGACTTTTCGATTCCATGGTAACTCTCATTGTGTCCGTGGTATCACCACTATTTTCAAAAGATTTTGTTCAATTTGAGCTAGGAGATTATTATTATTATTATTATAATCAAATCATCACATTAGCATAGAGATAATCTAACTCAAGTCTTTTTTTTGTGAAATATTTGAAAGTAACCACTGAATTAAAAGATTATGATCAAATTTATCGAGTTATAAACAACATATAGATTTGTCGTTAATTAATAAAGAGTATTATGTAAAAAGCAAATTATTGATAAGAAGAATTATAATTTTTTACATTTACGTTACATTTGGTTGTCTGGAATTAAAGTTTGAAATTGAAATTAAGATGTAATCATATTTTTTTAACATTAAAGTAATTGAAAAAGACTAATTTTAACTCAATTTTGTAATAAGTTCATGCACATTCAAGCATTCATGGTGGCCATTAAATGGAGGCCATTTCAATATGGTAGAGTCAATTGTGCACTATATGGTGGAGTCAATTGTGGCCATTAAGTGAAGGCCATTAAGCTCCACAAAGAATTAATTGTGGCCAAATTAATTCAATCATTCTTAGTGCATTTATCCTATAAATAAGATGACCATAGAGTATATTGAGAGTTAGAGAAAAAACACAAGGTGTGTGCTTAAGGTATGTTGGTTCATATTCTCAATAGTTGTATTGAAAATATAAGGTATATGTAACCAATCTATATTTGGTCCATGTTAAACCTTTTGGCTACCAATTGATTGTGGTAACAAACATATGGAATACAGACGTTCTTGATTGGAGAACAAATATAAATCCAGGTTTGGTCCCTAGACTTGGTACTACTCATTTCTTTTCATACACCATCAAATTGAAAAGAGTTCTTATAGTCTAGAAGAACCAATATCGAGATAATAGCGGATTGTGTAAGTGAAAAACTTCAATTGCCGGAGGTATGTTTACGGTCTTTATAATTCTGTATTTGGTATCAGAGCATTGTTTGCCTCTGCCTTGAAGTATTAAGCAATCTGTAATACTTTCGATTTATACCCAAAAAATAATTTGATTTCAAAGTTTGTTTTTCGAGTATTTTTTTATGGAAAATAATATTAGAAATCATTAAGAAATTTGATTTCTAGTATTTCTGAGTTTTAAAATCTTGGAAGCCAATTTTATGGATTTTCACTATGTTGCATATGATTTTTAATTATTTGCAAAAATAAAGTTTATGAACCCTTATAGGTATTTATTTTATTTATGTGCTTAAAATTATGTGTTATGTATGTATAACTTTTTTAGGTTATGCATGCAATTTAAGTTTAAATAGTTTTAGTGCATAAATAATTTAATGTTGGGCATATATTTTTAATTTTGTGATTATTTTGCTCAAATTAAGATTACGCATATATACTATTTATGTTAGTTCTATATATGCAATTTCAGTAAATGCTCATTTTTAGCATGCTTTTAGAATGAGTTTGTTTTGTGCATTGAATTAAATTAAGTGCATAATATTATGTTTTATTTATGAAAATTTTATTTACATATGATAACATATTATTAAGTTTAGATATTGTTGGATTATGTAAACTTAGGTTATTCTCATAAAACTTAATTTGTACATAACACATTAAGGTTTATAATATATTAATATGAACAATTAAGTTAAAAATTATGAATAATTCATAAACAATTTGTAGTTGGCATAAGACAGTATGATTTGAGACAATGCTCTGTTTAAGGATTCTGGTTTTTAATGAGGCTTTGTCCCGACCAATTATTCTGGGAGCACTCTTAGTGATTGCCTATTATGTTACTGCGTAATTGTTTTTAGGTATTAAGTAGAGCCTAAAATATAGTAAATATAAATGTTTAGTGAACCATATAATTTTAAATATTTAAAGAGTAGCCACAACATCTTTAATTATATAAAAATTATATATTAAGTGGATTAGGATCACATAATGGACATTAATTGTAATTAATTATATAAATATAATGATTTTACCCCACATGGATTTTATTATGTCTATATAATTAATTAGGATAATATATTAAAATTAGTTTTTCTTAATTTACCCACAGGAGTTAAGAGAAATTAATTTAATAGTTTTATTATAAAGTTTAAAGATAGAAAAATATCAAACTGTAATCATAATATACAGTATGAATTTAGTAAAAATAGTTTGATAAAATCTATCATAAAGTAAAAAAGAATCTTATTGAATTAAAAATTTAGCCTACGGGTATTTTTTAATGAAATTAGATTCAATTTCAGCGTGCTTTTACATTGGTAAAACATGCAATTTAGAAAATAAGACCTCAAATCTTGACATAAGCTTTTGAACTTTATACGGTGTCTCAACCTACTAGTTTATCTGATATCCGTTGTGACATACCCGAATTTAGGGGAGATAACTATAAGGTATGGAAGGAGAGGATTCTCCTCCAGCTAGGGTGGATAGACATTGATTATGCTATTAGGAAGGACGAACCACCCGTAATCGATGATAACAGCACTCCAGCTGCGGTCACGCTATATGAGCGATCCAATCGGCTCAGCGTGATATTTGTCAAAACTAAGATAACTGCTGGTATACGTGGTTCTGTCGACCAGCATATGAAAGTCCGTGATTTGCTGAAAGCCATTGACGATCAATTCATCACTTCAGAAAAGGCATTGGCAAGCACCCTGATAATGAGATTATCATCCCTAAGACTCACCAGCGTAAAAGGTGTGTGCGAGCACATAATGCAAATGCGTGACATTGCAGCTCAACTTAAGAAACTCGAGGTTGATATGTCGGAGTCTTTCCTGGTGCACTACATTCTGAACACCCTTCCAACTTTGTACGGGCCTTTCAAAATCTCGTACAACACACATAAAGACAAATGGTCAATTAATGAACTAATGACCATGTGTGTGCAAGAAGAAGAGAGACTTGTGATGGAAATGGGTGAGAGTGCAATGCTGGCTACTACCCGTTGGAAGAACAAAGCTAAACCTATCAAATCTCAAGCCAATCAGAAGGGGAAAGGTAAAATACCACCTCAAGCTGATATCAAGAAAGAAGAAAAATGTTTTTTTTTTTGTAAAAAGAAGGGACATATGAAGAAGGAATGCATAAAATTCCAAAAATGGTTTGAGAAGAAAGGTAATCCAATCTCGTTTGTTTGTTATGAATCTAATATAGTTAATGTTAATATTAACACCTGGTGGATTGATTCTGGATTTGCAATCTATATTGCAAACTTCTTGTAGGGTATGCAAAACCTAAGGAAGCCAGTGAAAAGTGAGCAAAGCATCTTATCAGGTAACAAGATGGGCTCACATGTGGAGGCGATTGGAACTTGCATTTTAACTTTAAGTAGTGGCTTTATTTTAAAATTGGAAAGGACCTTTTATGTACCAAGTTTCTCACGAAACTTGATTTCTGTTTCCAGACTTATACCATTTGGATATTCCTTTAATTTTCAAGACACATCTTTCAGTTTGTTTTATAAAACTGATTGTGTTGGGAATGGTATTTTGTCTTATGGTCTTTATCGTCTTTATTTACAAAATGATTCCACTTATAGTTCAATGCATGTTCAAACTGACGTTAAGAGGTGTAATATTAACGAGGACTCCTCTATGTTATGGCACCGAAGATTATGACATATCTCTATAGAAAAAATTAAAAGATTAGTGAATGAAGGGGTACTTAGTACTTTAGATTATACTGATTTTGAGACTTATGTGGACTGCATTAAGGGAAAACAGACCAACAAGTCCAAGAAAGGTGCTAATAGGAGTTCAGACATATTAGAAATCATTCATACTGATATATGTTGTCCAGACATGGACGTACATGGTCAGAAATATTTCGTCACTTTTATCGATGATTACTCACGATATATGTATATCTATTTGCTTCATAATAAAAATGAAGCATTGGATGCCTTCAAAGTCTTTAAGGCTGAAGTTAAGAACCAATGCGGAAAGCAAATACAAATTGTGAAATCTGATAGAGGTGGAGAATAATATGGTAAATATAGAGAAAGTGGACAAGCACCTGGCCTTTTTGCCAAGTTTCTTCAAGAACATGGGATTGTTGCCCAATACACTATGTCTGGTTCCCCAGACCAGAATAGTGTTGCAGAAAGAAGAAACCGAACATTGATGGACATGGTGC
This sequence comes from Bretschneidera sinensis, assembly GCA_023935145.1. Taxonomy (NCBI): domain Eukaryota; kingdom Viridiplantae; phylum Streptophyta; class Magnoliopsida; order Brassicales; family Akaniaceae; genus Bretschneidera; species Bretschneidera sinensis. The sequence continues at coordinate 14,253,042 of CM043702.1, forward strand.
AGAGTATGCATAGCAACTCCAACCTTCCTACATCCTTGTGGACTGAAGCACTAAAGACGGCTGCGTATATATTAAACCGACTTTCAACCAAGGCTATTCCTAAAACACCATTTGAATTGTGGAAAGGTTGAAAACCGAGTTTGCGACATATGCGTGTTTAGGGATGTTCGTCTGAGGTGAGGATTTATAACCCATAAGAGAAAAAACTGGATCCGATGACCATTAATGGGTATTTCGTTGGATACCGAAAGGTCCAAGGGTTACAGGTTTTATTGTCCAACTCTTACTACTAGGATTGTGGAATCAAGAAACGCTAAGTTTCTAGAAAATGACATGATCAGTGGGAGGGATTGGTTCAAGAACTTATTTCCTGCACATGATCATATAGAACTGCACATGATCATACAAAATCTCAACCTTCATCAAATGATAGATTGGTTATAATTCATAACACGCCTCAAGTACAAGCTCGTATTGACCAATCGATCATTGAGGTTCCACAAGCTGCTGACAACATTCTAATAGATCAAGTAGTTCAGGAAATACCACAAGTTCCTGAACAACCAGTTGAACCACAAGCTCCCCTGGGAGACATTTGTACAACATTAAGAAAATATACTAGAGTTAGGAGATCAGCAATTCCTAGTGATTACATTGTGTATCTATAAGAATCTGACTATAATTTTGGAGCCGAAAATGATCCTGAAACCTTTTCACAGACCATGAGTTGTAAAGAGTTAACCTTGTGGCACGATACCATGAAAGAAGAGATGAATTCCATGAAAAGCAACGGAGTCTGGAATCTTGTAGAGTTGCCTAATAGGGCGAAAGCCATTGGCTGCAAATGGGTCTTTAAAACCAAGAAAGATTCATTAGGCAACACTGAGAGAAACAAAGTAAGACTCGTTGCTAAGGGATTTACTCAAAAAGAAGGAATCGATTACACGGAGACTTTCTCTCCTATATCTAAGAAAGAGTCTCTTCGTATTATTTTGGCATTAGTTGCTCATTTTGACCTTGAGCTGCAACAAATGGATGTGAAAACCGCATTTCTTAATGGAGATCTAGAGGATGAAGTTTATATGAAACAACCTGAAGGTTTCTCCTCTAATGATGGTGAGCATTTGGTTTGCAAGCTTAGAAAATCCATATACGGTTTAAAACAAGCCTCCCGTCAATGGTATTTTAAATTCCATGAAGTAATTTCTTCATTCGGTTTTGTTGAAAACCCCATGGATCAATGTATATACCAGAAGGGCAGTGGGAGTAAAATTTGTTTTCTTGTTTTATATGTGGATGATATTTTACTTGCAACCAATAATAATGGCTTGTTGCATGAGGTGAAACTCTAAAATTTTTGATATGAAAGATATAGGTGAGGCATCTTATGTCATTGGCATTAAGATCCATAGAGATAGACCTCAAGGTGTTTTGGGTCTGTCACAAAAAACTTGTATCAACAAAGTTTTAGAGAGATTTCAGATGATAAATTGTTCACCAAGTGTAGCTCCCATTGTGAAGGGTGATAGGTTCAATTTGAACCAATGCCCGAAGAACGATTTTGAGAGGGAATCCATGAAGAACATTCCATATGCTTCTGCAGTCGGAAGCCTTGTGTATGCTCAAGCCTGCACTAGATCTGACATTGTATTTGTTGTAGGGATGCTAGGGCGATATCAGAGTAACCTAGGTGTAGACCACTGGAGAGCTGCAAAGAAAGTAATAAGGTATCTTCAAAGAACTAAAGACTACAAGCTTATATATAGACAGACGAACAATCTGGATATGAATGGCTACTCTGATTCAGACTTTCCTGGCTGTGTTGATTCACGTAAATCAACATCAGGGTACATTTTTCTGATGGCCGGTGGAGCTGTTTCTTGGAGAAGTGTCAAGCAGATATTGACTGCTACTTCTACTATGGAAGCCGAGTTCATCTTCTGTTTTGAGGCCACTTCGCATGGTGTATGGCTTAGGAGTTTTATTTCTGGGCTTAGAATCATGGATTCTATATCTAGACCATTGAAAATTTTCTGTGATAATTCAGCTGCTGTCTTTATAGCTAAGAACAATAAAAGTGGAAGTCGAATTAAACACGTCGACATTAAGTATTTAGCCATAAGAGAACGTGTAAAAGAAAAGAAAGTGGTCATTGAATACATTAGCACTGAATTGATGATCGTTGATCCTTTGACTAAGGGCATGCCACCTCTAAAATTCAAGGATCATGTAGAGAAAATAGGACTTAGTTCCACTTTGTAAGTGTATACATATAGTTTATTAATGAAACTCTTACATATTTTGATGTTTTCTCGTATTCATGTGCACCTTAATTTCTTTAAGAAAACTCATCTGTATAGGACCAAGAATAAACATAAGGTTTATTCATTAAGAAATGCTACCACATGAAGAATAATATTTGAGAAACTAAATACATCGTAATACATAGAAGGTAATACTCACTCTTAGAGGACTTATCGCCATGATTCATGTATTTACATCTTAAAATACATCAATGGGATTAAGTTAGGTTAAACATGTGGACCAAGTGGGAGAATGTAATAAATTCATACACTTTCAAGCATTTATGGTGGCCATTAAGTGAAGATCATTTCAATATGGTAGAGTCAATTGTGCACTATATGGTGAAGTCAATTGTGGCCATTAAGTGAAGACCATTAAGCTCCATAAAGAATTAATTGTGGCCAAATTAATTCAATCATTCTTAGTGGATTTCTCCTATAAATAGGATGACCATAGAGCATATTGAGAGTTAGAGAAAAAACACAAGGTGTATGTTTAAGATATGTTGGTTCATATTCTCAATAGTTGTATTGAAAATATAAGGTATATGTAACAAATCTATATTTGGTCCATGTTCAACCTTTTGGCTACCCATTGATTGTGGTAACAAACGTATGGAATACAGACGTTCTTAATGGGAGAACAAATATAAATCCAGGTTTGGTCCCTAGACTCGGTACTACTCATTTTTTTTCATACACCATCAAATTGAAGAGAGTTCTTAAAGTCTAGAAGAACCAATATCGAGAGAATAGCGGATTGTGTAAGTGAAAAGCTTCAATGGCCGGAGGTATGTTTATGGTATTTATAATTCCGCATTTAATCTATATGCTGTTTAAGTTGTTTAACATGTTTATATTTTATTTAAGTCCTATCAAATTTCATTTTCATACTTCAATTTCATACGATCAAATGTATCATTGAAGAATGGACCGTGATCCTTTCCAAAACTTAGATCTAATTTGTTCATCAGCATCCGCAATTTTTTTACATGTTATATAATAAACGTAGCTCTTGCGTTTACTTATGAGAAAATTGCATTTAAAAGGATGCGGAGCAGATAAAACAGATGTCAAAAATAAAAGGCATGCAGCTATACCGTAATTACTAAACCCCAGAACTCTCTCAACGTGGCAGAAGGTGGGCTCCTATGAATCTCTCAAAACTGTAGTCATGCTCCTCATATTTAAAAATATTCGAATAGATCGGGTTTAAAATTATTTAATTAAATTAAATTTATAATTTTAATTTTGGATTAATTTAAAAATTTATTGATAATATTAATATAAATATAAAATCAAAATTAATATTATTAATAAATTTTTTTTAAAGTTATCAATAAAATTTTGAGTGAATCTAAAAAATATAACTAAGTATTTCTTCTTTACATTTGTGTTTTTGACGTGTATCTGCTGCCATCTGTAGGTCCATAACGTTGATAAAAGAAATGCCACGTGGTTCGGTTTTTCACGCTATTGGAGATTAGAAAACGATAGGTTTATTTTTTCTCTTATTGCTCACGCCTCACGAGTTGCTCTAACCCGTGTAAAGATAGTCCGTAATTTAGATAATTTAGTTTGATCATTGGAATCAATAGCTAGATGGAAAATTTTCATTTTACTTGCGGTGTTAAATATTAATTTTCATAAATATATTGATGATTATCCAAAATATTATAATTTGATGATTATCTAAAAAGTTCTCTAGCACTGCTCGCTCTAACCTTTCACGATCTCTCTCGATCTAGTATTTTTCCCTTACAAATTTCTTTAGTTAAAGCAAGTCGTACACTTTTCTCTAAATCTCTGTGATTCTTCTTTAATCACCCTTATTTGCTTCCAATAAGAGTGCTTTAATTTGATTCATATATATAGACATTGTTTGGGTTCTGTTAATGTCAAAAAAGTGGAGGAAGGCAGGACTCAATGATGTTTGCTAGAGGTTCACCCTTACTAGAAGAGTCTCGGACTGAAGGTTTTCTTAATGCTGGCGATGAGCAATGATCTGCAAAAGAAGTCTTTTGAAATTTTTGTATTTCGAGGAGGACCCTCTGACGCTCAAATTAGTGAGAATACTCTTATGAGGTGAAAGAAAAAAGTTTTTATGAGATGAGAATATGTTTGGGAAAAGGAATGAAACTGATGAGTTCTTTTTGTTCCTTGTGTGATTTCTCCCAGTATCTAAGATTCTCTCTATTTTCTACATCTTTAACTTAGAAGCGTTGTTGTGTTTAAGTCATACCTTATGGGGAGCTTTGTTCTGAAGTGAACCATGTATTCGACGATTTTTGTGACCGGAGTTGTCGTTTCAAATTGGCTTGAAGCAGGATTGCTAGACTTTTTTATCCTGAATTTGGTTAGTCACGACTTGGATGCAAGTTGCTTGACTAGGAATTCATGTTGAAGTACTTTTATGTCTTATCCTAATCTCTTATGAAATTTTTAGTTGGCTTAGGACCCAGATTCTGGTTTGGCAGGAGTGTGACTCGGACCGTAGTTTTTCTTTTAGCCAAGTGCACTGTAAGGTGTAGGATTCGTAGTTTGACTTCAGCGAAAACTATATAGTTGAAGTCACTTTTCGGTGGTAGAGAGGCTCGGGGGATGCAAACCTTCAAGTTATTCTAGCAATCCATGTTTGACCGGAGCGAAATCATATGATTGAGGTCTTAGTTTCTCTTTTATCCTAAATGGAATTGTGTAGCTGCGGAAGCCTTAGTTTCATATAGGCAGGAACTGAGCGACCGAAGTCTTGATCTCACTCCTGTAGGAATTGTTTTGTCAATCCTTATCTCTCATCGGGGATTTTGGTCGGTTCTGACCTCTAACCATACCTTGGTGGAAGTGTGATTGAGTCGTAGTTCTTCTTATGCTTAAGTGGACTGTGAGGCATAAGGTCGCAATTTTACTTCGACGGGAACTATAGGGCTAGAATCACTACTCCATTAGGCGGGGTTGTAAGGTACAAACTTTAGCATCTAGAGTCGTAAGAGGATGATTAACTATTCTCTTTAGATTTTTCGGATTGGGGCTTAGATTCAGCACTAATCGAGGTGTAACTGGGGCTATAGTTCTTCTTTTGCCTGAGAAATTGTGAGGTTTAAGAATCGTAGTTTCGCTTCAGTGGGAACTGCAGGGTTAAGATTATTTCTTTATGATGGTGAGAATCAAGTTTCCGTCCTTAAGCTCTTTAAATCCATATATTTTTTTGCTTTTCCTGGTAAGCTCTTTTTCCCTTATCGTTTCTTTCATTATGTCTTCTTCCAAAACTAATAGGTCTAGAAAAGCGAGAACCAAGAAGATTGAAGTTACTGGTAAGGGTGGGGAGACAATAACTCTGGTAGGCTAGTCTTTTCAGGCTAGGGATATCCCTAGTGAGATTTCAAAGAGGGACCTAGAATTTATACCTCTTAGTTTGTTCTTTCCTTCTGGGTGGAAGGTTATGAGTCCTTGTCTTGACAAGAGGGCGTGTTCCCCTTTGAAGGATGAGACACCTTACTCCCTCTGTTGCTACCTTCGCCACCTTAAATTAGGGTTGAGATTTCCAATAGACCTTGACATCAGGGACATTATCAATTTCTGTGATGACAGCCTTACTCAAGTTTCCACCAACGACATACAATGCGTCATTGGGTTTGTGCTGATACTGAGAAAATATGTCGAATATAGCATGAGAGATGGGAGGTCAGTCGTACGAATGTACAGATGGGTTTATACTCTAAAGAAGCATACCGATTTTGACTGGTTCAATTTATACCTAAGGGTTAGAATGAAAGGTTCTTCTTCGTGGAGGGACCAAGACCTCATCAAGACCTGCTAAAGGGAAGTCTTGAGGAGACATCTTATTAGAGTGAACCCTCATTGGGTGCCAAAGAGCAGAGAGCAGTTAATAAAGTCCTCCACACTAAGGTCAAGCTGATCGTTAAGGACCTCTCAGAAGAATCACCGTTGAAGAAAAACCATCTTAGTCCGTTTTTCCCTAACTCCCCTGTTGGTAGCATAGAGGGATTTTGTAATTTTTGTTGTGTATATTTTTATCTTCTAGTTTTTTAGAGGGGTTGTTTTTCTTTTGCAGATGACACCATTTCAGTCAGGCCTAGGTTACCAAGTTGGCTAAAGAGATGAAGAAGGCCAAAGCTGCTAAGTCTTATTCCGATGAAGAGTCCGAGAGGAAGAGGGATAGATTGGAGAAGCCTCTGAATCTCCCTACTAAAGTCAATCGTAAGGCTGAACTGTGGTCCTGGTTGAGGGTAGACAAACCGACGAGAAGGAGGCTGAAGTGCAGATGGTTGTGATCCCTTCCTCAGATGAGAAGACTCTTGAGGAGCTAGTTCGGGTGTTTGAGGTTCTTCAGAGGGTTAAGGTACACGCTAAATATGATGGGTTTTCAATCTCTAACTTAATACCTACCGCCTTAGAGAACTCCACTCCTACTCCTAGGGGTTCTTCTACTGCTCGTAAGAACTCCACTCTTGTTCTCGGGGCTTGAGTTTGGAGGTTCCTCACCCGAACTGGGAGGTAAGGTATTCAGACTCAACTTTCACCAACGTGGACACTACTCGGGGGTTTTGTACTTCCTATTGATGAGGACTTGATGAAGTCCATGACTATACAACAATTGATGGTCAACATCCTTGACCACTGCTACAAGGTAAAAAAGGTCTTTCTTCTAACTCCTTTTTTTTTTTTTTTTTTTAAGTTTTTTGTCTTCTGAATGCAGGTTAGCATGTACTCTTTTTTTTTTAATCACTCTGTCTAATCCGTGGACACTACTATTTCTGGATTCCGATGTAGTGATGTGGATATTGAAAAACAACTGGAGGAAGATAAAACGCAAAGAGATACCATTTCCAGCTAGATTCAAGATCTGGAACTTGACAAGAGAGAGCTATAAGCTTCCTTGTCTATTGCTACTGCCAGCCATCTTTTTGTCACCAAGGAGGTCACGGCTCTGAAGACCGAGGTAGCAAATCTTCGAAGTGTTGAAGACCAGCTTAGTGCTGAAGTTGGTCGTCTTCACGAAGAGAAAGTTCGTCTTGGTGTTGAGGTGTCTCGTCTTCAAGAAGTTGAATAGGAGCTGAAGTCTCAGTTGTCCGAAGCTTAAGTTTTGGGCTGTGGAGAATATTGAAGCTTCTAAGACTATAAAAATGCTTTGTTGTTTGAGTCTTTTGATTCACAGGGCTTCGAGGCAGCCAAAGGAGAGGGGGCCAAGATATCGCCTAACCTTGACTGGAATAACTTGAAGATCTCTGATCCTCTTGAAGAACAGCCAAACGAGGTAGTGGCCGAAGTGGAAGGGGTTGAAAAAGCTGATACAGTCAAAGCTTATGAAGAGGATGAAGATCAAAAGCATCAAGAATAAGTATTAGTATAACAATATGTAATATTAATTACTTGTGCATTTATACGTAATATGTATATGTATGTGCAGTTGTATACATTACTATGCTAAAGCAATGTTATTCTGTTCCTTGTTTACTTGGAAGAGTAAGTTAACCGCGACATGGGTATTGAAAATCTCAATTGAAGTAACTCATGAACAAGGGAAAGCATGAGCTTCAAAAAGAGTAGTGATCAACCAACGAACAATTTCGTGAAAGTTATCATGGAATTGAAAAAATCTACTAATAATTATATAATTATTATTTTAAAAAATTAAAAATCAAAGTTATTACTTAATTTTTCTTTAATTATTAGTTGATTTTTTCGGTTTCGTAGTAATTATCACGGAACCGAATCCTTAGCATCACCCTTCCTTTCAAAATTTTTTTGTTCAATTTGAGCCTAGGGGATTTTTATTTTTATTATGATTAACAGAGAGATAATCTACCTTAAGTTTTTTTGTGAAATATTTAAAAGTAACCACTAAAAGATTCAGATTAAATTTAAAGAGTTATAACAACGTATAGATTTGTCTTTAATTAATAAAGATTATTACGTAAAGGCAAATTATTTTATTTTTTATCCCTTTTATTTTTTCTGTTCATCTATAAAATTATTAAAAACATGGCCGTAACTTTATTAATTAAGTTTGGGACCATTTGTTGTAAGTCTTCCACATGAGAAGTTTTTGTCTGCCACAATGTCATAAGAGTTATATGACACAAAGTTTCATTTCACTGTTAAATGGTATAAGAAGAGAGAAGAAAAAAATATTTTACTTTCATTCAAGGGTGAGATGAACTATTGTGCCATATATCTCTTATGATACTATGCACATACATATACATATCACGTATAAATGCACAAGTAATTAATATTACATATTGTTATACGTATCATGAAGTTTGTGGACTTTTTGTAAAAAAATTATACTTTTAAAAATAAAATTTTACTATTCAGAACAATTTGAAAGTTGTCAAATTTTATACGAAAAGTTAAAACATAGATTACAAATTAAAATTTATAAAAATATGATAGTATTTTAGCTTTAAAATTATCATAATGTATGTTAAATGATAGGATCATTAATTTTATTGTTATAAAAATGAAAGTTTCAAATAAAATTTCACGTAAAAAGCTTTATATATAAATTTTACTCTTAAAACATAACCAAACCATGTTAATTAACACATAATATTAAACATCAAATTAACGGGGAAATTATGTACTGTTAATTAATTACTACAAGTAATCAACTACAAAAAAGTTTGAGTCTCTTTGTAAGTGTTTGTTGATACCAAATTTATGTTTTTATTATATAAAATACAAAATGATTCTTAACTCCGGTCTCAAAATAAATGTAACGAGGACTAACCTAAATTCACATTATGCGATATTAGAAAAGAAAATTCTTAAGTTGGGACATTATTCAAACTCACGAAAATGAAAGAAACAAACATCTGACATGTAGAGAGAGCATTGTCGACGGAGAATTTTTCGTAATATTGAAAAGAAAGAAAAGAAATAAAATATTTTTATCTAATGGTAAATTGAATTTTGTTATATCTTCCATGGACCCAAATAAAAAAGAATTTTTCGTGCTCTGGATACAACAAACTTTACAAAATTCTTGGGAAAAAAATTAAATCACAATCCCAATTTTAATCCCCATGCTTTTCTTCAAGGACCCAATTGCCATTTCCCTGTTAGGCCCCAAACTGCAATGACTTATTTTGGCATTTTGTAGAAAATAAAGGGTTTTGTCTAGTCTAGGCCCCACTTCCCTTGCGTTAACTTCGCCCGCCCTTTAAAATACCAGAAAAGCGGGAGACGTCGATAGAAGCGCAGTTACATAAAAGAACTTAGAGAGGCAGAGAGGGAGATGTAGAAATGGAGACTTAAGAGTTATACACAAGAGAGAGAGAGAGAGAGAGAGAGAGAGAGAGAGATATTCTTAATCTTGGAAAGGGAGACAGAGAATCGAAGAGAGTGAGCAATTTCCAGAGAAAATGACGACGGGTATAGTGCAAGATCAGAATCTGGGGAAACAAATAGGGAAGCAAATGGGTTGCATGGCTGGGTTCCTTCACATCTTTGATCGCCACCAGATTCTCTCTGGAAAACGCCTCTACGCGACCAAACGCCTCCCTTCCACTCTGGTAAGATTGTCATTTCATCCCTTGGTTGCCGAGAAAATCTGGGAAATACTATACTCAATCCTGCCTGTATTTTATCTTAATCTGTTTGGATTAGTATGTTTGTTTGACTGGTTTTATGGGAACTTTCAGGCTGTTGAATCGTCACCGGAGTCGGAGAAGGCGATGAGTTCACCGGCTATGTCGAGAGAATTGGAAAAACAGCAGCAGAGTAGATCATTACCCTCACCGGACCGGTTAAAACAATCTCCTGTGAAGGAGCTCCGATCACCGGAACCGGAGACTGCAACTCAGTCGGAGAATCCGACGAAATCGCCTCTTCCTCTCCCGGTTTTCGAGCTCAAGGAAGGCACGAAATCCTCGTGGAAGTTCTCCAGAGAAGCTCCCAGGCTCTCACTCGATAGCAGAGCCGTTGTGGATGCCAAGGGAAGCCTCAAACCGAGAGAGATCGGAACCAACGCGGCGATTTTATCGGCGAATCGCTGCGAGAACACTGAGGACGGAGCCGATGATATCGAGAATCAACGGCGGTCTCCGAGTGTGATCGCGCGGCTCATGGGACTGGAGCCGTTGCCCAGTTCAGATCCTGAACCGGCCAAGAAAGCCGAGCTGCGAAGATCCGCGTCAGAGTCAAGAGTACGTAGAGATCAGTACCGATTTATTGATGGGATAAATTTCCAATTGCAACAATCACAGCTGCAGCAGCAACATGATCTACACACCAACATTGCAAGCAATGTCATCAGAGACAATAACAAAAATAATAAAGCAGTCAAAGAAGACTATAGAAGTTCTCTTGGTAGAGCAGTGGATCCAAGGGAGTACGCTATACGGAGCGCGAGAGCTGAGCCAGCAAAAGCACTGCACAGAGGCATTGTCCAAAGGAAGAGTTTCTTTGATTCGGCTGATATCTTTCCCGAACCGAAACAGACCGTATGCATCTATGGAGAGATAGAGAAGAGGCTCAAAATGAGAGGAATCGACGAGCCGTCAAAGGATCTTGAGACTCTCAAGCAAATACTCGAGGCTCTGCAACTCAAAGGACTGCTACACTCAAATAAACCACCCACCCAAATCAAAAACAGAAACTTCGTCTACGAACGGAGTTTTCCGCTCAGCGAATCCCCCATCGTCGTCATCAGACCGGCTAGATCATCGGTTCAGGTGAACCGGTCCGGGAGGATCGGCAACGTTTCGCCTCCTTCGGGTCTTAGACTGAAATCCGGAGCTCGCCGGAATCCCAGCCTCACTGGAGATTCGTCGCTTGTAGAGAGCCCGAGGCGCGACCTGCCGCAGATTGACCGGAACGGACGGAGTCAAACCAAAGGAAGGAATTCGATTTCGCCGACGAGGAGCGAGAGTAGCGTGAGGAGTCCAAGTAGGAGGAGGGCATTGATTGTTGAAACGCAGAGGAGAGCGAACGAGTCAATAGAGCAGAGAAGAGTGTCTCCGGTTCAGTCTCCTAAGGTTGGTTTGAGGAGAACCGGATCAGATCAGACCTCGAACCGATCACCCAGAAACAGGAAACCAACGGCTGAGATTTATCACAAGGAGGAGAGCGGGTTCATTCCGGCGGAAGATGAGTTATCCACAGTTTCCGAGAGTAGTATAAGCACATCTTCTCAAACCGATACAGAGGTAATTTAACTAAGATTTCTTGACCATTGATTAAATCTAAAACGAGTCCTTAATAACGTTTCATTAATTTGATGGCATTTGGTTTGACAGAGATCGAAGGTGGAGGGATTCAAGGAAGGGCGGAGTCTACTTGAGAGGTGTGATAAGCTGCTACACAGCATAGCAGTGATGACTGCTACAGAATTGCAGCCGAGTCCTGTTTCGGTGCTTGACTCCTCGTTTTTCAAGGAGGAGTCGTCTCCTTCTCCAGTTATGAAACGCAGCATTGATTTCAAAGGTAAACAGCTTTAATTTTTTACCAAGTTGGTCCTCCATTGTTTATTTCGATTTTGATCGGTAGATTTTGCATTTGACTATAGTTGAACGTATGTAGTATGCTCCCTGCTTAGTAGCCATGTTTCTAAGCGTAGACCTGCTACTACAGAACTGATTGATGGACATCAGCACTGTGTTAAATAATCCATTGAGAACTTGCCATGTAAATATCTAAAATATTCTGTTCTAATTTCAATTTAGTCTCTGATTAGAATATTTTTTGGAAAAAAATAAATTTTTAGTTTTTGAGATTGGTCAAATTTGACAGAGTTTTTAGATAGTAAAGTGAAATGCATGTCAGTCTATCAAAGAGTGGTAAATTGATATGAAATGTAAAATTTAAAGATAAATTGATTTGAAAATAAAATTTAAAAATAAATTGATTTGAAAAATAAGAGTGGTATGTTTTTTTTTTTGTGTTTTTTGACGATTTAATTAGACGAAAAGCTTAATTAACCTGAACAATAAAACTTAATGTTAAATTATCATTCTCAAAATTAAATTGATCTTATTATAAAATTTTGAGGATAAATTTATTTTTTTTCAAAGCTTTTTATTAGCAACTGTGATTATTTAATGATTGAAACCCAGTTTTATTTTTAGATAACTAAAGTAACAACATTGCCAGATTGGTTGATTCAATTTGATTGGTTCATGCTTTTGTAGTTTTGTTTTTATTGGTTTTGACCAAACGGTAAAATCTAAAATGTGCTGGGTGAGTACAATCACGTGGGGCTTGATCAATTGATTGTACCCACTGACGGTGATCGTCGGATGTTTCATTGACGACGCCGTATTTAAGAAGTCCAAAAAGTATTTATGAACTGGGAACTGTAATCGATAACGGGCTTAAGCAAGAAAGTGACTGAAATTTATCTGCGAATTACTTGATGAGAGAAATGCATTTAAGCGCTCCATACTGGTAGTACTGGCGTAGATAAGCTTAGGAAGGGAATATCCACGCTGAACTTGGACTGACAGGTGTCCGTTTGATGTCTTAAATGTATTGGGGCATTCTATGCTGCCTTTGGTCTGTTTAGAATGGCCCACCATGAGAGTGAGAGCTGAGTTTGGCTTTTCTTTGATGCCATTGCTTTCTTTGCCAGCATATGTTTTATGAACGCTGATATGTAAACATCACAAAGAGAATAAAATGAAACCTTTATTTTTTGGAAATTGAGTGGTAATTTCATAAAAGTCCAATAGTAAAATGGAATTATTTAAATTCTTTCATTTAGCGTCTATGTGATGTGTTTTTATTGGTATGATAAATGGATGTACGTTTTACTGTCCATTCTTGTCGTTCCTTTCTCATTACTCGTGTATTATTATAGCCTTTGTTAATTGTTGCTGTCATAGTTAGTACTTACCTTGACTTTGTTTCCACTCACTTAATGTTTTGCATAAGGTGGAAACTTGATTGATAATTTTTAAGAATTTTATTGTTAATTGAGTATTTAGTTATTTTACTAGTGAAGTTTATAAAAATTACTAATCAAATTTTCATTCGGTGCAAATATCTTGTTTGCACCACGTGCAACCAAGAATCTCGCTCGTTTAACAGTGGGGTATATCTAAACATTTAGTTTAAGCTGTGATTAATCTTGAAATTACTCTACAATAATATGTTGAAATTATGCTATTTGTAGTTAATTAATCCAAGGGATTCATTTCTGACTTGATTTATTTGTAAAAACAATTCAGAGCAACCAATTGAATCAGAAGATGATATGTGGAGTTCAGCAATCTTATCGGTGGAATCCAAATCAGATGATTGTGATTTCGTATACATTTCCGATGTCCTAAGAGCTTCCAATTATCTACATGAAGAGTCTGATATCTTCTTATTGCTAGAGAAACAGCAATATCTCAAGGGAAAGGACACCTCCAAAGTCTCAAGACTCGAAAGAAAGCTCATATTCGATACGATTAATGAAATCCTCAACCGAAAGAGACAATTACCTCCATGGAAGGCTGTTTCTCGGACAAATTCCTGTACTGGACAGACATCATTGCAACAGGTTTGGTCTGAATTCCAAAAGATCCGAGAGAGGGATGCATCTGAAGACTTGTTTGAGGTCGTTTGTGGTGTGCTAAGAAAAGACCTTGCAGGGGATGGCATCAATAGATGGGAGGATTACCCGAATCAGATGTCCGATGTAGTCCTTGACATCGAACGGCTGATATTCAAAGATTTGATCGGCGAAACTATCCGAGATCTCGCTGTTTTTGCCAGGAAATGTAATAATGTTGCCGTGCTTCGTAGGAAGTTGGTATTCTGAAAGTGAGGCCTTTAAATTATTCTTTGGCGCGCTTTCTTTGGTTCCTTGCTTTCAGGTTTCTTTAGCTTAATTTAGTTTTTGCTTTACATCTTGAAGAAATTTGGGAAATGTTTTAGTTTTTCATTAACCTGAAATCCAGGCATGTCTAACAAAATCACTTTTGCTGTTTTGCAATCTGTAAAAAAAAAAAAATTTAACAAAAGGTTTCAAGACTGTAAATTGAGTATTTAATTAATAATCCTACAAGTCCATAAAGTGAGAAAAAAAGGGCATTGTTTTTAGCATTAAAATCAAGTTTATTACACGAGTTGTCTCTGTAAGTGATGGATAATCATTTCATGGAGCTACTCTGAAAATAACACCTTGCGAGGGTTTAAAAAATCTTGCCTTTGCTGGTGGTTGTTGGTCATCATATGAGGGTCATCAAGGCTTCTCAAATTTTCAAAAGCTATGGCTCTCTTTTGACCATTTCATGATCCATCCTTCACTCATGCTTACTCATTAGATAATCAGTGGTGTTCCAATGGATTTGATTTTGATGGAGTTATCATGGAATCAAAAAAGTTTATTAATAATTATAAAAAATAATTATCAAAGTTGTGGTTATATTATTATTAAATAATCTTAATTTTACTATTCTTGATTACGGTAGAGTTTTTAAAATGATTTTAAATGGTAAGAAATTGATTTTTTTATGAGAAAGTTTTACTATTTTATTAAACATAAAATAATTTTTAATTCCACTATTGATAGAAAAATCTGTTTTAAAAACGATTATGACAATCAAAAATTAAAACTACACCTGGTCCCAAAAAAAATGGTTCTTAGTTTGTCTTTAATTTGCCTCTTTTTTCTTTAATTTAACGCAAGAAGTAAGCTTCAAAGAGGAGTACCTTACATGCTCAAATGTAAAATTTATTTTTACATTCGAATGAAAAAATAATTGATAATTTTTTAATTTTATTGATAATATTAAATTAAATACGTTGATAAAAAATTTTAAAATTATATCCATTTTTTTTATGCCGGTCTAAAAATAAAAGTAACCGAGTCCTTAATTATAAAAGGACAAGTTTTCGAGTGATGACCTTTGACCATAGAAGCTCTGCCTCTGAAGATCAACTGCTAGGATAAAATACCATATGGGCTGACGAAATTGATGCAGAAACAGTGTCCTTGACTTGAATCTGATTCGTTTCTTGAAATTTCCCAAATCTTTTAACTTGGATTTTGTCTTCCACTCAAGTTTCTGCTTCTTGAGACTGATACTACCATTACTCTTTGCTTCATTCAGACGTTATATCATTATTGCCAGTAAATTAAGCCATAATACTAGTATATATCAGAAAATTTTGATGTACTTGCAAGAAATAAGACACATCTCCTTCTTTCATGGAACTCTAAACATTCAGCAAGATGATATATAGGGCATGATTAGGTAATAATTTTTTGTTTTTAATTTTTAAAAATAAAAATTGAAAATAATTTTACGATATTTTATGAAGAAAACATATTTAGATAACTGTAACTCGAAAATAGTTTCCAAAACAGAAAACAATGAAATGTTGTTTGAATAATATTATATTGAAAACTGTTTTGATACACCTTGTAATTATGAGTTTAAAATTAAAATCTATATTAATTTTATTTCTTGTATTTACTAAATACTTAAAAATAATTAATATTATTTTATTTTTAAAATTTTAATAATTTTTTATATACCATAGAAGAAGAATGAAACACAGAAGTAAACACTATTTTAGGGTTATTCAAACATGTTTTTGAGTTTTCAAAAACCACTTCCAAACATGATCATACATATTGAGTGTTGACACATGCATCCGGTACAGATAGGAAAACATATATTTTTTCCCCTTGAAACTGTTAACTCTCTAGAACTCCGTTGATAATTTGAGGGTCTCAAAATAAAATTTTCATTTCGTGCCTATCTAGCACAATTTAATTAGCTAACATGTATGAATTGATATTCGTTCCTGTTATGCGTTTATTTTTACATATAAAAACTTACAATACTATTATTACTATTTAAAGTGGAAGAAATAATAAATCGAACAAATAACTCACATATCATGAGAATTGAATCTAAAATTTTATAGTCTTAAGACATCAACCTTGATCACTAGGCCAAAACTTCATCCGCACTGTGAGTCTCTCTTACTCATACATATTTGTCGTAAATTAATGGATTTGATCCACTTATGGAGTATGAATTTTCCTTTCTTCATCAATCATAAGAGGAAAAATACCACTTCGGCCACATATGAATGTGCTTTTTTAGAATTTTTATCCTGTTATTTGGCACTTCATTGATCAAGCAATGGGGCCTAATTCTCTGAAGAAATGTTCAGAAGTGGTGGGGTAATTTAAAGAGATAAGAGTTGAGTTAACCCTTTAGATGTGAACCTTTAATCACTCTTCTATTATAGGCTTTTGTGGCCCATATTTCCACGTGTATGGCCCTCTTTGCTACTAGTCCAGGCTAATTCTTTTTCCCGCCCATTCTTTTCTTATTCATGTTATTACTCCTTTGCTCCCTTCCTAGGCAGAGATCTTTCAAAAGCAAAAGAAGCTAAAACCAAGAATTTCTCAAACAAGGGGAAAAAAATAAGGCGGGCCCCTGTCATCTTGAAAGGGCACAAGCTTATCTATGTTCGCGTTAAGAGATGTGGATAGTGCACTGGCATTGGCACATGCAAATGCTATAGACTTTTCTTCTATTTGAGCGATGCATTTTTTTCAGAGGAGTGTTAAATTCGGGACCTCCTTCGCCCCAAATGAAAAAGAGCAATGTGATCCTGTCCAATCCTTGTCGGTCAAGGCTAGTTGTCTTCCTCTATTGAGGGTCCTTCGCTAAATAATAATTTGACTAGGCAATTTAAGTGTACTAGTATCCATTGATGATTGAGATGAACATGGTCTTAGCTAAGGACATGGTCCTAGCTAAGGATGCAACCAAAGACTTTTTTTTCATTGATCAGTGGGTGCCATAATTTTCGGTTTATTATGTAGGGCAACTAAGCACATTTGTCAAATCATAACAATAATACAAAACTTAGGAAGCAAGAGGACAAATTCATTATGATGGACATCTTATGTGTTATTACACTTAAAAGCACAATCCAAACATCGCTTAACTGATGGGTAACTAAAAAATAAAATTTGATATTTTATTTTAAATTTATAAATAAAACCTCATGAACTTTATAGAAGATCTTCATCTAACTTTTTTATGTACAAAAACTGTATCGTAATTGGTAAATTTAATTTTCATAGGCAGAAAATTTGTTTTTCTGATGATCAGATCTTATTTCAAAATTTTTACGAGTTAATGAGGTGGATACAAGTTTTTTTTTTTTAAAAAAATTTAAACTCTACTCCTTAATAAGATATTTTAATGACTCACTATTACATGCAAAGCAGATACGTATAAGTTCTATCATACAACCATTAACCCATGAAAATAGCTTATATCCCTTTGTAATTTGAACCTTCAAATTTTACTGATTGTGCTGGCCCAAGCCTGTTATATTAAAGTCATGGGCTAAAATTGAGATTGTGGCCCAGCCAACATGCAAGACAATTATCAATAGACCAAGTCAGACCCAAAAGAGCTCCCAAAAAAATAAAGAACCTCATGCCCACAATTTTAGTTAGGGTAGTAGAATCAACACAACAATGTTTTGAAGGGAGGAAAAGATGGATTTATAAAAGAATGGAAAGAGAAGGAAAGCTTGGAAAAGTGAGATAGTCACACTTCTATTGTTTGGATGTCTTAATAAAGAGCGGTGATCATATAGATTCAGTTTTGTGGGAGTTATTACAGAATTGAAAAAATTCATTAGTAATTACGAAAAAATTGAGTAGTAGCTTTGGTATTTAAATTTTTTCTTTTTAAATTTTTTGACATAATTACTATTCAATTTTTCTAATGAATTGTACCACGGAACCGAGCTTGTGATATTATCACTCTTTAATAAAAATTAAGAGCGAGTAGAAATACACCTTCCATTTGTTTAGAAGAAAGGAGAAAGAAAAGAAAAGGAAAGTTTAAAAATTGAAATTATAAATTATAAATTTATAATCACGACTAAATGTAATTTTTTCATCTATGATGTTTTTGTGCTTGTTCAATACACTATTTGCAATATCAATTTAAACATTGTATTTCTTAGAGTTTTAAAATCTTTATAATTCAACCATTATCCTTGTCAAACTTTTCAAAGTTCATTCTGATGCTTAGATAGTTAAAATATGATTAAATTGGCTAAATTTGAGCATTTAAGAACGCACATAAGAGCTATTTGAATGGGTTTATAATTTCGGTTTTGCCTCTAAATTGATAATTAGGGTTTCTAATATCTAGATTTTATTTTTAAATCAATCTAGTACTCAAAATTAAGAGATAAGTAGAGAGTTACAGAGGGAACACAAAAATTTTGAGTGCACTTGGTTGTGAAAAATTTTCATTTTTATTTTATTTAATACTTTATTCTGTAATTTAGACATTGTTAACCTAATTTGAAAAATCAATATTTATCTTCCAACCTAATATTAAAAAATTGATAATTACCTATTATAACCTTCAAGTCCCTTGCATCTCATGCCCCAATTTGAGGGGTAAAAAAGAAAATTGGAAGGGATAATCCCTACTCGTAAAAAAAAATCCCAAAAAGTTACCATTTATCCTCCCTGCATTCCAAACATAGTTCAAGGCGCGTTGTAATAAAAGCATTTTCATTTTTTCGGTTTCAGGTGTATGTTCCGTGGAAATAACAGTTTCATGCTTTAATCAGTTCCCTCGTTGAAGCTTCTTTCCCTCTATATTCTCACAATTTGGTTCTCGGGTCTCTGAATTGTCTCTCATTGCCTGTTTCATGTTCTCCGCTAGCCCGCTGCACTCAAAGGGTATTGTTACTTATCTCTTCTCCTACTCTTTGAAATTTCATTCTCGGTTCAATTTAAATGGGCTTTGTTTGCTCGTTTTCTGTTTTGAACTTTGTTTGATAATTTTCTAATCAGATTGCTGTGATTTATGTGCTTCTATTGTTGACTATGGTTGTGTTTAAGTTTTCGTTTTAAATTTATTTTCACAATGTTTCACTTAAAATCAGTGTCATGTACTATCAGATTCTCTTATTTTCTTGTTCATTTATGATAACAGTGAAAATTAGTTGGGATTATTGAGTTACGATGATTTTAGAGGCTAACTAATATGTGATTGATTGGTTTTAAAAATTAGTCTAGGGCTCTATGTTGATTTAGTGATTGAGTTACAATGTCATATTTTCTATGTAATTTACGAGGCATTTTAATTTATGTTTATTCAAAAAGTGGCTTTGTAGTAATTTTATTTGTTAAACATGGAATTTCTAACCGAAATAATTCTTACGTGGTAGTACTTACTTTGATACAACATCACTTTTGGCATGTTGAAACAATTTACAGTCGACATGACACTTCTAATTTATGCTTACTCGAAGTTACTTTACAGTAATTGTATAATGCACAAGAAAGTAAATATATCTGAGAAAGGAAGGAAAAGATGTGTATAAATTTTTAGTGCACTGACAATAGCCCCCTTGGGTTCCCTTGGTTAAGAATGAAAGATGTTTATAAAATAGACGAGGATACTGGACGTCTATTTTCTTTCTCTCTCCTGCAGTATGATAAATTATTCTTTTATTTTAATGTGATTGTATCAAGTGAACACCTTAATGAAGTTTATATTATGCTACTTAATTTTGGAATTTGTCTCTAAATATTGCTAGGAACTCTATGATCTGAACAATGGCATGCATAATTATCAATGTGAAGAACTGAATATGAGCATTGAAATCAGCTGTAGAGGTCTTCTACTAAATTTAAACAGGAGACAACAAGGATGCCACTATCTGCTGTAGTTTTTTTAAGTTCTGCAACATTTTGGCATGTAGCAGCCCTTCCCGTGAAGGATTGCACTTGAAATAAAAGGAGAGAATATATAATTTTCAGAAATGTCCTATAGATTTTGGTGGATTCTTTTCACATTTATATATTTTCTTTAAGGTTAGATAGCATGTAAGTGAAATCCTTCTTAATTTAAAGGTATGTCATTTGGATGTTCTTATTCTCCGTGCCTTTCTGATCTAAACAGTCTTCATAGTGTGAACTAGTTCCTCTATCTATTCCCCAAATCCCCAACAACCTTGGCCCTCCACTCACTCTGCTGTCTCATATTTGAACACCAAAAGAACTTCAAAACATTATTATGAAGAGCTTCCACTTTCAGCTGAATTTTTTAATGGTTGAAAGTGGGTCATATAGCTTACTTGTTCTCAACTAGACAGAAAAGACAGCAGAAGAATCTTAGCCCGGTCACTTGACAAATTTAAAAGGTGGGAAACACTCTTGGTCCACCCTTGCTGACCTTAAACCCTACAACAAATCTTCAGTCAAACACTTTCCCTTTCTCCTAATAAGAAAGCTAATTTGCTTTGCCATTAGGGTAACTAAGAATATACTTATTATCCTAGTCTATTCCTCATTTAAAAAAAAATCAATTAAGCCTCTAGATTACCGATTGCACAGTTTGCACTGCTCTTAGAACTTATCACTAAATTCCTTTGTGAAAAAAAAGAGATAGGGTTTTTTATCATTTCGAGGATTTGTCAAGTCTCATCGTACTAAATTTTACTTTATTTTTTCCTTTGTTTATATACTTTCCAGTTTCCACCATGATCAGTCAGTTCATGTGGAAGACAGACAAGAAAAATCTAATTGAATTCATACTATACCCTATCAGGTTTTTTCTATGATCCTCATGTTAAATTAATTAACATCCATTTATCTACATGTTAATTTACCATTCTTCCAGATTTGACTAAATTCAAACATTAGTGTGTCCCAATAGCACAAATTGCATGTCGGGAACTTGTCAGTGCTGGATTAGGTTCTTCTTACCATTTTTTTGGGGCAAATTTAGAGGTCATAGAATTTGTTTGTGATCCAGATAGTGTTCCTTATACTGTCCAAAAGGTACCATGGTAAAATTTCGTTGGACCATTTTTAGTATCATGGTATGGTAAGTTACAGATTTTGGCTGGCATTAGCATGATACTCTTGAATTCTGCTTTATAAAATATTACAAGCATTTTGCATTCCTAATTTCTTACAAAGTAATGTAAGAAAATACTTTGAAGAAAAAAACATTTCATAGGCCATCATCATTGTAACTGTTACTAATTTTGAACACTTGTTCCTGTTACTAAAGTTTTATTGATGATTTTTTGCATTTTTCTGTTTGTTAATAGTGTCCTGGACTCCAGAATTTTCATTTTGGTTTCAGATGCTTGAATTGATCAAAGTAATTCTTATATTAAGATAGCATAACAACGACATTTGTTTGAATTTAATGATGGAGACCTTATTAAAAGTTTGTTATATAAACAATGAGGAAGAAATTTCTTAAAATTAGTTGTCATGAGAGAAGGATCTTATTCAAAATAACCTCCTTATGTATGCGTCTGCATTAACTGGAGCATTTCATACCGTGCTTTTGTTTTGCTTTGCCTGCATGAATAACGTACACAAAATTTGTGAGTTAGAACTTGTATTCACCGTAATTTATAACATTTGATAATAATGTTCACATCTTTAAAAGTCCAATGGGTTCATACGAAAGCACATTTGGACCCACCTGTAGCCTATCAGGTGCCCAGGTGGGACTGTTTTTCAGGACATGTTATAGTGAGGTGGCTATGATATATTAAGGAGAATGACAAGGAAATATGAATATGCAGATAGTGGAAGGGTTTGTTTAAATTATTACATAATTTGTAGCATGGTTGTTTGAATGCAGGATCATCACGTAGTGATGGAGGATCCTGACCAAATATCATCTCGCAACTCATATCATCGAAATCTGCAATAGAAAAAAAGTATGATCATCAGAAATTCTCTATTAAAGAGGCTTGATTTTAATTGATCATAGCTGCTATTCAACTAATCATTGAATGTCAGTATAATTGTGGTTCTGAGCTTCTGAACAAATAATTGGCATGTGAAAATGTGACTTGACATTCAACTTGGATGCTTTTAATGATGAAATTTATATTGCGGTGTCAATATACATAGGTCGGTTATAAAAGAATGGTTGGCTCATGGGAACAGAAGAATTCAGTGTCTTTCAACAACGTGGTGCACTACATGGCACTAACCATAAGATCTAATCATCTAAATATTTAATTTATGGTCAAATTCAGGTATTACTCTCATGATTTCAAATTTGCAATTCTGTTTGCATTTTATTGTATATGCTAGACTTCTCACCTGAGATCAGATGTGTCTACTTGCAGTTCTGCACCTTTAGTGGTTATGCATGGGGTCCTTCATTGTCATGATGAGCATTGCCTCCACATTCTAGTGCAGGTACTATTACTCCATGAAATATGATTCTTTTTCCTTTTGCTGTTCTTTAATTCATTTTTTATAGTAGATTTACTTTAAGAGGAAGTTTGGAGTAGGTTTTTATCCAATGGCAACTTCTCCTGTTTGATTTTATTATTAGTACAGTGTGGACCTTCTGAATAATAAAACATACATTAGGAAAACTTTTATATCTTTATATTGAAAAATGGAGTATGTGTTTTTCACTGTGAAATTGCAGTCTATCAAGATTTTCCAACAAAAAAGAAGTTGGCAGTCTGTTTAGTTAGATAAGTCTGGAGTAAGACCTATAAAATATATTTATAAAAAAAAGACCCATAAAATTTTAGGTTTCCCATATTAATATTGAAGAGTTGACCCCACAAATTGGGAGCAAATTGGTGCCAGAAGATATGGATGGGTGCTTGCACATGAAATTGAAATCATACTTGAACTAGTGGTTGCTAAGTGAGTATACTTACTAGGGACCATGTTGAGTGGCACTCCAAGGGAGTCCTTAATGAAGGCTTGACATGGCATTTTACATAGATTGGTGCACAACCCCACACAGTTAGTCTGCTCTAGAAACCTTCAAAATTTAGAGAAACAATATCAGATAATGACAAGGATGATCTAAGGGTGACGGAAATGTTAATGATGATTTTTATATTAATGATGACTCATGATAGCAATATAGAAGAAGAGAGTCCAGCAACAGCACAATCATTGGAGCAGGTTATTTCATACATTGTATTGCCTGAAGTTGGTGAGTGGGACCCCATTTCGAGTTAAAACTGTAAAGTTACATTCAAAAGAGATGCTAAAGTTACCTGCATTTTTTTATGTGGACTACATTCTTTTCTCTTCTTCCATTGAGCTCCGATTCCCTCACCTTGTGGTGTAAAATTGATATGACCACTCCGTTAGATATCATTTGAAACAATTGGACAAGCATGTCCATTTCATGTGCATATTTGTTGATTGATTGTTCCCAAAATTTTGAATTATAGCTCTAAATATATTAAATGATGTGTTCTGTGTTATTGGCTTTGTCTGATCTATGTAGTTGATCTTTGCCCATGTACAGTATCTCTAGGAAAAAAATTTATATACATTTTTCAAGGATGGTGTCAAGCTTAGTGTGGTTAAACATATGAGGGGTATTCTTATTGAATGATCTAGAAAAAGATTCATCATTGACAACTAGAGGCGGTACATGTTGTACGTGTGTAAAATTCGTCCTGATTGTATGAGAAAAGTAAACATGAGTGGTGGATCCAAGTGTTTGCTAGAGAGGAGCTAATCCTCAAAAGCTTGCACCCTGGCCAGATTTTCCTTGCTTATGAATGCATCAGCATTCTGCCATGCAAAATATCTTTCTCTATCAATTATCTGTCTTTTTCTCATAGGGTCGGGTTCAAGATTAGGAATTGTTATCTGATAATTAATAATGAAAAATTAGATTTTCTTACCATTTTCTTGTTTTTATTTTTTTTATGTTATTGATAAACTTTAAAGCGAAAAGTAATTTGACCAATAATGCAATTATTAGTTTTGCCTTACCTCGGAGGGTCCGACTAGCCAAGCAAAAAATACTGTGGTGAAGACAGCAAAATATTCCCTTGTGAATTTTGATTGTGGTAGCAATGTCCTTATCTGCCTTTGATCACCACATCAACATTAAAACATAATAAAATTGTTAGGGGCTGAGAAGAAGAGAGAAATATTATTCCTTTGTCAAGCAGTCTTCAAAGAATGACAGAGTAAATTTTGATGCTTGGTGGGTTATGTATTCGGGTTTTCTATTTTCTTACAGTTGCAGCAAAAACCAACATGTCCTTTATTAGGACGATCCATCAGGGTGAGTATGGTGATATTGTCGTTCTGCTTATTGTTTTGAATTTGAATTAGTAAATTGGACACAGAACCCTTTGATTGTTGATTGTTCAACTGCAGTCTAGATTTCTCTGTTAATTCTAAAATAACACCTAGAGCATAACAGAGCAATCCTACGATGAAGGAAATAATGTTTCAAGCATTAGTTCATAATTATGCATGGTTTTGCAGTCTCTAATCATACGAAGTCAGAAGAAATGAACAGATAATAAGGATCAACAACAGCAAAGAGTGATGAACTTGCCAGGGTGAGGATCAGTCTCGGGAAAGCTCTCTCAAGAGCATGAATGACCACTTCACGTTGTTCATTTGGATTGAAGTTTCTTGACACCATCGCAGCTGCCTCAACCAAGCTATCATAACCACTCTTGCTGTTTCTCAATCCTACACATGTTTATTTATACCTTCCATTAGCAGTTTTTTTTTTCAGAGAAAAACTTTTTAAATTTCTTCCTGTCTTTGTGAACAGGATAAGTAGCTCATAAATTGAAGAAATGAACCTGCTGAAACTTGGAGGCTCTTGGATAGATGATTGATTGCAATGCGATCAAACCAATTATCATGATAAACACTGAGCTTTTGTGTTAACCCAGTGTTACCATCTGCTGGCTTCATATTTTTGTTGCCTGTGACTATTGCTATGCTGTCTGGTGGCCTTGTGAGAATTGCAAGAATGGGAGAGCATTCTAGTTTATGGTTACGCCTCCGGCAAGATGGAGTTGTGAAAGGGCTCCTGCTCTTTGTAAACATCTTGGCTTCCATGAGAGAGAGAGAGAGAGAGAGAGATGAGTTTTTATTTTTGTGTAGTGTTTTTTATTTTTGTGTAGTGTTTATAGGATATTTGAAGAGGGAAAAGGAGTATGTAACAACAAAAAGTGCATGTAGAGCATATTAAGGAAGGGTCATGCTAGAGATCCTCTAGTTTGGAATCTTGTACAAAATACATTCACTCGGCTAAAAGAAGCTTTTTGGTGGATAGCTTTTTTTTTTTTTGATCTGTATTGGTAGATAGCTTTTGTTTGTACGTATGTCTGGTTGTTTGAGTGTGTATTGATTTAAATATCATAAAATATAATTATATCTTTTGTATTAGATAATAATTACGATCTAATCCAAATTCTTAAAAGAAAAACACGTTCTCTAAATGTTTTAGTCGATAACAATTCCATTCAAATTAGCTAATAGTTAAAGCAAAATTTGATGGCAATATTTTGTTTTTACAGTCATGAAACATTGGATTTACTGTTATGTTGAGACGTGAGTTGTTGTTACGTGTGTTGTTTAAAGTATCTTCATGAAAAATAAGATAATATACTTTTATGATAAAATGCATATTTTAATTTATTTTGTGATAAAATATATATTTTTTATCACAAGGGACCGTTAAGCACTTAAAATCAAGAGACCACTCATTCGAACCTTGTTAGTGTCATAAAAGCCACATGAAGTGATTTTTCTCTTTTTAATTGATATCGTTTCTTAATTAAAAATGCTCATTTTTTTTCAAAATCAAAATAATTAGCAAGGTCAATCTACTAATTTACTCACCTGGCATCACATAGATATCAAGTGTGTATTGAACTGTAGAGAGCTAATCTTTTATTAATGGACTGATTTGATTTAAACAAAACGTAATGTTACTGACTCAATTGAAAAAATAAATAAATTTCAAAAATTAATTTGGAAAAGGTATATAAAAGGATAAATTTGTAAATTAAACCGTTTATGAAAACTAAGCAATAATTGATTAAACTAGTGAAAGAAACCCCAACCTAAACAATGAATGCGTTAAGCGAGTTTGTCACAAGCACGACCAAAGAAAAAAAAATGAACCTTAAATGCAAAACTTGAAAAACTCCGCTCGACCTCAATAAAGTTTCTAGAATTACAACCGAGACACAATTGTCATTGATCATGATAGGAAATAACTACATAGATCTGAGTGGCCCCAGTCCACTATCCATAGGCGGAGTGACAATACTGTTATGACCCCAACGGTGTCAAGACTGTCTGTTGATGACAAAAGTTCACTCTTTAATCAGGTCGAGACACGGGAGCAAAATGATCACCTCGTAAAACAGTAAAAACTCACATTTAAGGGTTCGAAAGTAAACCATCAAACTTTTGGAATGATCTCTGATAAGTATAATTTTACATTATTTTATTTTATGCTTTTTGATTTAATTTATTTTATTTGCTTGTACTGCACTTTTTTCTTATTTTATGTTATATTTCATTTTAGTTACTTTCTTATTTCATGTTTTCCCAGTAATAAAAATATTTTCCATTTCACTGTCTTTCCTTTTCCTAAGAGTAGTATTATTTGACTTTCCTTTTCTTTTCTAGGAGTTTGTCTATATATATGTGTAATACCCGTGCTCTTAGAGAATGGGTAAAGAAGTAATTTGATAGATATGACACGAAATTAAAATAATTCATTTGAAAAAAAAACTGGACGCGTGGTAGTGTAAAGGAAAAAGAAAAAAAAGGGCGTGACAACACCTGGAGTACAAGTGTTGTCAAAAGAAAACCAAAGTGATGAATGGTACACAACACAAAAATGAAAAATGGTGGGGAAGGCAATAATTTTATACACATACACTTTATTTTAAATATTCTTACAAAATCCTGTTTGATTTTCTTTAACTTCAATTCAAATTACTCTCTTTCTTTAGACACTTGGGGACTGAAATAAAGGTTAAAAGAGTAAAATTTTGAAGAGGTTTACGAGAGAATTTTACAGAGAGTTATGGAAAGCTATACGAAAAACAAAAGGTAATAATGTGAATTTTATTTTTGAAATTTAGCATACATAAAATTTCTCGAAATTCAATGTAAGAATTTTCAAAGGGTGTGAATTATGAAAGAATTGAAGAATAAATTATAAATTTTAATATAAATATTTCAGGTAGCAGGTATGAAAGATAGTTGGTGAGCTGAGATTCAGACGGAATCATTATCTGTAAAACACGTGGTCCACATCCTCAGACTAATGAGAGAAAAAATATATATATTTGTAAATATTTATGCATAATATGTTGTGTATAATGTTTAGTTGAGATGTAAATGATGTATCTCCTCTGTTGAGGGTTTAAGATTGATGTATGTAAATAATTGCAGTTGCTATATTTTTATTGTTGCATATATATGTCGTGCTAAGATTTTCAAAATGTGACAACACCGTCTCGGGGATGGCCAATTCAAGATGAGTCGTTACAATTTTGGTATCAGAGCATTAGGTTTTATGATTCTGTAGACCACATAAAAAGAAATAAAGTGGAAGATTAAAATACATTATATTTTAATGAAAAGTCTGAGGACGACACGTGGACGTGTTAGAGCTAGAGTTAGAGTTGTTGACTTGAGAGGGCATGGTAAGCCCCAATTTTTAAACGAGCTAAGGTTGAGATATAGGCTAAATTAGAGAAAATTTCCTAGAAAGGAAAGTGTTGATAGTATAATTGATACTAGTAGGGGTATTGGAGAATCTAGAGTTGAAAACTATGAGCTAAGAAAAGCCCATGCTCACGCTCTTAGGAAAATGAATGTAACAGATGATAGAGTTGATAGTCTACAACATAAACTGGATGAACAGGCTAGAGCAATGCTTGAGGTTGTTGTAAATCCAATAATGGTAGACATTAAAAAAGGGAAAGGTGAATTTATGCATGAGATGCAGGGAAATTGTTTTGTTAGATATAATAAGTCGAATGCTTTGTTGTTTAAAGGATTTATGAATCCTTTTAAGGCTGAGTTATAGGTGAAACATGTAGAGTGATTATTTGGTATTTTACCAGTGACTGACAGGAAGAGGGTCGCCTTTGCTATGTTCAAGTTAGAGAAAAAGGCTTTAGAATGGTAAGAGGATACTCTTCCCAAGGTAAGTGCAAATGTTGATAGACCCTTAACCTGGAATAGGCTTAAGGAGGTTTTCCTTGATAAATAATTTCCTTATACCTCTAGAGCCCAAAAAGAGAGAAATTTTATTAATTTGAGGCAAATGTATTGACTATGACTCAGTATGATAGAAGATTTGTGGCTTTGTCGAGATTTGTACTGAAAATGGTAGATATAGAGGAGAAAAAGTGTAAGAGGTTCATAGATGGACTACATTTTGAGATTAAATTGAAATTATCTTACATGAGGCATATGAGTTATGTTAGGTTGGTGGATATAGCATTACAGATTGAGAATGATGTGATGGAGTTTAGAAGTAAGAGGGATTGACTGAAGAGGTCTAGATTTGAGGGGCCCAAAGATGGTAACATTATGAGTGTGCAGGGTAGCATACACCCTAGAGGAGGCATTCCTTGTCACAGGGAACTGTAATACAGAGTTAAAGGCAAGTATGATCTGCTGCTTCTGTAGCTCAGAGTAATATTAATGGGACCCCTAGATTTGGGAGACAATCAGGGGAATTGGAAGTTATGATAGAGGTGGAAGTGTACTACCTAGGGGATATGGTAATGTGATAGAAATACTAGAACGTATTATAGATGTAATCAGATAAGATATTTATCCCAGAATTGTCCTAATTTGAGGTGCTTTGTACGTAGAAAAGGTGGACATATTAATGTTGGTTGATCCTGATGCAACCCATTCTTTTGCATCTAGTGTTTATGTGAAATCTATTGATGCTCGTGTTAGTCCTTTGATGCATGTTATTGCTGTTGAGGTTCCTGCTGGGGATATGGTTATTATCAGGAAAATTTATCCGAGTTATGTGATTAGTCTGGCTGATAGAGAATTTGAAGTTGATTTATTACCTTTAGATATGATAGATTTTGATTTAATTCTGGGGATGAATTGGTTATCTCCATATCATGCTTGTGTAGATTGTTTAAGGAAGAATGTAGTGTTAAAGATACCCGGACAGGAGGAGTTTAATTTTCAGGGAGAACGTAAGATACTTGTCAACTGTCTTATTTCTGCCTTGACAGCTAGTAAATGGTTGAAGAAAGGTTGTGAGGGTATTTGGCGTATGTGGTGGGTTTTGGCAAGGAAATTAGGAAGTTAGAAGAAATCTTGATAGCGAAAGATTTTTCTGACGTATTCCCTGAGGAGTTGTCTGGTTTGCCTCCCAATAGGGAGATTGAGTTTTCTATTGAGGTGATTCTAGGATCGGCACCCATATTTATAACACTTTATAGAATGGCACCAGTTGAATTGAGAGAGTTGAAAGTTCAGCTTCATGAGTTGCTAGATAAACAGTTTATTCAACCTAGTACATCACCTTGGGGAGCCCCTGTGTTGTTTGTCAAGAAGAAGGATGGGACAATGAGGTTGGGTATTGATTATAGACAGTTTAATAAGATCACCATCAAGAATAGATATCATTTTCCTAGGATAGATGATTTATTCGAGCAGTTACAGGGAGCTAGGGTGTTTAGACTATTTCTTGACAAATTTGTGGTTATAATTATTGATGACATTTTGGTATATTCTAACAATGAGGAGTAACATATGAAACATTAGACAAAATGAAATAAATGTCTTGGGGCACGTAGTATTTGGAGATGGTATAGCAATTGATCCACAGAAGGTAGATGTAAGGTTGAGTTGGGAAAGACAAACTAATGTAACTAAGATCAGAAGCTTCTTAGGGTTGGTAGGTTATTATAGATGATTTATCCATAATTTTTCTATTATTGCAGTACTGTTGACTAGATTAACCAGGAAAAAAGGTGAGATTTGTATGGTCTGGGGAGTGTGATAAAAGTTTTCAATTACTAAATGAGCAATTAACTACATCTCCAGTATTAGTGCTTCTTTATGGTAATGAAGGATTTGTGGTGTATAGTGATGCATCCCATCAAGAGTTGGGATGTGTGTTGATGCAACACGAGAAGGTAGTGGCATATACTTATAAGAAATAGAGGAATCATGAGAGTAATTACCCTACTTATGACTTAGAGTTAGTTGCCATAGTGTTTGCTTGAAAATTTGGAGACATCATCTGTATGAATCCACTTGTGAAATATTTACTGATCACAAGAGTTTGACATACTTACCTACCTAGAGAGAGTTGAATTTGGGACAAATGCGGTGGATGGAGTTTATTAGTGAATATAATTGTAAATTCACTATGATCGAGGAAAGGCTAATGTAGTAGCTGATGCATTAAGTAGAAAGTCTATAAGAAGATTAACTGCTATTGAGAGTCCTGATGTGAAATTGATGATAGATTTAAGAGAGATAAGAATGAAGTTAAATATCAGTTATAAAGGATCATTGTTAACATACATGGTTGTACAATCATCCATAGTAAAATGCTTGTTACAGATACAAGGTAGAGATGAAGAGATAGAGAAGATTAAGCAGAAAGTGCTTAGTAGAAAGAAATATGAGTTAAAAAATTGAAATGATGATGTTCTAGTATTGGAACATAGAATTTTTGTTCTCAATGATGCAGATTTGAGAAAGAAGATATTGAGAGAGGCACATGATGATGTATATTCGATGCACCTGAGTAACAATAAGATGTATAGAGGATTGAGACAAAATTACTGGTGGTCAGGATTGATGAGGGATATAACTAAATATATTTCCAGATGTTTGGTTTGTCAGTAAGTAAAGTTAAAGAATAAACATCCGGGAGTCTTACTACAACCTTTTCATGTGCTTGAATGACCATAGAAAAATATGATTATAGATTTTGTTTCTGGATTTTTCCATACCTAGAGAGGTCACGATATAGTGTAAGTGATAGTAGATAGACTTTCTAAGTCATTTCAATTTGTTCCAATTAAAACTAATTGGAATCCTAAAAAGTTGGCTGAACTGTATGTAGCTGAGATTGTGAGGTAGTATGGAGTACTACTGAGCATAGTATCAATTAGAGACGTTAGATTTACATTTTGGTTTTGGAGAGGCTTCAGAAAGCCATGTGTACACAATTGCAGTTTATTACAACTTTTCATCCTCAAATAGATGAGCAGACAAAAAGGATTATTAGAGTACTAGAAGATATATTAAGGACAAATGTGATGAGTTTCTCAGTAAGTTGGGATGCTTACTTGCTATTGATGTAATCTACTTATAATAATTAACATCAATTTAGTATCAGAATGGCATCGATTAAGACATTGTATGGTAGGAGGTGTAAAACTCTTATATGTTGGGAATAAAAGGGAGAGAGTAATATATTTGGTCCATAAATTATTGAGTTAACAACTAAGAGGATCAAACTGGTTAGAGAGAACCGTAAAGTAACACAGAGTAGACTGAATAGCTATGTTGATAATAGGAGAAGACCTATTGAGTTTCAAATAGGTGGTTAGGTTTATTTAAAAATATCTCCACGGAAAGGTGTATTGAGATTTAAACAGGAAATGAAAGTTGAGTCCAAGGTATGTAAGACCCTATGAGGTTGTTGAGAAAGTTAGGCTAGTCGTGTATAGCCTGGAATTGCCTCCAAAGTTGAAGTAGTTACACAATATGTTTCATGTTTCACTTTTGAGAAAGTGTTTACATGATGAATCTCATAATATTTCGAGCCAAGCTATAGAAATTTAGGAAAGTTTGACTTTTATACAAGTACCAATGAGAAATTTAGATAGAAAAGAACAAGCTTTGTGTAATAAAGTAATTCCAATAGTTCAAGTTATGTGACGAAATAAAGATGTTGAAGAGATTACGTGAGAACATGAAGCAACTATGAAGAAATATTATCCACAATTGTTTCTTGAGTTAGGTAAAGAAATTTCGAGGACGAAATTTTCATAAGGTGGGTAGAATTGAAATAACATGCTCTTAGAGTATGGGTAAAGAAGTAATTTGATAAATATGACACAGAATAAAAATAATATATATACGTGTCAGATTTATTATTGAATAAAATAATTCTTTTGAAAAAAAATTGGATGCGCGGTGGTGTAAAGAAAAAGCAAAAGGAAAAAAAAATTGAAACGTCCAGGTTTGGAGGATAAAGAAAAAAGAAAAAAGAAAAAGGAAAAGAAAGAAAGAAAAAAAGGGCGTGACAACACTTGGAGTACAGGTGTTGCCAAAAGAAAACCAAAGTACTGCATGGTACACAACACAAAAATGAAAAACGGTGGGGGCAACAATATATATATATATACACACACACTTTTTACTTTATTTTAATTAGTCTTAGCAAATCCTGTTTGGTTTTCTTCAACTTCAATTCAACCTACTTTCTTTCTTTAAACACTTGGGGACTGAAAGAAAGGTTGAAAGAGTAAAATTTTGAAGGGGTTTACAGGAGAATTTTACAGAGAGTCACGAAAAGCTCTAAGAAAAACAAAAGGTAATAATATGAGTTTTATTTTTGAAATTTACAATTCATAAAATTTCTCAGAATTCAATGTAGGAATTTTCAAAGGGTGTGAATTATGAAAGAATTGAAGAATAAATTAGAAATTTTAATATAAATATTATGTCAGGTGTTGACGATCAGCAATCGGGAGAAATTACCGAGAAGAGCAGAAAATGTAAGGAGGTGATCCATGGGTAGCTTAAAGTGGTAGGTGGTGAGTTAGATTTAGTTTTAGTAATCGAGATAAATATGAAATATACATTGATGATATTTGAATTAATTATTAACCTACGATTTGATGATAGATGAAAGTTGGTTGATGGGTATGATAGGAATAATTGATATGTTAGAGATTTGTTATATGAGAAGTAATATTATTTGAATAATTAGTTGATTAAATAATGAAGGGATAAATGAAATTCTTGGCAAGCTATGTTTGATAATTTGATATGATATATGAGGAGAAAAATTTAATGAATATGATCAAATAATAATTTTGAGAAAAAATTGGATAGTTAAATTGAATGTCTGAATGCATGCTTATTTTTATATCATTGTTCATATGCATATTTCATATCATTATTCATATGCATATGCATGAAATAAAAGAACCGGGAAGGCAACCAGTCCAAATGAAATAAAAGAACCGGGAAGACAGTCGGTCTAAATGAAATTAAAGTATGAGGGAGGCAGCCGATCTAAATGAAATAAAAAAGGGAAGGCAGCCGGTCTAAATGAAAATAAAAGAACCGGGAAGCCAGTTGGTCTAAATGAGAATAAAATAACCTGGAAGGCAGTCAGTCTAAGCTAAACATGTCGACATGTGGGAAGACGTTCCCAAATAATAATAACATTTAAATTCATGCATTGCATTTGTTTTAAATATTGATTGTTATTGCTTGAGATGCTAAAGTGTTATTCTTGAGTGTAAATTTATTGAGAGATGAAAGAGTCTCACGGAGAGACAAATATGATGAGAATGTTCTGAGTGATTGATTATATGTTGTGAACCTCATAACGAGGTAAATGATGATGTTGAATTGAGAATTTAGAGATGATTAAGAAATTGATATGTCTGATGAGTAACTTAAGGAGAGATTGTGTAATGGGGGAATTATGAAATTGAGTAGTGACTTCAGAATATCGTTATTGAATTATTTGATGAAAGAGATGAATAAATATCGAAAGATTATTAGAAGTAATTGAATTATAAGATGTGATTGAGAGTATATAATCGAATACTTCTAGGAAATTTAATTCAATGAGCTTGTGAAGCTCTGCCCTCGTTGTTAAATAATTTCAGGTAGCAGGCAGGACAGATAGTTGGTGAGCTATGATTCAGACGGAATCATTATCTGTAAGCCACGTGGTCCACATCCTCAGACTAATGATATATATATATATATATATATATATATATATATATATATATATATATATTCATGCATGTTGTGTATAATGTTTAGTTGAGATCTAAATGATGTATTTCCTCTGTTGAGGGTTGATGATTGATGTATGTAAATAATTGCAGTTGCTATATTTTTATTGTTGCATATATGTGTCGTGCTGAGATTTTCAAAATATAACAACACCGTCTTGGGGGTGGCCAACCCGAGATGGATCATTACAATATGGGTGGGTGCTCTCTTATTGGGGACTTCAGATTTTTCCTAAAGATTAATAATAAAGAGAAAAGAGAAGGAGGGTGGCTGCCAAGTCTCAATGAAGAGAGATCTTCAACAATATTGAATGCTTCATCAACTTATTTCAAGCAAAAGAATTTTATTCTCTTCTCTTTAGTTTTCTTTTGATGCATTCCAATAAGAACATAGTTGATTTCAGATTTGTTATGAACTAATTTTATTTTTCTAGGGCTTGATGTAGTCTAGTTTTGAACACACAATTTAAATTAAAAGTTATTTTATTTCAAAGTTTTTTATGTTGAGCGTTTATTCTTTATATTATTGCTTACAATTTTCTGGCCAATTATTGTTTGATTTATTGAATCATAATGAAACCAAAAGGTAATTTGTGATTAGATAAACACCATTAGTTGAGTGAAAGATGGAGATACCTTACCGCAATTAGTGTGATTTTAGATTAAGAAAAATCCAAAGAACTTAATGAATCTTCAAATAATTTAATTTACATAGAGATATGATGAATTATTAGGTGGAAATATTTCTAATGTTATTCGAGAGAAAACATTGAATAATGAAGGGATTTATTTTTCATAAACTTGAAAAATTAGAATTTTATAACAAGGAATAACAAATTGTGTGGGATTAGCTAGGTGAAATCAAAATCTCTAGATTATTTTTATTATCTTTACAAGCTAAAGTTTTATTAACTTTTCTTTTAATTTATCTTTGTCAAGCACTTTAGTTTAATTTAGGTGGTAAAGTATTTAAAATTTTGGTTTTATTTCCAAGAAGTAAATAATTTGGTAAATTTCAATACTCAATAGTATAATTAGGCCTTGTAATTTTACAAAAGAAGTTGCCTCCTAAATTGAAAGATCCAGGGAGTTTTACGATTTCTTGCACTATAAAAAATTCTTATTTTGATTATAATATGGCTGGGTGCTTGTTGTGCAAATATCTACCTAAATTAATAGGCAAATAATTGAATGTTTTAATTGCAAGTGCACAAGGTCAAATGGTAACATAGTGCAAGTGAGAGATCATTCCCACAGGGATTGGTAAATTTTAATTTAAAATTAATTTCGCAATATAAAACAAGAGAAAGAAAAAGTGAGTTTGATTCGATAATGATAAAAGTGTAGGGCTTTGACATCCACTACTAATTATGCTTTCACAATAAAAACAATATACCAATGTTTTAATCACATTATGAATACCTAATGTTGCCAACCTAAGGGCATGGTATATACTCCTTAAGCTATTGATTTCCCTAAGCAACGAGTTAGGGATGGTGTATACTCTAACTCTTTTCTTTCTTAAAGGATTTAGCATGGTGTATACTAAATTGTTTTTTAAGAGAGCATAATATCTGTGGAAATCGACAAACACACAAGGCCTAAGGCATGGTATATACTCCTGGTTTTCTATGCTGATTAACCCAAGAACCCAGCATGGATTTCTTTTGTTACTATTATTAAACCCAGGACTCGACCATTCAAATTGATTTAATTAACTAGTCCATACCACATGCATATGTTGATCAGGCAAATACATATGAGGATTTCAAGAAAACAGGAATTTATCAAGTTAAGCATCATAATATAACTATCACAAAGGCGACAATATTGAATTATTGAGTAACAAAATCAGGGCTTTAATCAAGCCTTACTAACAGATTTAGTTACATATGAGTTTGATGTTAAACATCTTCATAAAGTAAAATAGAAAGGAAAAGAATAAACCCGAAATTGCTTCCTTGAAGAGCCATCAATTCTTCTCCAACATTTCCCCCCGATTTCTATGTTTACAGGCCTATTTATAGAGTTTAAATAACCCTAGAAATCATAAAAGAAAACCCTAAGCCTATTTCCAAAATAGGACCAGCCGCCATACTGTTTACTGATGCGCGAATGCACTCGATCGCAGTATGGTGCACTCAATCGTATTGCGATCGATCCTTCTTCTTGCGCGCGTGAGCGCAGGTGCTCTCGATCCTTCGCTTGGGCGCTCGCGCGCTGTTGCGCTCGATCACAGGTCTCATGTGCTCGATCACACTAACAGACTCCAGCTTTTTCCCAAATTTGCTCTTTAAGCCTGATAATTCCATAATGCTTCATTTTCTCCAAAAACCTAGAAAAACACAGAAAACACAAAAAAGGAAATAAAATAGAACGAAATAACACAAACTAAGAGCTTAACAAAAACAAATTAAGGGGCTTAAATATGAATATTTAAGCATTTATCAGTGCTCTTTTATTGGGGACTTTAGATTTTTCTTAGAGATTAATAATAAAAAGAAAAAAAAAAGGAGGGTGGCTACCAAGTCTCAACGAAGAGAGATCTTCAACAATATTGAATGCTTTATCAACTTATTTCAAACAAAAGAGTTTTATTCTCTTCTTTTTAGTTTTCTTTTGATGCATTCCAATAAGAACATGGTTGATTTCAGATTTGTTATGAACTAATTTTATTTTTCTAGGGCTTTGATGTAGTCTAGCTTTGAACACACAATTTAAATTCTAAGTTATTTTATTTCAAATTTTTTTTATGTTGAGTGCTTATCCTTGATATTATTGCTTACAATTTTCTGGCCAATTATTGTTTGATTTATTGAATCATAATGAAACCGAAAGGTAATTTGTGATTAGATAAACACCATTAGTTGAGTGAAAGATGAAGATACTTTACCGCAATTAGTGTGCTTTTAGATTAAGAAAAATTCAAAAAACTTAATGAATTTTCAAATAATTTAATTTATATAGAGATATGATGAATTATTAGGTGGAGATATTTCCAATGTTATTCGTGAGAAAACATTGAATAATTAAGGGATTTATTTTTCATCAACTTGAAAAATTGGAATTTTATAGCAAGAAATAACAAATTGTGTGGGATTAGCTAGGTGAAATAAAAATCTCTAGATTATTTTTATTATCTCTACAAGCTTAAGTTTTATTCTCTTTTCTTTTAATTTATCTTTGTCAATCACTTTATTTAATTTAGGTGGTAAAGTCTTTAAAATTTTGGTTTTATTTCCAAATAGTAAATAATTTGGTAAATTTCAATACTCAATAGCATAATTAGTCCTTGTAATTTTACAAAAGAAGTTGCCTCCTAAATTGAAAGATCCAGGGAGTTTTACGATTTCTTGCACTATAAGAAATTCTTATTTTGATAAAGTTTTATGTGATTTAGGAGCAGGTATTAATCTTATGCATTTTTTAGTTTTCAGGAAGTTAGGTCTTGGAGAAGCAAAGCCTACTACGGTCTCTTTACAATTGGCAGACAGGTCTATCAAGCACCCACGAGAACTCATTAAAGACATTTTGGTGAAGGTGGATAATTTTATTTTTCCGACGGATTTTATTGTACTAGTTATGGAGGAGGATGAAGAAATACCTTTGATTTTGGGGCAACCTTTTCTTGCTACGGCTAGAACTTTAATTGATGTCCAACAAGGGAAACTTATTTTGAGGGTTGATGATGAGCAGGTTACTTTTGATGTATTTAAGACTATGGATTTTTCTTCCGAAGTACACTCTTGTTTTCAAATTAGTGACACAGACTTAATGGTGGCCGAGACCTATAGGGCTGAATTTTTAAAGCTACCATTTAAGGTGTGTCCTACTCATTCTACAACTCCTGAATCTGAGAATGAAGAGGTTAGGGAGTGTGTAAGGTATTTGGAATCTACATCATCCTTTCATCCTTCTATAAAGCCGAAATTGGAAGAGCTAGGTTCACCTATGCTGACATCTTCAAGTAAGGAACCACCCAAACTTGAGCTCAAACCGCTTCCGTCAAATTTGAGGTATGCTTTTTTAGGCCAAGACTCTACTTTTTTTCAGTTATTATTAATGGTTCTTTAAGTGATGTAGATGAAGAAAAGTTGCTAAGAGTTTTAAGGGAGCATAAGCTGGCTTTGGGATGGACAATCTTGGATATTAAGGGAATTAGTCCTTCGATTTGTATGCATAAGATTTTAATGGAGGATAGTGTAATATCTATGTTCTTAAAGTAAGGGTAAAGAAGTAATTTGATAGATATTACATGGAATTAAAATAATATATATATATATGAAAGATTTATTATTGACTGAAATAATTCTTTTGAAAAAAAAATCTGGACGTTGTCACAAAAGGAAAAAAAAAAGAAGTTCTAGGCCTTGTCCAAAAAAAAAAGAAAAAAAAAGTTCTGGAAGTTGTTCAAAAAAAAAAAAATTAGGCCCAAACACCTGGAGTCTAGGTGTTAGCTGCCAACATGCAAAGAAATGCATGTTGGGCAGTATAAGATGGAAAATGGTGGTGGCAAGGCAAATGATAATATAAAAATGTAGTTTTTGGTTTTTATTTTATTCTTCTTACCAAATTCTGTTTGGTTTTCTTCTTTCTTCAATTCAAATTATTCTCTTCCTTTAAACACCTGGGGACTTAAAGAAAGGTTGAAAGATCGAAATTTTGAAGAGATTTGAGGGAAGCTTTAAGAAAAACAAAAGGTAATAATGTGAATTTTATTTTTGAAATTATGTATACATGAAATTACACGGAATTTGATGTGGAAATTTAAAGGGAATGAATTCTGGAAGAATTGAAGAATAAATTAGAAAATTTTAATATAAATATTATGTCAGGTGTTGACGATCAGCGATTGGGTGAAATTGCTGAAAAGAGCAGGAAAGGCAATGAGGTGATCCACAAGTAGCTTTAAGTGTTATATGGTGAGTTAGATTTACTTTTAGTAATCAAGATAAATATGAAATATAAAGTGATGATATTTGAATTAATTATTGAACTACAATGATTAGATGAAATATGAAAGTTGATTGATTGATATTATATGAATAATCAATATGTTCAAATTTTATTATATGAGAAGTAATATTAATGAAATAATGAGTTGATGAAATATATAATGAAAGGATAAATGAAATTCTCGACAAGTTATGATTGATAATTTGGTATCATATATGAGAAGATAATTTAATGAATATGATAACAATAATAATTTGAGAAAGAGTTGGATAGCTAAATTAAATGCATGAATGTATGCTTATTTTATTTATTGCTCATATGCATATTTCATATTATTGTTTATATGCATGAAATAAAAGAACCGGGAAGGTAGTCGGTCTAGCTGAAAATAAAAGAACTGAAAAGATAGCCGGTCTAAATGAAAATAAAAGAACCGTGGCAGCCGGTATAGCTAAAAATAAAAGAACCGGGAAGACAACCAGTATAGTTGAGAATAAAAGAACCAGGAAGGTAGTCGGTATAAATGAAAATAAAAGAATCGGGATGGCAACCGGTCTAAGCTAAAACATATCGATATGTGGGAAGATGTTCTCAAATGATACTATGAAATGATCTGATAATTTAAATTCATGCATTGCATTTGTTTTAAATATTGATTATTATTGCTTGATATGCTAAAGTGTCATTCTTGATTGTGATTTTATTGATAGATAAATGAGTCTCACAGAGAGATAGATATGATGAAAAAGAAATAGGAAAGTATGATATGATAAGATTTATCTAAGTGATTGATTATATGCTGTGGAGATGATCTTGCATTCGCACACTATGCTACTGTTGACCTTGTGCACTTGTAAGTAAAATAAGTATGATTATTTGCTTATTTATTTAGGTAGATAATCGCACTACAAGTTTTTGGCGCCGTTGCCGGGGATTGTGCTAAATTTCTTTTTGGAATTATTTTCTTTAGTTTTTTTATTTTATTTTAATTTATTCTATTCCGTTTTATTTTTATTTTTATCAAAAATCAGATTTATTCCTTCTTTTCGTTTTCTGTTTTTGTTCAGGTGTGCAGATGGGGAGTTTTTGTCCTCATTGCGATCGAGCGCACTCCTTGGTGCGATCGAGCGCAATCCCAGTGCGATCGAGCGCTGTTCTTGGTGTGCTCGAGCGCAAAATCTCCAGAGAGTACCCAAGAAGTAGTACTGAAACTGCTACACTGAAGTATTTCACCCAATTCATTCGAAGGAGAAGCACTAATGGTGGAAGCTAGTTATTCTTATCTAGCTGCTATGGAGAGGAAGCTAAATATGCTTATAAAAGCCATGACTGCTCAAAACATCTCACCTAGTGCACGAGCCAAAAACTCTAGGTATGTGTTATATGTTCTCATTTTGATCACACTACTGACACTTGCCCTTTGTATTCATCTGTAGATCAAGAGCAAGCAAATCATGTGGGACCGAACAACTACAATATTTATGCAAATACCTATAATCTTGGATGGCAGACTCACCCCAACTTCTCATGGAGCAACGATCAAAATGCCTTGAACTTTCAAGGGCAACAAAAGAACTCCCAACAAGCAGCCCACTCAGTTCCCGAATCAAAGAAAAGCGACCTAGAGAGTCTTGTGATGCAGTTGGCAACTCAGCAACAACAATTGATGACTTCACAAGATCAGTTTATGGTAGAGTAAAGGCAATTTCGAACTGAGATGAGATGAACCACTGCAAGGTATGAACAAGCCATTCAAAGATTGGAAGTACAAGTGGGGCAATTGGCTAAAGAGCTGAGTGAATGACAGCAAGGTGTTATTGAGCAAGTTTTTCACGTCCATCACATTGATTCATTGGAGACCACCCTCACCCATTGTTTCAAAGGATTAGATGTTGAGCCAAAATCTGAGGATGTTACTGATGACATCATTGAAACTATGCACCTTCTAGAGGTTTCTCCAAATCATCCAAGTAAGTACACCGATCCATTTGAACCTCATGTGCCTACTAATACTATTTTTTTTTCCTTCTATTGTCTAGGCACCAAATATGGAGTTGAAGCAATTGCTGAAGCATTTGACTTATGCTTATATGGGAGAGAATAAGACACTACCTGTGCTAGTTGCTGCCAATCTTAGTTTTGGGGAAAAATAAGGCTTGGTCCGGCTGAAGACATTAAACTTAGCGCTCATGGGAAGCACCCCGCAGCTTATCCTTTTATTTTTATTATTTTACATATTTATTGTTATTTATTTATTTTTAGTACTTCTTATTTTCTCGTATTACGTTAGTTTTCTTTTTAGGGACAATGTGAGCCTCCGTTCAAGTTTGGGGGTATGCTATGAGCCATGCCGACCCAGCTAATTCTCCATCTCCCAGGTAAGATCTTTCCATGTTATTCACACATTGGGGACAATGTATAATTTAAGTTTGGGGGTATGGGAGACAC
This sequence comes from Bretschneidera sinensis, assembly GCA_023935145.1. Taxonomy (NCBI): domain Eukaryota; kingdom Viridiplantae; phylum Streptophyta; class Magnoliopsida; order Brassicales; family Akaniaceae; genus Bretschneidera; species Bretschneidera sinensis. The sequence continues at coordinate 14,294,555 of CM043702.1, forward strand.
ATTCACAAACTTTGTCCCAGTTTTTTTTTTTTTTAGATAAATACACATTTATATTTAATGAAATTTTTTTTTGGTTGTTTACAACAATTATTATGATAAAACTTCATTAGTAATCTTAAAATATAGAACACATAGTCTAGTAATAAGAATTTTAAAAGTTAGTTACCTACCTCAAGGCACTTAAGAATTCACGAGTTTGATCCAGATCTGACACGAGCACATTAGCACGTATTTGTGTGGGGTATGATATGTAATTTTAATATATATGTTTCCATGACTTAATCGTAATCAAATAACTTGTTAGATAAACACTTGGGCATAGAAAAATAAAGAGAAAAATGTCCATTATGCAAAAAGAAAAATAAATAAAATGCTCTTAATGATCATTAAATAAAATTTTCGCTGAGTAACTAGACCTCTTGCCTCAGTAAGCATTGAGTGTTCACGTCAAAATGTGGGGATTTAGAATTTAATGATCATAAAAAATTTTATTGAGTAACTAGACCTCTTGCCTCAGTAATCGTTGAGTGTTCACGTCAAAATGTGGGGATTTTTTCTTGGAAGCATTAAGACCTGTTAGTTTCGTAGCCTTTTTTACTCGAGTTAATAAGTCCTTAGGGGTGTCTTCACACCTAATGCCCTAGAACCATCTGGTTTGGGAGTTATTGGCTAAACACTCGCTACAAGGGTTAATTAGAAAGCTTAATGGAACTCAACATGGCAAAGATATCATGATGAAAGAAAAAGAAAAGAAGTAAAACTATGCCATTTTTGTTTCATCTAATAAGGAATTCAATGAAGGTTTGGACACCGAAACACTATACATTAGAAATATTTAGAAGTTCCATCTTTTATGTGCTAATCCACCACATACATTAAGTCAACTTGTGATGCCTTAAACTAACCTTGTGTAAGTAACATGAATTTTTAAAATCCTTATTCATTGCAAAAATGTGTTTTTATTATAAGCTTACTCATGAACTATCATCATGGTTTTCTGTGCAACCTAAGTTTTTAAATAAAACATGAATACTGAATTTATCTTTGTTGTTTTTCATTTAGTTTTTAGTTTCGTATTGCTAAGGGATTCATTGCAAAAATGTGTTTTTATTATAAGCTTACTCATGAACTATCATCATGGTTTTCTGTGCAACCTAAGTTTTTAAATAAAACATGAATACTGAATTTATCTTTGTTGTTTTTCATTTAGTTTTTAGTTTCGTATTGCTAAGGGACTAGCAATATGTAAGTTTGGGGGTATGATAAGAGCTTAAATATTATTTAAGCTCTTTAATTTACATTTTTTAAGCCTTTTGTTTACGTATTTTATTCTATTTTACTTCATTTTTGTGTTTTCTGTGTTTTTTATAGGCTTGTGAAGAAAAGAAAGCATTTTGAAGCTTTAAAGGAAGAAAACCGAAGATCTGGAAAGAGCTAGTGCGATCGAGCGCAACATGGCTGCGATCGAGCACACAAGCAACCATGTCCACACATAGAAGGCTCGAGCGCACCCATGCGCTCGAGCGCAGAAGCATGCGATCGAGCGCACATGCACAGAGAGGTGGTAGAGCCAGTTTTAGAAAGATTTCTTCCGGACCTATTTTGGAAATTAGGATTTCGAGGCATCTTTAGAACCCTATAAATCGACTTGTAAAACACAGAAACAGTATCTCCCCTTTTGAGGAGCATATCTCCCTTTTTAGTTTTAGTTTTAGGTCGTGAGGCCGGAGACTAGAGGGGATTCTATGAAGAATTGATGACTCTTCAATGGAGTTCTCTCGGGTTTATTCTTTCCTTTATTTTATTATGTGTAACTAAACTTTTAGTAAGGGCTTGGTTGAAGCCCTGATTATGTTTACTAAATAAATTCAGTATTGGCACCTTTGCGATATTTATGTTGTGTTGCTTAACTTGATTAATACCTGTTTTTATTTAAATTCCTTATATGTGTGTGTCTGATCAACGTATGCATGTGGTATAGATTAGTTAGTTGAATCAATTTGGATGACCGAGTCCTGGGTTTAACATTAGTAACAAAAGATATCCCCGTTGGATTCTTGGGTTAATCAACATGGGAAACTGGGAGTAGATATGATGCTCTAGGTCCCGTGTGGTTGTCGATTTCCACAGATTCTATGCTCTCTTAAGGAACAACTCAGTATACACCATGCTGAATACCTTGAGAGAGAAAAGAGTTAGAGTAGATATCATGCCTAACTCGTTGCTTAGGGAGATCAATAGCTTAAGGAGTAAATATCATGCCCTTAGGTTGACAAACATTAGATATTCATGACATGAGTAAAGCATTGGCATATTGTTTTGTTGTGGTAGCATGATTAGTGGTGGATATCAAGTCCCTACACTTTTATCTTTATTATTTCAAACTCAATATTTATTTCTCTTGTTTTTATTTCATTATTTCGAAACTAATTGTAAATCAAACTTTACCAATCCCTGTGGAGATGATCTTGCATTTGCACACTATGCTACTGTTGACCTTGTGCACTTGCAAAAAAAAAAGTACGATTATTTGCTTATTTATTTAGGTAGATAATCGCACTACAGTAATCAGATGGGGCATCTGTCTCGGAATTTCCATACTTATATATGCTTTGTATGTGGTGAGGGAAGACGTGTTAGTGTAGATTGTCCAATGGGGAAATCTGTTGAGATAGGTACTGGAGGTGTTGGGAAAAGACTGGTGGAGAAATATGGTGGATCAGAGAGTATACGAAGCAGAGGCAGAGGATTAGTAGCTAAAAGAGGATGTGGTGGTCAGTTACAACCCAGAGACAGTAAAGTCTATGCATTGACCCAACAGGATGCACGGACTACTCCTGATATTGTTATGGGTATGGTATCTATTCTTAATTGACTTATTAGATTATTGATTGATCCTGGTACAACCCATTCTTTTGTATCCAGTGTTTATATGAAATCTATTGATGCTAGTGTTAGTCCTTTGATGCATGCGGTTATTATTGAGGTTCCTACTGGGGATAGGGTTATTATCAAGACAATTTATCAGAGTTTTGTAATCCGTATGGATGATAAAGATTTTAAAGTTGATTTGTTTTCTTTGAGTATGGTTGATTTTGGAGATGAATTGGTTGTTGGCGTATCATGTCTAGGTTGATTGTTTTAAGAAAAATGTAGTGTTCAAGATACCAGGAGAATAGAAGTTTAACTTTTAATGAGAACATAAGATACTTGCAAATTGTCTTATTTCTGCCCTGACTGTTAATATATGGTTGAAGAAGGGTTGTGAGGAATATTTAGCAAACATAATGGATTCTAAAAAGAAAAATAGGAAGTTAGAAGAAATCTTAATAGTGAAAGATTTTTCTGATGTTGTTCCTTGAGGAGTTGTCTAGTTTGCCTCCCAGTAGGGAGATTAAATTCTCTATTGATGTGATACCAGGTTCATCACATATATCTATAGCACCCTACAAAATGACACCAGCTGAGTTGAGAGAGTTGAAATTACCATTTTAAGAATTGTTAGATAAACAATTTATCAAACCTAGTGTGTTTGGAGAGCCCTTGTGTTATTTATGAATAAGAAAGATGGAACGATGAGATTACGTATAGACTACATATAGTTGAATAAGATAACCATTAAGAACAAATATATTTTACCCAAGATAAATGATTTATTTGAGAAGTTGCAGGAACCAAAGGTATTTTCTAAGATAGACCTAAGATCAGGTTATCACTAATTGAGAATAAAAGAAGGAGACATGCCTAAGACTGCTTGTAGGACCTGTTATAGTCACCATGAGTTTCTTTTGAAACCATTTGGGTTGACTTATGCTCCAACTGCATTCATGGACTTGATGAATAGAATGTTTAAACTTTATCTTAACAATTTTATGGTTATATTTATTGATGACATATTTGGTATATTAAAAAAAAATTGGAAGAACATGTGAAACATTTAGAGCCTGTGTTGGAGATTCTGAGGAAAGAGAGATTGTATGCAAAAGTTTCTAAATGTGAGTTTTGGTTGAATGAAGTAACTTTCTTGGGACATGTAATATTTGGAGATGGTATAATGTTGTGCAATTATCTACCTAAATTATTAAGCAAATAATCAAACAGTTTTACTTGAAAGTGCACAAGGTCAACAGTAGCATAGTGTGCAAATGCGAGATCATCTCCATAGGGATTGGTGAATTTCGTTTTAGAATCAGTTTCACAATATAAAATGATAGAAATAAATATTGAGTTTAGATTGATAATGATAAGAACATAGGGTTTTGATATCCACCACTAATCATACTTTCCCAACAAGTAATGTGCCAATGCTCTAGCCCTACCATGAATACCCAATGTTTGTCAACCTAAGGGCTTGGTCCACTCCTTAGGCTATTAATCTCCCTAAGCAATGAGTTAGGCATAGTGTATACTCTCACTCTTCTCTCTCTTAAGGGATTCAGCATGGTGTATACCGAGTTGTTCCTTAAGAGAGCATAAGATTTGTGGAAATCGATAACCACAGGAGACCTAGGGCATGGTATATACTCTTGGTTTCCCATGTTGATTAATCCAAGAACCCAGCGTGGATTTTTTTTATTACTATTGTTAGACCCAGGACTCAGTCATCCAAATTGATCTAACTAACTAATCCATACCACATGCAAACGTTGATCAGACAAACACATATGAGGAATTCAATAAAACAAGCATTAATCAATTAAAGCATCATAACACAGCTATTTGCAAAGACAACAATACTCGTATATGGAAAAGCATAATTAGAGCTTCAATTGAGACCTATTAAGAAGTTAGTTACACAAGCTTGTGATGTAAAACATCTTCATAATGTAAAATAAAAAGAAAAGAATAAACCCAAAAAATACTGTGGAGAAGAGTCGTTAATTCCTCTCCAAAGCTTACAACTGAAAAGAAGATTAAAAAGTGTTGTTTCTGTGTTTTATAGGTCCATTTATAAGGTTCTAAGGACACCTTGAAACCCTAATTTCCAAAATAAGACCCGAACTCTTCTTTCCAAAACTGGCTCTATCGTTTTACTGCATGTGTGCGCTCTATCCCATGCATTTGCGCTCGAGCGCAAGGTTGCGCTCGAGCCTTCTATGTGTACGCAGAGTGCTTGTGTGCTTAATCACAGACTCCTTAGGCTCGATTGCACTTGGCTGCTTCCAGGTCTTCCAGATTTCTTCCTTAGAGTTCCAAAATGCTATCTTTTCTTCAAGAACCTATAAAAACACAGAAAACACAAAAATGAAGTAGAATATACTAAAATACGTAAGAAAAGAGCTTAGCAACTGTAAATTAAGGGGCTTAAATATGACTATTTAAGCACTCATCACACCCCAAACTTACATGTTGCTAGTCCCTTAGGAATACAAAATGAAAAACTAACTGAAAAACAATATCAAAGATAAATTCATCATTCATGATATCTAAGAATTTGGGTTGCACACAAAACCGAGTAGGCTTAAAATATAAACACATCTTCGCAATGAATAAGGGTTTAAAATTCTAATCACTTACACAAGGCTGGTTTAAGGCATCACAAGTCTGACTTAATGTGTGGTGAATTAGTACATAAAATATGAAGCTTCCAAATAACTCCAATGTATAGTGTTTCGGTGTCTCAACATTCATCGAATTTCCTATCAGAATGAACAATAATGGCATAGTCTTATTTCTTTCTTTTTCTTTTATTATGAGATTTTTGCCACGTTGAGTTCCTTTAAACTTTCTAATTGACCTATGTAGTGAGTGTTTAGCCAATGACTCCCAAACCAAATGGTTTTAGGGTATTAGGTGTAAAGTCACCCCTAAGGACTTACTAACTCAAGTCAAAAAGGCTACAAAACTAACTGGTCTTAATGCTGCCAAGCAAAATTCCCATCTTTTGACTTGAACACTCATTGCTTACTGAGGCAAGAGATCCAGTTACTCAGTGAAAATTTTATTTAATGATCATTATATGCAAAATTCCCACCTTTTGACGTGAACACTCTCTACTTACTGAGGCAAGAGGTCCAGTTACTCAGTGGGAAGTTTATTTAATGATTATTAGGAGCATTTTATTTTCTCTTCTTATGCAATAATTTTTTTTTCTTTTTTTCTATGCCAAAATGTTCTTCTAACAAGTTATCCAATTTTAGTTAGGCCATTGAAACATATACATAACAGTTATATGTCATACCCCACACAATTATGTGCTAATGTGCTTGTGTCAGATTTAGATCAAACTTGTGATTTCTTAAATTCCTTAAACTAGTTAATTAAACTTTTAAAACTTTATTATTATACCATATGTTATAGATTTTAAGCTTACTGATGAAGTTTTATCATAATATTTGTTTTAAATTAACCAAAATTTTCACAACAATATGAACATGCATTTATCTTTTTAAGAATACTAAAAAAAAACGGGGATAAAGTGTGTGAATGTGTCTCCCATACCCCCAAACTTAATGTACACATTTTTCTCAATGTGTGAGTAACATGGAAAGATCTGACCTAAGAGATGGAGAACTAGATGGCTGGCATGGCTCATAGCACATCCCCAAACTTGAACTGATGCACTCACTATGTCCCTGAAATAGAAAAACAAACTTAATACCGAAAAACAAGAGATACTAATAATAAACAGTTATAAAAGTAAATACTAACAATAAATGTGAAAAATAATACTAAAAATAAAAGGATATGCTGTGGGGTGCCTCCCATGAGCGCTAAGTTTTATGTCTTCAGCCAAACGGGGCACCGCTCTCACTACTAGTCTCCAGGTAGTGCAGTCAATGAGGTTCCATAGGCGGGAGGTAGTCGATCAAGAATGACCTAGAGCATCGCTTTTTTCCTCGCAAAGCATGCCTCTAAACCATCTATGCGCTGATGTACTAGTAATGTCGCCTCTTTATCCTCCCGACGAATGTCAAAGAGCTCAAACCAGAGAGAGAACATCTTATCAAGAATATGTTGGTACTCTATAGATCCTATGTCAGAATGATCGTCCTCCTAAGTATGGCTCGCTGTGGGGTCCTCGGTCTTCATGAGATCATCCTCTACTCGCTCAGTAACAGGTGCATGCTCTTGGGACCATCTGGGCATGTGCGACTGGCTTAAGGTCCACTGACTCTTCACAAAGAATGGATGGTCACTCACCGATCCATCAATAAAGGAGCCCTTGATCCCTTTCTTCTTGAATATGTAGCTGAGGTGGAACAGAAAAGGGAGCCCCCATGCATTTGCCATGGTGGTCTGGCAGCCATGGATGTGGTCCCAGAACTTTTGGAGCTAGCTCCAGATGACAGCCGGAATGGAGTACTAGAGGCCTCTGTGGAAAGCATATAAGGTTTGTAAGAACTGGTCCCTCCTATGGGTCTTGTGACCCAATGGGCACATATTTCGCTGGAGGATGGAATCCACGAGCTAGAGTCATGGAGGCAACTTAGATCGACTCCCAATATTGTTTTGCCGATCAAGATACTGGCCAGCATACATATCCTCAATGATAGAGGACAAGGGAAAGGACTCCGGCTGCTCCTCCATCTGAATGTCCTTGGGAAGGGACTCATCACAACAGTGAAGAGCAACAGCTATGTTAGCAGAGGTCACCTCTATAAACTTTCCCTGGATCGATAAAGACAAGAGTCCCAGTCTGTTGCAGTCGAATAATAAGTTTTCATAGAACTAGACAACAAACCGGGTGTAGGTAGTAGAATAAATAGGCTTGAACAGCCTCTTCAGTCCCCAATGCTTGAATTCTTGAACCGCCCATCGAGTGGCATCCAAGCTCTTAAAGTTAGCATCAATGTTGAATGTAGTTTCGAACAATATCTCCCGTTGTTCGAAACTGGGCCGGGAAGACTAGGTACGGCTGCTGGAGGCACGGGAGGTGGATGTTATTTGTTTAGGCATTGTGAATGAAGTTTCTGTAGTATTTGCACTCGATCACAATTCTGTACGCTTGATCGCACTGTCCCTCTGCGCTCGATCGCATTATTGGATATGTGACTGAGGCGTTTTGTCAAACAGCTTGTGGGCGATCAGGGAACCAAATTTGATCGAACACTACCTAAAAAAGAAATCTCGACCTCTTGCAGAAATATTCAAAAACAACCCAAAACAATACACAAAAAACAGTATAAGTGAATTGTTTACACACAATAACTAAAGAAAATAAACAATCGAAAAAATTGGGGAGGGGGTGGTTTTGAATCAGATTTTTACCTTTTGGAGAGAAGGGGTGGGGATGGTGGCGTATAGGATCCGCACGGTGGCGTGTGGTGGCAAGTGGGGTGGGATTTGTGAGTGTAAGGAATATATGGGTATGAGCCAAGTGAGTGTGTAAGAGAAGTAGGTTTCAGAGTGTGAGAGTAAAACAGTGTGCGTGAAAGTAAAAAAACTTTAACAGAATCAAGTGACTTTTAAACTAACACATGACTCTCTGCCTTGAGTTCGCTTGAGCGCATTGTGAAGTGCGCTCGATTGCACTTGTGCGCAAGTGTGTGCATTAGGGTGTTGTGCTCGCGCGCCATTGAGTGCAAGGTGAGAGTGCGCTCGATCGCAAAGTCAGAAAATGCTGATAACTACATAAACTATAAAAAAGACTAAAAAATTAAAAATAATGAAAACAATTAGCAAAAATAAAACCTTACCGTTCTTAGTGGCCTCAGTGCCACTGACCTCAATAGAGGCACTTGAGCTACACGTTTATCAAAGTCTGAACTGCTCAAGCGTTCTCTATAGTAGTTTAGTGCTAGTCATTTGGCAAAGAGTATTTAAAGTCCCTCTTAGGTGGCTTAAGTGCTCTCGGTGCTACTGCATAGTTATCGTGCCTCAATTTGATCAGCTTATGCACATGCAACTGCCTCTTGTCACCCGATCTGGGATGCATTGGAGAGGCCTCAGGGAGGCGCATAGCTTTATTGATATCATCAGTAGCATCTTCATATTCTGGCTTAATATTCAAACTTGTGACACTATGGGTGAGGGTGGTCTCCAATGGATCAATGTGATGGACCTGAAAAACTTGCTTAACAACACCTTGCATCAACCAGACATTAGAACATTCCATATCATCTTCCGGTGAATTTAATGTATCAAATATTTTGAATTCTATCTCCTTACCATTTACTTTCATAGTGACAATACCCTTTTTCACACAAATATTTGTATCAGTAGTTATCATAAAGGGTTTTCTTAAGATTATGGGAAGAGGTAATGGTAAATTCACCTACCTTCACCAAGACATCTTCAAGAATACCTCTTAGTCGTTTGATGCTTTTGACTACCAGTTGCAAGGTGATGGAAGTTTGTTGAAGCTTCCCCAAACCTAGTGTCTTGAATACAATGTATGACAACAAATTGACATTCGCCCCTAGATCCAATAGTGTATGCTCAAATAGCTGGTCACCTGTCCTACAATGAATGGTAAAACTACCTGGATCTTTTAGTTTTGGTGATAGTTTTCTTAACAACACAACACTTACCTTTTTAGCCAAAGCCACTGTCTCATATTCCTGAAACTTCCTTTTGTTTGTGCAACAATCTTTCAAAATTTTAGCATATACAGGAATTTGTTTAATTGCATCTAATAAAGGAATGTTAAGCACTTTATTTTCTTTCTTTGGCTTTACTAACCTTTGAGGGAAGGGTGGTGCATTCACCTTCTCCATCTCACTTACCTTTGATGCGGACGCTTTATTTGGAGATGCTTGTGCAGGCTCATCAGCTCCTATGATCTTACCATTTCTGAGAGTTGTCACAGCATTCAGTTGTTGATCTCCTCTTGGATTAGGTAATGGTTGGGTAGGAAGTTCACCTTGCTTTCTGTCATTCAATTCCTTAGCCAATTGCCCCATTTGTACCTCTAGTCTCTGAATGGCTTGTTCATGTTTTGTAGTTTATCTTATCTCAGTCCAAAATTGCCTTCTATCTACCATGAACTGATCTTGTGAGGTTGTCAACTATTGTTGCTGAATAGTCAATTGCCTCACAAGAATTTCTAGGTCACTTTTCTTGGATTCGAGAACTGAGTGGGCTGCTTGTTGGGAGTTTCTTTGCTGCCCTTGAAGGTTCAGGGCATTCTAATTGTTGCTCTAAGAGAAGTTGGGGTGGTTTCGCCATCTAGGATTGTAGGTGTTAGCATATGGATTGTTCTTCGATGGATAGTTGTTTAGTCCCACATAATTCACTTGCTCTGGATCTGTAAATGAATATAAAGGACATATCTCAGTATTATGATCAAAATGAGAACATATAGCACATACCTAGAGTGGTATAGCTGGTGGATTAGGTTAGGTATTATGAACGGTCATGGATTTAACAAGCAGATCTAGTTTCTTCTCCACAGCAACTATTTGGGTAGAGGATCCACTATTTAGAGTCACCTCATACATACCTTTGCTCTTGGATCCTTGTCTACCTCTAGAGGAGAATTGATGGGTGTGCTCACTTAATATCTCGAACAGCTTCATGGCTTCTTCGCTGCTCTTCTCTATCAGCACACCTCCATAACCTGAATCCACAATACTTTTAATAGTATCACTCACCCCTTCATAGAAAGCTTGTACCAATTCATCTGAGGTAGATTGTGATGTAGGCATTGGAGTAGCAGCTCGTTTAAATGTCTCCATGCCTCGAAGTATAGATCTCTATCCTTCTGTTGGAAAGATTGAATCTCCTTCCTCATTTATCTTGTCTTTTGAGCTGGGAAAAACTTTCTTAGGAACTTGCTGGCCAACTCTTCCCAAGTATGGATAGAAACTGCAAGCAATGAATTGTACCACAGTTTAGCATTATCTTTTAATGAAAAAGGAAAAAGAATTAACCTGATTCCTTCTTGGTCTAGGCCTCGGATATGCTGGAACTTGCAAAGATCAAAGAATTCCCGAAGGTGCAAGTGTGGATCTTCAGCAGGTGTACCCCTAAAGTGAGTTAATGCATTGAGTATCTGCGGATATATGTAATAATTGCCTTCCGCCTCTGGTTGATACGCAATGTATGATGGCTGGTTGAGGTTCCGTAGGATGAAAGATTGCTTCATAGGTCTTCGCTCAGGTGGTTGTTGGTTTTCTAGCTGTTCCGCCATTGGTGCTTCTCCCTCGAATTCTTCTTCTACCTCCCCAACGTTGTCTCTAAGCCTTTGTCTAATGGTCTGCTCAAGCTCTGTATCGAGGGGAAAAAAAGTGAGATTCCTAGATCGAAGCCCTTGCATGAATCAGCAAAACCGCTTCAATGCAGCAGTTTCAGTGCTGCTGCTCTGGTAGCCTCTACCTCAAATGCACTCGATCGCACCAAAGAGTGCGCTTGATCGCAGTGCCTTAGAGAACTTCTACTGCAGTACCTAAATCAAAAAATAAAATGAAAAGAAAATAATTGATTAGGTTTTAATGAAACAAAATGAAATAAAACAGAAAAATGAACTGAACGAAAAATAGTTCTAAAAAGAAATTTTGCGCAATCCCTGACAACGGCGCCAAAAACTTATTGTGCAATTATCTACCTAAATTATTAAGCAAATAATCGAATAGTTTTACTTGCAAGTACACAAGGTCAACAGTAGTATAGTGTGCAAATGCGAGATCATCTCCACAGGGATTGATGAATTTCGTTTTAAAATCAGTTTCACAATATAAAATGATAGAAATAAATATTGAGTTTAGATTGATAATGATAAGAACATATGGCTTTGATATCCACCACTAATCATACTTTCCCAACAAGTAATGTGCCAATGCTCTAGCCCTACCATGAATACCTAATGTTTGTCAACCTAAGGGCTTGGTCCACTCTTTAGGCTATTAATCTCCCTAAGCAACGAGTTAGGCATCGTGTATACTCTAACTCTTCTCTCTCTTAAGGGATTTAGCATGGTGTATACTGAGTTTTTCCTTAAGAGAGCATAAGATTTGTGGAAATCAACAACCACATGAGACCTAGGGCATGGTATATACTCTCAGTTTCCCATGTTGATTAATCCAAGAACCCGGCGTGGATTTCTTTTGACCCAGGACTCGATCATCCAAATTGATCTAACTAACTAATCCATACCACATGCATACGTTGATCAGACAAACACATATGAGGAATTCAATAAAATAGGCATTAATCAATTAAAGCATCATAACACAGTTATTTGCAAAAGCAACAATATTCATATATGGAAAAGCATAATTAGGGCTTCAATCGAACCCTATTAAGAAGTTAGTTACACATGCTTGTGATGCTAAACATCTTCATAATGTAAAATAAAAAGAAAAGAATAAACTCGAAAAATACTGTAGAGAAGAGTCGTCAATTCCTTTCCAAAGCTTACAACTGAAAGGAAGATTAAAAAGTGTTGTTTCTGTGCTTTATAGGCCTATTTATAAGGTTCTAAGGACACCTCGAAACCCTAATTTCCAAAACAATACCCGAAATCTTCTTTCCAAAACTGGCTCTGCTGTTTTACTGCACGTGTGCGCTCGATCCCATACTTTTGCGCTTGAGTGCAGGGTTGCATTCGAGCCTTCTATGTGTGCGCACGAGTGCTTGTGCGCTTGATCACAGACTCCTTACGCTCGATCGCACTTAGCTGCTTCCAGGTCTTCCAGATTTCTTCTTTAGAGTTCCAAAATGCTATATTTTCTTCAAGAACCTATAAAAACATAGAAAACACAAAAATGAAGTAGAATATACTAAAATACATAAGCAAAGAGATTAGAAAGTGTAAATTAAGGGGCTTAAATATGACTTTTTAAGCACTTATCATATAACAGTTGATCCACAAAAAGTAGAGGCAATGTTGAGTTGGGAGAGACCAACTAATGTGATTGAGATTAGAATCTTCTTGGGGTTAACTAGTGAAGATCCATTCAAAATTTTTCTATTATTATAGTACTCTTGACTAGATTGACCAGGAAAGAGGTTATATTTGTATGGTCTGAGGAGTGTGAGAAAAGTTTCCAATTACTAAAGGATAAATTGACAACAACTCTCGTATTAGTGCTTCTTTCTGGTGATGAAGGATTTGTGGTGTATAGTGATGCATCCCATCAAGAGTTGGGATGTGTGTTGATGTAACATGGGAAGGTAATGATATATGCTTCTAGGTAATTGAGGAATCATGAAAGAAATTACCTTACCCATGACTTAGAGTTAGCTACTATAGTGGTTGCTTGAAGATTTGGAGACATCATCAGTATTGAGCCACTTGTGAGATATTTACTAATCACAAGAGTTTGATATACATACCTATCTAGAGAGAGCTGAATTTAAGATAGAAGCAGTAGATGGAGTTGATTAGTGACTATGATTGTATAATTCATTAGCATTTAGAAAATGAAAAGGTGGTAGCTGATGCATTGAGTAGAAAATCTACTAGAAGATTAACTGTTATTGAGAGTTATGATGTGAAATTGATGATAAATTTAAGAGGGATAAAAATGAAGTTGAATATCAGTTATAAAGGATCATTGTTAGCAAACATAATTGTACAATCATCCATAGTGAACGCTTATTTGAAATGCAAGGAAGGGATGAGGAGATAGAGAAGATTAAACAGAAAGTGCTTAGTAGAAAGCAATGTGAGTTCAAAATTAGAAATTAGGGTGTCTTGGTATTGGAACATAGGATTTGTGTTCTCAATGATGCTGAGTTGAGAAATGAGATATTAAGAAAGGGACATGATGATGTATATTCGATGCACCCAAGTAACAATAAGATATATACAGGATTGAGACAGAATTACTGGTGGTCAGGATTGAAGAGGGGTGTAGCTGAATATATTTCAAGATATTTGGTTTGTCAGCAAGTGAAGTCAGATAATAAACATCCGGGAGGCTTACTACAACCTCTTACAGTACTTGAATGACCATAGAAAAATGTGAGTATGGATTTTGTTTGTAGATTTTCCCATACCTAGAAAGGTCACGATACAGTGTGAGTGATAGTAGATAGACTTTATAAGTCATCACAATTTCTTCCAAGTAAAACTAAATGGAGTCCTAAAAAGTTGGATGAACTGTATGTAGTTGAGATTATGAGGTTACATGGAGTACTATTGAGCATAGTGTCAAATAGAGATGCTAGATTTACATCTTGGTTTTGGAGATTCTTTTAGAAACCCATGAGTACGCAGTTACAATTTAGTACAACTTTTCATCCTCAAACAGATGAGCAGAAATAAAAGATTATTAGAGTACTAGAAGATATGTTGAGTGTAAATGGGATGAGTTTCTCAGTAAGTTGGGATGCTTACTTGCCATTGATTGAATTTGCTTATAATAATCAACATTAATCTAGTATTGGAATGGCACTGTTTGAAGCATTGTATTGTAGGAGGTGTAGAACTCCTATATGTTGGGAAGAAGTGGAAGAGAGAAATATATTTTGCCCATAAATTATTAAGTTAACAACTGAGAAGATCAAACTGGTTAGAGAGAACGTTAAAGCAGTATAGAGTAGATCGAATAGCTATGCTGATAATAGAAGAATATCTCTTGAGTTTCAAGTAGGTGATTGGATGTATTTGAAAATATCTCTAAGGAAAGGTGTGTTAAGAGTCAAAAAGAAAGGAAAGTTGAGTCTGAGGTATGTGGGACCCTATGAGGTTATTGAGAAAGTTTGGCTAGTTGTGTATAGCCTGGAATTGCCTCCAAAGTTGAAGCAGTTACATAATGTGTTTCGCGTTTCACTTTTGAGAAAATGTTTACATGATGAATCCAAGTATTCCGAATCAGGCTGCATAACTTCAGGAAGATTTGACCTTTATGCAAGTACCAGTTAGAATTCTAGACAGAAAGGAACAAGTCTTACGCAAGAAAGTTATTCTTTTGATTTAAGTATTATGGCAAAACAAAGATGGTGAAGAAATTATTTGGGAGCATGAGGCAAGAATGAGGAAAAAGTACCCCCAACGTTTTCATGAGTTAGGTAAGGAAATTTCGGGGACAAAATTTTTATAAGGTGTGTAGAATTGTAATAGCTGTTTTTCTTAAATTAAGGGTAAAGAAGTAATTTAATTGATATTATATGGAATTAAAATAATATATAAATGAAAGATTTATTATTGACTGAAATAATTCTTTTGAAAAAAAAATCTGGACATTATCCAAAAAAAAAATGGGTGCAAACACCTAGAGTCTAGGTGTAAGCTGCCAACATGAAAAAAATGCATGTTAGACAACATAAAATGGAAAACGGTGTTGGCAGGGTAAATGATAATATAAAAATGTAGTTTTTGGTTTTTGTTTTATTCTTCTTATCAAAACCTGTTTAGTTTCCTTCTTTCTTCAATTCAAATCACTTTATTTCTTTAAACACCTGGGGACTCAAAGAAAGTTTGAAAGATCGAAATTTTGAAGAATTTTACAGGAAAATTTTAAAGAGATTCGAGGGAAGCTTTAAGAAAAACAAAAGGTAATAATGTGAATTTTATTTTTGAAATTATATATACATGAAATTACCCGGAATTTGATGTGGAAATTTAAAGGGAATGAATTCTGGAAGAATTGAAGAATAAATTACAAATTTTTAATATAAATATTATGTCAGGTGTTGACGATCAGCAATCAGGTGAAATTGTTGAAAATAGCAGGAAAAGCAAGGAAGTGATCCACGGTTAGTTTTAAGTGCTACGTGGTGAGTTAGATTTGCTTTTAGTAATTGAGATAAATATGAAATATAAAGTGATGATATTTGAATTAATTATTGAACCACAATGATTGGATGATATATGAAAGTTGATTGATTTATATTATATGAATAATTGATATGTTCAAAATTTATTAGATGTAATATTAATGAAATAATGAGTTGATGAGCTATAATTTATAATTTGATATGATATATGAGGAGATAATTTAATGAATATGATAAAAATAATAATTTTGAGAAAAAGTTGGATAGTTAAATTGAATGCTTGAATGTATGGTTGTTTTATTTATTGCTTATATGCATATTTCATATTATTTTCATATGCATGAAATAAAATAACCGGGAAGGCAACCGGTCTAAATGAAAATAAAATAACCGAAAAGGTAGCCGGTCTAAGTAAAAATAAAAGAACCGAGAAAGCAGTCGGTCTAGCTGAAAATAAAAGAACTGAGAAGGCAGCCGGTCTAAATGAAAATAAAATAACTATGGCAGTTGGTATAGATAAAAATAAAAGAACTAGGAAGGCAATCGGTCTAAATGAAAATAAAAGAACTGTGGCAGTCGGTATAGCTGAAAATAAAAAAATCGAGAAGGCAGCCGGTCTAAATGAAAATAAAATAACTGGGTAGGTAACTGGTCTAAGCTAAAACATGTCGACATGTGGGAAGACATTCTCAAATGATAATATGAAATGGTATGATAATTTAAATTCAGCATTGCAATTGTTTTAAATATTGATTATTATTGCTTGAGATGCTATAGTGTCATTCTTGATTGTAAATTTATTTATAGATATGAGTGTCACACAGTGACAGATATGATAAGAAAGAAACATGAAAGTATGATATGATAAGAATTACCTGAGTGATTAATTATATGTTATGAACCTCACAATGAGATAAATAATGAGGTTGAATTGATAGTCTCAAGTTGATTAAATATATGAGAAGAAAGATTGATATATTTGATGATTAACTTAAAAAGAGATTTATAAATGATGAGGATTATGATATGAGCAGTGATAATAGAATGTTATTCTTGAATTGCATGAGATATAGATGAATGAATATTATAATACTATTTGAACAATTGAATTATAAGATTTGATTGGAATTATACAAATTGAATACTTCTAGTGAATTTAATTCACTGATCTTGTGAAGCTCACTCCTCATTGTTAAATAATTTCAGGTAACAGGCAGGACAAATAGATTGTTCAGCTGTGATTCAGACTGAGTGATTATCTGTAAGCCTCGTGGTCCACATCCTCAGACTAATGGAAAGAAACAAAAAAATATTTATAAATATTCATGCATCATATGTTATATATATTATTTCTGTTGAAATTTTAATAATGTAACTCATCTGTTGAGGGTTGAGGATTGATGTATAGATATATCTAATTTCAGTTGATGTTTTTATATTATTGCATATATGTGTCGTGCTAAGATTTTAAAACGTGACGACACTGTCTCTATGGTGGCCAACCCGGGATAGGTCGTTATAGATAGTTTCAAGCCGATAGTTCAACTGCAACAGAGATTGAATCCATCAATGCAAAAAGTGGTGCATAAAGAAATATTGAAGCTCTTAGATGTTGGAATTATTTATCCAATCTCGGATAGTGCATGGGTGAGTCCAATTCAAGTAGTCCCAAAGAAAGGAGGAATAACTGTGGTAAAGAACGACAACAATGAACTTATACCAACAATGACAGTCACGAGATGGCGAGTATGCATAGATTATCGAAGACTTAATGATGCAACTCAAAAAGATCATTTTCCATTGCCTTTTATCGACCAAATGTTAAAAAGACTCGTTGGCCATGCTGACTATTGTTTTCTAGATGGATATTTCGGATACAATCAAATTGTAATTGCTCTCGAAGATCAAGAGAAGACTACTTTCACGTGTCCTTACAGAACTTTTGCATATAGGAGGATGCCTTTTGGTCTTTGCAATGCTCCAGCCACGTTCCAAAGATGTATGATGTCCATTTTCGCCAACATGGTGGAAAAATTTATAGAAGTACTCATGGATGACTTCTCGGTTTTTGGTTATTCTTTTGATAATTGTTTATCTAACTTATCTTTGGTTTGCAGCGATGTGAGGAGACTAATTTAGTTTTAAACTGGGAAAATGCCACTTTATGGTCGAGGAAGGGATAGTGCTTGGCCACCGAATTTCCTTCAAGGAAATTGAAGTCGATAAAGCCAAAATAGATGTTATTGACAAACTCCCACCACCGGCCAATGTGAAGGGCAAAAGAAGTTTCTACGTTGGGTTTTATAGATGGTTCATTAAGGATTTTTCTCAAATTACTAAACCTCTTTGCAATCTATTGATTAAAGATACATTGTTTGATTTTTCTCATGAATGCTTGCATGCTTTTGAAACATTAAAAAAGAAATTAATTTCAGCACCTATAATTGTTTCACCGGATTGAAATTTACCTTTTGAATTGATGTGTGATGCTAGTTATTTTTCTATAGGGGCTGTTTTAAAGCAGAGAAAAGATAAAAAAAAAAATCATGTTATTTATTATGCACGTAGGACTTTAACGGAAACTCATCTTAATTATGCTACTACTCGGAAAGAATTATTAGCGGTTGTTTTTATTTTTGACAAATTTCATTCTTAGTTGATAGGTTTGAAGGTGGTTGTCTATACCGATCACCCCGCTCTTAAGTACTTGCTTACGAAGAAGGATGTTAAACCAAGAGTACTTCGACGGATTTTGCTTGCACAAGAATTTGATTTGGAGATCAAGGACAAGAAGGGTACCAAAAATTTGGTGGCATATCACTTATCCCAGATTTAGCCTAAAGGTGCGGATGATAAGCAGAAATTTTCAATTAATGAAACATTTCCGGATGAGAATTTGATGGCTGTACAAGTTGTTCCATGGCATGCCAACATAGTCAACTACTTGGTGTTGCGAATTCTACCTCCCGGGATGACATATCAACAAAAGAAGAAGTTCTTCTCCGACTTGAAGTATTATTTTTGGGAGGAACATTTTCTATTTCGACATTATGCATATCAGATAATTAGGAAATGTATACTCGAAGAAAAGATGGAGACCATACTCCGACATTGCCACTAATTGGAAGTGGGCGGCCACTTTGGTGGAGCAAAAGCAATGGAAATTTTTTTGCAATCCGGGTTTCATTGGCCTTCTATTTTAAAATATTCTTTTAACTTTGTGAATTTATATGATCATTGTCAATGGGTTGGTAATATTTCTAGGAAACATGAGATGCCTTTGAATAATATTTTAGTGATTGAATTGTTTGATGTTTGGGATATAGATTTCATGGGTCCTTTTCCATCTTCGTATTCTAACAAATTTATTTTAGTGGCTGTAGATTACGTCTCCGAGTGGGTGGAAGCTGCTGCTTTGCCGACCAATGATGCCAGGGTTGTGGTGAATTTTCTTCTTCTGATTTGGCACTCCAAGGGCGATAATTAGTGATGGTGGAAAGCATTTTTGCAACCGTCAATTTGAAGTTTTACTTACTAAATATAAAGTTACTCATCATGTGGCAACACCATATCATCCTCAAACAATTGGCCAAGTTGAGGTGTGCAATAGGGAGTTAAAGTGCATACTTGAGAAGATCGTTAGTATCTCACGAAAGGATTGGGCACAAAGGTTAGATGATGCATTATAGGCTTATAGGACAGCATTTAAAACACTGATTGAATGTCACTTTATCAGTTAGTTTACGAAAAAGCATGTCATTTACCTATGGAGCTAGAACATAGAGCTTATTGAGCGATAAAGACACTTAATTTTGATTTAATGGTTGCGGTTGAAAAGAGGATGTTGCAAATTAATGAGACAGACGAGTTGCGCAATGATGCTTATGAGAATGCTTGGATTTACAAGGACAAAACTAAAGGATGGTATGATAAGCATATTTTGAGAAGGGAGTTTGAAATGGGGCAGAAAGTTTTACTATTCAATTCAAGATTTTGACTTTTTCCGAGAAAGTTGCGATCTAGGTGGTCAAGACCATTTGTTGTGACTCGTGTTTTTTTCATACGGAGCGGTTGAAGTTCATCATGAGACAAAAGGGACATTCAAGGTTAATGGACAAAGGTTAAAGCCTTATATGGATGGAGAATTTAGCACACAAAATTTTTCCATCAATCTTGCCAATCCTAAATAATGATTTGGAGAAAGTCTAGCTATAGACTTTAAACAAAGCGCATTTGGGAGGCAACTCAAGTTTTTTTTTCTCTTTAATTTTAATTTTTGTTTTCATCTTGTAGGTTTGCATAAGTTTGGGGGCTCTCCAATGTGTTACACGGTTGCACTTTCAAGGACATCATTCAATTGGAAATCGAGGGAGCACTTATTACCTTTTCTCATTCTTTTTCTTTTTCCTTCTTCTTTCTCACTGAGGAAAATGTGTTATTTAAGTCTGGGGGAATAGAGTTTATGTTTATTTTTATTTTAAAATAAAAAATAATAATAATTTCGTTGTTTTTGTTTTGATGAATAAAAAGACCTATGATAAGAATATGGTTGAAATTAATTATAATTTTTAGGGAAAATTCTTATTGCTTGAGTCTATTTGTTAATCTTTGACTTGATTTTGCTTAATTTGAGATTTTCTATATTCAGCCCATGTTATCATGATCATTAATTGTTTTGCATGCCTAAACAAAATCTAGAACTCGTTTGATGACACTCGAGGTGAAATCCTAGACAAAATATTACTTGGGAAATGATTTAGGCATTCTTTGAATCGATTAAGCCTTTCAAGCTTACTTATTTATCATCTTTATCCCTAGTCATCCCTTTGAGCTTTGTTGAATTATACTTTGGCCTTATATTTTTTCTTTTTATAAAATATCATATTTTCTACCCTATTTGAGTTTAAATACTGATTTCCTTACCTTTCAAGAGAACTAAGTTTACACAAAGTTAGAAGAGTGTGGAAGGTGTGAGAGGTAGAAAGTTTAAAAGTAAATTTTATCACAACCCATGTTATCAAAGTCATAAGATTGGGGGTGTGAAAACTCAACAAGGTGTTGGAAAGTGTTAAAAAAACAAAAATTAAATAAAAAAAAGGGATCTTTGAAAGAACGATAAAGATAGGTGTTTTGAGATACTCAAATGATTGAGAAGAAGTGTATGTGTTAGAAGTGATGTAACGACCCATCCCGGGTTGGCCACCCCCGAGACGGTGTAGTCACTTTTTGAGATCCCAGCACGACACATATATGCAACAATAAAAATAATACAACTGCAATTGTTTACATCGATCCTCAACCCTTAATAGGGGAGATACATTATTCAGATATCAACTTAAACATTTTACATAACATAATATGCATGAATATTTACAAATAAATTTTTATTTTATTTTCTTATTAGTCTGAGGATATGAATCACGTGGCTTACAGTTAATGACTTCGTCTGAAGCTCAACTCACCAAACTATTTGTCATGCATGCTACCCTAAATCATTGTACAATGAGGAGTGAGCTTCACAAGCTCAGTGAATTAAACTTACTAGAAGTATTCAATTTGTATAAGTATTCTTCCAATATTCATTCATCTATATCTCATATATTTTGATAATAACATTCTATTATCACTACTCATATCAAATCTCCATCCATTATAAATCTTTTCTTTTCATATAATTAACCATCATTTTGAGACTATTAATTTTACCTCATAATTACCTCATTATGAGGTTCACAACATATAATCAGTCACCCAAATAATTCTCAACATTTCATATTTCCATATTTCTTCTTAGCATAATTGTTTCTCAGTGAGACTCATTCATCTATCAATAAATTTATAATCATGAATAGTACTTTAGCATCTCAATAAAAAAATCGATATTTAAAACAGATACAATGCATGAATTATTAATTGGGAACGTCTTCCCACATGTCGACATGTTTTTATCTTAGACCGACTGCCTTCCCGGTTCTTTCATTCTCATTTAGACCGGCTGCATTCCCGGTTCTTTTATTCTCATTTAGATCGGCTGCCCTCCCAGTTCTTTTATTTTCATATAGATCAGCTCCCTTCCCGGTTCTTTTATTTTCATTTAGACTGGTTGCCTTCCCGGTTCTTTTATTTCATGCATATGCATATGGATAATGATATGAAATATGCATATGAATAATGATATGAAATATGCATATGAACAATAATATAGAAACAAGCATGTTTTCAAACATTCAAATTAGCTATCCTGATTATTCTCAAATTATTATTTGAAAATTTTTACTAAATTTCTCTCCTCATAAATCATACCAAATCATCAACCATAGTTCGTCAAGATCCACTAAATTTCTCTCCTCATAAATCATATCAAATCATCAACCATAGCTTGTCAAGAATTTCACTTATCGCCTTTATTATTAAATTGACTCATTATTCCAATAATATTATTTCTCATAAAATAATTCTCTACACATCCACTATTCCTATCATACCTATCAACCAACTTTCATCTATCACCAAATCATAAGTTAATGATTTATTCAAATACTATCACTATATATTTCATATTTATCTTCATTACTTAAAGTAAATCTAACTCACCATGTAGCACTTAGAGCTACACGTGGAACACTTCTTTGCCTTTCTTGCTCCTTTCAACAATTTCACTTGATTGCTGATCATCAACACTTGACATGATATTTATATTAAAATTTCTAATTTATTCTTCAATAATTCATACCCTTTGAAAATTTTCACATTGAATTCTGAGAAATTTCATGTATACTAAATTTAAAAAAATAAAATTCACGTTATTACCTTTTTATTTTTCTGAGAGCTTTTCGTGACTCTCTTTAAAACTCTCCCGTAAACTCCTTCAAAATTTTACTCTTTTAACTTTTCTTTCAGACCCTAAGTGTTTAAAGAAAGATAGTAATTTGTATTGAAGAAGGGAGAAAACCAAATATGATTTGGTAAGATTTTAAAAAAAATAAAACCAAACTCAACATATATATATACATATCCCCCCCCCCCCCCCAAATCACACTGCCACCAATACATTGTGTTGTCTAACATGCAAACTATGTATGTTAGACAACCAACACGTGTTGACTTTTTTTTTCCTTTTTCTTTTTCTTTTTCTTTTTTTTTTCTTTTTTTTATTCTTATCCTCCACGTTTCAATTTTTTTTTTACTTTTTCCTTTTCTTTTTCTTTACACAATTTCGCGTCTGCTTTTTTTCAAAAGAATTATTTTATTCAATAATAAATCTTTCACATATATATTATTTTAATTCTATGTCATATTTATTGAATTACTTATTTACTCTTACTTTATGAATACGAGTATTACAAGTGAGTATGCTATATTTGTTTTGTTTGTGTTCAAAATTAAGTTCTCTTGCTTTGTTTGAATCCTATCTTTTCTTTGTAGCTCTTACCTTAGCCTTATATTACAAGCCTAATAAAGACCTATTGATCCTTGGTAATATTTTTGTTCTACATTAGTGTAGAGTGATTTGAAAAGCAAGCCTATAGAGTTTGAATTATCAATTTCATAACTAGAGATCATTATATATTTACTTGTTTGCATAAAATCATTCGGGAAGCTAATAATGAAGTGAGAATGATAGCTAAGCATGAATGAGAGGATTGATATATTGAGATGGAATTGAGTTTTGAATTAACTTTTGGACTTGTGTGATATTGAATGATTCCTTCGGATTATAAACTTTAGACAATCTTTGAGGCAACAAATTTTATGAATTAAACCAATTCTTATTTTTAGTTGTTTTTTTCTTTTTCTTTGCTTGAGGGCTAGCAAAATTTTAAGTTTGGGGGAATTTGATAAGTGTAATTTTTACATGATTTTTATTACTCGTTTACTTATTAAAATTGTTAGTTTTCTTTTACTTCTTTTGATTTTAAGTTATTTTTATTTAATTTATTTTATTTGCTTGTGCCGCACTTTTTCCTATTTTGTGTTATATTTCCTTTTAGTTACTTTCTTATTTCATGTTTTTCTAGCTGTAGAAGTATTTCCCATTTCAGTGTCTTTCTTTTTCCTAAAAAGAGTAGTATTATTTTACTTTCATTCTCTTTTCTAGGATTTTGCCTATATATATGGTCGGGTGCTCTCTTATTGGGGACTTTAGATTTTTCCTAGATATTAATAATAAAGAGAGAAGAGAATGAGGGCGGCTATCAAGTCTCAATGAAGAGAGATATTCAACAATCTTGAATGTTTCATCAACTTATTTTAAGCAAAAAAAAATTATTATCTTCTCTTTAGTTTTCTTTTGATGCATTCCAATAGAAAAATGGTTTATTGAGATTTGTTATGAACTAATTTTATTTTTCTAGGGCTTTGATGTAGTCTAGCTTTGAACACATAATTTAAATTCTAAGTTATTTTATTTCAAAGTTTTTTATGTTGAGATCATTGATCTTATTGCTTACAATTTTCTAGCCAATTATTATTTGATTTATTGAATCATAGTGAAATCGAGATGTAATTTGTGATTAGAAGCTTTTAGGATTAAAAATCATTAGTTGAGCGAAAGATAGAAATATTTTACTATAATTAGTGTGATTTTAGATTAAGAAAAATCCAAAAAACTTAACAGATCTTCAAATAATTTAATCTATATAGAGATATGATGAATTTTTAGGTGGATATATTTCTAATGTTACTCGAGAGAAAACATTGAATAATTAAGGGATTTATTTTTCATCAACTTGAAAAATTGAAATTTTATAACAAAGAATAATAAATTGTGTGGGATTAGTTAGATGAAATCAAAAGCTCTAGATTATTTTTATTATCTCTACAACCTTAAGTTTTATTCTCTTTTCTTTTAATTTATCTTTGTCAAGAACTTTAGTTTAATTTAGGTGGTAAAATCTTTAAAATTTCAATTTTATTTCCAATAATAAATAATTTGGTAAATTTCAATACTCAATAGCATAATTAGCCCTTGTGAGTTTAACATTTTTTTCATAAAAGTTTTACTACTTATTGCGATTTTATTCACTTGCAAATATTTTCACATCAATCTCGATTCTCTATCAAATTTTTAATCAACGATCCAGATCATTCGTTATAAATGACGAACACTCCACTTTTTTGTTATATAAAACGGATTTCATTATTACAATCATATTTTGTCCTCTCTAAGCTCTCTAAACATAGTTTTCTTCTTAAATTGTTTGACGACTTGAACGTCAAAATATCCATTAAAAGACAAACTTTGTGCCTTCACTTAATGTCTCCAGCTTTCTTAACAAGCACCTTAACAACTATCATCCAAGAAAGCAAGATGGAAGAGCAAGGCATTAGCCTCACTAGTCGCGTAACATCCCCTTTGAGCACTTAATTTCAAGAAAAGGGTATTCCTCTCTCGGTAATCATATTTTAGACATCAACAATGTCGTTTGTCATAATCTATAATAATATACAATCTCATTTTGTATAAAACAAGAAAACAATCCTTAGAGCATAAAATAATAAGTACTTTTTTGAAGGAAAAAAATGTTTTTTTAGAAGATTAAGAGTTTTCTTTGAGCAGCTACATACATAATCATTGTAACTATCGAAAGCACAAAGTATATGGATAGTTACCCATGCTTCAATTGTCCTATTGCTGTCGATGGTGTCCTCACGCATAAAATACATTAACGGTTGAAATTAAAAGTTACAAAAACTATCTCTAGAACTTCTCAAAAATAAAACTAAACGTAATAGAAAGCATAATTTATTCTAGATATTAATTATAGTCATGGTATCCAATTTAAGCCAACTTGTTAAGTTGATTTAAATTGGATACCAAATATTACCTATGTTACTACTTGATATTATGTTTAGTAATCGCTAACTTACCTATCCAGTTTTGTTGTTGTTTTTTGTCCTCTCTGGTCTCAACCTATCTAATTAGTAGAACAAAAAAATTCTAATTTTACAATCATGGATGAGGAGAGCTGCCTGATAGCAATCATGGTCTGGAAAATTTGGAACCATAGAAATACGTTTACAATATATCAACTCTAATTTTAGCAACCATAGATATATGTTCAATACCAAATAAAAAAACAAAACTAACATGAATCCTAACATTATATTCTACACTGATACTTGCTAGTAATATTTATGCAGAAGTCAATACCAACTCTTCTATTCTACCTCACAATTCTCTACCATTCCAAGGCAAACACTACTTTTACTCACTTTTTTCTACTTGGTAATGACATCAGAGTTCTGAACATGCTTGCAGAGAAGAGTAAAGCCAGGGCAGGCACGGAACAAGCTCCACCAAACATCACTTTTCCATACAATGATCCAGAACACCAATTCCGTTAAATAAGCTAGAGTCAAAGCTCAATTATAGTTCTAAATAAGCTAGGATTGCTGCTAAGGTGTGCATAGTATTGTCATTAGGGTCTAAACAATAGAAAATAAGAGAATCGACTTGCCATTAGCTTCATGACATGTTAAAACTTGCAGACTTTAGACTAATTAGAGACAAAAACGATAATGACATCACCACAAAAGTTAAACTAATCAACATATAATATTCCAGATTTAAAAAGATACCAATACAAAGAGACAAGCCTAGGAGTTAAACCATATACACCAACCCAAATGGTCCTAAACAAACACAATACTAATGGAAGTCTACATAAAACAATAAAAAGCAACCTCACAATAAACATAAATATCATCAGTCAAGATCCACTTAAAATTAGACACAAACAACTCAATCTTTGGTGGTTTTGTTAATAAGGGACTTGTGAATGTGAGGGATCACACCACCTCCAGCAATAGTTCCCTTGATAAGTGTGTCAAGTTCCTCATCCCCTCTAATGGCCAGCTGCAAATGCCTTGGAGTGATTCTCTTTACTTTCAGATCTTTGCTTGCATTTCCAGCCAGCTCAAGAACCTCTGCAGTCAGATACTCAAGAATTGAAGCCAAGTAAACAGCAGCAGTGGCCCCAACCCTTCCATTAGCAGAAGTTCTAGTCTTGAGATGCCGATGAATACGACCAACCGGAAACTGAAATCAGATACAAAAAGAAAAATCAGCAGTAGCAAAGGAATGAAGATGTACAAAAAAGAAATTTTCAAGGAAAAGATACTAATGTAATTCAACTTTTGAAGCTAAGCACACACAATGTGCTCGAGGCCACCAACTTAACACAGATGCCACAAAAATTTGAACAATGTTTAACAAGTGACTAATGTGCAATCAAACTAGAGTACAAAAGAAAGAACAAATTTAGGGTTTCTCCTTATGTTCTACATCACAAACACAATTGATATGGACTATTTACAAGCACCAAACCGTCTAAATCATACTCTTCTTTTTCTTTTTCCAGTTACTTGTCTTGACACTATTTTAAAGAACTACATACACATCTTATTAAGTACATATTTGACAGCATTAGGCTCCCCTACCAATTTTCGGTAGACATTTCTGCCTTTAGCACCTTCAAGTATGAGATTAATGAAACTAAGGTTTCAAACTTGTTAACCACTTCGATTTAAGAAGTAGGAACATTTGTATTAATAGACTTGATACGCAATGGAATTAGGCTTGGTTTGACATTTCTTAACTAATAGCTAATATAGCAAGCAAAATATCACAACAGTAACACGATAGCTTCTACTCAGAAGCATAAAAGAATTCTGACTTATTTTATTTCTCTAGCAAAACGTCGTTCCAATGTTTAATAATAAGCAAACAGAAAATTAAACAGACTACTTTCTTACTAATTAAGATTTGTTCCTTGAAGTACACAACTATCTGCGAAATGCGTATACAGTAGTAAATAGTTCTTTCTGTCAACATTTCATCAAATGATACAAGTACCATATAAAGGAATAGCAAAAAAAAAAACAAGAAACCCTTATTTTATATATATATATATATATATATCATTTCAACTACAACACCTTAGACCCATCTGCCAATCAAGATACAAGTAATTAACAATAATTATCCATATAATAGTGCAATTAAAGAACATTACAGATGAGCTAAACAAACAAAGAGGTGATTAACATGGGAAACTAAGATTAAATGTCCTGAAGATTATATTTGAACCAACAAGGATACTAGTCAACAAGAAACAGTAGATCAAAAAGTTAAAATGAGCACGTCTTTGTTAAAGAGTATAATTATGTATTTACCTGGATACCGGCACGAGATGACCGAGAAACCGGTCTCTTCTTGTCCTTGTCCTTATCCTTGTCTTTGTTAGCCGCTGTGGTTTTGGACGCCAAAAGCCCCTTCCCACCTTTTCCTGCCATCTTTCCACCTACACTTGTTATTTTTTAAATTTTAAACAAAATTAAAATTAGATTAAAAAAAAATTAGGAGAACCAAAAAATTACAAGAAAAAAAGAAGGGACCCTAGAAAGAAAAAAATAAACAAAGCAGATCAAGAGAGATTAGACAGTAACTGAGTAAATAGCATAAATAATCATTTTTCAGATCTGCTGAAAAGCCATGCAGATACACGAATTTTAAAGTCAAAAGTAAAACACAAGATTTATTCCTAGTGCCCCACCGGAAAACAGCGAGATCTAGGTCTCTATTCAAGCCTTTCTTGTCAAACCCACAAGTAAAATCTCAAAACTAAACTTAAAGAAAGAAAAGAAACGGAAAATCAGGCCAACCCTAAAACAACACAAATCTAAGAACCCTACAGATGTGTAGCTACATAACATCAAATTGCTAGATACGTAGAGAGAGATTGAGAGAGAGACCTGCTTTGCAACGATTAGGAGCCGAAGAGGAAGTGGATAGAATGAGGTTTTCTCGTTCTTCTAGTTTTGGGGCTTTTATCAATGGATATGGTGGGCCCTTAAATGCGGGAAATCGAATAGGCGGTTGTTTTTGGGTGGGAAAATTCCAATTTGACGGCTTTCAAAATTTTTGTACTTTACCACTTTGACCTCGTCTTTTTATTTAATGCCAAGCAGCACCACATCCTGTCCATAGTGTGTTCGACCCATGAACCAATTAAGTCAAACAGTATCTATACCGGCAACTTTAGAAGGGAGATGAAAGGTCACAGCCTCACACGACTTTCAACCTTTTCCGTAATAAAATTATTATATGTTAAATCCTTTTTCCCTAAGATTACAGAGTAATATGGTTGAAATGGATTAATCCATAGTTTCGAGTTGATTCAATTAAAACAGTTAATCGGTTGATTGACAGTTAAATTTTTTTTAATCGTAGTTATCGTTTAATTAATTAATATTAGATATATATAATAAACTAAAAAATTTAAGTATATATTAATTATATAAACAATATCGATCAACAAATTAACCCGACCGAAATCAATTTGATCTATTAATATTGAGATACTTAAGTTAATTTGAATGAAACGGTTAAAAAAATTAATTAAAAAAAAAACATTTAAAATTTTTAACCGACCGTTTCGATCATTTATACGCTCTTAAGATTATACGTTAAAATACTACAAATATATAAATTAGTACCCATGTTTATTAAATTGTTCTATGCCCGGTGGTTATTTTGTATTGATTCTCAATTCACTAATTGTGAAAATATGATTTGATGAAGGGTTACGAGTAAGATACGTGAGGGATAGACATAAGGAAGCTTATGCATGATACTTGAAGGCCTTAACTGCATTATTAAGAAAGGTTATGTGCATTGTGATCGTAAGCTTTTCTTTCAAAAACACTTCATCATCCAAGCTTAAGATTATAGATTTGGATTGGCCAAAGAGCCCGGTGAGTTGGCCGCCTAAGTTTTGAGGCACTCCACTTTACATGTCATTGGAGTCCATCAGTTTCGGGGACATTTAGGCACCTCAATAAGGTCATTAGGGTGCACCATTGTTGATATGTTCATTGGCAAGCCACCACGGCATTGTCAAGAAGATGAAAAGTTAATAGATGAACTTGTTTTTCGCAATGAATCGTCAAAGATACTTGACAATCTATCAAAGACGGGGAAAGATTTGTTGAGGATATGTTTCGCGATAGATCTTGACATTAGATGGAATACAGATATCTAATTTGGGAGAAAATCCCAATAATAGTTGAAGAAAAATCCCAACTCTAATCTGGGGAAAATCCCAGTAATAGAGAACTAGTCACTCATCGTAAGTAATAAGATGCTAAGATATTTTTACTTACCACTATGAGTCAAATGTATAACACCAAAAAAGAAGTTAGAAGGTTTCAATATGATCTAACAGAAAAATAAAAACTGAAATCGTTTAATGTCCCACTGAAATTGATAAATTGCTACAAGTTTTGTGGTGTTCGGTTGCTTGGCGAAGGCAAGAGACCACTTGAATTAGCCTGGATACTTCTTCCTCATCAAATTCAGAATCAATGCCAAAAGTGGCCAGCAGTTGCAAAAATGCATGAGCATCCAAGAAGTTCCTATGGCTAGCATCCATGTCTACTAAAGCTTCTAACTTTGGATTCCGCTCTTCAGCTACTTCATTTGGCTTCTGCTTAACAGCCTCTGAGATTACAGCAGCAATAGAGGCCAGATCCAGAATTATTAGCAAAATTCTCTAAGGCATTCGATAAAAATGAAATTTCTTCCACTTGGTAACCCCACTTTCGCAACACTAAAGAAAATCAGATTGCTTCGTATTGGAATGACAGATTGATAAAACTGTAACAGAAGAATTAAACTTGTATATTGGCAAGATTTTTTGACCTAGTTGTGGTAACTGACTTCCTTGGCAGGACTTCAGCCTTCAAACTGACTTGTCTGGAAAGCCATGATAAACCTCATCAAGGACCAAACGAAATCCTAATTAAGCGATCAAATATTTAAGGACTATTGCAATCCGTTTCTTTGCATTGCCTGCAAAATTAATTCTATGATCACATTAGCGTTTCTCCATTCGAACATTGCATAACTGACATTCCAGATGCAAAATAAAGAGACGTAGCAGGCAGTCTATTTGGGGGAACCAACACACCATTTTGATGGCAATACCTTGATTCTGTCTTCCCTGGTATGAATTGTGTTTGAAAATCTTATGTTTACTTTTATCATAGTTCCAGATGAAATAGGACTAACTGTTTCTATTAACGATTCGAAACCTATCAATCACACGAAATATAAATAGAAAGAAAAGAAGACAAGATTTACCCATGTTCACCCACTAAGAATAAGGTTGTTATAAGTTTTTTATTATCAACCTTTCAAATATCTCTATTACAATGTCTGCTCAATACATAGAGAATTTATATGAAACTTAAGACGTTTTAATTAGGGTTAAATTAGGTTTTCGTTTTGCTATAGAACTACGGCTCTTCATGGACCCAAGCCCAAACCACCAAGCAAAAAACCAAGCCCAACTCATGTATATGGCCCAAAAGTTTCGGGTGCAGCTGGACCTCATGTTCATCCGGGGTACTACATATCTTGTCCTGTGAAGTATGCACCAACTCTAACATTATATACTAAGCCCCAACAAAATTCGAAACAATGGTAAACTAATCAAGGCTCCAATAGATTCATAAAAATAGAATAAAGATATCTAAATTTAGCATGATAAGAGGGAAACCGATAAACATCGCCCGTTTTTGTATTCTTAGCAATTCAACTTCTTTAAAAGCATTCCCTAAGATCATAGCAAAATAAAACATTGAAAAAAAATGTGTTTCTCAAGAGTGTTTATGTCTTGAAAGACTCCATAGGTAAAGCGTCAAGAGAGAACGAACTTAACATTTACTCATTTTTTCTTTCTATTTGATTCCAATATTATTCCCAGTATTGACAAAGAGGCTTCCAATATTATTCCCAGTATTGACAGAGGCTAGCTGAACCAGTTCTAGCAGCATAGTATCACATCTCCAAGAACCACTATAACAGTATAATCACCACTAAATGTATCATACCAGAGTATAAGTGACTGTATAACTTGAACCACTTTCATTACTGACAAAAAATTATGTGATCTGGAGACACTTCCAAAAGCTACCTATAGTTAGGACAACCGTAGAGACACCCTCATGAAAAAAAAAATATTACGTTTTATACACTCCAGGACAGAATTAATGGTCCATGGAGCACAAAGAGAGCCTAGTTACCTCAAATGTATATGTATTACCAGTCCGCATTCCTTTAAAATGCAACTGCATTATCAGATATCAGCAAACCCTTGACAAGTCTGACATGAGCATACGTTTCACTCCATGTGCACTTTTTATGGAATTCGCACTTGTAACTTTTTGTAGTTCATACAGATAAACACATCCGAGTGCACGTCTTCACAAAATTCTCATTTGAGAATTATAAGAGTAATAAAAGCACACAAGAATTTTGATATAATCAATAATTAAAATGTTGATACGTGAGCAAATGTCAAAATCATAAGTTAGTTTTCTAGAATCACTTAAATACTTAAAAGCTCACACCCACTTCAATTTGAGCATGTAACCCATCCAATCACTTGCTAACTCGTATAAAGAGCAGAACAGCTTACCAGTGATTTCCCAACTCTTAACATTAGGTGATAGGAAATGTATCTTTGAGAGGGGTATGGTTTTCCCACACCATATGTCATATCAAAGTCGAGTTCTAGCACCATTACCCATGGACACCTCCATTAGATGCCTCAAATCATTCCACCATTTCCGAATCTATTTTCAAACCCCCACTCCATAAGCCCTCTAAACTTCTTTAGACATCCACCCATCACACTCCATCTCAAATTTTGCCTAACACCACTTTCCTTCACAAATTGTCTCTCTTAATAAGTAATATCTAAAGTCATTTACCAAAAAGTGTCTTATTGAATAAAGCTAACGATTTAACACTAAACCCCCACTTTCCAACAGTTGCTTAACCCCATTAACCACATGGTACTTATGACTAAATAGCCTCCTAAAATATTGTTCCTTCCCAAACCTCCATGAAGAAAAATGTATGCTTCATGTTTGTCCATTCTATCGTAGCCATGCCTAACAAAAATTAGTACAACTACAATTCTCTTTATTTATGTAGGTGCATATACAAATCACAAGTGTTTAATGTTGATTTACATTGACAAGAGCATAGAGCACCCAACATAATAGCTAAAAAATAGTGAAGAGATCAAGTAAAATAAAAATTATTACTTTATAGCCTTATAGGATACATCAAAAACTGAGGAGAAAGATTTTGTCTGTCAATGATACAATCAATTTTCATGTTGGACAGAAATTAGGACTTTTGGCTAGCTGACAATTGTTAGTAACAACTGATCAAATTAATTTAACATTTCATATCCTCTGGATGTAAGCGTTGCTAACTAGCGGAGCATAAAAATTAGCAAGAAGCCAAGAGCAATAAAAACTGTCAAATGGGTATTAAGCCATTTCCTGATTTTTTTTCACAGATATCGATCCCATTATCAATCACTTTTATTGAGCAGTCTTTTTTGATAAATTTGGTTTATAATCGAGCAAACACTGATGCCCAAAAATACGCATTGAATCAAGCAAATTTTCTACCAAAAATTCTAATATTCTCACCACAAGCAAGAAATTACGAGACTAAAGGAGAAAGTGAGATTGAATTACTAAATAAGTTTCAAAACGATTTGACATTGGCCCTTGTATGACCTACCATGGTTGATGGAACCTGTTCCTCAAAATCAAGAAGGGGAGTTGCCCCCCACAGAATTTATCAGAAATTTTTATATCCTCTTTTATTTTTCTTGTTTCTGGACTGAAACGTCCCTCAACCAGTCAACTTATTCCTTTCATCATAAATGAGTCATACCGCGTGAAGAAAGCATTGAGTGAAGGCTACATCTCGCAACCATATTAGATTAGAGCAAGTGTTACTTTCTCTATCATTCATTAAGGGAGAAGCTGACCGATTTGAACTTGCGTGAAAAGTGAGGTGGAAACTGGCTAATCCAATTACCGGAATTCAAAAGAGATGGAGGGGACCAAAATCATTTCCATCTTTATTTCTTCCACTAGCTTTATGTGTTTTTAAGGGTTAGGTAATATTATAGCACAGCTTACGTGCACTGCGTTAAATTCTCATCACCCAACCTAAAAAAAGTTCACATAGAAAACATGCCACCTAACTCCTTTTGACTTTATTTTGAATTCATGAGACCTACATACCCAGCATTGAATCAAACTTTAAAGGAATAAAATCCAAACAAAAGTTAACCTAAGGGCCCATGTCTGTTGCTCCTAATGATGCCTACAAACGCGGAAAAACAAGTAGTATACTCGAGTGGAGTAGTACGTAGGGAAATAGAAAATTGAAACAGCTCTTCGCTTTGTTAAGGAAAATGTAGACAGCAACAAAGTAAGGGAAACCTACGGAGGAAAAAGAGGGGATTGAGTCCTTGTGGGTCGCATTCATTTTAATATTACACTTTCATGAGATCCAACTTTATGAGGAAAAATAAAAAGGCTAATCAGTAAGCTTTAGAAGAAGATAAATTTTTAAGTAAGTCAAATATACATTATGAATAGTAAGTTCGGTTTATCACTTCTGGTTAGAATTTTTTTAGTGGAGATCTATTTTAGAATTTTACAAATGACAGTGAATTTAATTGTCATGTTATTTAAAAACGCATTATGTTCACTTGTACTATCGACATGAGAGTTAAATTTATCATCAACAGTAGAATTAGACAGAATCTTAATTGTAAAGGTTCTTGATCTTATCAACTTGCATCGTATTTATAAAATGAACATTATTTAGATGTGTTACCTGAAGTTGAAAACTTAAATCATTTAAATGAATCTTACTTTATTAACATGATACAAATTGATAGGTCGGGCTTACTATTAACAAGAAAAATCCGAAGTACTTCAGATTTTTTCCCATAATAGAAGTAAGTGATACAAATTTAATTGGTTGCTTGATTTATTGTTGAAATTAAATTAATTACTGAAAAGTTTGTAAACTCAATTCACCTACTCTTGGGTTACCTCAACTAACACTAAAAAATTGAGATGTTTGTTCTAGATTATGAGATGGTGCGCTCTTGCTAGCTTCAAAATATGCGGATAGCTTTTCCAATTTCTACTGTGTAAGGAGCATCATCGCCTTGCATTCTTCCCATAAATGCTTCTGAATATTGGACAATTGTGAAGATAATTTTTCCAGTATGACGTCGGTTTGTCTTGATCTTGTGACGTTCACCATGTTAGATGAGTGGAGAGAAAAGATTTGCAATTATTTGTGGTGAACTTAAATTTGCAGGAAAAATGGTGGGAAAATATGGATGATGGAGTTTTCGGGAAAACCAAGAGGGAGTGAATTGATTCTACAAAATAATTCAATGTGATTAGCACAGTAAAATCGAATCAAACTATTAAAACTAAAATTTAAAGACTAGCCAAATGAAAGAGCAAAGGAAAAAGGAAAATGAACACAGAAAATTATAGTGGTTGGCAATGTGTCGACTTCACTTCTTCAATAGGCCTCTATGATCATCTGAGTTCCACTAGTTGATCAACGTTACACTTGCTTAATTTTACGGGTATCAAGCAAACCTTACACTGCTTGAGTTTACAGGTACCAAACAACCTTATAGAGAGTCACACCCAACTCACAATCTCAAAGCTCACTCAATAAACACTACACGCAAAGTAGTAAATTAAACTGATGCTTGAGATTGATATACTTCATGTTTGCGTTTATTATTTATAACCTTCAATTGTGCCTTCAAGAAAGCCAACTCCGAAATTTGCTCCTCTGTGATTTCGAAGAACCCTCTGAACTTATGGTCGAGATCCTCTTTAAATAAGGATTTGTATGACTTTCAATGGATGTCTTCAGACATCTGCCCAGACGCCTTCATCTTCTATGTAGATTGGGGCACTTTGGGCTTCGGTGTAAAAAGTTGGGTCACTTCTTGTCAGGCACCTGGCCTTGCATTTGGATCATCTCCCAAACGCCTAGGTAGGCACTTAGCATTGTCGTTGGCGCTTAGCATTGTCGTAAGCACCTAGACCTGACATGCATGCTCCTCGAGCCTTTCTTAAACAAATACAAGATTTTCTGGCCAATCTCCATGTCAGGCACCTACTACCCTGTCAGGCGCCTCGCCTTCAATCAAGCACCTAGGCAGGTGCCTAGGCCCCTACAACTTCCTTCCTCAATTTTCGTAATCTTTTCTTTTGATTCTACAATATTCTCGATATCTTCTCGGATTCCGCAATCTCCTCATGATCTTCTCAGATTTTACAATCTCTCTCTGATTTTTCAATGAATGTTTGATTCTGCACTCTGACAGTAAATACTTGATTCTACAATATAACATTAAATTGTTTCTGTGATCTAAAAATTGTCATGCACATTTAAGTAAATGTGTTAATAATAACAATATGATTTGTCTACTTTAAAATCTTTGAAATGGGGATTAAACCTAAATACCCTAACAGATTTGATTCAATAATTAAGATAACAATGAAAGCACCAAATAATACCTCTTTTAGAAGAAGAGGGGTCTTGATTCGAGTTCACATACTAAAAACTTCATAAGTTTTAGAGAGAAGAGAGAAAAATACTGAAGTCTTGTTTCTTGATTTTTACAATTAAATTTATAGTGTATATCTTGAGAGATTGTTTTGTTACTTTCTACTCCTTCTAACCGACATAGATCGATAATTCTCAAATATACAGTAGTTAGCTAACCAACTAACTAACTCCCTTTATTCTCTCCTTAACTACCGGAACTGTTGACTTGGCATTAGGATAAATCCTTCAAGCCAACTAAGCTTCCCAGCGGACCTCCTAGGAATTGAGCTACTCTCATCTGTTTCTTTGGTATCTTAGTTCCACCGAAATTTTTAAGTGGTCCCTCCACTTTCAACTTGAGTCAATTTAATTTTATATACTCTAAATTTATGCAATGTGGACAAATGTACATTTTACTATCGGATTTACAAAGATTGGAAAAAATTTCTTTATCTTCTTATCTAACAATGGTCAAAAAAATCCCATGAACCAAGCTTATATAAGAATATTTCCTTAAAAACATCTCTCAATACAGGTTGCATGACCTTGATAACCAAATAGGGGAAGGCATAGTTCAGTCAAACGATCTTTTAAACCCTAGGACTCAGCACACAAACTAGAGGTGATGCTAAATTGCTAATGGTCCGGGAGCTACCTCTAATATTAGGGTTCATTTGGTTCATGAATAGATTATAGTGTGATAAATTTAAGATTAACATGAGACAAAATAAAATGGGATTAAATAAGTAATAGCTTAATCTTATGTTTAGTTTATAAAATTGTTTAATTGGGACTAAAGTGTGATAAGAAATTGAAGTACCAAAATACCTTAAAATTATTCATCATCCTAAACAATCTCTAATTTCTTCACAAAACCTAAAATTTAATTATTTTTATTATTATGATAATAATAAATAATAGTTATTATTAAATTAATACCTTATCATCATAATTAAAATAATAATTATTATTATCATTAATATAATTATAAGATTATTATTATTAAAATTAAAATTACGATAATAATTATTATTATTAATATATTAACATTAATAATTATTTTTATAATTATCTTATATAATTATAATTATTACTATTTAATTATTTTATTATCATCATCATCAAAAGTATTATTACATTTACTATCATTATAATAATAATAATAATAATAATAATAATTAGTATAACTATTATAATTTTATTTTTATTATTAAAATTAGTATTATAATATTAATATATAATATTTATGATTAAACTAGTATTTTTATCATGATAATTATAATAATAATTAATA
This sequence comes from Bretschneidera sinensis, assembly GCA_023935145.1. NCBI lineage: Eukaryota > Viridiplantae > Streptophyta > Magnoliopsida > Brassicales > Akaniaceae > Bretschneidera > Bretschneidera sinensis. Next base: position 14,331,931 of record CM043702.1, read on the forward strand.
TCATTATTATTATAAATATGGCTATAATATTATTATAATTATCATAATTATTACTATCATTATTATAATAATTAATATTTTAATAATATTATTATTATCAGTTTTATTATAATATCATTATAATTGTGGTCATCATTATCATTATAGTTATTATATATATTATTAAATACTATTATTATAATTATGGTACTAATAATCATCATTATTATTATTATCGTAGTTACTATAGTTATTATTATAATAATATTAATTATTATTTTTTATGTTTATAAAATTATAATATATAATAATAATTGTTATTGTTATAAAAAAAATATTTTAATAATATTGTAATAATTATTTCTATTATTTTAATACTTACTATTATTGAACGGTAAAAAGGAAAAAAAAAATTAATCCTGCATAATGGGGCAAGTGGAACAAAAAACGTGGAATTTTGATGATAGAATTGAGTGCCTTACCGACTTGATCTTGAACAAACACAAACAAAGTTTAATGAAAGGATAGATTCGAAGGTTTTGGCGACTTGATCTCAAATGAACATGAACAAAAGAGATGTTTGGGTTTTGCTTTAAATCTAACTTAAAGCAAAATATTTGTCTTTGTTAAGCTTTGTTTTTTTGTTTTTAAGTTTGACTTAAAGCAAAACCCAAATATTTCCAAAATAGTCTCTAAGCTTTATGCTTGTTTAGATTTATTTGTTCTTTTCGTTCTTTTTGATTTGAATGCTTGAGAATTGAAATTCTTCGAGGCTTTAAGGCTTTTATCCGACAGAACTTCACACTATGTTTGTGGAGCTTTGGGCGTAAGTAACATTGGGGCTTGAACTGAGTAAAATCCAAAGCTTTGGGACTTAAATCCAATAAGAACTTGTTGCTTAGAAGATCTCCCTTTATTTATTGATGCTGGTGTATGGATTTCTTTTAACTTGAATCACCATTAATAAATATTTTTAATTATTGTTTATTTATTAAAAATAAATATCACTACAATATAATTAAATTTGATTGGTTGAATGTGATTTTTTTTACAAATGTTTGAGTTGACTTTTGATTATGACGTAGAAATTTGTGATTGGTGCTTTTTCTTTCTTTTCTACAGTATTCTTTTGAGAAATTAGGTTGTAAAATTCCTTGCCACAAATTAAAATGATGTGAAATCATTTATGAACTCAAGCAAAATGAAACATCCTATAAATGAGGAATTTTTTATTATATTAAATATGTTAAAAATTAAATTGATAATTTTTTAAAATTTCATTAATAATATTTGATATACACCGTTAATATTATTAATACAGTTTTTATAAACTACCCATTAAAAAAATTTACAACCGGTGCAGCCACATAATTTTTCCTGATAAAGCTTTCAGCTTCAAGCAGGTACATGCACAAACTTTCTGATGCATAAAGTAAAGTCTTAATTAAAAACGGGGATCAATTAACACTCGAAGGAAAATCTTATCCCAGTTTCTCATCATATCATGTGGGGACTCCTAAGCAACCAAGTTTTGCAACTTTTTCTGTGTCAGAAAAAGTTAAAATCATAATAAACTCAAAGAACGTGAGTCCAAAAAAGAAGAATTAGCTAGAGAGACGCCCCGTGTCCTTAAAAAGTTGTGAAGGGGTTCATGATTTAGGTTCATATACCCATTTGGTTTTAAGCTTATGTTACCGGTTTAGGTGAAGAGATTCGTTTTTACAAATTAAAAACAAATCGAAATCAATGTATTTTTGGGTTGAAGCAAAAGGTTAAGGCATTTTGATGAGGACTAGAATCGAGTCAGGTTTTTTTTTTTTTAATTATTTGAATTTGAGTTCTATCAAAACTTCGTCAAAAGCTCGATCGAGTTCGAACCTGAAAATTAAATTCGAATAACTTATCGAACCAAGCTCGAATGCCTTAAGATTCGACTCGAAAAACTTTCAAACAGTTTGATAAGTTATTATCGAGCTTGAGCTTGAACTAATATTTATTTAATATTTTATTTATTAAAATTATAGTTCGAGGTCGAATGGACAATCCAAACTCAGGCTCGAGTTTGAGCTCGAGCTCAAATAGGCTCGATTGTTATCGAGCTTAAGCTCCTTCATGAAATTTATCGAATTCAAGCTCAATTTTTTAGCTCAAGCTCAAATAGGCTCGATTGTTATCGAGCTCGAGCCTTCGTGAAATTTATCGAACTCGATCTCAATTTTTGAGCTCCAGCCGAGATTGAATACTTTAGTATTCGGGCTCGATTCGGCTCGAATCCACCCCTACTTTTGACTAAGAAATTCTTATCTGCATTTGGTACAAGATACAATTTTTGTATCGGGTGAAAAAGTCACTGATAATTGTTAAATAATTTTACAGATAATATTCGTACAACCATTATTCATGTTACTAATGAAGTTACCTGATAATTACCAGTGAAGTTTTTATCCGATGTAAAAATGATGTTTTGCACCAAATGCATGTAAGAATTTTTCCTTCTAAAATGGTGTTTTACCCGATGTTATATAATAATAATTTTTATATCAAAATTATGTGAATATTTTTTTTAGTAAAAATTGTCAGTTTCGAATCACGTTCTTTTGGGCAAAAATTTTAATATCTCTTACCACTGGACAAAAAACATAAAAATGTATGCGAGGGCTAAATAAGAAAATTGCATGGCCGATCAACTCAAATTATAACATACAAGCTGATTAGAGAGGTTGGGGTCTCCCAGTTTCTCAAAAATAAAATTATAATTTCCTACAGAATTAAGTGCAACCAATCATAACAATGATACTTTAGTTCCACTTATAAGCTGGTTTGATCAACTTATAAGTGGAACTAAGAAACTTAAAAATCGAAAGGATATTTTTGTATTTTCCAAAAAATTATTGATATGGAAAAATAATATTTTATTTTAGTTTTAGAGCATGTGTAAATATACAAATATATTAAAACTTTGCAAGTAATATGTTTCCGGGTCAAATCTTCAACTAGCAATTTCCATGTGAACAGAAAGAACTATTATCATACATGAATGAGAGTGGATTTGGGTCGAGTTTTTATTGAATTATTCGAGTTTAAGTTCGAAAAAATCTTGATTTGATTGAGCTCGAGTCGAGTTTGAATCTGACAATTAAGCTTAATTAACTTATCGAGTCGAACTCGAATATCTTAAGGTTTTGTTCGAAAGGCTATCGATTAGTTCGATAAGGTATTATCTATCACAAGCTAATATTTATATTAACATTAAACTTTTTATTTATTAAAATTAGAGTTCCATCTTGAGTTCTATCTTGAATGAACAATCCAAAACTCAAGCTCAAGGTCGAGTTCAAATTAGCTCGTTTGATATCAAACTCTGATCGAACCGAACTTTATTCATAAAAAAATTAATCAAACTCGAATTCAATTTTTAAACTCGATTCAAACTCGAGTATGTTCATTTTACATACTGAATCGATGAAATAGATAATTAAGAAACATCATTGTGCTTTTTTCAAATAAAAAAAAATGGCCCTTGGAAAGCGACAAAATAGGATGACTTGAAATTATAGAGGTCCCATTTGATTATTTGAACATTAATTTATAAATAAAGACTAATAATTTCTTGGAGCATTGTTGATCTAACCTTTGCCACGGGCCTTAATTGCATCTCATGGCTTTTGCGGACCCCTAATTGCATCTCATGGCTAGTAAAATCAATTGCATTGTCACATCAACTAAGTTTTTTATTTTCTTATTAATTTGACTTTCGTTGTAACAAAAAAAACATTAAAAGAAAAAAAGTGATCATGTTTATCTCTATTTAAAAATTGAAATAAAATTAAGTTTATGGTGAGATTGAATGTCATATCATTAAATACAGAATATTCAAATTCAAATTTATATGTGTCATTCAATCTCACTATCAACTTAACTTTTATTTCAATTCTTAAATAGAGAGGATCGTGATCCAAAAGAAAAATACAGTTTGCTTTGCTTAATTATGAAAAATAACAATAAATACATTGGTAAAACTGGTAAAGACTAAAAAGACAATTAGTTGTAACGAAAATCAATTCTGTACTCAATAAAAAAAAATTTAAAATTTTGGGTAAATATAATACCGTTGTTCTTAAAGTAAGAATGAATAAGTAATTTGATAGGTTTTACATGAAATTAAATAATATATACATGAAAGATTTATTATTGATTTGAAATAATATTTTGAAAAATGATGTGGAGAATTTTATTGGAAAGGGTTAGAAGAACTTAAATTATCAAATTGGAAGTTTGAAATTAAATAATTTTGAACAAAAATATGAAATAGAGTTAAGAAAAATATTTGTAAAAAAAGAAAAAAAAATAGCATAATTTTCTATAATTTTTTGGAAGAAAGAAAATGTGAAAATTTGAATTTTTAAGGAGAAATGGCAGAATCATAATTAAGTAGTGGTAAAATTGTAAATTTTAAATGAAGATGACCTACAGCTCGAACTCGATTTAATAAAGTTTCGAGCTGAGCTACTCGACTCAGTTCCATCCTTACCGACATTATTCAAAATACAAATGTTAACACAAGTAACATCAATTTGATAATTTATCACTCACATCATCTAAAATAAATTTTTTGTTTTTTTTTATAGAGCTATTCAATCGAATTTAATCGATCTTTATTTAAAGAGAAATATTTAAAATTTATAAATTATCCTTTTAAAATGTTCAAAATTATAAAATATTAACACTAAAATATTTTAATCAAAATAATCAAAACAAATCAAAATAGACCAAAACAAAAACCTGAACAAAATACAACGAAGATCCATTTCGGTTTTGGGCTTAATCCAAAAGGGCAGAAACGAAACAAAAGTTACAACATTAACTTATTATTCGTCCTTTGGGTGCTCAAGTGATCCAACGGCACGCATGACCAATCATCTCACACGTGTCTATATTATATCTCCCCAAGGACATAACGTCCCTCTCGATAGCGCGCCGCGTGCCTTCGCTAAACGACATCTTTCACCTGCTTTTACTTATTTACTCCTTTTATTTTTGCACAAGCTTCAACCGCTTTTGTTGAGTAGTAAAAAGGAAATTGCACTGCCTTCCCCGTTTAGCTGGCCCAACCCAATTTCGTTTCCAATTATTCTACTTGCTCTTTTATTTTTTCCTTTTTATTTAATTAAAATTATAAATTAAAAAAACGTATTTTTATTTTCACGAAGATGTCATTTTTTTAATAAAAAAACACTGAAACTAGGTGAAACTGTAGATTTAAAATTTGATTTGAGATTAAAAAAATCGTACAAGTACTACACAACTCTCTCAACAGGTCGTAACAACATAGTACTATTCCTACTTCTTAACACTCATTCCAATGTGGACCCCACCACCAACTTCCTTCACTTTATGCCACCAACCCCACTTTTCACTAATTTACCTCATAACTTACCTTGTAACTTACACCGAATTTACTGTTACCTAAGCATGGTATCTACAAAATGACCATGGTAACAAATTTTCAAGTTCACTTTCAAAACAATGACTTTAACTTGGACGTTAGGGGATGGGAATGACAAGGCTACCTTTTGTCCATTAGTCTATTGGGGAAAATATGTCATTTTCCCCTTACAAGGAGGGTACTTTCGTCATACCACGATAACACGCCTAACTGATTGGTTTCTTAAGCTGTCCATGAATGGATCGTGAGGCGGTTTCAAAAGCCTTCCGTATCACGAGGAGGGCAACTACCTCGTCTTCTAAGAAGACCTTGAGGGTGGTTTCGGAATTTCAGTTCGGTCCTTATCGTCACGCTACATAACGGGGCGTTGTGTGACCAGGACAGAAAAACGAACCGGGTTCACTGGTCGACACGTACCACTCTCACAACAGATTAGACCTCGTGCCACGTAGGATACCACGTGGCATTAGCATCCTAGTCAGCAAGTCTCACACAAATCCTTTATAAATCCCAGACCCACTGGTGTGCTCTTAATCGTCTCTCCTCACGAAATCCAAAACTACACACACAAACGAAGCTCTCATTTCATTTTCAATCTCTCTTTCTCTCTCTCTCAAATCCCATTTTTGGTTTTTACTTAGCTCGTCGCCGCCAATATTTCGCCGGAAATCGAAGCTTGTCGCCGGAAAATGGAGGCTACGGCTTGCGATGTTGCTTTAAATTCCCAAAGCGTAGACGTCGCGTTCTCGTGCCGTCTCGTATTTCGGCAACTTTAACGGTATCTGAAAACCCTAAGCAAAAGCGACTTTTACTTAGCACAGTTTTGAAGTTATTCCATGCTTTGTCTAGCATATCAGAGGAAAAATACTACTATATTAGTTGGAGATAAAAGGTATTAAGTATATGTTTTAGCTTAAGAAGGGCCTCGAGTTTTGGTTAAACGAATCGATTTTGGGGGAAATTTGCAATGACACTGCATCGTTTGTTGATTGTTTTGGTCCATCTGTAGACTGTAATTTACCCAGCTCTTTGTTTTTTGGATCAAATTTCAACTTATCTTACGGTATCGTTGCATAATCACAATTCTTCGTTCTCAAATTTTAGAACTGAAGACGAAGAATCAAGGAGGATAGTATATAGAAGTAATTTTAGAAGTTAGTTTAATTGTGTATTTTGGTTTTGTTCTGTTGACTGAACTTTGTGACTCGAGACGAAGAATAGCTTTGCCTTCGAAAATGGAGAAGGCAAATTGATAGTTGTTGAAGATCGGTGGCACGGTTAGGGCTTTTTTCTTGTTGTCCTTGATCACGATCGTCTCATCATGCCTTTTCCAATGAAGATCCAGCCAATAGATTTCCAGGCACAGGAAGAGCTAGCACGGCCTGCGCCAGTGAAGCCGATCGCGAAATCGCGGCTCAAGCGGCTCTTCGAGCGCCAGTTCCAGAGTGTCCTGAGAAATTCCGCTGCAGAGAAGGTCGGCGTCTCGGAGGAGCTGCATTCCAGCAAAGATGGCTCGTGCGAGTGCGAGCCGAGCTCGATCTGCTTGGAAAAGATGGTGCAGAACTTCATCGAGGAGAACGATATCGAGAAGCAATCCGGTGCGATAAGGTGCAGCGGCAACCGCTGCAACTGTTTCAACGGGATCTGTAACGACAGCTCCGATGATGAATTTGACCCCATCGGTGGCTTTGGTGACTCGAATCTCTCTTCGTCCGGTGAAGCGTGTGAAATTCTAAAGGTACACCAATTAAGTGATCAATTGCGCTATGATTTTCTGATTTTGGAAAGCTTTGTTAGTATTATCTTTTTCTGGTTTTTGCTGAGAAGGAAAATAAAATTGAAAATGTTTCCATCTGTGGACAGAGTCTGGTCCCTTGTGCGAGCGTTATCGAGAGGAATTTGCTAGCGGACACTGCAAAGATCGTTGAGAAGAACAAGATCTGTAAGCGTAAAGACGATTTTTGCAGGAAGGTTGTCTCTGATGGATTGTTGGCTTTAGGATACGACTCTTCAATCTGCAAATCTCGGTGGGAAAAATCCCCCTCCTATCTCGCCGGTACTTTCTTTCTCCCAAACCTTGTCTTTCTATCTCGACAAAATATCTGGTTTGTTCTGTTTGGTTGCTTGATAACACGCAGGAAATAAAAATAAATGTAAATTTCATATCACTTGCATTTAGATTTCTGCGCTCTGTTTGGCTTGGTTAACTTGTGAAGAGGAATATGACAGAATTGATCTGGGGTTATCACCAAAGAATTGCCAATTTTTTCTACAGCTATCAGATACATTAATTTGTTTCCTGAGAAAATACCGGAAATGAAAAAAATGATCCCCACCTCAAATTTTTTTCTTTACCTTGCAGCTTTTTGCGCTCTTTGTTTGCCTATAAATTGTTGGACAACAATGAAAAATTAAATTGCCCCATCTCTAATTATTTAAATTGTTAAACTGCACTCAATTAATGGAGAAATGATGATGGCTGTCTCCTGATGCGTACAGGAGAATACGAATACATAGATGTGGTAATCGAAGGCGAGCGACTGCTAATCGACATCGATTTCAGATCAGAATTTGAAATCGCTCGATCAACCAAGACCTACAAATCTATCCTCCAAATCATTCCGTACATCTTCGTGGGAAAAGCAGATCGTCTCCAGAAGATCATCACCGTCGTATCGAAGGCGGCCAAGCAGAGCCTGAAGAAGAAAGGAATGCACATCCCTCCATGGAGAAAAACAGAGTATGTCAAGGCCAAATGGCTCTCTTCTCACACGCGAGCCACGCCAAATCCCAGCTTACGCGAACCCGATCCCCAACCGGAAAAGAAACAACCTTTGGCAGCTGAGTTCGGGCTGAGTCGTGGGAAAAGGAGCCCAGTGAAGGAGGCAGAGTTGGGCGAGTCCGTGTTTGATTTGTCTGAGAGTTCCGAGGAAGAAGAAAAAGCGGTGAAAGAGTGGAAGCCACCAGAGGTTAAGCCCAAGAGTTCACAGATTGGAGTCAAGATGGTGACTGGTTTGGCTTCAGTCATTGAGGATTGAGGGCCATTAAATTTTGGGATTTTTGATTTTTTCCCTTTTTTCCCCTTTAATGACTATTACCAGAGAATCAAAATATATGTTTAGAATATATTATAACCCCGTTCAATCCCTTCTGTTTTTTTTTAATGTAAGGGTCTGATCTGATATACTAATATCAATAAAATTCTTATAAGAATAACTAAGTATAAAGTCAAAATATTTGTTCTTATTAATTTCTTTCTCTATCTCCCTCTCTGATTCTCGAATTTGAAAGTATAATTCTGGGCGTCTGGAAGCTTTGCATATCAATTCTGTGTGTTTTCTCTCATTAATTTTATTATTATTATTATTTTTTTAATTTGATCTTTGCAGAGAGGCATCCTTGAGTCAGTGGAATCAAAGAGAAAGCAGAGAGGTAAAGGTAAAGGTAAAGGTAAAGGTAAATTCTCCGTCCCGTCTTTTTAATTTGCTTAGTTCGGATGCTGGTTTTTCCATTCTACCTGCTACAGTATTTTCACTTCTTAAAGCGGGAGTGAACAGAATTTGATGATGAAGAGAGCAGGCTCGTGCAGTCTTGAGCTGCGTGAAGTCAGGCGTCAAAACTTAACCAATTTCTAATGCTTAAACTGATCCTCATGTCCCCTTTACATCAACTATTTTATTCATGGTATGAAATGGTTTTCTTTACTAAAGTACTCTCCTGTGTTGAAAATGGCTGGAGAATCTTTTGGTTGAATTTCTTTTTGAATGTCTTGATAGGATAATTCCTAATTTTGAAATCAGTTCATGAGTTTGATTTATCATGAAAGACAACCCTAAGCCATAGCAAGGGGAAAGACCAATGCTCAATTAGTAAGATCTTGGAAGGTGGGGATGGTGCTTGATCTGGGAATGCATTTGTGTGTGTGTGTGTGTGTGATGTGGGTGAAAAGCGTTTTTGTGATAGTGCTTTAGCTTGAGATAGATTTTAGTGGCCATCGCCTAGCATTCTATTTAGTTTTATTAGATTAGTATTTTTTTACCTCAATGTAGGACTTAATATTATATTTCATTGTAAACAGAAATTAAACCAACACTCTAAAAAAAGCAGTTCATGAAATGATTTATTTGTAAGAAACTAAATTCGTTAAATTATATTTCATTGTAAGCAGAAATTAAACCAACACTCTAAAAAATCAATTTATGAGAAACTGAATTTGTTTTAACAATTTATAGCTTATTTTTATTGTTTTGCAATGAACCATTTTTACTCTTATGAAGGTTTATTCCATGATTGCTTATATATTATATTATTTAGATTGAAAAGCATTGTTATGAGTTATGCAGTAAAATAATTATAAAATAAAATTTATAATATACGTAGATTTTGACTATGAAAAATTATGTAATGCATTTTATTAAGTTTTAAACTTTAAAAAAATTATGTACTGTAAAATTTATTTATTGTAGTAGGTGAGTGCACCCGGTCATTGTTATTTGATCTTTTTTATATGATCTTGATAGCAGTGCAGGGAATCGCGTAAAGGGGATCGAGTAATTTACAAATTACGACGCAAAATGCAGGGGCAAAACAGTTTGAAGCAACAAAATTAGCTTTTTGTGAGATTTTTTATGGCTGTTAAATCGATAGTTTCCAACTGTTTCATTTTAAAAAAGGAGCAAATAATACTCCATATACTTACTGCTCATCACCGAAAGTGAAATTCACTGTCTCGTTGGAAACAATGATGGCATCTCAAGTGCTGGACTTGGAATTTAAGATGAATAAAATGATTTAAAAGTAAATTCACTGTCTCGTTGGTTACATAGAGAATTCCGTTGGAGGATTTTTTTTATTGGTTTTAGGTTTAAATTGATGGGTTTAGATTGATTAAATTTTTTTATTGATAATGTTATTTTTTTAAATTTTATATTTATATTAGTATTATTAATAAAAAAAATTTAAAATTATAAATGAAATTTTCAATTATTCTATACCTGAACTCAGGTTTGCATGATCCTGAGCTTCCTGCGCATCTATTTCTAGTACTTATCCTACACATGTAGTATTGCTAACATGCACCTATCTTGTCGTTTCTTAGCCTTGTAAAGAACACGGTCCACATAGTATCTCGGAAATTGCATAAAGAACTTTTTATTTTATTCTGATAATTAGACACAGAACAATCAATGCGTTTGTAAAATTTAGTATTCCTGTTATTATTACTATATTTAAAGTCTGATAGCTGCTGATATACATTTCTGTGTAGTATCATCCATATATTAGTAGCAAAATTGAGTGGGGTCGGAGAATTGAGTAAAATAAGGCTTATATAATAATAAGGAAAAAGCTTTGGAGAATATGTCAAATGGTTGCTTGACATATTATTATACTTTTGTGAAAGCTACTCTCAACTACTTTAGTTAACCTTCTATTATATCTTCCGGTTTGGTGGTTTGTCAAGACTCAATAGAATAGGACTTTACTTGTGGGATAGGACTCAACAGGAGGACAAATTTGACAAACAATATTACAATTGTTGAACCTAAGAGATTTACATGATTATTATTTATTAGTTTTATGACTGGTTGGAGAGAAACGTCTAAGTGAGAGGAAGGAGAGTTTAGAATACAAAAAGAGAAGAAAGAAAAATTTATAGTAAAAAAAAGGTCAATTTTTGCTTTACCTAAGATTTGGGGATCATAAGTTAGACTTTTACCGATCTGCAAGTCATTTGTGTTATTTATTGTTTTTTTTAATTGGATAATTTAGGTTTGTAATATGATAAGATTATTATGAGTTTTTAGATTTTGTATAACTGTATTTTAGATTTCTATTGTGGTATCTGTTTCATTAAAAAAATCAATTTTTAAAATTGATTTGAGAAATTAATATAAAAATAAAATAGTATAAAGTATTATGTAACTTACCCAATTTTTTTTCTTCTTTATAGAACCAGACTAACATGGATACATGATTTACTGAAGTTTGGTAAAAGCTTTTGGCTGTCCCTTAATTTTATGTTCTTAAAAAGACGTGTGAGAATCTTGTGCTTACCAGAACATCACGTGTTATATAGGACTAAAACCAAAAGAGAAAATTGAGAATATGTTTGAACATAGTTTTTAAAAATTAAAAATTATTTTTAATTTTTTTTTTATGTTTAATAAATAGTTTTTAAAAATAATTTTTTAAAAAACTGTTTTTTGAAGATTTTAAATTAGTATTTTTTGACATAATTTTCGAAAAATAACTTTAAAATCAGTGTTCACTTTTCTATTTCATTTTTCTTTCATGGAATATAAAAATTATTAAAATTTTAAAAATAAAATAATATTAATTAATTTTAAATATTTAGTAAATATGAAAAATAAATTTAATGTAGATTTTAAATTTAAACTCAAAACTAAAAATAATTATAAGATGTATTAAAATAAGATTATCCAAACAATATTTCATTGTTTTCTGTTTTGAAAACAATTTTTAAGTTACAGTTATCAAATATATTTTTTTCAAAAATTATTTTTATTTTTTATTTTTAAAAATTAAAAATAAACTTTTTTTACTCAAATATACCTTAAAATTTCAGTAACCGATGTCTAATTAACAAAATCCTTAATAGAGAAAATCTGTGGGGGGATAAAACATGGGGAAGAATGTAGAGAACCTTTTGTAAAGTAATCAGCTTTTTCTTTATGGGATGTTCGGCATCCGATTTTTAAAACGAAAAGGCACTTTGCCAATTGAGGAAGTCAAGAATTGTATGCCAAGTGAAGTAAATTACCGAATTTCTATGGTTAAAATTATTTTTAAATCACTCTGCATCGTTTTTTTCTTCCATAGAAGAAGAAATACGTACCTACCAGAACAGTAAGAAGTAGGAATCTTTCCCTCGTGAGTTGCAAGTTCCAAAGCCAATTTTGTCTGCAGCGACAAACAAAATTTGATGATAATTATCACTAAGCGTACTGTTAACTTACGAAGTTTGATTTGCACTTATTTTTGTCGCTACGTATTGGTCTTATCTGTTGGGTAAGATGCAAATAAAAGGTCTTATCCTTTTCTTACCAATGTATGTCTATCTGATGAGTTACGTTGATACGCAATAGGCCAAAAATCAAATACGTACGCTTAAGTGCGTGTCTTTGGGTGTAAATGCACATGTGTGCTCTTGTTACGTGTGCGTACCATATACTTCCACGTGGATGAAAAGTATAGCTCTATTATTCAATAGATTGCTTTACTAAAGAATTCTTTATTTACATCGAATGTAAAAATAAATTTTTTTTACGTTGAGTTAAAATTTAATTGATAATTTTTTACAATTTTATCCGGTGTAATTAAAGAATCTCTTGTTAAAGGCGGTAAACAATATTATGGTCAATTGATTCTTCACTAAAAAGGAAAAATTGTATGTGTGCACCTACGTTGTCTATATTAGAATATAATAAAAAAATATAATAATTATTATTATTATAATAAATTACTATTACACATAATGATATTTTTCATGAACGGTTTAAACACATTGAGAATGATTATTATTTTGTTCATCAACTATGATATCATTCATTTTGTTTCTATTTACTCTGTAAATCAGATTGCTGATATATTCACTAAAACTTAGTTATCTGATCGTTTTTATGAATTAGTTGACAAACTCAAATTTGTATGTAATTTACTACGTTGAGTTTGATGGGTGTTAGAATATAATAGGAAAATATAATTAGGAAATCCAATTTCTATTATAATTAGCTAAATTTTATTTCTATTATAATTGGGTTTTGATTACTTACTACATCTGACTCTTTGTACCACTATATATATTGATGTATATTTGTCAATTCAATATGTTAAATACAATTATTCTTTTTTAAAGCCTTATTGCTTTTAACTTTCTATCTGTTGAAATTGATTTGGGTTAAAATTATATTTTGACATATCATTCAATTAGGAATTTTTTTAGCATTTAAAAAAATTTATTTCCTCCAACGAAGAAATACAAATCATCAGAAATACTCCCACGTAAGCCGATGGCGTGTACAAAGTATTCTCCATCCATCAATTCTCTACAAATAGAAAAAACTATCCGATAAATGAGTTTTATTGAATTAAGAATTGTCCTTATAGTTGTTTTATATTAAATGAATATCTATAAGCATTTTGGTTAAAATAAACTTTAGGCACAATGTGCTTATGGCAAATTAGCATAAATGTATATATCATGATAGAGCTAGGTGGCCAAAACTTGAATAGTTTGACAAGAGAAAAATAATTCCCTTTTTAATTTTTTTTTCCTTTGATTACATCTGAAATTGCTAATGAATTCGGATTAGGAAAGGAAATGATGGTACAAAGTCATTACTTGCAACAAAGTATGTGCTAAAGTGCCTGAAAAAAAGAAAAGGCAAAGTAGGAAGGAAGGAAGCCCTGTGTAACACGTAAGGTCCAAGAAAAATGGCGAAATGCAGATGCCTCAAAAAAGAAATAGTACAATCATAACATTGAAGAACCGAGTGTTTGCTTGTTTGCTTTGTTAGAAAGGAAGTTGGGTTTTAAAGAACCAAACCTTGACCTTGCAATCTACAACTCGCCTACCTTCTATCTATATCATCATTTTCTTTCTTTTCCTCTTTACTTTTTTTTTTCTTTTTCTTCTTTTTTCTTGAAGGATTAATCATACAAATATATTCTCAAATTTGAACAAAGATACACACCGAAAGTTCAGGCACTAGCTTCCTTTGGAATATCATCTTTGGATTTTGTTTTTTGTTAACATTTCTTCTTTTACAAGGAAGTCATTAATTAGAGTCATTGTCTAAATGATGGTAACTGAAAAAGGAAGTCACTCGGAGTGTTGGTTAATTCGAGTTTGTTCTTAAGATTGGTTTCACGTCAATCGAGTATGAGGCAATTGAAAAATAATCCACTTGAAGTGTTCTGTTTCGAAAAGAACATTCTGATGCTTAAATCAGCAAATAACTGAAGAAAAAGAGGAAGAGAATATTTTGGGAAGTGTTTTATGAATAGTGCACCGTAAATTATGAGCTCATTTATGACATTTTTGGGTTATCATTTAAGCTAACTTAAATGACAACCCAAACATGACCTATATAGAGTTAAGAATCTTACCATTACGAGAAAAAGTGGTGAGTCCCTCCAAGTGAAGTTACCATTTGACCTTCATGCGATAGGAGTTTATAGATCCCTTTCATTTGGATATGTGTTGTAATACCCGTGTTCTTAAAGTAAGGATAAAGAAGTAATTTAATAGATATTATATTGAATTAAATTATGCTGATATAAAAGATCTGTCATTAATTTGAAATAATAATTGAAAGATGACATTGAGAATTTTATTGAAAAAGATAGATTTTTTTAAAGAAAAAAGTACAAAAAATTATGAAATTTCAAGTTGAAATGAAAGAATTTTGAAGAAAAATGTAGAATGATGTTGAAGAAAATTAATTAGAAAATTTGTTGGAAGAAAATATAAGTTTCTAAATATTTTTATAATTCTAAAAATTAAAATAAAATAAATTTTGAAGGAAGAAAAGATAAAAAAATGATTTTTAAAAGGAATGGCAAAACTGTAAAAAATAAAGGGCTAAGGACCGACGACAGAACTATAAATAAGGAATGACAAAACTGTAAAAATTAAAGAGTTAAGGATCGGTGGCAGAACTGTAATTATGTAATGATAGAATTGTAAATAAAGAATGATAAAACTGTAAATTTAATAGGTTGATGGTAGATTTGTAATTTTAAGGTATATATATATATATATATATTTAAAAAAATTGACGTGTGGACAACATGTAAGGATGAAAAGAAAAAAAAAACAAGGGAGGTGGCACTCCGGGTGTTAACCAAATTTCCAACATGCAATTGCATGGACAGGCAGATTTCAAAAGAAAACGGTGAGGCGGTAAATTTTATGTGTGTATATATATATACTTTTTATTTTATTTTAATTATTCTTATCAAATCCTGTTTGGTTTTTTTCAACTTCAATTCAAACTATTCTTTTTTTTTTAAACACTTGGGAACTGAAAAAAATATTGAAAGAGTAAAATTTTGAAGGGGTTTACAGGATAATTTTACAGAGAATCACGAAAAGCTCTAAGAAAAACAAAATGTAATAATGTGAATTTTATTTTTGAAATTTAACATACATGAAATTTCTCAGAATTCAATGTGAAAATTTTTAAAGGAGGTAAATTATGGAAGAATTGAATAATTAATTGGAAATTTTAATATAAATATTTATGTCAGGTGTTGATGATTAGCAATAGGGGAAAATTGCTGAAAGAAACAAGAAAGATAATGAGGTGATCCACGGGTAGCTCTAAGTGCTACGTGGTGAGTTAGATTTACTTTAAGTAATCAAGATAAATATGAATATATAGTGAAAATATTTGAATAAATTATTAACTTATGATTTGATGATAGATGAAAATTGATTGATGGGTATGACATGAATAATTGATATGTAGAGAATTATTATATGAAAAGTAACATTATTAGAATAATGAGTCAAATTAATAATGAAAATGATAAATGAAATTCTTGACGAGCTATGGTTGATGATTTGATATGATATATGAGCAGAAGAAATTAGTGAAATTGATCAAATAATAATTTGAGAAGAAACATAATAACTAATTTGAATGTCTGAATATATATTTGTTTTTATATTGTTGTTTATATGCATATTTCATATCATTATTCATATGCATATACATGAAATAAAAGAACTAGAAGGGGGCCGGTCTAAATGAAAACCGTGATAACCGGTATATGCTGGAAATAAATGAAAACCGTGATAGTCGGTATATGCCGGTAAGAAATGAAAAACTATGACAGCCGGTATATGCTGGTGATAAATGAAAAACCGTGACAGCTGCTATATGCTAGTGAGAAATTAAAACCGTGACAGCCGGTATATACTTGTGATAAAAGAACCGGGAAGGTAGTCGGTCTAAGATAAAAACATGTCGACGTGTGGGAAGACGTTCCCAATTAATAATTCATGCATTGCATCTGTTTAAAATATTGATTTTTATTACTGAGATGCTAAAGTGTTGTTCTTGCTTGTAAATTTATTGATAAATAAATTAGTCTCACACAGAGAAAGATATAGTGGGAAAGAAATACGAAAGTATGATATGATAGGATATGATAAGAACCATTTGAGTGATAGACTATATGTTGTGAACCTCATAATGAGGTAATTATGAGATATAATTGATGGTCCAAGGTAAATAAATATATGAGAAGAAGAGATTGATAAAGAATGAGGATTATGATATGAGTAGTGATAATAGAATGCTATTATCAAATTATATGAGATATAGATGAATGAATATTTGAAGACTATTTATACAAATTGAATACTTCTGGTAAATTTAATTCATTGAGCTTGTGAAGCTCACCCCTCATTGTTAAATAATTTCATGTAGATAACAGGACAGATAGTTCGGTGAGCTGAGATTCAGACGAAATCATTATTTGTAAGCCACGTGGTCCACATCCTCAGACTAATAAAAAAAATATTTGTAAATATTCATGCATATTATGTTGTATATAATGTTTAAGTTGATATCTGAATGATGTATCTCCCCTATTGAGGGTTGATGAGTAATATAAATAATTGCAGTTGCTATATTTTTATTATCGCATATATATATCATGTTGAAATTTTCAAAATGTGACAACATCGTCTCAAAGATAATCAACCCGAGTGAATCGTTACATGTGTTCTCTCTCTTTTCAGAGATAAAATGACTTAAATATTGTTATGGGCGGCGACATGCCACCATTCTATTAGGCAGTGTATTTTACCTATATCATTATGTAACTTTCCCTTTGCAGAATGATATGATCTCCTCCAACATGAATGTTACTGTGTACTATTCACTCAATTAAGTAATAAATTTTTTCTTAATAAAAATTTAGTAAAGTACTTCAAAATTTTCATATATACTCTTATAAAGTTCATAAGTATATAAATTATATTTTTTAAAAATTTTATATCAATAAATTATTTTAAAAAATTAAAATTGCTTTAGAAAGTCAATATAAAATTCATTTTGAAACTGAATGAGTAATTGTTAATTAGTTTACCACTCAGCCACAAAATATAGTTTCTAATAGAAATGAACAAATTTAATTGGATGTAGCCATTGCCCATGGACCGGCAGGCTGCTAATATATGATCCCTTCAGGTCAAGGTAGGTGGGCTTAGGTCAAGTTTAAGAGTTACGCTTGTTTCTGTCACCACTTCCCATCAATCCAATGTACAAACCATAGAAAAATGTGGCGAATCTATAAGCAAGGTAATTTATGGACTTAATGGGCCATTTAAATAGCCCACCATAATCTTTGTTTTGAGAGACAGCCCACCAAAATAAAATTTGTTTATTTCTATCCTTCTTTGCATATTTATCAATCCACTCATCCGAAGAGGTGTTACTATATGGTAGAGGTGGGAAACGAACAGGTCCAATCGGATACGAGTTGAGTCTTATGAGTAACGGATTAATAGATATAAGTTAAAAATATTTATTTATTAACGAATTTTATTTTTCATGTCCATACCTTTGTTTTAACGGACGAGTAACAGATTAAAAATGAGTATGAACAAAACTTCCCCTATTTAGGTGAGAAACGAGCGATTTGGGCCATATACGGATCGGGTCTTACCGATAACGGGTCAATGAGTACGGATTAAAAATATTCATTTCCTAACAGGTTATATTTTTAATGTTTATACCCGCGTTTTAACGAACGAATAATGAATAAAAAACAACCAGATCAAAAAGTCCTACCTCTACCCAGTGGCACCTAAATCAAGTAATACAACTACTGTACTATTATAGACAAGAAGACAGTCCAATCTTAAATTAAGATCCTTAATGAATATGTTATGTTTTTTTTCTTCTCTTTTGCATTTAATTCTATTACATAGAACTGAGATTTCCCAAGTGTTCTTATACTAGAAGAAGTGTAGCATATTGCATTGTTAGTTTCCACAAGTTCACAAAATCCCATTGCCATGAAAGACTGATAGGCACAAGAAATGTTTAGGACAGTATAATATTTGAAAACAGAAACCGAAACCAGAAAACAAATCCAAACATACCCATGAATCTTGATTGTTTTCTGACATTTTGAGATCATTGACACAGCACTTTCTTCCACAAGCCCTTTTGCTCTATCGTACACAGACTCAGAACAGAAATGGCTTATTAGAAAAAATCTCCTTTCCTTCGTTCAAGATTACCCTGATTTCAGGCTTTCAACAGATGCTTTCAATCAAAATGATGGCACCATTGTCAACCTTGTTAATGTGAGTGGCTATCTCCATGTCTCTAAATAAACACCCCCTATACCCCTCACCATATGGGTACACGAAAACTACCCTTATATGCCCCCTACAGTCTTTGTTAATTCATCAAACACCATGACTCCAATTCATAAAAACCATCCTTTTGTTGACAATTCTGGTGCCACCATTCCTCCTTGCCTCCAAACGTGGAAATACCCGGGATGCAATCTCTTAGGCCTCACGCACAAGCTTGTCAAAATCTTTTCACATGATCATCCTTTCGCTTCTAAGTATTCGCCTAATTATCCTACTTTCATTTCTCATCCATCCTTTGTCTCAAAGATGGAAGCTCTAGACCGACTAACGAGTATGCTTCACTATGACATGGTGGCCTTAAAGGCCAACGCTGAGGACGAAATCGAGGAGCTATCAAAATTGCAAGCAGAGGTGATCAAGCGAATTGAAATGACCAAAACAATGGCTACCGAGCTCGAGCACGACAGAAGGAGCTTGAAAGAGAAAGTTATAGAGTTAGCAGAGGACGCTATGTACACTAATGAATTGCTTGAGAGTTCATGACCCAAAATCAAATGGAGACATGATGAGGGCGGAAATAGAGGATGCATTTGAGGGTGTTGATGAGGAGTCCAAAGGGTTGCTTTATAACTTGGCTGCAGATAGGGCCATAGAGGATTTGTTATATGCATTAGACAAGGCAATTGAACAAGGGGTTGGGCATACATTAGGCAAGTAAGAATCTTGGCCAGAGAGCGGTTCTTCCACAGAGCTAAGCAAGTCCAAATTAAAAAGGCCTTGATTATTAATGAAATTATATTTTCTCTAATTTGTGTAGTCATTAATGATTGAGCTTAATTTGTGGTCATTAATGAAATTATATTTTCTCATTTTATCTTAGTTTATCTATTTAATCAATTTTATTACATAGCAATTAATTGCTTATGAAAAAATGTTCATATATAGTAATACATTATGTTGTAATTGACATGCATATATAGATTAAGGTTAATTGCATCGGAATTTCTTGGACTTTGATCACGTTGCGTTTAAATTTCTAATGTTCTAATTTTAACAATATCGTTCGTGTAGTATTGATTTGTGGCAAATGTAATCCCTAGACACAAAATTTCATCCACTTTTTTGAGAGACAAATTTCATCCAATTAGATGAGTGGAAAGGAAAAAAAATTAGTTTTTTTTTTTATTTATTTAAAAAACAAGAAAAGGGGTTATTACATACCCCTCTTGTAGTTTGGGTCAATTATATGCTATTTAAAATGTTGCAATTGAATGATGTGCTTTTTCTGTTACATATTTTAGTATAAAATCATCAAATTTTAATTTTTTTTCTTTATTTTTACCCTCAATTATAAAATATTAAGAAATAAAAATTGTTTTTTTAATTAAGTAGCACTGTTCATGTTCTATTTTCAATAGAGTCATGATCCAGGTCGTTCTCGGGTCTAAAAGTTATGCAAATTTTTTTTTTCAGCCATGAAAAGTAAATAAAACATATAAATGTTGTTCTTAATCATCCAAAAATCATACTTCCGAGATTAATTTCATTATTTGATTAAAAAATATGAATATTTAAACAAGAAACGAGTTTGGTTCAAACTTGAATTCTTTTTTCAAGTTTCTTTAATAGTTCATGTTAATCAATCTTTTAGTCTTGAATTAAACAATTGGATATAGATCTTTGGTTTTGTCACAATGAATATAGTTCACGAGTCAATTTGTTCCCAAGAATTTAAAGACAAATTATGGTATCTTGTTGCAAACAAGGCGCGGTGCTTTTCTAATACATTTTATAGTAGAATTCATACATTTCATGGTAAAACCAATGTATTTGACGGCAAAATTTATAATTTTTTTTTACCATCAAATACAATGATTTTATAATGAAATGTATTAGAAAGACATGATACCTCATTTTGCAACAAGACACTATAAAATCAAAATTGCTTGAAACATAGTAATTGAGAAAAGTTACATCAAAGGTCCGTTAACTTTAAACTCAATGTGTTCCAGTATAAAATGATTATCATTTTGATTTTTTGACCATGAGATCCAATTTATGTTAGCTATTTAAAAAAAATTATAAATATGCATTTAATGGGAGAATGAGAATTTTTAGTGAGAGTTACATAATACGAGTAACTCTATTTCCACTTACTCCCAACTCTCTAAACTTATATATAAGGCTTGCATGAGAGTGTTTCTGACACAACTAAACTCTCACCTTAAGTCACCTCACTTTTACATTAGTTTTTATTTTCAATTTTTTGTTTTTTTTTTAATTTTTCAGACAAACAAGAGTATATTTTATGAAGCTTTGGCTCTCATTTTAAATGCAATATTGTGAGAGCTATACGACGTAGTTATTGTATTCTAGGGGTGACAAGTCAGTGACCTATTGCACCGGTTGAGAAAGTAACTTCCGCAGTAACTTGAATTATCTTCAAGAAAATGAGTGTCGCGACTAAGTTCAATGCTACATAACCTTTTCATTATTGTAAAATCTTATTTATTTATTATTTCAAGTAAATTATTATAATTACACCTAGAACAAATAAAAATGAAAAAAAATCGACATTCAATTTAAAATAGATGATATTTTTAATTATGTAAGTTGTTCTTAAATAACTTTTTCCACAATGTTACATGCTCAAGGGATGATAAAAGCAAAAATAAAATAAACATCAATGTAAGCCTAATTGCGCTAATTTTTATCTGTATAAGCATGGTGCTTTCTTCTTTAAAAGAAAAAAGGGCAAAAAGAGAAGAGGGAGGACTTCGAGAGGCGGTTTATTGGAATGGATACATCGTTTTGAAACTGGATCGGTAAATTTTTTATTAATAAATTTTAAAATTTTGTATGTACCATTTTTTTTTGTTATTAATAATTTTTTTAAAATTACTAATAAAATTTTTAACGGACGGATTGCAGAGCTTCTAATTGCTTGAGATTAGGGTCTAAACAATAAGTTTCTAGGTTGACTTCAGACACAAGACCCACACCATTCTGTTCAAACTTGAAACCTGTTCAACGCAATCAACTCCCATTGAGCGTTAAACACGTACACAGATTATAATGTACCGATCCTCTCAACTGTCATGAACAGTCTTGAATTTCCAATAATACCCCTATTCTCTTCACCCCTTTGGCAAACACAAACACAAACACGGAGCTTAGGGTAAATTCACTTACCAAAACGCTCCCAAATCTTCACTCTCTCTCCCTGGGGAAGAATCCTCTACTTTTCAGTGGAAAACCCATTCGCTGTGCTTTCCCTACTTGTAGATGCAAGAACGACCCATTCATGCCGGTGAACGATTCTTAACGTAAATCAATCTCAGCGGTTTCCTAAGATCCCAAATTTCGTTGCTTCATGTTTTCAAATATTTTCTTCGTCTCCTCCTTAGACTTTTCTTTTACATGATTGCTTTCTCCGTACATTTCATACACTGGGCTGTAACATTAGCGCATTTGGAAGATATAGATCTTTGCAACGTTGAATCATGGAGATTTCTTGCTGGGTTTTGGTTGTCTGGGTTCTTCTCTGTTTTTTCGCATCTGGGTCTCTTTCAATTGAGAATTTTCACCAAGCGTAAGTGATTTCTGTCACTATTAACGATTTTTCCAGTATTAGTAATTTTTAAAAGTTTGAAGCTTATAAGATTTGATTTGTAGCTTTCATTTGCTTTTGAATTGCTTAGTAGTTGATTGAAGGCTTTGTTGTCCAATAAAATGAACAGTTTTTAATGCATGTTTATGGGCTCTTTGTGGCACATTGTAGGTTATTGGTTCATTTTTTTAAAAAAAATTGTATGAATGGGTTATTAGTTATTTTCTGCCATTTTAGTTTCAAAGATAATGGTGGTGTCTTTTTAGATCTCATTTCCTTGATTATAGCACTAAATTAGCTGTGGATGTTCAAACTATTTTCAATTGAGCCTTAGTCCGAACAACTAATGATGACTCGGCCTAAATATAATTATGTAAAAGGTGTGATTTCATTAAGTTTAGCAAATCAAAACTTGTCAAACAATGTTGATCACTGTGTTTTACCTAAGTTCATGACCCTAGGCTTACTTATGATAATGTAGGTCAGCGTTTTCCTAGGAGTTAGCAATTTGCAGCTAAGGGGAAAATTGAAAACATAAGAAGGAGAATGCCCGGTTAGTAACTGATATAGTGACTGCTTTTTTACAACAATCTTTGGAGGATCTGTAGTAGCTTTTTGTTGCAAAGGAGATTTTATAGCCATGGTACAATGTCAGAGGCCCAAGTACATTGAAAAACTTATTAGATGGTGTTGAATGCTAAGGGTGTACAAAATATTTTCTGTTTGATGAGCCTTTTACTTTCTATTCGAATGCTAAGGGTGTACAAAATGTTTTCTGTATGATGAGCCTTTTGCTTTCTATTTTTGATAACATTATAATCTTTAGACAATGCCAAGGAAGATGAACCTAACAGCAGTTTGTGCAGGCGTAATAATATTTTCCAACTTCTGATTAACATTGATGGTTTTTTATGCTTAATTTTGATGGTAATTCTTAATTTTTAACAAATTTCAGTAGTTCTCCATTTATATTCTTCTATTATCAAGACTTTGGTTCATTTAAAATCTTCAGAACCCTTGATCTTGTAAGATATAGGCTTGACATAGAGTGAATTTTAGGTGTAGTTCTTCTACTTTGTAAATTAATCTGATGGTTTATGGTCCAATTATTTTAGAAGGAACGAATTTTCCTTGGGGAAAAGAAAGTGGCAAAATAGGGTTAGCCATGATATTCTGTAAAGTAATCTGATGGTTTATGGTGCAATTATTGGGAAGAAATAAATTTTCCTTGGGGAAGAGGAAGTGACACAATAGGGTTAGTCATGATATTGGAGAGGAAGAATGATGAAATAGATCAACTCATATAGACTTGGTTTAACCTAACTATGATGGTGCTATGATCTTGGAGGGTCAGAGTGCAACTACAGATGAGATTGGAGAGGAAGAATGATGAAATAGATCAACTCATATAAACTTGGTTTAACCTAACTATGATGGTGCTATGATCTTGGAGGGTCAGAGTGCAACTACAGATTCCTTGCTTTGTGGTTTTGATGGAGGGGTGTGATTATATCTCAATTCATTGTGGATGAGCACGATAGCCAGATATTATGTCGTTTAGGCTTTATTTGGTAAGAATTTGAGCTCTGTAAAGAAGTTCCTGTGTTTCCCATGAAATGAACATTTTCTGCGCACTTAAGGGAAACTAGTTGTGCATAATATAGAAATGGCAGCTCAAAGACTCATACATTTGATAGGAAAGTTCCTTTTTTATGTGAATGTTTTGTCCAAAGAATATTATGCCGCTCTTGCCTATCGATCCTATCAAATTCTTCTAATTCTTGTTTTTTTTTTTTTTGCTTTCAGTTTTCCTATTGTGGAACCTGATCCTGGTCACACAAAACTTCGTATTTCGAGGGAAGGTTTGGAAGCCATCAGTAGAATAACAACCCCAATTGCCGCTGTTGCTGTAAGCCTGAGATACATCTTCTTCATCATTTGGCAGTTGCAATTTATTTCCACCTGATTTTGATTAGAAAATAATTATCAAAATTTGGCGTCTTTTCATTATCCATAGATATTGGATATCCAAATGGAATTTTCAATGGAAGCATGAACCACTTGGTTTGATCATCTCAGGATCTGTTTTGTAATGATGTGATCAGCTACTAATACTAAAAGAAGAATAGATTTTTTTTAGTCCTTTGGGCTGGTTAGATCCTCATAGCTATTTGTCAATTTTACCTTTTACCTTTTTCCTTTTCCTTTTTTTTTTTTGTGGGGGGGGGGGGGGTGCTCTATCCAACCCAGCATTGATTTATGAGTAGGATAATAATTTGGTCCCATGGAAACTAAACCTGAATCCAGAAACAGGTTCCATTATCAGTTAAATAATTGTGATAAAAAAATTGTGAAGATGTGCCACAGTGATCAAGTGTGACGGGATTCTTTATATGTCCAGACTTGATATTTTAATGTGAATTTTAAAGCAAGTGCATGTTTTGGAAAGTTCATATTCTTCCTCAAAATGTGGAGCATGAAATTCATTTTAAAGGACCGTGAGTTTTTTGAGTCTTTCCAGAAGTTTGATTTCTGGAAACTAAGTTTGACTGCCTCCCTAAATTCATTTATTTCTTATAATTTCTCAGCCCTTGTAATAGAAGCTCTTATTTACGTCAGTGCATTTTTGCAGACCATATTACATGGAATACTGCTGTTCTTTGATTCTTTAGCCATATATTCACATTGAATTTGTACTTAAACTTGGTTTTACCTTGCGAAGAAAATCTTTTTGGTCTTTTTTTTCTTCCATTTTGACTCTATTTTGGTGGTTGTATAACCAGGTAATTGGTCCATACCGCTCCGGAAAGTCTTTTCTGCTTAATCAACTTCTTTCCCTTTCTTGTTATGAAGGTGCTTTCATTACTAGTTTGCATGTTTTTTTTCTTCTAATGGAACTTGCTTGTCAATGTTTCCTCATAGGTTGAACTAAGATTCAATTCAATGACTTTTAGTTACATGTTTTCATTTTTCTCCTCAGGGTTTGGTGTTGGACACATGCGTGACACAAAAACAAAAGGTAACATGACTATATGTCAAAAATATGTGCGACTGTTTGCTTAGATGACATTTACACTTTACTTGTTACAGGTATATGGGTTTGGGGAACACCACTAGAATTGGATATTGATGGGGTGAAAACTTCTGTGTTTTATCTTGATACCGAGGGATTTGAAAGTGTTGGGAAGTCAAATGTATATGATGACCGGTAAATTCCAAGTTGTCATGTGATCCTTGACTTGCATTTCGTGGTTGTTGACTTTAAATGTTTTACCCTTTCGATTTCTACTTTTGCAGGATTTTTGCTCTGGCAACTGTTATGAGTTCTGTACTTATTTATAACCTGCCTGAGACGGTAAGTTACTCTGCTTCTGTTTTCCATGTTCTTTTTAATTCTTGCTTTCAAACTTCAGTACGGGCTAGGCTTTTTTGTTTACTTAAAAGGAAAAATAATTCTTGAGGCCTGCAGGCCGCAGTCTGGACATTACATTAAATGTTAATCTGCATGAAAATTGAGCTTATTAGACATTTTGATTCACATATGTTTTATTAGAGCTCCCTCTAGGACTGCTTATAAGGTGGACTTTTGAGTTGTAAAGTGTAGGATATTAATTTTGTGGATGATTATGATCTTTAACATGTGAGGCATTGTGTTCTGATTCAAATTTAGGGCGCCATAAAAGAAGGCTAAATGTTGAAATAAGATATCTAGGCAAAATGGAAATAATCATTTGTGGGGCACTTCACTTGGTCATGATTGAGTGAAAATTGAGCTATTTATGACAAACTTCCTTATGAGAAAATTATCATGTTATTAAGCCCTCACTGTTGTGTTAGTAGTTCCTTGAAATGCTGATAAATCCAAGAAATCACCCTCCCCTTCTTTTTTGGTTGCTTTGAACAATTTGATCCTTAGAGCTACTCCATCCCTTTCATTGATGGATTAAAGGCCAAGGTTGCTTAAGTGATCATTTATTTATTTATTCTCTCTTTTTATTTATTTTTTAAACAAGCAAATTGTTTCCTGCATTTGTTGGCCTGATAGGCCTCACCTAAGTATGTTTTACTCTTTCTTTTTTTTCTTCTGGTGCAGTAGCTTTCTAGAGTACTTTAACCCTGATAGGCTCTACTTCATTTATTTTTGTTTTTCAAACAAGCAAAAAGTTTCCAGCTTTTGTTGGCATGATAGGCCTCACAACTGAGTATGTATTTATTTTCCATGCAGTCCATTTAATTGTAAAAATTGCCATGGATCCACTTTTGCGTAGTTGGCAGATGGGAAGATTAGAATCCCCATTGAAGCTAACAGATTTTGTAGCACCCTATGGCCCCAAAACACTATTTCAATTTTTTACTATTTGCTCCGATAAATAAGCTCAATTCTGAACAAAGTCAGCCTGGAAAAGATTTTTTAGAAACCATTGACAAGTTCATGATAAAATCCTCCAACCATTGTCTATATAGGAATGAAACACAGGAGAATAGTCAAACAACATAATCCTAACTTGTTTCTGTTAGAACTAAACTAATGGATATGATGACACTCCAGTCTGTTGTGCACGGGATACTCACATCTGAATGCTAACATTTAAATTCAGGATGTTGGTTGCAGTCTATGTATAGGTTGTGGGCCAAATGATTTTGAGCCTACAATTGGCAGTTGCCTTAATTGAATTTTATGATGATAGTTATAAATTTGTCTTGCTGTGTTGCTTAGATCCGTGAAGCTGACATATCTCGGTTGTCATTCGCCGTTGAGCTTGCTGAGGAATTTTATGGAAGGTTTGCTCTTCTGGCATTCTCTGTATTGCTTATACTATATTAGTATAAAATGTGACATATTCGAGTTATTTGGAATATTAATTTCAATGGCTCTTTATATTACCATACTGACCAGTTTTTGGTTTTGTTGACAAAAATGATGTTGAGAATAGAGTTAAGGTAATTTACAAGTCACTAGACTGTTATTTCTCATTTGTGTTCTCTGGTGATGATTTTTTTTCCACAAGATGCATAAGTGGCTGAATTTTTTTATAGGGACAAGATGTTGCTTTTGAGCCTGCAAAACTTTTGTGGCTTATCCAGCGTGATTTTCTGCGTGAGTTCATAAATTCCTTCCTAGAATACGATTCTTAGAGTTTGAACTAGCTGCATGTTACCTTAATGTACTACATTTTATATCTTCCAAACTAAAAAAAAATTAAATTAATTTGTATGCTCAAGTAGATATTTTTTTCTGATCCATTTGCCAAGCACCCAACAGAACTTAGACTTACAAGTTTCTGATTTCTGAGACATTCTTGGCCTGGTGCATCTCTTGTTGTGGCATCTATGTTCTTTCTATACAAGCAAGAGTGACTGGACTGACAATGTTTTGGTGTTCTACAGAAGGGAAATCTGTGCAAGAAATGGTGAACGAAGCTCTTAGACATGTCCCTAACACTGATGGTTAGTTTTTTCCTAATTGCGCCAGTGCACATGAGATTTGTTTTATTTACAGTAACTTTACTGCATTTTTGGAATAACTGTTTGATAGGGGGTGCTTATTCTAATTGCAGGGAACAAAAATATTGATCAGGTATTTTCTCCTTCATTTCAGTTCTCTTGGTCACCAATAAAATATTATTGTTCTTGGCTAAAAAATTCTCTTCTTGTAACTTTATCAGGTTAACCAGATTCGGGACTCCTTGGCTGTAATGGGTGATAACAGCACGGGCTTTAGTTTACCACAAGTATGGCTTTAGTATGTGTTCACTGAATTACTTTAATAATCCATGTCCATTGCTATTTACGAGATTATAGTTTATGATATCCAAACAATGTTTAACAGACTGTGGATCCCTAATCTTTAGGAAGGGTATGTGCACTCTGCAGAAATCCTTGTAATTTATTTTAAATATCCATGGACTCTGTGACTGCGGTATGTGAGATGTTATATTACATAGACAGAGGAAACTATATTAGAGATTAGTAAATTACTCAAAAAGATTTATCTGTAAAATATACTGTCAATTCCTTCGGAACGTGGGACTCTCTTAGTTTGGATGCTGGAGTGAAATTTTATCCATCATGGATGTGACTAATGTATTTTTTTGTTAAGCGGGTCTAAACATTCATTTTGTAATTTGTTTGAGGTAGAGAGGAATAACACTTGTGTCTGCTCGCTGTCTCTCTCTCTCACACGTGCGCTAATGCACATAGTTATCTCTCTATATATTGCCTTGCTTATACCGATTTCCTGTAGATTTAGTTATTTTATGGCAGTCATAAATCATTTCAGTTGAAATCTTTACCCTTTCTAATCTAATTGCCCAATGATTTGAACTTCAGCCTCATCTCATGCGAACAAAGCTGTGTGACATGAAGGATGATGAGCTTGACCCAGTATATGTTAAGAAAAGGGAGCTACTGAAAAATCTTGTTTCCAGTATTATCCGCCCAAAGATTGTGCAGGGCAAGCCTCTAAATGGAAAGGAGTTCGTATCTTTCCTGGAGCAGGTAACTTCATTTATTTCTCAATCTTTGTGGTTTAAATCATTAATCATGTATAGTTTGGTTACAATTAAAATTGTTAAATTGATTATCACGTCTGTCACTTTCCATGGGATTGACATGAAAATTAATTCATGATTATTTAAGTTGGACATTATCAATATGCGTGTGTTTGTGGAAATTGAGCTTCTTCTGTTTTTCCAACTTACATGAATTCCATCCATCAATGGTTTTGTAACCACGTATTGTTCGTTTGACTGAAGACAGCTATGATGTTTGGTCTTATTGTGGGCAAAGTTGCCTTGTGGGTTGCTTTTCTTGGTTCACTAGGATTCCTGTCGATTCTTCTAGATGTTAATCATAGTGCACCAACCATGACAGCCGAATCGAGTCAGACCAGTTGCGTTTGTTGAATTGCATTAGTGTTATACACTTCACTTTACACATCAGCCCCCCACAAAGATCATGACACAAGTGCATTATTTTGACCAGCATTTCAGCTAAATGTCGCAAGTGCCTTTTGCGTTCTTGGCCATGTCAATTTCGTGAGCTATATGTGTATTGGTGGCATTTGACTTATATCTTTGGTAGAGTGGGATGATTATGCTAATATGTCACTGTTGTAACTAGTTTATATATTTTATAGTTGTATATATATTACCTAACCAAAAAAGTTTTTTGTATATATATATACCATAAAAAGCAATAAATCTGGACAAGATTTTACAATGGCTGTGAAAATCATCATCTACTCGTTAGCCCCACTGTTATCTACTACACTGCTAGAGATAGGAAGGATAAAAGAGTAAATGAAAGTAAAGAAGAAACTACCTTATTATCACATATTCTCTTCACTATATGCATTTTCATCTTTCAACTTTCAGATACTTGAAGCCTTGAATAAAGGGGAGATCCCATCAACAGGATCTCTTGTGGAGGTTTTCAATAAGGGTATTCTTGAACGGTGTTTGAAGCTATACAGTGAAAAAATGTCAAAATTAAGTTTACCTATGTCAGAGAACTCCCTCCACGATACTCATGAAAAGGCTCGAGATGAAGTGATGAAATCTTTTGATGAACAACATTTTGGTCGTCATCACGCAAAGAAATCTGTCATGCAACTGGATGAAGAAATATATGAGGTATTGATTAGGCACTGTCAGCAACAATACTTCTTTTTTTCGTCAGAAAACAAATTATTGGTGTATCCATCTTTTTCTAAAACTTGGGTTTAGAGAAGAATATTCAAATTGCTGTTTGATGGATGAAAGGAGAATTAATAATAGTTTGAAACTTAGAGTACCTGTCATTGATTTCCCTTTTAGGAAGTCTCATGAGTTAAAAGTTTACAACTCTCTTGTTATCTTTTCAGAAAAAAAAATTATTTCTGGACCATCTGACCTGCTGTAACTGAAAACAGCTTGAAACTTCTTGCAGAAGTGTTATACAACTTTTAGATGAATTTAGTCAATTTCATCACCATGTTATTGGATAGGGATGTGTGCTTCCTTGTTCTTAACTGTCGTATTTAGGGTTTGAGGCACAAGCACAAAATCCCTATCCTGGACAAATCAATAAGAAATGGAATTTGCTCTGTAAGTGTAAGAATTTACTACTACGAAATGAAAAGAGTTGCACAGGAATTTTTGAGTCACTTGGGCTATGGATTTATTGGTTGGTTGATTCTTGGAATCGCCTCTTGAGAATGAGGGTTGGAGCCTCCAGGTCCCAGTCTACAAATGAATAGGAAATGGGGCAAGGGTATTTCATTTATCTTTTGTAGGCACACTCGGATGGCTCCCCCAATTTCCCTTGGAAAGCAATTTAGTGTTCTTGTGCCCTGAAGAATGTGTGTTTTTTTGGGTGGGAAGCCGCTTGGAAGAAGATTCTTATTTTAGATAATTTACAAAAAAATGGAGGGTGTTGGTTAATCGGTGTTTTATTTGCAAAAGTTGTGGAAAAATTGCTTGGGAGAAAATTGGATTTTCGCTGGTTCCATGAAGGATGAAATTTGGGCTTGGAGTAGGTTTTGGACATCGAAGAGTTTTAAGAAAGCTTACTCTATGATTTCCTTCTCTATCTTTTGGTTAGTTTGGATTGAGAGGAATCATAGAGCTTTTGATGGGGTTGAGAGACCTTTATTTTTTGGGTCACAAAAAATTCTTTTGTAAATGAAATAGATATAGTAGCTTTTGTTGAGTCTCTCTCCTATAGATAACCTTGTACATAGGTTGCACCTCCTTGGTGCGCTTTTCTTTTTTACATATTTTATTCACTTATAAAAAAAAAAAAATTATCCTAAGATCTCATGCACTTCTTTGCTCTGGAAATTTTGTCTAGGTGCACAAGAATGTCATTCTGGCAAATTTGTATCAATCCTCAAAGCTTTGTGAGGCTCTGTATACCAGATGCGAGGACAAAATGGACCAGCTACAAGTTCTTCGACTTCCTTCCATGGCGAAATTCAATGCAGGTTTCCTGCAGTGCAACCAGAGTTTTGAGCAGGAGTGCGTTGGTCCTTCAAAACAAAACTATGAGCAACGCATGATGAAGGTTATTAATAGTCTTCTTCCTCATTATTTCGTTCTTTTCCTTCCATTATAATTTTTTTATAATGTAAAACTATGGAGTTTTAAGTCATTTTTATTACTTAAGGGTGCATTTGGAAGCATAATGAATCAAAATTCTGTTATAATAAGCAAATTCCTGTCCTATAAGGTGGATTTTATACCCATTTAACAATATAATAATTTCAAAAATTCAATAGAATGGTAAAAAGTGAAAATAGAATAATTGTTGACATCTTGTGAAGTTGCCCTCTAAATAGAAAAGTCGCTTATTTATTTCCGTTCAGTGTTCAAATGTGTGCTTGCTTACTTGTTTAACTATTTTGGAAATTTTGTTTTTGAATGCATCATATAAATATGCAGATGATGGGGAAATCACGATCTCTGTTTATTAAGGAATACAACCACAGGCTCTTCAATTGGTTGGTGGCGTTTTCCCTTGTCATGGTGGTTGTTGGCCGGTTTATTATAAAGTTCTTTTTGATTGAAATGGCGGCGTGGATACTTTTTATCTTCTTAGAGACATACACCAGGATGTTTTGGTCAGCAGAATCTCTTTATTACAACCCAGTGTGGCATTTTATCGTAGCCACTTGGGAAACCCTTGTTTACAGCCCTATCCTTGATTTGGACAGGTAATGAAACACTTTCTCTTCCACACCTTAAATTAAATATGATACTCCTCTAAGCGGTTTTGAATGGCATGTTAAGTTCTGTTCCGTCTTGTTTCTACAAACAACAAAGTTGAGTCTTATTAACTGCAGTGTTGCGTTGTGCATTCTGACTGGAAATGAGTTTGTTAACAACTTAAAGCTTTTATTAGTGTCTTATGCGTGTTTTGTTTATTTATTTTGTGACAGATGGGCGATTCCCTTTGGTTGTATAGCGGCAATATTGGTACTTTATTGGCGGTGTTATGGTAAAAGGATACACGGATCACGTTGGCTTTTACCTTTGTACAACAGGAGTGGTCCAAATCGGCCAAGATCAGAGTAAATGAATAGTGACCACGCCTTAAGTATTTGGTACTTTATCTTGGGCGAGCTTTTCATTTTTAGTATTTGAAGCCCCCGCCCACCAATCATTCTTTTGCTCACGGTAGATTATCTAAAACAAAATTGTGAAGAGGTGAAGAATCAGATGATGATTGGCTCAACTGCTGCTATAGTATCTGAAATTGTACCATTTACACAGATGATTTGTACGAAAATAATCATATTTTTTTATATTATTATTTCATAGTTTATGAAGTTACAGGTTTATTTATTTTTAAAAAAAATTTCTTAACACATTTTGGCAAAAGAAAGACTTATATACTGTTGTCCATCATGAATCATGAGTCATGAGTCATGACCATGATCATGTAATGCATTGCAAAGGGGGGAAAAAAAAGAAATGTTTGCTTTGTAAAGCGGGTGTCTTGACTCTTGATGACTGCTGTGTATCGTATTATTTTGGACGTTAATTGGTTGTAGTAATGAACCCCTCCAAATTGCATGCAGAGAAAAGAGATGAGGTTACATGAGAGCTGTTACAATTTGCTACCCCTTTTGTGTTGTCTGTGCTCTTCTGCCGTTCGGGATTAAAACATTAATCAACTTTGTTGAAAAAGTCCAAAGATAATTAAACCTTTTCTTCTTGTGTGGAAAAATTCTTATTTTGAGTTGGTTTATGGGATTTTCTTGGATCAAAAATATATTTTACCGATAAATTCTTTTATCAGTATGACAGTGAAAAATACTTTTTGTTTAAAAAAATCTGATGGATTGATCCAGACAAGAATTATGTGCTATACATGTCTAACTTTCTTTTTTAGGTTAAGAAAGAATGAGGAAGAGGGATTGCAACTGTATGTTTATTATTTGGTTTTCATACTCCCTACTAGACCCAACTCCATCTATCTTCGAAGTCCACCATAGCTGAGAGCAGTCTTTGACATTGGTTTACAACTTTGTGGATTATTTACTTCTCATGTTTTTTTACAGGGTAGGGCCCTCATGAAGATAGAAAATTGTGCATAAAACTACAAGGTTGCAGATTGCAGTCGGTTATTTTTTCAAATTATATATTATTTATAAAAAAAATAGATTATATAATGGGAGGTAACTCTTTCCAACTTATATGTTTGGTTTTTTCTCTCATTGCATATGAGATATTAAAGTGATGAGTTATTGTCTACTAGGCTTATAAGAATTGTGATCGTATGATTGTATGATTAATGGTACTTGTAGTTCATTGTTTTTAATTAAAAAAATTATATAAAAATAAATAAATAAAGAATAGTGATATATATTGAAGCTTTGATTTGTTAACGCATACAAAATTGAGATAAAATTTATTATATTTTACATATTATTTTCTCTTATATTTTTCATTTGGTATGGTAATAGTATGAAGTAAATTTTATTATTCTAAACAAAATATTATTTGGACATTAACATATCATTCTCTAGTTACACTTTTTACCATAAATAAAATGGATTTAAAAAAATATAGAGCAATACTTGATTAGATCGGGTATAAAATATTAGTTTTAAACCCCTCTGAAACTGTACTGATAATTTTAAATTTTTTTATTGATAATATTATTTTTTTAGTTTCACATTTATTTTGATATTATTGATAAATATTTTAAAATTATCAAAAAAAATTTAAACAAATATAATATTTTAAATTCGACCTATCCAACTATTTTAAGAAAATGTGAGACATTAACAAAGAGGACAAAAAAAGTGGATGAGGTTGGTGGAGTGAATTTACACGTGACTATTATCCCTATTACCAATTAAAAAAATACTCCATGCAAGGCAAAAGTTGATCGTTACACGATTACACCTACACAGATCAGATATAAAAGTAGTAAACTACAACTCATATTGGTCAAAATTATGATAGTAGAAGCCTTCTCTTAATTTGAACCTTCTGTCTATCATCACTAATTCACTCTACTCTACCTACCTACCCATCTCCAGTTGGGGCTGAAAAGAAATCATGGGGTCCGTTGCTCAAAGATCGGCTTTGATAATATGCGGCGACTACATGGAGGATTATGAAGTTGCCGTGCCGTATTATGTGCTTCAAGCCTTTGGGTTACGCGTTGATTGCGTCTCTCCCAACAAGAGATCCGGTGATAAATGCTTCACAGCCGTTCATGAATTCTTGGGCTTCGAGGTAAACCTTTTTTTCCCTCCCTTTTATCAATAATCACCCCATAAATCACTTGATTCCCCCTTTTATTTCTTTTCTCTTTTTATTTGAAACGATGTTATATACAGATTAATTTGATCCCAATATAATGATATCACGGTATTATCATAGAATTCATAGAAAGTCCTATAAAAAATAACCATTCTATAAATATGATAAATAACTCGTGAGTCAAGCATGAGACTACAAGCCTCAGCCATGAACTAGAGCCTCGTTAGCATGATTTCCCAAATTTTTTTTTGAGATTGTATCACGGTGTTATTTAGGGGTGTAAATTAATCGGTTAAAAAAATGATTAATTGGTATTAAATTGTTTACTCCAATAATATATAGATCGGTTTATGGTTAAATTTACTTAGGTTAGTTTAGTTGAAATGTTAAAAAAATTGATCGAAAAGATAAAATACAATTTTTAACATATTGTTTTGATCATTTGCACACTTTTATTATTGTCAAGTAACTCATACAGAAGTCCAGGATTCTACTATATTATCATTTACAATGATAAAAATATTCAATCTATAAATCAGATAAATAATTTACTGGGTACCAAAGTCTCATTGGCATGATTTCCGAATTTTTTTTGAGTTTGTA
This sequence comes from Bretschneidera sinensis, assembly GCA_023935145.1. Taxonomy (NCBI): domain Eukaryota; kingdom Viridiplantae; phylum Streptophyta; class Magnoliopsida; order Brassicales; family Akaniaceae; genus Bretschneidera; species Bretschneidera sinensis. The sequence goes on from CM043702.1 coordinate 14,367,189, forward strand.
TGGATTCCCGGATTTGAGCTTGTGAATTCAACCCTCTTTTTTTAATTGTTAGAATAATTTTTTTTTTAAGTATGTGTGTCGTGGCTGCCTGACTCTAAATCATTAGAATTTCTAATAATCTAATTTGTATTCATGAAAGCAACATGTACAATAATGAAATTTTTTTAAGTATCTGCAATGTGCAATAAAATTATTAATTATTATAAGAATCTATAATAGTATAATAGATTACTGAACAGATATCGACGAAAAGATTGATAATTTATATTTGTGATGACTATGACAATTAAAATTGAACCAATATGTCTTTTCAGAAAAATGTGTGATTACTTAGCTAAGCCTGTAACAAATAGATGCTAGTTTAATATACAAAAAAAATGTGTGATATATACTAATTATACAAAGAATTATCATGATCTTGAATGAAATGGATTTTTTTTTTAATAAAAAAATTCTGTTTTCCAGCTTTATACAGAATTACCAGGCCATTTCTTCACATTAAACTCAAATTTCGACGAAATAAAACCAGAATCCTATGATGCACTGATTATACCTGGTGGCCGCTTCACTGAGCTCCTCAGTGTCGACGAGAAATCCTTAAGCATAGTAAAAATATTTGCAGAAGCAGGAAAGACCATTTTCACTAGTTGTCACAGCCAACTCATGCTGGCCTCTGCTGGGCTGTTGCAAGGCAAGAAATGCACTGCATTTCCAAGCATGAAGCCTCTAATCGAGCTCGCGGGCGGTATCTGGTGGGAGCAGCCTGCAGTCACATCCATTTTAGACATTACTGCCTGTCTCAAGGATGGTAACTTCTTGAGTACCATTGGGTGGCCAACGCATGGCGAGTGTATTAGTGTTCTCTTTCAATCCTTGGGAGCCAAGATTTTAAGCTCGCGCAATAATTCTGTACTTTTTCTTTGTGGGGTAAGCCAAATTTTGATAGACTGCACACATTTGAGAGATTCTTGTTTAGATCAGGTCTAAGATTGATTTCTTAGATCAGATAAAACTTCACTAGTAATCATGTGAAAATCTACTTGTTACTTCCGCACCAACATTTCATCATTTAATTGTTGTTGAGGCATGTGTCACTTTATTGGTGGCTTGATCCAGAAAATCAGTCATGGACCAGGTCCGAACAAGAATTTCTCCGCACGCTGATGCAATTATCATCTTGTTGTAGATTACTTGTGTTTACTAACGATATAGGTATCTTGTGTTGTTTGGTTTTAATTACAAGGACTACGTAGAAGATTATGAGATCAATGTGCCATTCAGGGCATTGCAAGGTTTGGGATGCAAAGTTGATGCAGTGACCCCAAACAAGAAAAAAGGGGAGACCTGTGTTACTGCTATTTATGATGATGAGGGAGCCCAGGTCTGCAGCGAGAAGCGTGGCCACAACTTCTATATTACGGCTAATTGGGATGATATTCGTGTGGATGATTATGATTGCGTTGTGGTGCCAGGAGGGAGATCCCCAGAGTTACTGGTCATGAATGAGAAAGCGGTTTCTCTAGTGAAAAAGTTCGCTGAGAAGGACGACAAGATCATTGCCGCACTTGGACAAGGAAAATGGCTTCTGGCTGCTGCTGGTGTTCTCAAGGTGATTATAATGCCATCACTATATATTACTAATTTTCAAATTACTTGATACCATATGCTATTTTTGGTCAGTTCGAAACTTGGTGCATGCTCAAATTTGAGTCTCTTAGTTAAAATGGAAGATATTCTTATGCATGACGAATGAAAACTAGTTATTTGATATTTTCTGAATTATGTTCAATTTGTCATCAATAATTTGTTTTGTAATGTCATTAGGGGAAGAGATGTGCGAGTAGCTATGGGATGAAGGCTATCGTCAAGTTAGCTGGTGGTGAAGTAGCAGAGTCCCTAGGGTGTGTGACTCATGGCAAACTGGTGACTGCTGCTGGATGGTCTCAACTTCCTGCCTTTGTATCAGAATTATCCAACGCTCTTGGTTTGTCTGTGGTGTTTTGAGTCTTGAATGAGTATATGCATATATATCTATCTGAGAAGCTTATGAATGAATTCTTCCATATTTAGATATAGTACTCTGATTTGTGTGGAACAATACCTTGAAAAACAATGAAATAATTGTTATCGTGGGGACTTGATCATCATCAAGTTCTGTTTATTTATGAATGACTGAGGAAAATTAGGCCAGATAAGCTATGCTATGGGGAGGGTTAGCTTATTGGAAGGACGAGTCACTATAAGAACCTTGTGTAGGTATTGAGTTCGATTCTCCGCGTACAGGGTTGAAATCACTATTTTGAGTTACCTCTTAGGAATTTATTAAAACTTTAACCGATACACGTGAATGAAATAGTTGAATTACTAAAGAAAAGAGTCAACTATTCTTTTGTAGTCTAACACACCCCTTCACGGGTATAACGGTGCAAGTCATATGAATGATTAACGAGTTTTGCACATGAATCTAAATGTAAAAGAGTTTCTTTGAATGAAATTCTAATGAAAAAAAAGAAATATAAAACCTCGAAACTAAAAATGTTCCAATATAAAAAAAAAAATGAGAATTAACACTTTGTTTTTTAAAGAAGAATCAATTCCAAACCCCAAAGATTTTGCTGGACAAAAAATGAGCCCATTCAAATTAAGAAATCCGACTAAAGCCATTGGACCCGCGCTCTAACCCGAAAACCCAAGCAAGAGGAGTTGAGGTTGCAGAATCCACTAATGGGAATGTGGCTTCATTGAACGGTGTGGTGGCCGGGACTTAAGGTTATTTGGACCATGGGAAGGAATATGAGCAGCACCATCACTTTCAAGTGAAGAGATGGGATAAACCTAGCTGTTTTCTTTGTGGCTTGGATTGCATTTAAGAGATAAATAGAGATTGAAGCAACCAGATATGATGTGGGCTCATTTTTTTTTCTTTTACAATTTGAAATGATTAAGATTTTTAATTTCGAGAAAGAAAAATCATTTTTTTACAAAAAAAAATTCCTAATATTTCTCTCATACTAAATAACGAAAAGTTACTTTTCTTTTATATTCTACTAAAATAGTCGTAGAATAAAAGAAAACAAAACTTGAACTTTTTTTTAAAAATCATTCGACTTGCGTTTTAATTTTTTCTTTGTAATTAGACTATATATTTTGAAGGTTGGTTCTCACTTTTATGTAGGTGTTTTCTTGATATTTTATTTTGATATTTTTGTTTACCATAACATTTGAAGAATTTTATTTATAATTATTAATTTTTCAAAAAAAAGTAATAACTATTACTTAATTAATTCTTATAACTCATTTACATTTTTTTTTATAAAATTATTGAAATCTATCAATTAGCAATCTAAATTACACCATTGGTATCTAAAATTTGGCTCGAAATGCAAAGTGGTCCTCTAAATTTCAATTACGATAATTAAACTTATAGATTTTCAGTTTCGTTTAGTATTATCTTCATGGTCAATTTCTTATCATTAAAGTAATTTAAATTGGACATATATCCAATTTTTTCATATATGATGACTGATGTCTATTAAAAATTGGTGAGAAAAGTCATTCTAATCCTGTTCAAAATTTGTTCTATCACAAGTCAAAAGAAGTTTTGAAACTGTTTTTATTAAAACAGTCGTGAAATTAAAAACGGTTAGCATTGGGTAAAATGTCAGGTATGTGACTCAAATTCTGTTTTTTAGAATCTAATTTTTTAGTTTATGATTGTTTTTTTTTTTTTTTTTTGTTTGGCTTAAAAATTAAAATTGCATTGAAAATTAAACCAAACTAAATAGAGCGGTTTTGTGAAAGTTATTATGGAACTGAAAAAATCTATTAATAATAAAAAAATTAAATAATAATTATTTTAAAAATTTTAAAAAAATTAAATATCAAAATTATTATTTAATTTTTTATAATTATTAATAATTTTTTTTGATCATATGATACCTCTAATAAACATATCACCTGTCAACCAAATAGGACCTAAGTTGCAACAAACAAATTAAGGAGGTTGAAAAAAGTGGTTAGAATGTCTTAAGCCGTTTTTCTTATCCATTGATATTGACAAAAGACAACGTCGCTAAGCAAATTTGAAAGTTTGAGCAGTTACACTCTAACGCTTACCTAAACGACGACGTAACACATCCCCTTTCTACTCTCTTCCTCGTCATCTTCGGACTCTCTGCTCTGTAACACAACCCCCAATTTCTAGGCAAAACCCTTCACCCATCCTCCCAGAAAAAAGGAAAAGAGAAAACCCCTAACTCGCCGCGAGTAGTAAACAATTCCACGGCGACTCAATGGACGCTCACTCCTCTCACCTAACTACAGCGAACCGCTCACGCAGCTCCCAGACTCCCTCCCCCTCCCACTCTGCCTCGGCCTCCGCCACCTCCTCAATCCACAAGCGCAAGCTCGCCGCTACGACGGCGGCTAACGCGGCGGCGTCTGAGGATCACGCGCATCCCTCAGCCTTCCCTCCTTCCTCATTCTCCGCGGACACGCGAGATGGCGCATTGACCTCCAACGATGACCTCGAGAGCATCTCCGCCCGCGGAGCCGACTCAGATTCCGACCCCGACGAGTCCGAGGACGCCGTCGTCGACGACGACGAGGTCGAATTCACTCCCGACCATGACAACGACTCCTCCCTCCACGCCTTCACCGCCGCTCGACTCGATTTGAGCTCAGGCGCCGGCGGCTCGGGACGCAACGCGAAGCTCAAGACGGATTTATCGAAGGTGAAGGTTGAGAGCTCGGATTACGGGAAGGACGGTGGGGCAAGGGGGCCGGGATCGGTGGGGCCAGGCAGCGTGGCTGCGGGGAGCTCGGCGCCGGGGATAGCGGTGAAGGATGATGCCGTGAAGATATTCACGGAGAATCTACAGACTAGTGGGGCTTACAGTGCTAGAGAAGAGAATTTAAAGAGAGAGGTACTGCTTTTATTATTGAATTCTGTGGATAAATTTGTTTTTTTTTTGCTGCAACAAATTAAAAATTAGAGATGAAGTTTGCTTAATTATGGTATGTATTACATGGTGTTATACAGCATGTAAAGAAATGATGAATTCAAGTGATAACCAGCTATGTATAAGTTATTAAGTTTATATGTGATTCTTTAATTATCAGATAATGGTACTTCTTCTATGTAGGGGATTTGGATTTACAATTTCTTCTGTGTCATGGATTTATGCATTTGGGATTTTTGTTTGTAGGAAGAAGCAGGACGACTCAAGTTTGTATGCTATTCAAATGATGGTATTGATGACCATATGGTTTGGTATCTGATTCTCTTATCTTGAGCTTCCATCCTGCATCTACTTTTTTGAGTAATCTTCAATTTTCTTTTCCAACCAACATATTCATTAACTTTAACAGATTCGAAAAGAGCTAACTTTTGGCAATTTTCTTTACTTATGGTAGTTATTGTCTAATCACATAGTAGTGAAGTTTAATATATGGCTTCGTTTTTGGTTTCCCAGGTTGATAGGGTTGAAGAATATATTTGCAAGGCAGCTGCCTAATATGCCTAAGGAGTATATTGTCCGTCTTGTGATGGATAGGTAAAACCATTAGATCACTTAAAATAATTAGAATAATCTCTTTCATTTTCTTAATCCTTTCTTTCCCCTTATTTTTATTTGGAGAAAGGTCTAAGTTCACAGGATGAATGATAATCATCTACCTATCGGATAGGTCGTCAGTTGTCACAATAGGTTGAACTATAAAGTTAAACTTTTTGCTTCCAGTTACAAAATATAGTGATGAAAATTAGTATCAACATATTCACAAGTGTACTTGCCAATGTACTAGCCACACACCCGCCTATGCCTATGCAATCAAATGCAGGTATCGCCAACTTGCAACATGACTTTGATGAGAAATCATACAATATTTAGATGTTATCAGCTTGTAGTAATTATCGAAGCACTTATTTCTTTCCCCTTGATGCCATCTTGTTTAGTTTCTTTCTCTCCACTTGATCTAAGGACCTTCACTCCTTTACTATTAATAGATATCAACACCAGGGTCATTAAAATTTAAACGCGAAGGCCTCATGCAAGTGAAATTGATGGGGGACCCACCAGAGTTGGTTACTTCTTCAAAAACACATATTCTAGAAGAAGATATAATAAAAAGAAGAGTTCTAATCAGATATGATCAATTGTTCTTATTTCCCATTGTTATCTAATTAGATAAGTTGTTCTTATCTTTTAGGTTTATCTTTAAGAGTTCTAATCAGATATGATCAGTTGTTCTTATTTTCCATTGTTATCTGATTAGATCAGTTGTTCTTATCTTTTAGGATTATTCTTTATCTTTATGTTAGGATTTTCCCGGGATTCTCATTTGTTATTTGGCAGATCATGAATGAAATTAGACTTAATATTATTTATTCTACTCTGTGATTGAGTGTTGAGATGTCCATGTGATTTGAACTACTGTTCCATGTGGATTGGATAAGTGTGTTCCCTTAAATTCAACATTTGTTAGCTACTGTCTGGCATCAAGTGGAATCAAAGCCCTAAATTTGTTTTCCTGTGGATTGAAAAAAAAACCCAAACACCATCGCCTATAGTAGCCTCACCTGATTTTTTGCTGTCACGCAACCGTCCGCTGTCCTTTGCCACTGTCTGCCACCGTCAGCCGCCGTTCTGCCACGGATCCACCTACCCGGATCCGACCTGCAACACAGATCCGAACTGCCAGATACATTCCTCCAAGCCGAACCGAGCCGCATCAACATCTGAGCTGAACCATTCCCTGAGCCGAGCCGTCAGTCGAGCCAAGTCGTAAATTGAGCTGAGCCACCTTGAAAAGGAAAACAACATCAAATAAAAGAGGTTAACCCTTCCTATTTGAACTTAGTTAATAGTTTAGTGTTTTGGCTTATTCAATTTACTAAATCCAAGTTAATTTTCCACCTTTATTTTTGTCCATTATAAAAAAAAACAAAAAACAGCCACTAAAAAAAGCCAACAAGCCCATACAAGAAACAAAAAAAAAACTAAATATGTCTATATTGCCCCTTTCATTTAGCATATCATTTAGATTAATTTCGAGGTCTTACATGCACGAAACAACTTGTTTATTATTTCGTTGTTTAGAGTAATTTTATTACCTTCGTTTTCCATATTCCATTTTCACTCACCTTTATAAACCATGACCTATGGAAAAGAACACCATACCACTGTCCTTGTCGACACACCAGCCCTAGATGGTAGAATCAATGAAATTGAGTGCCAAATGGGTCAATTCAACAGTAAAATCGACCACCAAAATGCTAATTTGGATCAGTTCCTAAGTGCCCTACAACTTCGAGATGGTTTAGGATTTTCTAGTCCACCTAATGGATCCCCAACCTCTATCGGGTCCGTGCAGGGTCATCTCTCGACCCAAGGACATAGTATTGGGCCCCATCGAGCAAGTCACACTAGTAAACCTACTGTCAGATTTCACCTAAACGAGAAAATAAATGATAACATGATGCCACCCCTAGAGGATATCCTTGGGAAACCCAAAAAACCCAATAGCCACACAATAGGCAACCTCCCTTTGGTCAGGCTACAGCTGAAGTTAGGCACCAACCCTATGGTTACCAACAACATAGACATGAGGATAGAACCGATAGACAACCTTATAGGTATGATGACTTCCATGACATTACCAAAAAGGTCAAGGTTGACGCCCCTACCTATGACGGTAAGTTGGATCCAGATGCCTTTACGGATGGCTCAATAACTTAAAGGATTATTTTGAATGGTATCGTATGCCTGATGCTGATTGCGTCTGTTTTGCCAAAATGAAGTTGATAGGTTCCGCTAGGTTGTTTTGGCAGAATGTTCAGACTCATCTTGAACTTGCGGGTGAACCCCCGTTACCCAGTGGAGAGTCATGAAGCAGAAATTGCAGAAAAACTACCTTCCTACGTCATATAGGCGTCAACTAATTAGTCAGATGTTGAGCCATAATCAATCCAATTTTAGTGTAACAGATTACATGAGCCGGTTTCGAGAACTTTTGCTCCGAACCGGTATTGAGGAGGATTAGTTAGTCACGGTCACCCGGTTTGTCTGTGGCCTTCGATTTGATATTCGAAATGAGGTTGAGTTACTTTCCCTCACTTCCCATAGTTTTGTCCCCACTCGTTCTAGTGGTTATTCAAGTGAGTCTCGTGTGACCAATCCTTCCATCCAATGTCATCGTCGTCATAAGCATGGTCACATTGCCTCCTGTAGCCCTGAGCGTACCTTAACCCTAGCCTCTACAACTCATGATATTTTCGAGAATGAAACCGTAGTGGTAGATCCCATAGACTATTTAGGAGATGAAGCAGACTTGGACGAGGACCTCATTGCACCTCACGTCAATGTGGTCCGATGCATCTTATCCACTGCTGTGGATAGTGATGCATAGGAAAGAACTAGTATCTTTTACACAATTATTAAGTGTAATGATCGTTCTTGTAAACTGGTCATTGATGGTGATAGTACCATGAATGTGGTTTCTAAATCTGCTATTAATTGTTTGCACCTTAAGGTAGAACCACACCCACAACCCTTCAAGGTCGCCTGGGTTGATAACACCACTTTACCTATTACTGAGAGGTGTCTTGTCCCCATAAAATTCGGTCACTATCAAGAGGAACTCTATTGTGATGTGCTACCCATGGACGTTTTCCACGTCCTTTTGGGACGCCCCTGGCTATACAACCTCATTGTTACCAACCACAGTCGTGAGAACACCTTTGTCTTTTAGTATAAAGGTAAGAAAGTCCTTCTCACTTTTGCCAAATTAGTCCCCACTCTCACCAAACCACTCGAGCTAGACAATAGAGTCTACTTCGAGCCTCTTTCCCCGATTGTTTCTGACAAAAACCTTCACCTCCTAGATTGTAAAGCTTTTGAGAGGGAGAGGGAAGAAAGTAAATTTTGGTTAGCCGTCGTGGCTAGGGAGGTTCCCTTGGACCAAGCTGCGTCAAAGAGTGACAAGTCCCCTGAAGTAGAAAAGCTCTTAGACGAATTTTCCGATGTCATCCTTGATGAGTTACCTAGTGACCTACCACTTATGCGGGACATACAACAGGCAATTGACTTAATTAGCGGATCTCAATTACCTAATATTCCACGTTATAGGCTAAATCCTAAGGAGTGTGCTGAGTTGACTAGACAAGTGGAAGACCTGTTAGGTAAAGGGATGGTTCGGCATAGCCTTAGTCCCTACGCTGTGCCCGTCTTTTTAACACCCAAGAAGGACGGTTCCAAGAGAATGTGCGTAGGTAGCAGAGCCATTAATAAGATTACTGTCAAGTATAGATTTCCCATCCCTTGGTTAGAAGACATGTTGAATATGTTGGCTGGTTCCAATTGGTTCTCTAAGATTGATTTGCGTAGTGGGTATCATCAGATCCGTATTAAACCCGTGGATGAGTGGAAGACCGCTTTTAAAACTCAAGATGAGTTATTTGAATGGCTTGTTATGCCTTTTGGACTCTCCAATGCACCCAACACTTTCATGTGAGTTATGACTCAGGTATTACGTCCTTTCATAGGCAAGATCTTAGTGGTCTACTTTGACAACATCCTAGTGTATAGTAAGTTTAGAGAAGAACATCTGGATCATTTTTGTTAGGTTTTCACGGCTCTTAGGACAGCTAAGTTATACGCTAAGCTCAAGAAGTGTACCTTCCTTTAATCCCAAGTACTCTTTCTAGGATTCATCATCTCTATGCACGGGATCGTGGCCGACCCCGAAAAGGTTAGAGGCATTAGAGAATGACCCACCCCAACAATCATTTCCGAGGTTCGTAGCTTTCATGGCCTAGTCACTTTTTAGAGGAGGTTCATTCGAGGGTTTAGCTCCATTACTGCTCCCATCACAGACACTTTGAAGAAAGCAGAGTTTTGTTGGACTACCGCAGCCACAAAGGCCTTTGAGGAAATGAAACAAAAGATGACTGAAGCCCCTGTTTTGAGGCATCCTGACTTTGGGAAGGTATTTGAGGTTGAATGTGATGCTTCCGGAGTTGGAATTAGAGGAGTTTTGAGTCAAGAAGGTCACCCCATCTCCTTCTTCAATGAGAAACTTAGTGAGGCTAAACAACAATATTCCACGTACGACAAAGAGTTTTATGCCGTGGTTCAATCCCTCCACCATTGGAGGTATTATTTGTTGCCTCAAGAGATTGTTCTATACTCTGATCACCTCGCCTTAAGGTACCTAAGTTCACAAAAAAAAATGAACCTAGGCGTATCACATGGGTCGAATTTCTCAATGAGTACACTTTTGTTCTTAAGCATCGCTCGGGTGTTGAGAACAGGGTGGTTGATTCCCTTAGCCGAGTCGTTGGGGTTCTTCACGCAATGTCAGCCTAGGTGGTTGGCTTCGATAGGATGAAGGCCGATTATGCAACTTGTCCTAATTTTGGGGTGATTTATGAGGAGGTTGGAATGATAACAGGGCAAATTATGTTGATTTTGTCATACATAATGGTTACTTGTTTCGGGTTACGAGGTTATGCGTCCCCCGTACCTCTCTTTGAGAATTTCTTGTTTGGGAGATGCATGCGGGAGGATTGGCAGGTCACTTAAGTCTTGACAAAACTATCGCCCTCATGGAGGATAAGTTTTATTGGTCTTCATTAAAAAGGGATGTTTCGAGGATAGTGTCCCAATGTCGTACTTGCCAATTGGCCAAGGCTAATAAACAAAACACGGGTCTCTATACCCCCTTCCTATCCCCCATACACCATGGAGAGACTTAAGTATGGATTTTGTCCTTGGGTTACTTAAAACAACCTGCGAACACGACTCTATTTTTGTGGTGGTAGATAGGTTCTCCAAGATGGCCCATTTTATTCTCTATAGTAAAACATTGGACACTTCTCATATCGCTAAGTTGTTTTTTTAAGGAAATAGTTAAATTGCATGGTTTGCTTTCCTCGATTATGTCAGATAGAGATGTCAAATTTGTTAGTTATTTTTGGAAAACACTTTGGAAACTTTGTGGCACTACATTTAAGTTTTCTGCTGCTTTTCACCCATAAACAGATGGTCAAACCAAGGTCGTTAATCGTAGTCTGGGTGGCTTGCTTCGGTGCATTGTTGGAGAAAAACATGGTACATGGGATCTGATTTTAGCTACGACTGAGTTCGCCTATAACAATTCCGTAAACCTGCTGAATCCTTTGCACAACACATCCCTAATTTGCATGTTGAAATTCGACGAAAAATTGCTCTAAGTAATGCTGATTATAAACTTACTGCTGATGTGCATCATAGGGCTAAGATTTTAATGTAGGTGATCATGTTATGGTTCGTATTCGCCATGATTGCCTCCCCAAAAATTCTTCCAAAAAACTGCATGCTCGGGCCATTGGTCCTTTTCCCATAATTCGCAAACTTGGATCTAATGCATATTTATTGGATTTGCCTAAACACTTTACTATTAGCTCTGTTTTCAACGTGGAAGATCTCACCCCTTATCGTGGAACATTTGAGCCGCCTGTGTTGTCTTCTGGTCTTTCTACAGGGAAATAGGTTCTCAAGGTTTTTGCTTTTCCTTCCTAGCTTGAGGAGGTTGAGGCAGTGCTCGATGACGAGTTCGTTGTTTCTTCTCGCGGAGGCTTTCGTCGCTTCCTTATTAAGTGGCGTACTCAACCAGATTCAGATGCTTCTTGGATCTCTGAGGAGGACTTTCGCGCTCTAGATCCCGCTTTCTTGGAGTGGTACCTTCAGTCTGTCTCTCCGGAGTCGAGTTCTTTTCACGCGGGAGAGAATGATGGGGGACCCACCAGTATTGGAGACTTCTTCAAGAACACATATTCTAGAAGAAGATACAAAAATAAGAGTTCTAATCAGATATGATCAGTTGTTCTTATTTCCCATTGTTATCTGATTAGATCAGTTGTTTTGATCTTTTAGGTTTATCTTTAAAAGTTCTAATCATATATGACCAGTTGTTCTTATTTCTCATTGTTATCTGATTAGATCAATTGTTCTTATCTTTTAGGTTTATTCTTTATCTTTATGTTAGGATTTTCCTTATATATATGTGATTCTCTTTTGTTATTTGGTAGAGATCATGAATGAAATCAGACTTAATATTATTTATTCTACTCTGTGATTGAGTGTTGAGATGTCCATGTGATTTGGATCAGTGTGTTCTTGAGTGTTCCTTTAAATTCACCATTTGTTAGCTACTGTCTGGCATCAGAAATTCATCTTTTGGTTTCCACTGCCTGTCAGTTGAGTTCAAGATTAAAATTGTCTAGACAGCCTAGCTGCTACCTACGGCTATGATGCTTGTTTTGAATGACCTTTCACATCTCCCTGATAATTCAGTGTTGCTTCTATAATTTTATTTTCTTAATGTTATTTTTTATACTTTATGAAATTCTAATATTTATGCTTTTCTACTTTTAATTTACAGAAGCCATAAATCTGTAATGGTCATCAGGCGTAATCAAGTAGTTGGTGGCATCACATATCGTCCATATCATAGGTAAGGTTCATATTCATGTTATCCTTTTTGTCACTGTTCTATATCAAAGCTTAATCTACATCATAAAACTATATGATTAATTACCTTGTTTCCCTGAACTGTCTGGAGTGAAAACAAAAATGGATGTTGCAAATGTTTTTCTTTGTTGGTGTTTTTTTTTTTTTGGGGTGGGGGGGGGGGGGGGGGTATGGTGGGCTGGGTGAGTAAATAATTTTTCCTTGGTGTAACAAGCAGATCTAAGAGTCTGAAAGAGTTTCAGGTAGTCCTACTTAGGCCATTCTTCCATGTAAAACAATTGTTTGAAAATGTAAATTTATTTTATTTGCTTTGCTCCTCTTTATTCCATGACATAATTAGTCTTTGATTTGTGCTCTCTTTAACATGACATCTTTCTTCCCTTTTTTTTTTAACGCTTCTGTCCTCGGAAAAACACAGCCAAAAGTTTGGGGAAATAGCTTTTTGTGCAATAACAGCCGATGAACAAGTAAAAGGTTATGGCACCAGGTTGATGAATCACTTGAAACAGCATGCACGTGATGGTGATGGGCTAACACATTTCCTTACGTACGCCGACAATAATGCTGTTGGTTATTTTATCAAACAGGTTGGTTTTTTTCTTGTTTGTTTCATATTAACTTACATTAGTAAAATGTTTATGTTGATAAGACAAATATCATGTTATGGATCAGCCCTAATGAATGGTGCAGATAAGCACAATGTAAGGTTGCCAAATCAAGAAATTTCATCATATGAACAACTTTTTTGAATAATATGATATTATTAGGAGATACTAGTTTTGTACCTGTGCGTTGCACGAGGTTCTTTCGTTTAATTGTGTTAGGAGTATAATGTATTAATAATTTATCTTGTTAAAGTTAAAATAATAACAACACAAATTAATGATATTTCAATTGATAAAAAATTAAAAAAATTTAAATGTCATAAAACAAAATATGATAGTTTGCAAACTTAAACAATTAAAAATAACTTTGATAAAAAGAATTTTAGACACCTAAATCCCAAGACAATTATTAAAAAATTATCAAATCGTATGATAAAGTTAATCTATTCTTTTTTGTCTTCAGTCATTTCACATGGAGTATTCTTTTCTGTGCAAAATGAAAATTTTGAAATGTATTAGCAATTTTTTATTGATGTCTCACATGTTTCTTCAAATAAAGATTGAGATTAAATATAAGTAATATAAAAACATAATATTTCATGCATATCTTTTTGAGAGTAGAATGTTCCTTAAATTATGATAATGAGATGTTTACACAGGGTAGCCTTTGGAGGTGGGGTAATCTTATCTTCTGACATTTTTGATAAAGTAATCTCATCTCATCTTCTGACTTGATGATCTGAGTTAGAAGGTTGCGGAAAGTATAAAAAAGCAATGTTGTAAGGAAAAGCAAATTTGACATTAGATATATTAGTAGTATGGCTTCAAAGAATGACATTATAAAATGAAAAAAACAAATGAATTTTGACAAAGAATTATTACAAAACAATGCACAAAGAATCATATACCATAAAATAGTGGATGCCATAGATCAATTCGGAGATCCAAATAAGAACAGTACCCAAATGTAAGAAAGTTCTCATACTTAATGTAATTGGGATGAAAACTCATAGAACAACTATAACTACGCCGTTGGTGAAATTGTTCATCCTAGAAGGGTTTCAATTACCTTAGTTTTCAAGAAGTGTTTTAGTGCAACTTTTAAGACTTCTTTGTTAGCGTAAGTGTCATAACAATCAATATTTTTTTTAATAAATAAAAAATGTATTAGAAACCACCAAGAGGGTGCAACCCATATACAAAAACTATCTACACCATAGAAGCTTCACAAAATCTAAAAGATCTACATCGTTCTTAAATTTTTTCCCTTAAAACCAAAATTTAAGGATGTTGAACCATGTATCTCTAATTACATCAATTGACTTTTCTTCACCATCAAAAGCTTTACGATTCCTCTTATGCCAACGATCCAACAAATAGAGAGAGGGATCAACGAGTGCACCTTCTTAAGCTCCTTAGAAGGACATAAACCACACCAAGCCCACACTTCATCTCTCACAGAGCCGGTAATCACTCATAAAATACCAAAGACTCTATAAGCCATTTCCACCCATGAAATACCCAAGACTCTAATGCCAAATGATCCAACAAATAGAGAGGGGATCAACGAGTACACCTTCTTAAGCTCCTTAGAAACACATAAACCACTCTAAGCCCACACTTCATATCTCACGGAGCCATCAACCGCTATGAAATACCCAAGACTCTATAAGTCATAACAAACAGTATTCAAAAATCATTTTGTCCCAAATTCTTTTGTAGCTAATGTGTAACACATGTCAAATTTTATGCCAATATTTATGTTAAACACCAGCCAAGTGACTTAGAGCTTGCTTAATAACTTTCACAACTTTTCCGGAAATCTCTGTAATGATTCGCAAGTTTTCAATTTCCAAATTAATCAATATATATCTTCAACTAAAGAACATATAAATATGTGAAATCAAAGGATTCTAGACATTCTAAAAAATCGTCTGAAATTTAAATCCAAATATTTATGAAATTTATTGAATGAGAATCACTTTAAATATATGATGCATAATGGTATATGTTGCGCGTTTATCCACCTAAATAAATAAGTAAATAATCGCACTTGTTTTACTTGCAAGTGCACAAAGTCAACAGTGTAGTATAGTGTGCGAATGCAAGATCATCTCCACAGGGATTGGTAAAGTTCAATTTAGAATTATATTCGCAATATAAAAAGATAATAAAAGTGTTGAGAAATAATAAAGATAAAATACTAAGGATAAAGGCGTAGGGACTTGATATCCACCACTAATTATGCTACCACAATATAACAGTATGCCAATGCTTTATTCATGCCATGTATACCTACTGGTTGCCAACCTAAGGGCATGGTATCTACTCCTTAAGCTATTGGTTTCCCTAAGCAACGAGTTAGGCATGGTATCTACTCTAACTCTTTTCTTCCTTAAGGGATTCAGCATGGTATCTGTTTGAGTTGTTCCATAAGAAAACATAAGTACTATGGAAATCGACAACCACATGAGACCTAGGGTATGGTATCTACTCCCGGTTTCCCATGTTGATTAACCCGGGTATCCGGATAAGATATCCCTTGTTACTAATGTTAGACCCAGGACTCGGTCATCCAAATTGATCTAACTAACAAGTCCATACCACATGCACATATTGATCAGACATATACATATGAGGAATTTAAATAAAAGCAGGTATTAATCAAGTTTAAGCAACACAACATAAATATCGCAAGGCGCCAATACTAAATTTATTGAGTAAACATAATTAGGGCTTCAACCAAGCCCTACTAAGAATTTAATTACACATAATAAAATAAAAAGGAAAGAAGAAACCCGAGAGAAGAGTCGTCAATTCCGCTCCACGGTCTCATTCTCCAAGCTAAAGCAAAAGATAAAAGAATAGATATAAGAAGTGATCCCCCCAAGAGGTGATGCCTTTTGTGTGTGATTTACAAGTGTATTTATAGGTCTTTGAGAAGTCCTAATCGGCTCATGAGTTCCTAAACTTTCCTAAAACGCAAAACTCATTTATTTCCAAAATAGGGTTATTTCCAAAACAGGGTTCTGCAGTTTACTGTTCACGCCCATACATGTGCGCTCGATCGCATATGTGGTGCGCTCGATCGCAATGCTGCACTCGATCACACAGAGGAGTGCGCTCAATCGCAATTTAGCCAGCAGTTGCTCTAGGATTTCCAGATTTATTCCTTTAAGTGCCAAAAATGCTTCTTTTTCTCCAAGACCCTATAAAAACGTGTAAAACACAAAAGTGAAGTAAAATAGACTAAAACATATAGATAAAGAACTTAACAAATGTAAATTAAGGGGCTTAAATATGAATATTTAAGCTCCTATCACACCCCCAAACTTACATATTGCTAGTTCCTTAGCAATACAAAACCAAAAACTAAATGAAAAACAAAGACGCAAAGATAAATCCAATGCTCATGGTGTCGAACAAAAGTTTAGGTTTCACACAAAACTATGATGCGCATTCATAAGCAAGCTTAACAAGTATAAACACATCTTTGCAATGAATACGAGTTTTGAATGCAAATCACTTTCATGAGGCAAGTTAAGACATCACAAGTTTAACTGAGTGTGTGGTGGACTAGCACATAAAAGATTGGGTTTCCAAATAATTCTAATGTGTAGTGTTTCGATGACTCAAGATTCATCAAATTTTCTATTAGAATCAACAAAGATGGCATAGATTTTCTTCTTTTATTTTATTTGTGAGATTTTTGCCAAGTTAGTTCCCTTAAGCTTTCTATTTGACTCATGTAACGAGCGTTTAGCCAATGACTCCCAAACCAGATGGTTTTAGGGCATTAGGTGTAGAAACACCCCTAAGGGCTTACTAACTCAAGTCAAAAAGGCTACGAAACTAACTGATCTTAATGCTACCGATCAGAATATTCCACCTTTTGACGTGACACTCACTGCTTACTGAGGCAAGAGGGCCAGTTACTCAATGGAAAGTTCTTTTTAATGATCTTTAGGAGCATTTTTTTTTCTTTTCTTTTTGAGCAATAACAAACTTTTTTTTATTTTCTTATGCCACCGCGTTAATCTAATAGGTCATCTGGTTCACAGTCAAGCAAAAGAAACATACAAATCAAAATTACATGTCATACCCCACACAACTATGTGCTAATGTGCTCATGTTTAGTTTAAGTCGAACTTGTGAATCCTTAAATGCCTAAAAGAAAGTGATTATGGTTCAAAACTTAATTATTGGCCCATATGTTCAAGGTGTTAAGCTCACTTATGAAGTCAAATCATATTGTTTGTTTAGAACACCCAAAAATTTTGGAACGGAATGAACATGTATTTATCTATGAAAAACAACAAAACAAAAAAAACTGGGACAAGGTGTGTGTGAATGTGTCTCCCATACCCCCAAACTTAAATTATACATTGTCCCCAATGTGTGAATAAAAAGGAAAGAGCTGACCTGGGAGATGGAGAACTAGCTAGGTTGGCATGGCTCATAACGTACCCCCAAACTTGAACGGATGCACACATTGTCCCTAAAAAATAAAAACTGACGTAATACGGGAAAACAAGAAGTAATAAAAATAAATAAATAACTATAAATACAAGAAATAATAAAAATAAAAGGATAAGCTGTGGGGTGCCTCCCATGAGCGCTAAGTTTAACGTCTTCAGCCGGACCAAGCCTTATTTTTCCCCAAAACTACGAGTGGCAGCAGCTAGCATAGGAAATGTCTTATTCTCTCCCATATAAGCATACGGTAAGTGCTCTGACAACTGCTTGAATTCCAAGTTAGGTGCCTGTACAATAGAAGGGAAAATAATATTAGTAGGCACATGATGGTCAAATGGATCGGTGTACTTACTTGGATGCTTTGGAAAGGCCTCAAGGAGGTGCATAGTGTCAATGATGTCATCAGTAACATCCTTGCATTTGGGCTCAATATCCGATCTTGGGACACTATAGATAAGAGCAGTTTCTATTGGATCAACGTGATGGACCTTGGATGTGGATGCTTGTGCAGGCTCATCAGCTCCGATGATCTTACCATTTGTTAGAGTTGTCACGGCATTTAGTTGTTGATGTCCTCTTGGAGTAGGTAGTGGTTGGACTGGAAGTTCATCCCACTTTCTTTCACTTAGTTCCTTAGCCAATTGCTCCATTTGTTCCTCGAGTCTTTGAATGGCTTGCTCATGTTTTGTAGTGGTTTATCTTTGCTCAGCCATGAACTGTTCTTGTGAAGTCATCAATTGCCTCATAAGACTTTCTAGGTCATTATTTTCTGATTTCGGC
This sequence comes from Bretschneidera sinensis, assembly GCA_023935145.1. Taxonomy (NCBI): domain Eukaryota; kingdom Viridiplantae; phylum Streptophyta; class Magnoliopsida; order Brassicales; family Akaniaceae; genus Bretschneidera; species Bretschneidera sinensis. Next base: position 14,385,562 of record CM043702.1, read on the forward strand.
ACTGGTTGGAAGTATTGGTGCTGTCCTTGAACATTTTGAGTGTTGCTCCATGAGAGGTTGGGGTGGTTCTGCCATCCAGGATTGTAGGTATTTGTATATGTGCTGTTCGGTCCCTCATAATTTGCTTGCTCTTGATCTGTAGTTGAATACAGAGGACAAGTATAAGTATTATGATCAAAATGAGAGCATATAGCACATACCTGGCATTGTGTAGCCTGTGGACTAGGTAAGTTGTTCTGATCAGCCAAGGCTTTTATGAGCATATCTAGCTTTCTTTCCATAGTAGCCATCTGATTCGAAGATCCATCATTGAAGTTCACCTCATGCATACCCTTGCTTTTAATTCCTTGTCTACCTCTCGAGGAGAATTGTTGGGTGTGCTCACTTAATGTCTCAAACAGCTCCATGGCTTCTTCACTAGTCTTCTCCATTAGCATACCTCTACAACCGGAATCCACTATACCTTGATTTATGCCATTCAAACCCTCATAGAAAGCTAGGACCAGCTCATCTTGAGGTAAGTTGTGATGTGGACATTTGAGTAGCAACTCGTTGAAGTGTCCCCATGCCTCGAAGAGAAGGTCTCCATCCCTCTGTTGGAAGGATTGAATCTCCTTCCTCATCTGCCTTGTCTTTTGGGCTGGAAAAAATTTCCTTAGAAATCTATTGGATAGCTCTTCCCAAGTATGGATGAAATCTGCAGGCAATGAATGATACCACATTTTAGCATTATCTTTTAATGAAAAAGGGAAAAGAATTAACCTGATTCCCTCTTGATCTAGGCCCCGAATATGCTGGAATTTGCAGAGATCACAGAATTCTCGAAGGTGCAAGTGTAGATCCTCAGCAGGTGAACCCCTAAAATGAGTCAAGGCACTAAGTATCTGCAGAGATATATAATAATTTTCTTCCACCATAGGTTGATATGCAATGCATGAAGGATGGTTGAGGTTCTATGGAATGAAGGATTGCTTCATAGGTCTCCGTTCTGGTGGCAGTTGGTTGTAAAGCTGTTCCATTGGTCTTTCACCCTCAAATTCTTCTTCTCTCTCCTCTAAGTTGTTTCTAGGCTTCTTTCGAATGATCTGCTCACTTTCTATATCAAGTGAAAGGATGGTTGGGTTCCTCACTCGAAGCTCTTGCATGAATCAATAGGAATACCTTAGTGCAGCAGCTTCAGTACTGCTGCTCGGGTAGTCTCTGGACTATTTGCGCTCGAGCGCTCCAAGCACTGTGCTTGATTGCACCAGTGCACTCGATGGCACTTAGGTTTGCGCTCGATCGCAGTGCCAGAATTAGCACTGATGCACACCTGAAACAGAAAACAAGAAAATAACAAAAACGAAGAATTAAGTTAGATGGTTGATGAAAATAAAATAAAATTAAACAAAACAGATTAAGAAAAATATTTGAAAAAAATAAAAAAAATCTGAACAAAATAAGAAAAATAAACGGGAAATAATTCTAAACAGAAATTTAGCACAATCCCCGGCAACGGCGCCAAAAACTTGTTGCGCGTTTATCCACCTAAATAAATAAGTAAATAATCGCACTTGTTTACTTGCAAGTACACAAGGTCAACAGTGTAGTATAGTGTGCGAATGCAAGATCATCTCCACAGGGATTGGTAAAGTTCAATTTAGAATTATATTCGCAATATAAAAAGATAATAAAAGTGTTGAGAAATAATAAAGATAAAATACTAAGGATAAAGGCGTAGGGACTTGATATCTACCACTAATTATGCTACCACAATATAACAGTATGCCAATGCTTTATTCATGCCATGTATACCTACTGGTTGCCAACCTAAGGGCATGGTATCTACTTCTTAAGCTATTGGTTTCCCTAAGCAACGAGTTAGGCATGGTATCTACTTTAACTCTTTTCTTCCTTAAGGGATTCAGCATGGTATCTGCTTGAGTTGTTCCATAAGAAAACATAAGTACTATGGAAATCGACAACCACATGAGACCTAGGGCATGGTATCTACTCCCGGTTTCCCATGTTGATTAACCCGGGTATCCGGATAAGATATCCCTTGTTACTAATGTTAGACCCAGGACTCGGTCATCCAAATTGATCTAACTAACAAGTCCATACCACATGCACATATTGATCAGACATATACATATGAGGAATTTAAATAAAAGTAGGTATTAATCAAGTTTAAGCAACACAACATAAATATCGCAAGGCGCCAATACTAAATTTATTGAGTAAACATAATTAGGGCTTCAACCAAGCCCTACTAAGAATTTAATTACACATAATAAAATAAAAAGGAAAGAAGAAACCCGAGAGAAGAGTCGTCAATTCCGCTCCACGGTCTCATTCTCCAAGCTAAAGCAAAAGATAAAAGAATAGATATAAGAAGTGATCCCCCCAAGAGGTGATGCCTTTTGTGTGTGATTTACAAGTGTATTTATAGGTCTTTGAGAAGTCCTAATCGGCTCATGAGTTCCTAAACTTTCCTAAAACCCAAAACTCATTTATTTCCAAAATAGGGTTATTTCCAAAACAGGGTTCTGCAGTTTACTGTTCACGCCCATACATGTGCGCTCGATCGCATATGTGGTGCGCCCGATTGCAATGCTGCACTCGATCACACAGAGGAGTGCGCTCAATCGCAATTTAGCCAGCAGCTGCTCTAGGATTTCTAGATTTATTCCTTTAAGTGCCAAAAATGCTTCTTTTTCTCCAAGACCCTATAAAAACGTGTAAAACACAAAAGTGAAGTAAAATAGACTAAAACATATAGATAAAGAACTTAACAAATGTAAATTAAGGGGCTTAAATATGAATATTTAAGCTCCTATCAGTATACAATATCGTATATATACACACAAAAGAAATCAGAATATATATATATATATATATATGTATATATATATATATGTATATATATATTTGATTGGTACATATGTATATATTAATGCATAAATGTACTTGGTCATTAGGGGTGGTTGCCGGCAGAAACCCGATCTAGTTGGCAGCCGATGGTGGCTGGGCAGTGATGAGGCTCTGCGCAGATCTGGGAGGGAAAAAACCCAAAGTTAGGGAGAGAAAAATAAATATAGAAGGAGAGAGAGAATATGCTTACTTTGGTAGATCGAAGCCTGAGAGCAACGCTAGTATTTGTCTATTTGCCACAATGCAGCAGAGGAAAGAGAGGCTGAGCGGGTCGCTTGGCAGCCGATGGTGGCTGGAATGGCTGGGCAGCAAAAGGCTCTTCCTGATCGGGGAGATAAAAAAACTCGAAGTCAGGGAGAAAAAAAATAAAAATAGAAGGAGAGAAAGAAGATGCTTACTCTGGTAGATCGACACCTGAGTGGTGCTGGTATTTGGCTAATTTGCCACGCTGTGGTAGAGGGAAGAGAGGCTGAGCAATCACATGGCTTTTTACTTTTTTGGCATGTGTTTTGCTGAAAGTGAAAAGAAATTGATGTGTAGCCTTATTATGCTAACCTTAATTTAAGTATAGCCTTAAGTTAGGTTATTGCTAGTCATGCCAATTTGATCGTACTTGCACTGAGGCAACTCCTTATAATTTTGGGAAAAAAAAATGAAAAGATACCCAATATCCCAAAGGTATTTTCCATATATCCTTCAAATTGGTACATAATTGTGTAGAAAGCAAGTTCAAGAGCCAAAGGCTATCAACACCATCGACTTTGGCATGATGATTACAGATCTCAAATGGGAAGAAGAAATCTTAAGTTTTTGTGTATGGTTGAGAAGTTGAATAATTTTAGTACAATACCTCTAGATATGAGTATTGGTATACGAGATCTTTGAAAAAAATAAAATGATTTGAGTTGGAAAATATTGGCATACAAGATGTTTATCTTGGATCTGATAATGTGATTTGAGGATGTAAAGTGTTAATTTGAAAAGAAATTAAGGTTTTTTGGTTCATTTAGAGGAATCGTTGTAGATGAAGTTGAATTAATTGGAAGTCAATTTGGGACTTTCGGATGATTTAATATACTAGTATTAATTCGTATATTCATTGATTTGTGCCCATATGTACCATTGTTTGTAGTTAATTCCAATTAAAAGAAGAAGAAAAGATCCCACCACGATGACTTTAAATCCTTTCCATTTTTTTAGTTATAGATAGTTGATAGCTTTTGCCCCCGTCCGCCCTCTTTTTTTTTCTTTTTCTATCTAATAATCTGCAGTTTAACTAGTCCTAGTGCTACTGAAGCATGAATCACAGTATATATATTTATATACGTGTACGTGTACATGTACATATGTATATATATGTGTGTGTGTACAAACGTGATTCACAGTATGAACGTATATAAGTGAATCGTGACCCAAAACATCTATCCAACTAAGTCTATCCCTCTGTATTGTGTACTTGGAAAAGTCTCTTACTGTGTACCATAGTGTACTGCGATCTGGGTAAGTTTTGGCAGTTTGTGCCTAGTTTATTTTTTTTCCTTTTCATGTTTCCTTCAACCGAGTTCAGTGGATTTGGTCTTAAATCTTTCTTTATATTTACTTGTAGGGTTTTACCAAAGAGATTCACTTGGAGAAGGAGCGATGGCACGGGTATGGTTAATATGCAACTCCATTGATTTCTAGGTTGTTATTAAAGTTTAACTGCATCTCAAGTATTTTTTTTATATTATATATATAGTTTTAAAGGTATGAAATAATGTGTTACGTTTTTGTTTTTCCTACTTGAGGAAACTTTAGCTTCAATATAATGTCCTTAAACAGAGCTTCTATAAATGCCTTTTTTATGTGTCTGTCATCCTTTGAGATCTCCTTTTTTTTATGCTTTCTTTCTACAGGCTTTTTGACTATTTATAGAAGTTTCATAACTCTTTTAGGTATATTAAAGACTATGATGGAGGAATCCTTATGGAATGCAGAATTGACCCGAAGCTTCCGTATACTGACTTATCAACTATGGTTCGCCGTCAAAGGCAGGTAAGATTATATCCACTTTGTCATTATGATAAGTTTTCTTTAATTTCCATAATCCATTTAAATTAATCATACTTATGTGTATATCCTCCCCCCCCCCCCCCCCCCCCCCCTCTTCTTCCCTTTTAAAAACACTGCTTGAATTACTGCATGTGAGTAAATAACTTTCTAACAAGTTATTCCTCTGCATTATGTCTGTCACTTACAAATTATAATCAATTGTCATATTTTCCTCCTGCAAATGTATGAATTACAAGTTCCTTATGTTTTAAGGATTTTACAAAGCTTAATGCATTTTGTAACGTCATCCAAGTGAACATTATGTTCTGATTTCTTTTGTTATTTTGGTCATAATAGGCAATTGATGAAAGGATTAGGGAACTCTCAAACTGTCAAATTGTGTACCCAGGAATTGATTTTCAGAAGGTATGTGGCATCACTTTTGCTGGAATTTCTATTCAATTCATTGTACATGTTTTGGGTTCTTGCATTGGATTCCAATCCAACAGTACAGAATATAGACATGTTTCTTATGGTTAAGTTGTGTTAGAATAATATATCAACATCTCGAATTTAGAATTTAGATCTGATCAGGAACTTGTTTGATTCAGAAAGAAGCTGGTATTCATAGAAAAAACATCAAAGTCGAGGATATTCCTGGTTTGAGTAAGTTCTTTGACTTCTCTTAAAGTGTCATTTTGATTTTTCTTATATCTACACATTTATATTAGCGTGTATTCCGACACTGGTACATAAGATTTGATAGCACCAGCATGAAGTTTGATCAAGTTTAATCAGTCAATTATTTTTGCCTATATTTTGGATATTATGAAGCCTTCGTTTTTATGTTTCCTGGCGTTGGTAATTGAATGGGTCTATTTATTATATGTGGCTGAAGTGGTAGTCAACGTTTTCTAGGTTGAGCAATCACAGAGAACTGTGCCATTAGTTTTTATTTGTGTGATTTTTTCTTTCTTAATTGGTTTAATTACAAAGAAAACATCCTTGTACTTTCATTGTGTATCAATCTGCATCCTGTAGTTCTAATCGCAGCAATGTGAGCCTCAGATCTTTCATAAGCATTAATTTGCTCCATCTGTTGAGGAATCTGTCAAGTACAGAATATTCTGTTAAAATATTATTTATTTATTTTTCTCTTTTAATTATCTCTCTCTTTTATTTATTTATTGAATTACAAAATGCCCTATCTTCCAAAGAAGGAAGAGTTAATTCACGGGAGCTGAACTATGTTTTCAAGCAAGGAAACTCATTAGTCATGACCTACCGATCTTAAAGTACCAAAGACTCCATTTTTGAAGCTTGATCTTGCAGTTCTTCACAATCTTCTTTTCCCCTTCCATCCTCGAAGAGTAGCTTGTCGTTTTAACTACCAGCAAAGCGAGTTCTTTTTATTTCTTCTCGATTGCCCGATTTCTCGTTCATAATATTGGAAATTCAAACCTCTTCATCTCAAAACAAGTTCCAACTAACAACTCATTGTCCTAATAAACCTGCATTATTAACCTCAAATCCTTGATTAATAACTGTACAGTGGTCCCCTGTTCCCCATAAAATCGAACATTTGAACTATTCTGTCTTGGGTCTCAAGTGCCATCATACCGCGACGCGAAGTTATCGGAGAAGCAGGTCGGTTTGCTACCGTCCATTTTCAGGTTCAACATGGGCTTTGAATTTATTGATTTTTTGGTCGATTTTTCATTTCCATTTTTATTTTACTAGAAGAAATAATTATTGCTTTGGTGATTAAACGGTTTTTGATGTTCTGGGTTTTAGTGTTTTGTAGGTTCTTAAGAATTGAAAATTTTGAGTGAAAAAGGAAAACTTTTGTTGATGATTTAATGGGTTTCATGTTGTATGGTTGTTGGGAAAATTACTGAATTTAAGGCTTCAGTTCTTTTGTACTGTTTATAGAAATGTCTTCCACCTAGGGTGTTTCTCCAGTTGATGAATTTAGGCTGGAAAGAGATTTTTAGGCATTTCTCTTGGCTGGGAACTTGGTTAATGATGAATGTAAAAGGATTAGTTAGAAGGTAATCAATTTTGGTTTAGCTATAATAGGAAACCTTGGAATTCGTTCTGGCTATAGATATGGTCTTGCTGTTTAATATTAGGTGGTTGTGTTCCTTATAACGTATGTTATTCAAAATTGCAAGTCATTTTAATGAGTAATATAAAAGGATTAGTTCGAAGGTAATGGATTTTGGTTTAGCTTTAATAGGAAAACTTGGAATTCATTCTGGCTATAGATATGGTCTTGCTGTTTAATATTGGGTTGTCATATTCCTTATAAAGTATGTTATGCAAAATTGCAAATCATGTTATTATGGAACTTGTAAAACCATTCTGTTTATTAGAACCAAATTGTTATTATGTTCATATTTCTTTTTTATTCTGACCGTTAAACATTAATTACTAAAATTTGAAAATAATTTGGTGCTGAGAAGATAGAATTACCTCTCCTGATGTGCCCCCACGTTTGTGGCATGTGCTCTGTTAACATTTAACGGCTCCATTTTATGCAATTAGAATTACAGGGTGCAGATTGATACACTAATGAAAGTACAAGGGTGCTTTTTGTAATTAACCCTTATTAATTAGCTTAAGATTTGATATGTGATTTTACACCTTGAAAATGGTATTTATAAATGAGAAATTTGCATGTGATGCTTGTGCTAATATGACTTAATATTTTGCAATTTTAGAATTTTTTTAAGTAATATTTGAAGTTTTGATTTACAGTGTGTTTTTGGTGAAGTTTTAGAATACTAATTGGAAATGTGGTGAATTTGGTAATAGGGGAAGCTGGTTGGACTCCTGATCAATGGGGCCATTCACGTTTTAAAGCTTTAAGCACTTCTACAGATAGTGCCACAAATCAAAAACATTTGACTGCTTTCATGCGCTCACTTTTAAAGGTAAGGTTTCTATGATTCTTCTCTTTTGGCTTGCGTGATGCATCTAATGCTATTGATTTTTATTATAGTAATACCTAGTGATTATTTTTTGACAAGTGTAATACCTAGTGATTGTGTTCAATGAACTTGAGTCTTTAAATCTCAAACTCCATTAAAAAAAAGTCTTTTATCTCAATCTGATTGGGGTGTGCTACATGAATCATTTTCTTCTAACCTGCACAGTCTTTCTGCATATCCTCATTAAAATTCTTAAGAGTTAAGATATTTCTGAAAAAATTCAAGCCATTTTGGTCATGTTAAGTTATATGCATATGAAACAGATGAGGAAGGAATTGCATATGGCCGTAACTGTTGAATTCATGACATTATAATTTCCATGAGATTTGAAGTCAATGTCCCTCAAGGATGCAATTCTTGCTCATGTTTTCGGCTGTTAAGTGCCATTTTATAGGTCAACTGTGAAGTCTGATGTAGAACTGTAGGAGACGATCTTGCTCATGTTTTCAGCTGTTAAGTGCCTTTGATAGTTCAACTGTGAAGTCTTATGTAGAACTGTAGGAGACGAAGAACAAAGTAACGAGAAAAAAATCCTAATCACATGAAGCAGCAAACCCAATCACAGGGATGCAATCAATTTTTATTCATTCAAAACTATCTCAAAATAACAGAGGAGTCCAATATATAGACATCTTAAAAACTCTAGTAATGCCCAAATAAGAAAATTATATAAAACCTTTTTTATAAGTAAAATGTATATATAGAAAGAAAAGTGCACCAAGGGGGTATAGCCCATGTACAAGGTTATCTATAGGAGAGAAACTCAACCCTAATAAAACCTAAATATATTAAATCACTGAAACTCTAATACCTATAATAGTTAAATCACTAAACCCTAATACCCATTATATTATCAAAATTACGTAATTACCCTAATAATCAAAGTAATCCATAATACCTAAATGAAAAGCTTTAAATCTATTTTTCCATGCATACTCCACAAAAGTCACAACTTACAAATGAGAAGGTCGAGTTAGTTCTCACTTATTATTAATTAACATAGAATGTCAGTCTTGTTGGAATGAAAGGGACTACTGAGTGTAAGCCCCCCTTTGGATGGAATTTTTTTAAATAAAAAACATTGTATATATATATAGAAGGCACTAAGGGGGTACAGCCCAATTACAAAAAAACTATCGATGCCATGGAAGTTCCACAAAATCTAAAGATCAATCTCATCTAAAAAAAATTATCATTGAACGAAAAACTAAGGGTATTGAACCACTTACTCTAATGAATTATATAGGCCTCCTATTTCTTTTGTGCCATACAAGCCAAAAAATAGAAAGCAGAATCAAAGAATATGCTCTCTTCAATTTCTTAGAACCTCGAATACCATTCCAAGCTCACACTCCATCTCTCATCGAGCCAGTGACTACCCACATAATACGCCATTTCCCATGGTTGCACTCTCGCAGCCATCTCTTGTTGCACTCTCACAGCCATCTTTGGTCGCGGTTGCGACCTGTTTCTTTTTAATTGTTTTTCATAATTTGTTTTTATCTTCATTAAAAAGATAAACCAAAAAATAATTATAAAAAAGAATAAAAAACTTAAATCAAATTTGTTTTTTGGTTATGGTATTCTTAGGTATATGATTATGATGGAAAGGTAATTTGGTCATTTGTAAATAGATTTAAATTCATATTTTTATTTGTGCACGTAGTTGTCAAATCGGGAATCGAATAATGAATCGAAATCTCGATTTTGTGAATCGAGAATTAAGAATCGAATCGTAAGATCCAATATTAATTCTTAAAATCAATTTAGATTGATACGTATACATGTAAAACAAACAATATGCATTAAAAGTGAAATATTTTAACATATATTGAATGATCATGTAACTAGTTGGAAAAACGTTTGTCTACAATGACCTACTCTAATTAACATATTATAGTCATATAGTAGTAATTTGCTAACAACTAACAACTAATATAGCACAATATAATAAATTAATAAATAATGGAATAAAGTAATAAAATAAAATAATAGTATTATTATACTTAATACTATTATGGATTGAAATTAAAGATATGAATCGTACTGAATCATAGATTCGACACTGATTCAGTATTAACTTAGATTTCGGGATACCGATTCGAATCGTTTATGTCCTGAATTGAATCGAGAATCGTAAGATTATGATAACTATGTTTGTGCAGACCAAACATATCAATTTCACATTCCCTTCAAACACATTTCCTTCGATCATATGCCTTCAATGGACATTCCCAAAATGAAATTTCATTCTATGAACCAAAGGCCACATGAAGGTTGTCAATAATGAGGATTTTCTTCCACATGACTTCCCAAACAAAGAAAATGACTTTTCTCATAGCACAAGACTCCTATATAGCTTTCTAAGGGAAATTAGGTGTCCCTTCCATTGGAGACATCCGGAGGTGTGTTGTAGAAAGACTTCACGTTAAAGGCATTTTCTGAATTAAACCTCCACCGAACCATATTCTCCCTATCCAAAGCGTAACCACATTTTTTTGATAAATAAAGTGTAACCACATTATTAGAAAAGGAGATGCAAGAACTAATGAGGGTATCCTTGTCTCTTACAATAAAAAAAACTCATATGGAAATAGCATACTCAAGGAGTCATCCCCACACCAAATGTCATACCATAACCAAATAGTTTTGCCCACCACAAAAAGACAGCAACGAATTAAAATCATCCCACCATTTCTGTGTCACTTCCAAACCCCCACACCATAAAGCCCTCTCCCCTCCTTAGAGATCCACCCCTTATGCTTAATGCCAAACTTAACCTCGATCACTTTCCTCCGCAACTAATCCCTCTCCAACATGAATCACTTTCCTCCACAACTGATCCCTCTTCAAACTTTTTTGAATGCTCTCTAACTAGTTAGCCACTGAACTAGGAATTGGAAAGAGAGACATAAAGTAAATGGGAAGATATAAAAGGGTGCTTTTTATGAGAGTAAGCCTTCCTGGGGAGATATTGATTCTTCAGCTTGGCTAATCTTCTCTCAAATCTTTCAATAATAATGGGATCTGACACTTTTATCTTTCAACTTTTCACCAAGCAAAGGACCGAGGTAAGTGATAGGGAGGGACCCCACATTACATCCCAATAGAGTTGCAAGAAAGAAGCCATTAACATTCTCACCAAGAGGAATCAAGTCACTATTGCTAAGATTGATCTTTAGCCCATGGACTGCCTCAAAGCAAAAGAGGGCACATCTAAGGTGGAAGATTTGTGTTGCTTCCGCACCACAAAACACAAGTGTCATCGGCAAAGAGAAATGAGAAAAATTCACCACGCCCTCATTTCTATCAACTTTCAACCCACACAAAATACCCTCATCGGCCACTCTCACCAACATTTTTCTAAAAGCTTTCATCACCAAAGTAAACAAAAAAAAAAGATGAAGGACTTGTTTCCGCATAACCCCTTAAGCTTGAAAAAACAGGAGGGACATCCATTCACTAAATTAAAACAGAAAATGAGGCGGAGAATATACACTTGAACCACTTTTCCCCGAAGCCCATCCTTCTCAACAAATAGATGACAAAGGCCTAATAAGCTTGGTTATAAGCCTTTTCCATTTCTAGCTTGCAAATCACTCCACCCCTTCCTCTCTTCTAACATGAATCCATAATTTCATTGGCAATCAAGGCGTCATCCATAATATGCATGCCCTCAATAAAACCATTTTGATCAGGACTAACCACTTTCCCAATCACTTTCTTTAGTCTAATAGTAAAAAACTCCGATAAGAGTTTATAAACACATCCCACCACAATAAGCTACTAAGTTGAAAGTTTTTAATATAGGTGGTACTTGCTTTCCTTGGGACGAGGACAATGAAAGTAGCATTAATATTACCCACAAACTCTCCAAATTAGTGGAGCTTATCGAAAAGTCTAAGAATGTCAATCCTTACCAGCCCCCAATTATTTTGCAAGAAAGCCATAGAACAACCATCAGCTCCCAGAGCTTTGTCACCATTACATTCTCGTAGAGCAAAAGAATCTCATCCTCATTGAAGGGACTTTCAAGCCAACAAATTGACTCACCATCAGTGCTATCAAAATCCGTACCATCCAAATTTGGCATACAATCACAAGATTCCTTGTAGAGTTTCTTGTAGAAACCGCATATGGCCTCCTTCATATCTCACTCCTCCATGAACACGAAGTCATCAACCTCAATAGAACTAAAGAAGTTGTGCCTATGAGAATAAGCCACTTTAGTCGCCAAGAGATATTCTTGGAAAGCTCGTTCCCTAAACCCCTTCTCGAGTTATATTCACTAGTGAGGCCAAAAGAGACTTCTTTCTCATAAAACCCACTAATCTTCTCCAACAAAGTATTCAAAGTGGAATCACATTCCCATGAGTCTTTGTTACATCTTATTTCACTTTTAATAGTTTTCAATTTGGATTCCACAACAAAGATAGCGTACCCTTCCACAATACAAACATCGCAACATCCCCTGACAAGGTCCTTAGAGCCTTAACTTTAAGCCACATATTATAAAACTGAAACAGAGCGACTCCAATTTAACCTTGCAATTTCAAGAACAATAGGGTGATGGTCTAAAGTAGGCCTAGTAAGTAGTTTTTTAAATCAAGCAAGGAAATAGAGCCTCCCAACAATTAGTAAGAAAAAGGCTGTTGATCTGAGAAAAGGAAGGAGTTTCTCGAAAATTAGACCAAGTAAAAGAACCTCCAAGAGGGGTAAATCAACAAGCCCAAAGCTTCTCACAGAAGCCAAAAAATCCCTCATGTCTCCAAAGGCCCACAGGTTTTCTATGCAAAAAGCAACTGTATTTCAAGATCTCTGTTTGGCTGCATAAGTCCCAAAAGGGACTTTGCAGCAGTCCCTTTTAAAAGCCTCCTGGAGGTTGCTTTTTTGGGGTAGACTACTAAATTCTGTCCCTAAAAAGTAACTCCTTTTGTTCTTTTTTTAAATCTTCAACTTTCTTTCTTTCTTTGTTCAAGGAATGCATGAACATGTATCTTTTTCATTTTTAAGGGGCCAACTGGCCCCTTTTTTTTATTGTTTTCTCTGTCTTTTCCCTTTCTTTTTTCCTTCTTTCTTTTCGCTTCGCTCTTGTTTTTTTCTACTATTTTATTATTCCTTTTTTCTTTTCTCTTCACTTTTTCTTCATTTTCTTCTTCATTGTTTTGATGTATTTATTTTCGTTTTAAAAATGTCATTTATTTCTATTTTTAATTTTTTTATTCAAACAAAATAATATTCAAGATTTATCTTTTAAAAAATATTCAAAATTTACACCAAAAAATAATGTATGAAAAAATATTTTTTACCAGGTTTTTGTTTAATATTTATAAATGGTGATAAATTAGGAATTGAAATATAAATTCGTATTATGTAAAAAGTAAGTCACATAAGTGACAAGTCTGTTATTGATGTACCAAACATGAGTTCTGTCACAAGTCAATTTTTTCTTACAAGTCACGTTTAACCAAATAGTCACAAGTTTGACTACTCACAAGTCGCTTTGCACACGCCTAACCACATGAGACATAAGATCTACATATTTTGATGTTATTGTATTGGGCAAGCTTGTAAAAAAGGCTTCTGCAATTTTGGGAGTATATTATAAAAGATCATAGAGGCTTCTTTGGAAGAAATCAAGTGTAGATAGATTAACACTTTAAACATTTGGTTTATATATATATATATTGATATTTTGGCTCAAATTCCCACAAGGAGGATTTTTAATTGGTTTGGTAAAAATGGTTTTCTATCTTATAGTTGATTGTTCTAGTAGGAGTAGAATTAGTTTCCTATGTTATTATTCATTTCCTAATAGTATTAGGAAAATATTCTATATATAAAAGGGGTATTAGAGAAGGTTTGAGACACACTCATAATCCAATATACATTGTAAAAATATAGATTTACTACTAGAGTTAGGTTGAAAGCTTTGGGTGTATTGGGGTTTTGTTATTGTCAAGTAGAGAGAGAACTTACAATTAGAGCTAGGTTGAGAGCCTTAGATGTATTGAGGCTTTTGAATTGTGAGTTAGTGAGAGTTTAGCAACTTTTCTCTTCCTAAAGTTGTAATTGAAGATTAATAAGCCGGTGGGGTTTGTTGGTGGACGTAGGCAAAAAGGTTGTCGAACCACATTAATTCTTGGTTTTTTTGCTCTTTATTTTATTTGTCTATTTAATTGTTGCGATTGTGTTTTTTGCCTAAAATTTGAGTTGGTGGATTTTAAAGGTAAAATCCATACGCATGCATAGGCACGCGCACGCGCACACATACATAGACATATAGATACTTGTTTAGTTTATAGATTTTTTTTCCTCGTGAAGATAGACGCATTGGGGTTGGCACTCCCTTGGTGCCCTTATATATAAGCTTTTTGCTCATTAAACTGATAACAATGCTTTGGTGCAATCAGATGCTTCTCTTCTTAGAGATAAAAATTTCATGTGAGATTATGTCTGTGATATATCGGAGACAATGGATAGATAATTACCATTTGCCTTTTCTTCTTCATGTTTCATAGTTTTTCTTGAATATGCATATAAATAGATGTGTGCAACTGAACATTTCTTTGTTCCTGTTAATATTCATTGGATCCTTACCAAATCATGTTTTTAATAAGGCAGTCAATGCATGATCATGTCGATGCTTGGCCATTCAAAGATCCAGTTGATGGCCGTGATGTCCCAGACTATTATGACATCATAAAAGATCCCATCGGTAAGATATATAAAACATATATTGTAGGAATTGCTTTGGCTATTTCCATTTTTAAATTATCCCTATCATTTGTTTTTTTTTTATGATTGCACAATTATTGCTCAAGTGAAACATGATGAGCCTGACCCTTGTGAGGGGACTTGTTAAGGCTGGCGGCTATGAGTTTTCCTTCTGTAAATTCATTTGTTGGAAGAAGGCAGTCTACCTTGATTACTCTGCTTGCCAAATGTCATTTCATTATTTTTATTCTTTGTAGTGTGCATGTGTGTAGGCTACTGTAGCATCATTGTAGCATGTGATAGGATGAGCTAAGATAAGCGCCTTGCATAGCGTAGGTCTTGGGTTCGATTCTTCATTGAATCCAAATAACTCTCTGGGGTCTGTGCCTGCAGAATTTATTCAGAGTTTAACCTGTTACATGTGGACAATACGGTTTGCATGTACCCGGGACTAGTCGGACACCCTCGTCACCTAAAAAAATAATCATTGTAGCATGTGCTCCTCACTCTTTTACTCATAATGGGTGGAACACCAAATTGCATATAGTAACAGCAAAGTTGCATTTCCAGGCCTTATGTTTGCCTCACAGAGGGTGTTATATTTGTGTTTATATCTTGAGAGAGTAAAAAAATTGACATTTGAGAATTCCATTTTACTTTAGCATTTAGTTTTAACATATCATTTAATTATATTAGTGTGAAAGAGAATTACTGGTCTTGGGTCTAGGAATGTTGGATGGACCATCAAATTGGCTCCCAGTTATGACTTTTGGATGGAAACTTATGTTTTAGGCATGATGGAAATGGCAGAATGGTTTAGAGTTGAAGCAGCCTTGGCTTAACTGGGGGAGCATATAAGGAATATTTACTAATGAGCGTCAATGAGGACTTTGTTTTATTATAATGTAGGTTTGAAGGATAGGTTTCTGATTGCGAGAAGTGGCAACAATGTTGGAAAATTCGATTAAGGTGTGCTAAAATAAAAGAAAGATCGGAGAAAAAACTCTTGTATTATTGATGTATTGTGAAAGACGAATACAGACATATATTCTTAGGTCTATTTCTAAGGTTATAATAAATTAGGAAACTAATATTGCAATAGGAACAGAAAATATTAACAATCAAGATAATATAGGATTGTCTGGCAACAATATTGATTCTAAGAATCAAGGAACATATGGCCTTCTGTATGGTTTGCATCTCTTACCAGGTTTAATTATTTAATTGAATCTCTTAGATGGTCAAAATGGCTAATGCTATTGACCATGAGCAGGCCCCATATTTATACAATGAAATATAACGACTATAGAATAGGAAAGTATTGTTTAGGTAGGTTAGTATAGTTTGCAAAAAAGCTTCCCTGAAACTAGAATGAATGCTGACATCATTGACCTTGAGGTTTTGGTAATTTCAAGCCAAAAATGAAAGGAAAAACACAGGAAAAAAAATACTCTTCTTCTCTAGCGATGCTTTAGTATTGTGTGCATAGAAATGGGGCTTTAGTTACCTCCCTCTAGTTTAGCTGTTTTACATTTTGATTACTCTCAGTTGTATATCTATTGAAAAGCATAGTCTATTGTATTTCTCTTGTTTAGGGTTAGGCTTAAGGACCTCCAAGCATGTTTGGGTATGGTCTTTATTGTCCCCCATCTATGCGTATTTTTTTCATAATCAATAAATTTCTCCCGAGGTTTTCCCAAAAAAAAAAACAAAAAAAAGAAAAGAAAAAGAAATGGGGCTTTAGAATTTTGATGTGTAGCAAAACTTTTGAGTCAACATTCTTGTTTGTGTATTACTTGGTTCTTATTGATGAAATCTATCAAGAGAAATTACATTTCCTGTTGGTGCCCTAATGGATGCTCATTGTGCTACAGATCTGAAGACAATGTCAAAAAGAGTCGAGTCCGAGCAATATTATGTAACATTGGAGATGTTTGTTTCGGATGTCAAGAGGATGTTCGCCAATGCCCGAACATACAACTCTCCCGATACCATATATTATAAATGTTCAACTAGGCATGACGATCCCTTGTACTCTAGCTGTTTTTATCTGATTATCGTTTCTGCTTCAGATTCTGACTATTACGTGTTAATAATGTTCAGGCTGGAATCTCATTTTCAGAGCAAAGTCCAATCAGGTCTCCAGTCTGGTGCCAAAATGCAGTAATAAGTTAAAGATACAGCGAATATATTTTACTCCTGCAATACTTAGGAGATCAGTTTTAAATTGGGCCATAGCATTCATATGTTGTTGTACTAATATTCTGATGATTAATCTGAAGGTCCTTTCGAAGTAGTTGTCGGCATTCATTACTTTATGATTTATGCTTATACATATTTCAGCTTTGTTCACTTTATATATTTTGTATATTCATGTATAGACAAATCAGATTGCTGGATCAAACTGTTGTTGTCGGGAATTGACATTTGGATTTTAATGTTAAAATAAAATGATTTGAAGGCAATTGCTTTTCCAATGGTGAACAATTTACTCTGCCAATTGCTTTTCCAAAACCAATACCTGAACCTACTAGGCTAAGTTTGGAATAGCATAGCTCAGCCTTTGTTCTATTACAGGTTAGACATCTGAGATCGGAAACGGACTCACTATCCGACGACGAAGTTCTGTGAAGAATAGAACCTCTGGTCTCCTGTTAAGCTTATTCTGAGTTGGAGGCCATTGAACTCGACAAACTGTCTTGGGTTTAGTCATCCGGATCAGACTGTAATGCAAATCACTGGGGATGTATCTCAGTATTTAGTGACAAAAAGTAGTTTGTCACAATTTGTTAAGTATTATGGACAAAATAATTTTGTCTCCCATAAGGTAAATCATGGTTAAGGATATCTTTAACTATCGGAGACAAAAGCTGTTTTATGAGCAAAACCCACATGATTTAATCACAAAAGATAATTTCTTACTAATTACTAATAGTATACTTATGATAAAATATGTTGGTGGCAAAACCTAAAATTTCCAGAGACAAAAAGAATCTCAAATTGTAAAAGGTATTATTGACAAAATAACTTTTGTCACGTATATGATAAGTTGTCTTTAAAAAACCCATCCATAATTGGGGACACAAGTAATTTCGTCAATAAAGCCTACATAATCCAACAACAAAAAATATTTTTGTAACCGATCAATCATAAGACATTGATAATGAAAAAATTTCGTAGTTAGTGGTGATGAAATTATTCGTAGCTAATAGTAGTATTTTGTGATAAAAAATTGCTTGTGTCAAGGACAAAATAATTTTGTAACCATATCTTTAGCAGTTAGGGACTCGACTATTGGAGTTGTGAATGTAGATTTGTATCTAAAAATTTCATAACTAATTTGTTGTAATGAATTTTCTTTGGACATAAACTAACATATTTTACTAACAAACTACCGACATTTTATCCTCTCTATCTTTTCAAACTTTATTTTAGAACATTGATTTTATTTCATTTTCAATCTATTTTTTTTGTGCAAATTAAACGTGTTCTTAAGATTTTGATTAAGAGAATGAAAATAACTTTCTAGGGTATATTTGTTATAAGAATCTTGATACTAATACACATATAATCAATGATACAGCCATGATCTTTTCATATTAAACTTGTCAAGAATTCATATATATATATATATATATAGAGAGAGAGAGAGAAAGAGAGAGAGAGACAGAAGATGAGTTAGAAACAAACCGGAATCCATTGCAAGTAAGCCTCCTTGGGTTGATCTTCTAAGATTACAGGGAGAACCACATTTGGTATGAGAACCAATCAACTGAATGTTAGAGGGGAGGGAAAAGAACTGTCTGTTTCAATAAAATTTAACACACGTTAAACACCCTCCCCTGATGTCTATTTATTTCCCTGTGCCTTAGGGACCATAACCCTAACAGTTACCTCACACATGTGCATTGGGTCTTTGGCCCATTAACAAAGACCTATACCACATCGGGCTTCTACACATAAGGTGGCACATACTAAAGAACCTTGATACTTTGGAGACTCATAAAAATTATATCACTTAATTGGGTCCTTTATTAGATAACGGGTCTACATGTACAATGTTATAACATATTTGAACCCAAAATTCAACAATCTCCCACTTGGGTTACATATGTTATCCTTTATATTGTATATGAAGATAACCTTAATTGAGCTCATATGTGCTATCTAAACCAAAATATCCAACAACAATCTGTCCATTAACCATATCAATGTAGGATCAAAGCAGTCTTTATCACATTTATCGTAACAAGACCCATCAGTGGTCACAACACTAACACAATTAACGACATAGATCTAGTATGGATGTGTAGCATGGACATTACATGAAACGTGATCTTAAACATGTCAATTTCCAACTGGTCCTCCATATGACTCAAAAGAATCATATGAAATACTTTCAAACATTAAATGCAAAACTGCAATGAAAGTCATTATAGAGTAATCAAAAATACATAATCCAAAGTCTGTACAGAACAACATAACCATGTCAATTAAGCAAAAGTAAAAGGCCAATACAAACTCCCACTATAAGGGCATATGGTCCAAAAGAACAACACCCATGTGAGCAACATGCTCATGATACACTATGGGTAGCAAACCCTTAGTAAGCGGATCCACAATCATAGAGTTTGTACTGATATGCTCAATTGACACTTAAGAATTTTGGACTCTCTCTTTAACAACCAGAAACATGATGTCAATATGCTTTGACCTCGACGAGCTTCGGTTGTTCTTGAAATACAACTCAGCAGCCTTATTATTACAATAAATCGTTAATGGTCTATCAATACCATCAACCGTGCACAACCCAGTGATAAAATTTCGCAGCCATATTCCCTGATTTGATGCCTCATGGCAAGCTATGAAATATGCTTCCATGGTAAAAGTAGCTATGAGTGACTGTTTCACACTCTTCCATGATATAGCTCCTCCAGCTAATATAAAGACATAGCCAGAAATGGATCTCTTGCTATCGAGGCACCTAGCAAAATCGGAGTCTGAATACCCAATGATCTCCAAAAGATCCGATCTCCGATATGTGAGCATATAATCCTTCGTTCTCTGTAGATTTCTCATAAACCGTTTAGTTGCTTTCCAATGATCCACGCCCGGGTTACTTAAATATCTGCCTAGCATTCCAACAATGTACGCAATGTCCGATCGCGTACATACTTGTGCATACATGAGACTTCCAGCAGCCGAAGCATAGGGATATTTCTCCATTTCCTTCTTCTCAAGTTCATTTTTCGGACATTGGAGCAAACTGAACTTGTCACCCTTTGCCACGGGTGTGTTTCCTGGTGCATAACCACTCATACTAAATCTACTTAGCACTTTATCAATATAGGCATTCTGTGACAGTCCAAATATACCTCTGGAACTATCTCTATGGATCTGTATACCTAAAACAAAAGATGCATCACCAAGATCTTTCATTTCAAATTTACTTGATAGAAATCTCTTGGTTTCATGCAATAGGCCTATATCACTGCTTGCCAGTAGAATGTCATCTACATATAGCACCAGGATAATAAATTTGCTCCCACTGAACTTGAGATATATGCACTAATCAACAGTGTTTTCCTTAAATCCAAATGATGTAATCACCTAATCAAATTTTCGATACCATTTTCAGGATGCCTGTTTTAAGCCATAAATGGACTTCTTAAGCTTGCATACAAGATGCTTTGAATCTTTGGACTCAAATTTCTTTGGTTGCACCATGTATATTGTTTCTTCAATGTTTCCATTGAGAAACGCTGTTTTAACGTCCATTTGATGTAGCTCCAAATCATAGTGAGCTACAAGTGTCATAATGATTCTAAAAGAATCTTTCGTCGAAACCGGCGAAAAAATCTCTTTATAATCAATGCCTTCCTTTTGAGTGAAACCTTTGGCGACTAGGCGGGCCTTATACCTTTAAATGTTGCCTTTTGAATCTCGTTTGGTTTTAAATATCCATTTACAACTAATCGGTTTTGCACCTTTAGGCAACTCTACTAAGTCCCAAACACCATTGTCATCCATTAATTTTATCTTATCCTTCATGGCTTAAATCCACTTTTCAGAATTAGGACATTGTGTGACTTGACTAAAAGAAGTCGGATCATCTTTCAGACTCATATCAAACTCATGTTCCTGGAGATACACGACATAATCAGTCGAAATCGTGTTTCTCCTTTCTCTAGTGGATCTCCTTAATGGCACTTCCACTTGAGGTTGTTGAGGTACTTCTTGATGAACCTCAAACAGTTCCTGATTTTGAGCAGGCAGCAATTCAGGTTTGTCATCAATGCGTTGGATCTCCGGATTTGCATTTTGAATAACATCAGGTATGGATACCTAAACGTTTTCAGTTGTAACAACAGGAATGTAAACACATTCATCTTCAAAATTGACTTGCTTGAGTTGGTCTCTCCCACTTAACTCAGCATCCTCAATGAACTTGACATTATCCATTTCAAAAAAGGATATATTAGAGGAATCATAAAATTTGAAACTTTCAGAGTATCCAACAAAATAGCAGCTAACGGTCCTTGAGTCTAGCTTCTTCTCATTTGGCTTATAAGGCCGAGCCTCAGCTGGACATCCCCACACATGCAAATGCCTAATGCTAGGCTTTTTGCTTGTTCATAACTCGTATGGGGTTTTAGCTACTGCTTTACTTGGAACTTTGTTCAGGATGTAAACTGCAGTCTTGATGGCTTCACTCTAAAGCAATTCTGGCAAAGAAGAATGACTAGGAGTCCCTGGCATGGTGTATTAAGGAACGATCCCATATTCCATCAAAAATTTGACGAAGGGTCCAGGATGTTGTTCACCTGATCCATCATATCTACCGTAATATTCACATCCACAGTCAGATTTAACAGCCTTAATTTTCTTGTCTAATTGATTTTCAACTTCGGCTTTGAAATTCTTGAACATGTCTATAGATTGAGACTTCTCATGAATTAAATAAAGATAGCCATACCTGGATTAGTCATCTATGAAAGTAATAAAATATTGTTGTCTATTCCAAGAAGCTGTAGGGACTGGACCACAAATATCCGTATGTATCAATTATAAGACACTATTACTCGTATTAGCACCTTTATTTTTAACATTTGTTTGTTTTCCTTTAATGCACTCAATGCAGACTTCAAAATCTGACAAATCTAAGGGATCAAGAATTCCTTCTGACATAGGTCTTTGAATCATTTGTTTAAAAATATGTCCAAACGCTTGTGCCATAACATTAATGAATTCTCATTTGTTAATCTGCGCTTAATACCAACATTACTGGTATGCAAGGATTTGTTTTCTTTGGAGGCAATCATATCTAGTTTATATAAATTATCAATTAAAGAACCAGTACCAAACAAATTTGAATTCTGAAAAAGACTAAACTTTCTATTTCCAAATGAACAAGAAAAACCTGATTTGTCCAATCATGAAATAGAAGCCAAATTCCGTCTAAAAGACGGTACATAAAAAGTCTCATCCAAATCCAAATTACAACCGGATTCCAATTATAATCTAAATAAACAAACTACCTCCACATGAGCTCTTTTACCATTTCCTACATAGATGAATCTTTCAGCATCAGTTGGCGTTCGACTCCTTATGTACCCCTGCATAGAAACACTTATGTGAGTAGTTGCACCTGTATCTATCCACTAAGTGTTCTTAGGTACTAAGGCCAAATTAACTTTTGAACAAACAAAGTTTATAAGTTTACCTTTCTTCTCATGCCAGGTCACATACTTGGCGTATTTTGTGCAGTCTTTCTTCACATGACCAGCTTTGTGGTAAAAGAAACAAGTTACACCTTTATCTTGTTTCTGTTGTCCCTTGTGGTGTGAATTTCCAAACTCTGCAGTTTTCTTTTCTTTAATGTTCCTCTTTCTTTTCTTGCTGGAACTGGGGTCCTGAAAAGTTGATGCTAAATGAGCACTTTCAACCTTTTCATGATTAAGTCTCTCTTCTTCTTGGACACATTGAGCAATCAGCTCATTCAAAGTCCATTTTTCCTTTTGAGTATTGTAACTAATTTTGAAAGGACTGAATTGTATAGGAAGAGAGATCAAGACTAAGTGCATCAGAATGTCTTCTGGCAATTCCAGCTTGAATGCCTTTAGTCTTGTAACAAGGTTTGACATCTCCATGATGTACTCTCTTATATTCCCCTATCCTTGAACCGCATTGAGACAAGCTTAGTCAATATGGTGCTTGTCTCGACCTTTTCGTTTGCGGTGAATCGGTCTGCTATTTGGGAGAGGAATTTCTTAGCATCATTTTCATCAAGAATAGAACCCTTGATGGTATCCGGAATCGAGTGCTTCATAATCATTAGGCTCATAAGGTTTGTTCGCTCCCACTTTTCATATATAACTTTTTGCTCAGCGGTATTATCGCTGGTCAAAAGTGCGAGGCGATCGACCCTCAATGCATAGTCTAATTCCATGCACCCGAATATTCATAACATGATCTTGCCACTTCTTGAAATTCGTGCCGTTAAGCACAGGAATGTTGTTGATGTTAACAGAAATCGATGTTGCTATAAACAAGAACAAAAGCTCACATTTAGTAACAACTCATGTATATATGAATCAAAACAAAACTGTATACATATACACATGCATGTGGGCCCATAACAAGATACCTAGCACAACATTAATACTTAGTCTTTGGACAGAAATATCAACTTGTAAGTGGTATCTCAAATATAGTTCATGAATATTGACAACCTAACCTCTCAAATAATGCGCTTTTTTTTGGACCGATACATTATTCGCATGGAAACCTTTATTTGTCACATATTCACAACTATTTTAATCTATTAACAATGCAAAAATAACCTTCCTTTGGGCCGATTATTTTCACATATTAATAGCATGTTTACATGTCTTAAAATAAATAAATTTACATATTAGAGATTGCTTTGGCAGCATAATACTTCAATTCATTCATCAAAAATATTAAACATAAAATTCAGAACAAAATCCTTAAATTTTTTTTTCCTTTACCTTAACCGGCGCCACACGGTGCCAGCAATCTGCCCAAAGGGACAGATCGCTGGTGCTGCAGTGCCAGTTCTCTAGATTTTTGGACTGACTGTAGTGGTCCTCTACAATGAATACCAAAATAATATGCTTGCAATTGGCAAGCTGTCATGATAATAAAAAAAAATTTCCACAATTTCCACATTACTATATATTCTCAGCATATCCAGAATATCATGGCAAGTTGTCATGACAATAAAAAATGATTTCTACAATTGCAATCTTTATAGAAAAATTGCATACAATATAAAATGATTTCCACCGGTTATAGACAAATTAAAAACAACTATCTTTATCATATGAACCAGCGCCAAAGGGTTTAATGCATAATTTACAGAATTAACCAAAAAAGAAAGATCAAAGCAAGTGTCGTAGCTGTAATACCCGTATTTGTAAAGTAAGAACAAAGAAGTAATTTAATAAATACGACTTGAAGTTTAAATAATATAGTTACGCGAAGGATTTAGTATCGAATAAAATAATTCTTTTGAAAAAAAAATTCTGGGATGTAGATGTCATTAAAAAAAAGAAGTAAAAAAAAAATTGGACATCCAAAACGTCCAAAGAAAGGAAAAGACAAAAAAATATTAATTAAAAAAAGTCAAAAAAAACTTAAAGTCAAAAAAGTGGCGGCAGGTGGGAAGAAAATAGAAAGAAAGGCATTCTGTATGAATGCCAAATGCTCCTGTCCGTGGCAGCCCAAGATATACAAAAGGTGGAGGGGCTGTTGAAACAAAGAAAGTTTATATATATGCAAGCATATTCATAACTGAACGATTTCGTTCAGTTTCTTTCACTCTCTCGTTTTTTCTCTAAATACTTGAGGACTCAAGGAAATACTGAAAGAGCAAAATTTTGAAGGGATTTTCTGCGGAATTTCATAGAGAATCAAGAATAGCTATCAGAAAAGCAGAAGGTAATATCATAGTGTTTATTTTTGAATTTATGGCATTTATGAAATTTCCAGGAAGTCAAAGTGGGAATTTTCAAAGTGTGTCATTTATATCGAATTGAAGAATAAATTAGAAAATTTATACAAATATGATGTCAGGTGTTGACGATCTACAACTGGGGGAATTTCTGAAAGAAATAGGAAAGGTAAGGAGGTGATCCAATGGTAGCTTTAAGAGCTACGTGGTGAGTTGGATTTACTTTAAGTAGTATAAATAAAAATCAATTATTTGGTGATAATATTATATTTAATTATTAAAGTATGATTGGGTGGTAGATAAATCTTTGGGTAGATAGATGTGGTATAAATATTGGAATCGTAGAAAATTATTTTGTGAGAAGAAATATTAGTAGAAAAATGAGTTGATTTAATAATAAAAGTGAGAAGTGAAATTCTTGATAAGCTATGGTTGAGATTTTGATATGAATTTTTGAGGGGATAAATTTTAGTGAATCTTGACAAGTTTTAATGGAGGATTTGATGTGATTTGGGATGAGAGAGTCTTAGTGGAAAATTTTATGTAAATTTGAAAATGATCAGGAATGCCAATTAATTATTTTAAAATTTTGTTGTTTTTATGTTACTGTTCATATGTTCATTTGATATCATTGTTCATATGCATATGCATTAAATGAGAAAGAAAAGAACCGGGAAGATAGCCAGTCTAATGAAAATGAAAGAACTGGGAAGGCAGCCAGTCTAATTGAAAAACCGTGATAACTGGTATATACTGGAAATAAATTCCGTGACAGCCGTGCTAAGCTGTAAAGAACCGAGAAGGTAGCCAGTCTAAATGAGAATGAAAGAACCGGGAAGGCAGCCGGTCTAAGATAATAACAACCTGTCGATAGGTGGGAAGACGTTTCCATCATAATCATTCATGCATGCATCTGTTTTAATCATTGCTGCATTAATGAAATGCTGAGATGTGATGTATTATTGTGAATACAATTATAGATGATTGAGTCTTATAGAAAGAGACAGTTATGAAAATAATGTTATTGAAATGCTGAGGTATGATATATTATTGTAAATATCATTATAGATGATTGAGTCTCATAAAAAGAAACAACTATGACGATAAGATTATTAAAATGCTGAGATGTAGAATATTATTGTGAATTTAATTATAGATGATTGAGTCTCACAGAAAGAGACAGTTATGAAGATAATATTATTGAAATGCTGAGGTGTGATGTATTATTGTGAATATCATTATAGATAATTGAGTCTCATAAAAAGAGACAACTATGATGATAAGATTATTAAAATGCTGAGATGTGGAATATTATCGTGAATTTAATTATAGATGGTTGAGTCTCATAGAAAGAAACAGTTATGGTGATAAGAACCATCTAAATGAAGGACTTTATGATGTGAACCTCATTACGAGGTAATTATGAGATATTTGATGGTCTTAAGGTGGACCAATGATTGAGAAGAATATATTGATAGAGAATGAATCATATGACATGTGTAATGATAGTAGAAAGTTGTCGTCAGGTTATGTGAAAAATAAAAGATTAAATATTTGTAGCTCGAGGTTTCAACCCAAGAGGGGGGTGAATTGGGTTTTTAAAAACTTTTGCGGAATTTATACAAGTTTATAAAAACTGATAAGCAACAAATAATTAATACAAGTAATAAGCTATAAATAAAGAGTTTAAGGAAAGAGGATGCAAACACAGTTATAGTGGTTCGGCAATATCGGATTCGTTCCGACCCTACGTCCACTCTCTTCAAGGAACTCCTTGAAGTAGTCCACTAAGAAAACTTAGTCGCACAACTTAGCCGGGTGTTGCACAAACCGTACACAAGCAATTTACAGGAATTGCTTAAACTGAAAAATCCCCTTCCTTTCGGAAGTTTCCCCTTCCTCTCGGAAGTAATCCCTTTACAAATATGGTGTAAAGTAAAAGGTAGAGAGACAGCAAATGAAAGCTTATTACAACAGAAATGTCTCTCTTTCAAAGTAAAGCTTGAAGAAATGGCTCAACAAGATTATTTCAAAGCTTTTTGTGTTTCAAGAGTATAAAAACTTGATTATATGAGATCAACTCTTTTTGAATATGTGCTTCTTCTTCTTGAATGCTTTGCTGAATGGGTTTATATAGCAATCAATTAATATGGCCGTTTTGGACTTTAATTTGAAAAAGATTTACTTTAAAACGTTCAGATTTGGAGTCCAACGGTCATATTTTTGAATTACCAGTCGACTGGGTCGAGATACCAGTCGACTGGGTTCACTTGAAAAATACTCGTTTTCAGACCTTATGGGTATCCAGTCGACTGGTATATATCATCCAGTCGACTGGGTTGATTCATCCAGTCGACTGGAAACTTACTGGTCAAAGTACCAGTCGACTGGGTTGTTTCATCCAGTCAACTGGGTACCTTCTAACCTATATACCAGTCGACTGGTATATGTACCCAGTCGACTGGGTTGTTTTTCAACCCAGTTTTTCTTCTGTTTTTCATTAAAAACATTTAAAAATAATGGTTTTAGAAAACCTTTTGTGTTTGAGCCATTGAACAAGCTAATACAATGTATGAGTGAGACTTACATTGGTTCTAAACCTTAAGACCTATACTAGATCTTAGTCTTCACTTGATACTTGATTTGGTTCGAGTTTTTGCACTTTGTTTCTTGGTTGAATGTGTTTGATCCTTAATACAACTTAGTTTAAACATGTTAGTTAAATAATAGTTGTGTTTTGCCATCATTAAAATACGGGCGAGGGTCAACAATCTCCCCATTTTTGATGATGACAAAACTAATAATGTAAAAAAAGTTTTAAAAACTAAGTGTTAAGATTTTACAAAAATTTGGACAGAGTCTCCTCTGTTTTTCGAGTAAAACCACCCTGTAAACAAGCAAACACAGTTTATATTTCTTTCAACCAATCCAGAATTAAACTCAACCAATCAATAAACATTTTTACAAAGATATGGAGCAATGCTCCCCCTAAATCTATGCATTAGTTGCGTTTTACTTAGATTTTCTCGTTTTTCTCATTTTTCTCCCCCGTTTTGATAACAGCAACCAAAAGGGGCATAACATAAAAAATAAGCTACTTAGCCAATACAGTCAAATAGGTTATAAGAATAAAAAGAAGTACGCAAAGATTTGGCTTCATTCGAATTTCAAAAGCCTTCCCGGGAAGAACCGGAAGTTTTTCAAGCATATAAGCATTTTATAGCAGTTTTAGTGACCAAACAGAGTTTTAAAACATTTCTAACATATCACAAATAGCGTAAATAAATGCAAGAAATATGGCTAATAGTATTACATCATCATAGAGAAAAAGTCAATACAAGCAGGGCCTCACAGAGCCATAACTAAGAAAAACATACATGAGATGTCCATGCTATGTGATAAAAACTGAAAAAGCGCTAAGTACAGATAAAAGATAGAGACTCATGGTGCGGGAGAGTCCGAGCTGTCACGAAGAAGTTCCCTAATCTCAGCTAGAGAACCCTCGGTGTGCTCTCGATGTAACTCGAAGTCGTCCCGTAAGTGGTCTATGGAGGAGCTCAGTCTCTGGTAATCAGACTGCATGGACTGAAAACCGGACTCCATCGTCATCTGGAGACTCGTGATAGCTCGTAAGATGTCACCGTAACCAGTCTGACCAGTACTCGAGTCACCAATGGGAGGTGCTCGGGTATCCGTCTCCATCTCAGCAGCCGTATCAGCATCTTCATCACTGTCACTCGGATAGAGGAATCCGTCACGAACAGTACATCTCATCTTCTTCAGAGATGAGATGTTGATGATATCCGTCAATCCGATATCCTGAGCCTCGTAGGCAGGCAAAGGTACCCGAAAGTGCTAGAGGATGAGTGTAATGAGCATCCCATAAGGAAGACACCCGGAGTCATTTGCTTCGCCGTTTATCATGTTGGCGAGCAGCAGAGGATATATATTGAAGTGGTGCCCAGATTTTAGGCACCAAATCAATACCGTATCTATTTTAGATAAATACCCTCGACTCTCGAGTCTTGGTTGGATGGTCCAACTGACAATCAACTGAAACAACTTTGAGTCGAGGGGCAAGTCACTACATGTGTGAAATGTAGTGGGTCTGTACACATAGTTAGGGTCGCCCCTGACTATCCGACAGGCCTCCTCAACTTCAAAGTTGTCTGGCCATCCATCCAGACTCCATTGAACCCCCCTTATAGGGATTCTTAGAATGCTCATCAAGAGGTCAGTGTTGACCTCAAACTCCACACCGCTAACTCTGGTTCTGAATCTCAGAGCCAGAGGACTGGGTTTCACTAAGTTCGCATAGAACTGGTGAACCAGTCGCGCGTAATACTTTTCATGAATTCTGACCAGTGCGGTCAGATTTATTGCCTCAAAGGCTGGTAGAATATCGAAATTACCATGGCGAATAGAGTCGAAATCAACGACTCTACCCGTCATGATTTTCTTGTGACAGATTACTGAATTATACCTCTTATGAGCCGCTGGACTGTAAAACAGAGTCTGCTCCAGCTCTGTTCTGGGCTCCTTGCTGGATGATCCTGCTGCACCCTTCCCTTTCGACTCTAAAGCAGAAGGTTTTGAAGACCTTGGCTTTTTAGGCGCATTAGGTCCACTTGTTGTGAGTTTAATACGGATTTTGTCACTCATTTTGGAGAAATCTGGAGTTTTTTGAAAAAAAGATTTTGGTAAAAATGAGAGATTTTAACCGTAGAAAGTTAAAAATCTCTTTAGGAATATGTAGATCAGTGTGTTTAGAAGGGATTTGGATGGTTTTTGGATCAATATGATGAATTTTTCTAGAGAGAGAAAGCTTGGGCTCTTTGAAAATGGCGTAAAAATGGCGAAAATGAACAGTCCCTTTTATAGAATCGCGATACCAGTCGACTGGGGTCGATATACCAATCGACTGGGTCCCTTTGAAAAGATGAATAGTTTCTTTACCAGTCGACTGGGTAAACGTGCCAGTCGACTGGGTAAACTGACAGTGAGTTACCAGTCGACTGGGCTATCTTTACCAGTCGACTGGAGGACAAAGGGTATTAAAAAAAATTGGCTCCAAACAGGATTTGATCTTATAGACGACTGGAGAAGACTTACCAGTCGTCTGGAAGTTTTGACAGAGAGTTACCAGTCGACTGGATCAAAATTACCAGTCGATTGGAAAAACAGGCAGAGACTTACCAGTCGATTGGAGCACATTTACCAGTCGACTGGATCCTGAGTAAAATTTCCAGTCCTGAATTTTTTAGCACGATTTTGTTTATCTATGACATTTTTTAGTGAAGGGAATAATTAAACATGGATTAATACTCTATCACTCAATTTCAAACATGCAAATAATGAAATGAGATGCAATCAAACATTCAGTTTATCAAAATCAAGCAATCCCATCAACATTCTAATCTTACAAAAACTAGCTTCACTTAAGGGTTTTGTAAGAATATCAGTTATTTGATCTTCTGAAGGTATAAATTCTAATCTTATATCACCTTTTTGAGCATGATCTCTTAGGAAATGATGTCTAATCTCTATATACTTGGTTCTAGAGTGCTGAATAGGATTTTTGGTTAGGCTGATGGCACTAGTATTATCACAAAATATAGGAATATTTTTGAGACTTATGCCATAGTCTTCTAGTTGTTATTTCATCCATAGTACTTGGGCACAACAACTGCCAGTTGCTACATATTCCGCCTCAGCGGTTGATAGTGCAACTGAATTCTGTTTCTTAGAGAACCAAGAAGTTAACATAGCACCTAAGAATTGGCATGTTCCACTTGTGCTTTTTCTATCTAACCTACATCCAGCAAAATCAGCATCCGAATATCCTACTAGCTCAAAAGATGATTCTCTAGAATATCATAATCCTATGGTCTGGGTCCCTTGTAAATATCTAAGGATTCTTTTTACTGCAACTACATGTGATTCCTTAGGATTAGATTGAAATCTAGCACACATGCATACACTGAACATTATATCAGGTCTACTTGCAGTCAAGTACAGTAAAGCACCTATCATGCTTCTATAATATTTAGAATCTACAGTTTTACCTCCTTCATCAAGATCAAGTTTGGTGGTTGTGCTCATAGGTGTTCTAATTGGCTTTGAGCTTTCCATCCCGAACCTCTTTAGTAGATCTTTGATGTACTTTTGTTGATTGATGAAGATACCTCCTTTTAGTTGCTTGATTCGTAGTCCAAGGAAGTAGATAAGTTCTCTCATCATGCTCATTTCAAATTCACCTTGCATGCACTTTGCAAACTCTTGACACATAGATTCATTAGTAGCACCAAATATAATATCATCAACATTATTTTAACTATCAAAGTGTCATTTTTATGAGTTTTTGTGAAGAGAGTTGTATCTATTCTACCTCTTACAAAATCATTATTAATCAAAAATTTACTTAGTCTTTCATACCATGCCCTTGGAGCTTGCTTCAACCCATATAGAGCTTTAGAAAGTTTATAGACATGATTTGGAAGACTTGGATTTTCAAATCCAAGAGGTTGTTCAACATAAACCTCTTCTTCTATAAAGCCATTTAAAAAGGCACTTTTCACATCCATTTGAAATAGCTTGAATTTATTAAAGCATGCAAAGGCTAATAACATTCGAATAGCTTCTAATCTAGCTACGGGAGCATAGGTTTCATCAAAATCTATTCCTTCCTCTTGGTTATATCCCTTAGCAACTAGTCTAGCCTTATTTCTAGTTACTATACCATTTTCATCCATTTTATTTCTATATACCCATTTAGTTCCAATAATTGAATGATCTTTAGGTCTTGGAACTAGTTCCCAAACATTGTTTCTCTCAAATTGATTTATCTCTTCCTGCATTGCAATTATCCAATCATTATCTTTTTCAGCTTCTATAAATGTCTTAGGTTCTACTTGAGACAAATAAGCTACAAAATTACAAATATTTCTAATGGAAGAGCGAGTTCTTACCCCTTGTGAAGGATCACCAATTACTTGATCAATTGGATGATGATTTACATACCTCCAATCCTTGGGTAGATTTTCCTCTTGTTGACTTGAGGATGGTTGGTCCAAATTTGGAGTTGCCATCCCTTCATTTGTTTGAGAAGAACTCACTTTTGGGTCAACAATGGGAGTAGGAGTTTCCATTCTTGGAATAAAATCTGCATCATCTTTAAAGGAAACTTCTCCACTACTCATTAGGTTAGATTCGTCAATAGTTACATGCACCGATTCTTCTACTACTAGAGTTCTCTTATTGAAAACTCTATAAGCCTTACTAGTAGTTGAATATCCTAAAAATATCCCTTCATCGGTCTTGGAATCAAATTTACCCAAGTTAGTTTTATTGTTATTTAAGATGAAGCACTTACTACCAAAGGCACGAAAATTGGAAACATTGGGCTTTCTCCCTTTCCATAGTTCATATGGTGTTTTATCAAGCAAGAGCCTTATCAAAATTCTATTTAAAATATAGCAAGAAGTATTCACAGCTTCAGCCCAAAAATATTTTGGTAAATTATTTTCACAAAGCATTGTTCTTGAAAATTCTTCTAAAACTCTATTTTTCCTCTCAACAACTCCATTTTGTTGAGGAGTTCTAGGAGCTGAAAAGTTGTGATTAATTCCATTTTCATCACAAAATTTTGAAAAGCTTTGATTTTCAAATTCTTTGCCATGATCACTTTTTATGCTTGAAATACAAATTCTTTTTTCATTTTGTACCCTTTTGCAAAACTTTTCAAATTCTTTGAAAGCTTCATCCTTATAAGCAATAAAAATAACAAAGGTATATCTTGAATAGTCATCAACAATAACAAGAGCATATTGATGTCCACCTAGACTAATGGTACTAATTGGACCAAATAAGTCAATATGCAAAAGTTCCAAAGGTCTAGTAGTTGAGACTACATTTTTTGCTTTAAAAGATATCCTAGATTGTTTTCCCATTTGACAAGCATTGCAAATTTTGTCTTTCTCAAAATTGATTTTAGGAAGTCCAATAACTAAATCTTTTCTTGAAACAATTTTTAGCAAGTTCATGTTTACATGACCAAGCCTTCTATGCCATAGCCATTGATTTTCACTAAAGGCAGGAAAACATTTTTCATTAACGGAATGCAAAGATTTCAAATCAACTGTATAGACATTTTCATGTCTATGGCCAATGAATTTGATCTTGTTGCTCTTGATGTCTATAACTAGACAATGAGAGGTCTCAAATGTGACTTTATATCCTTTGTCACATAATTGACTAATGCTAAGTAAATTTGGCTTAAAGCCTTGTACTAGCAAAACATTATCTAAGGTTGAGAAATCATTACCGACTTTTCCATGCCCGATGATCTTTATTTTAGTATTGTCTCCAATGGTCACAAGTCCACCATCTCTTAGAGTTAGCTCATTGAATACGATTTTATCACCGGTCATATGCTTCGAGCAACCGCTATCAATGTACCAACAGTTACCTTTCTCTTTGGTGTGAAGACAAATCTACATCACACAAGGATATACGATAGCACTTTTAGGTACCCAAAATTTCTTGGGTCCTTTGGGGTTAGTCCTGGAAAATACGGTTCCTTTTGGGACCCATACTTTCTTAATATGAGGTGTTCTATGAACAAGTTGATGATGCATAGTCCTAGCATGATAGTCATAGAAATTTCTAGGATGTCTTACATGTGAATTCCTATAAACCTTAGGATAATAGTTCCTAGGATACATGTTTCTATGGTAAGGAGTATGAAAATTCATGTCATTTCTATAAAGAGTATGATGATGCTTTCTAGGATACCCATGATGATAATTCCTAGGATGAGCATGAGCAGAATGCATTCTTTGATTATACACATTGTTCCTAGAATGAGCATGATAATGATTTCTAGGATGTGTATTAGCATTTCTAGAATGAGCATACATATAAGCATGAGTATTTTTAGAATGCTTATATTTAGTATGATCATTTAAGTTTCTAGACTTCCTAGCATTTATCGAGGGAGTGCTTTTAACAATGCTAGGAGCTTTTGAAGTAGAAGCTCCATCTACACAAGAGGCTTTCATGAATAAGCTCTCTTTTGTTTTTTGTTTTCCCAATGGAGAATATCCTACACCAGATTTTCCTCCACTTAATCTTTGGGAAGAAAGCACTTCATCAAGTTTTTATTTACCAAGCATAAGTCTAGATATAGTGCTGTTTAATTCAGAAATTTTATTTTTCAAATTCTCATTTTCATCTTTAAGAAAATCTTGAGACGAATTATACAGTAAAGATGATAATTTTTCTTTTTCTTCTCTAAGAACTATCATTTCTTTATAAATAGATGATACTTCTTTCTTAAGAACAGAATTTCTAGAATCAAATTTCTTTAATTCTTCATGCATTTCATTTATGACTTCTAGCAGTTCTTCACTACTAGTAACAATATTATTTTTTGAAGAGGGAGAAGATGTTACCTCACTTTCATCATCGATTGCCATCAAACAAAGGTTGGAAATTTCTTCGTATCCGATTTCTTTGTCTGATGACTCATCTTCTTCGTCATCGCTCCAGGTAGTTGCTACCATAGCTTTCTTCTTGAAGCCCTTGTATGGTTTGCTTGAAACCAGACAGTCAGATTTTATATGTCCTGGCTTCTTGCAGCCATAGCACATAAGTGGTTCCCTTTTTGAGGTGGGATCCTTTGAGTAAGGTTTCTTGCTTTTCTTCAAGAACCTATGGAATCGTCTGGTGATTAAAGCCATTTCACTATCCTCTTCACTGCTCTCTGCTTCTTGTTCTAATTCCTTTTCTTTGTTGCTCGTAGAAGCTTTGAGAGCAATTTGCTTTTTCTTCTTCTCATCATCATTGACGATGGGAGTCATTTCTTCCATCTCGTATGTCAATAATGACCCAAGCAGCGTCTCAACATCAAGTTTGTCAAGATTTTTGGCCTCCTGAATGGCTGTCCTCTTTGGTTTCCATTCTGGTGGCAGAGATCTTAAGATTTTTTTGGTTAGTTCAACTTCCTCAATATTCTTGCCAAGCAATTTTAAACCATTTATAATAGTAGTGAATCGTGAGTGCATTTCGGAAATGGTTTCGTTAGGAGACATCTTAAAAGATTCATACTCAAAAATTAGCATGTAAATTTTAGACTTTTTGACTTCACTTGTTCCTTCATATGTGACTTGCAATTTATCCCATATTTCTTTAGCAGAAACACATGCAGATATTTTGTTATATTCAGAAATATCTAATGCACAATGTAGCATGCTTGTTGCTCTGCTATTGAGAGACATCATTCTACAATCCTCGTCAGTAAACTCAGTTTTGAGTTTAGGCATTGTATGAAGAGTCTCTCCAATAACTATTTCTTTTGAGGGAATTTTAGGTCCCTCTTCTATAATTCTCCATAGATTGTAATCTTGTCCTTCGACGAATATTTTCATTCTATTTTTCCAATAGTTATAATTTGAGCCATTGAATAATGGTGGTCTAGTAATAGAGTGTCCCTCAGAGTAGCTATTTGCTGCCATTGAATCAACTCTAGGAATTTAAGCCTAATAAAGAGAACGAAACTCTGATACCAATTGTAGCTCGAGGTTTCAACCCAAGAGGGGGGGTGAATTGGGTTTTTAAAAACTTTTGCGGAATTTATACAAGTTTATAAAAACTTATAAGCAACAAATAATTAATACAAGTAATAAGCTGTAAATAAAGAGTTTAAGGAAAGAGGATGCAAACACAGTTATAGTGGTTCGGCAATATCGGATTCGTTTCGACCCTACGTCCACTCTCTTCAAGAAACTCCTTGAAGTAATCCACTAAGAAAACTTAGTCGCACAACCTAGCCGGGTGTTGCACAAACCGTACACAAGCAATTTACAGGAATTACTTAAACCGAAAAATCCCCTTCCTTTCGGAAGTTTCCCCTTCCTCTCGGAAGTAATCCCTTTACAAAGATGGTGTAAAGTAAAAGGTAGAGAGACAGCAAATGAAAGCTTATTACAACAGAAATGTCTCTCTTTCAAAGTAAAGCTTGAAGAAATGGCTCAACAAGATTATTTCAAAGCTTTTTGTGTTTCAAGAGTATAAAAACTTGATTATATGAGATCAACTCTTTTTGAATATGTGCTTCTTCTTCTTGAATGCTTTGCTGAATGGGTTTATATAGCAATAAATTAATATGGCCGTTTTGGACTTTAATTTGAAAAAGATTTACTTTAAAACGTTCAGATTTGGAGTCCAACGGTTATATTTTTGAATTACCAGTCGACTGGGTCGAGATACCAGTCGACTGGGTTCACTTGAAAAATACTCGTTTTCAGACCTTCTGGGTATCCAGTCGACTGGTATATATCATCCAGTCGACTGGGGACTTTCTGTCCATTTTACCAGTCGATTGGGTTAATTCATCCAGTCGACTGGAAACTTACTGGTCAAAGTACCAGTTGACTGGGTTGTTTCATCCAGTCGACTGGGTACCTTCTGACCTATATACCAGTCGACTGGTATATGTACCCAGTCGACTGGGTTATTTTCCAACCCAGTTTTTCTTCTGTTTTTCATTAAAAACATTTTAAAATAATGGTTTTAGAAAAACCTTTTGTGTTTGAGCCATTGAACAAGCTAATATAATGTATGAGTGAGACTTACATTGGTTCTAAACCTTAAGACCTATACTAGATCTTCAGTCTTCACTTGATACTTGATTTGGTTCGAGTTTTTGCACTTATTTCCTTGGTTGAATGTGTTTGATCCTTAATACAACTTAGTTTAAACATGTTAGTTAAATAACAGTTGTGTTTTGCATCATTAAAATACGGGCGAGGGTCAACAATATTAAAGGACTGTTTATGAAATTTGGAATACTTTTAGTAAATTTAATTCACTGAGCTTGTGAAGCTCACTCCTCAATGTACAATGATTTTCAGGTAGCAGGCTTGACAAATAATTTGGTGAGTTGAGGTTCAGAAGAAATCATTTCTGTAAGCCACGTGCGTGTCATCATTCTCAGACTAATGAGAAAATAAGAAGAAAAATTTATTTGTAAATATTCATGCATTTTACGTTGTAATTAATGTTTAAAGATCAGATCAAGGTAGCTCCCCTGTTGAGGGTTGAGGATTTATGTAAAATTTTTCTATTGGTGTTATTTATTTTATTGTTGCATATAAGTGTCGTGCTTGGATTTCAAAAATATGATGACACCGTCTCGGGGGTGGCCAACCTGGGATGAGTTGTTACAATTTTGGTATCAGAGCATTAGGTTTTTAAGATTCTATAGACTGTATAAAAAGTAAGAAAGTAGAAGATTAAAATAAATTATAATGAACAGTCTGAGGATGACACGTGGACGTGGACGTGCTAGAGTTAGAATTGTTGATTTGAGAGGGCGTGGTAGGCCCACAATATTTTGTCAAGTCGAGGTTGAGTTTGAATCTCTGGTTCCTCGAAGGGAACGTGCTGATAGTATGATTGATATTAAAAAATATAATTGATATTAGTAAAGGCGTGAGAGAATCTAAAATTTAAGGAGATGAGCTAAAATAAGCTCTTACTCATGCTCTTGAGAAAATGAATGTAACAGATGATAGAGTTGATAGCTTATAGCATAGACTTGATGAACAGGCTAGAGCAATGCCTGATGTTGTTAATCCAGTAATGGTAGACATTTAAAAATGGGGAAAAGTGAGTTTATGCACGAGATGCAGGGAGATATAATTAAGCTAAATGCTTTGTTGTTTAAAGGATCTATGAATCCTTTTATGCTTGAGTTTCGGGAAAAATGTGTAGAGAGATTATTTGGTATTTTACCAATGACTGACAAGCAGATGGTTGTCTTTGATTTGTTTGAATTAGAAGGAGAAATTTTAGAATGATGAGAGGATACAGATGATAATAGACCCTTAACCTGGAATAGGTTTAAGGAAGTTTTCTTTGATAAATACTTTCTTTAGACCATTAGAGCCCAACAAGATGAGATTTTATTTATTTGAGGCAAATGTAGTGGCTGTGGCTCAAGATGATAGGTGATTTGTGGCTTTGTCGATGTTTGAACCAAAAATGGTATATCCAGAGGAGAAGAAGTGTAAGAAGTTCATAGATGAACTATGTTTTAAGATTTGATCAAAACTATATTACATGAGGCAAATGAATTATGTTATATTAGTGGATATATTATTTCAGATTGAGAGAGATGTGATGGAGTTTAAGGGAAAGAAGAGTGGTTAAAGGGGTTTAGACATGAAAGTTATGGAGGTAGTGGCAGTATGAATGTGCAGGGTGGGAGACCACCCAAATGAGGCGTTCCTTGTCCCAGGGAACTGAAGTATAGAGTCAAAGGAAAACATAATCTATTACTTCTGTAGCTCAGAATACTATTGGTGGGACCTTTAGATTTGGGATACAGATTATAGGAACTGGAAGTCATGGTAGAGGAAGTAAGTATGCCACCAAGTGAAAGTGGCAATCTGATGTATGATTGAGATATAAAAGTTTATTATAATTATATTCGTATAAGATATTTATCCCAGAATTTTCAAAATTTGAAGTGCTTTATGTGTGGAGAAAATGAACATGTCAATGTTGGTTGATCTTGATGCAACCCATTGTTTTGCATCCAGTATTCATATAAAGTCTATTGAAGTATGTATTAGTCATTTGATGCAAAAATATTATATTAAAGTTTTCACTAAAGATGGAGTGATAATCATAAATGTTTACAAGGGTTGTGATTCGTATCAGTGATAGAAAATCTGAAGTTGATTTATATTCTTTGAATATGATTGATTGTTCCAAAAAGAAGGTAGTGTTCAAGATGTGGACATGAGGAGTGTAACCTTCAGAGAGAACATAAAACACTCTCGAACTATTTCATTTTGCTCTGACTACTAGAAGATGGTTGAAGAACGGTTGTGAGGAGTATTTGGCCTACAAAATAGATTTTAAAAATGAAAATAGGAAGTTAGAATAAATCTTAACGATGAAAGTTTATTCTGATGAAATTCTTGATGAGTTGTCTAGGTTACCTCCAAGTAGGGATATCAAATTCTCTATTGATGTGATACTAGGATCATCACATATATTTAATAGCCCCTACAGAATGACATCAGCTGAATTGAGAGAGTTGAACGTACCATTTTAAGAATTTATGGATAAACAATTTATCTGACCTAATGTGTTTGGGGAGTCAGGTGTTGTTAGTGAAGAAGGAAGATGGAACGATAAAAATGTGTATAAACTACAGATAGTTGAATAGTAACAAAAATCTTTTACTCAAGATAAATAAATTGTTTGAGCAGTGCAAGGAGTAAAAGTATTTTCTAAGATATATTTGAGATTAGGTTATCACCCATTTGATAATAAAAGAAGGAGACATGTCTAAGACTGTTTTTCTGACACATGATGGTCATAAGTTGACTAATGTTCCTGAAACATTTATGGACTTGATGAATCGAGTGTTTAAACCATATCTTAACAAGTTTATGGTTGTATTTGATTTCCTGATGTATTCTAAGAAGGAAGAACAACATGTGAAACAATTAGACAGTGTATTGGAGATTCTGAGGAAAGAGAAATTATATACAAAGTTCTCTAAATGTGGGTGTTGATTGAATGAAATAACTTTCTTGGAAATGTAATATCGGGAAATGGATAGCGGTGGATTTACAAAAGTTAGAGACAAGGTTAAGTTGGGAGAGACCAACTAATATGTCTGAGATAAAAATCTTCTTGGGATTAGCTGGTTATTATAGAAGATCTTTTCAGAAATTTTTAATATTGAAATACAGTTGAATAAACTGACCAGGGAAAAAGTAAGATTTGTATGGTGAGGGAAGTATGAGAAAAAAAATTTCAATTACTAAATGAGACATTGACTACAACTCCAGTATTGATGTTTTCCTTCTGGTGATGAAAGATTTATGGTGTATAGTGATACGTCATATCAATGATTGGGATATGTGTAGCATAGGAAAGTTGTGGCCCATACTTCTAAGAAATTAAGGATTCATGATAGAAGTTTTCACACTCATGCTTAAAATGGACTCTTATAATGTTACTTTAAAAATTGGAGATATCATCTGTATGGAGCCACTTGTGAGATAGTCATGGGCTATAAAAGTTGGACATACTTACCTAACCAGAGAGAGCTGAATTGGAGGCAGAGATGGTAGATGAAGTTGATTAGTAACGATGATTGTACAATTCACTATCATCTACAAAATGCGAAGGTGATAGTTGATACATTGAGTAGAAAGTCTACAAGAAAGTTAACTGCTAGTGGGAGCCCTGATGTGAAATTGATGAGGGATTTAGAAAAATGAGAATAAAGTTGAATATCAGTGGTAGAGGATCATAAATAAAGAATATAGTTGTACAGTCATCCATAGTAAAATGCTTTAGAGATGCAAGGTATAGATGAAGAGATAGAAAAGATTAAGTATTTAGTGCTTACTAGAAAGCATTTTGAGTTCAAAATCTGAAACGAAGGTAGTTTGGTGTTGGTACATGGATGGTGTTCCCAATAATGCAAAATTGAAAAAGGAGATAGTGAGAAAGGTACATAATGATGTAGATTCGATGCAATCAAGTAACAATAAGAAATATAGAGGATTGAGACAGAAATTCTGATGGTCAAGATTGAAGAGGGATGTAGCTGAGACTGTGAGGTTGTATGGAGTACTATTGAGCATAGTGTTAAATAAAGATGTTAGATTTACATCTTGGTATTGGGAGAGGCTTTCAAAAAGCCACGGGTACACAATGGCAATTTAATATAATTTTCATGCTCATATTGGATTTTTTTTAATACTAGAAGGTATGTTAAGGACAAATGTGATGAATTTATCAGTAAGTTGAGATGCTTACATGCCATTGATTTAAGTTGCTTATAATAATCAGTATCAGATCTTGTCTAATAAAGAAGTTTCATTAGTGTAAGTTCTGTGGCGAAATAAGGATGTTAAAGAGATTACATGAAAGCGTGAAAAAAATTTGAAAAAGTATTATTCATATTTGTTTCCGGAGTAAAGTGACGAAATTTCGAGGACAAAATTTTTGTAAGGTGGGTAGAATTGTAACACTCATATTTGTAAAGTAAGGACGAAGAAGTAATTTAAAAAATACGACATGAAGTTTAAATAATATAGTTACGCGAAGGATTTAGTATCGAATAAAATAATTCTTTTGAAAAAAAAAAATTCGACACGTAGACGTCATTAAAAGAACTTAAAGTAAAAAAAGTGGCAGCAGGTGTTGCCACCTGTACGTGGCAGCCCAAGAAATGCAAAAGGGAGGTTGTTGAAGCAAAGAAAGTTTATATATATGCAAGCATATTCATAACTGAACGATTTTGTTCAGTTTCTTTCACTCTCTCGTTTTTTCTCTAAATACTTGGGGACTCAAGGAAATGTTGAAAGAGCAAAATTTTGAAGAGATTTTCTGCGGAATTTCATGGAGAATAAAGAATAGCTATCAGAAAAGCAGAAGGTAATATCATAGTGTTTATTTTTGAATTTCTGGCATTTATGAAATTCCCAGGAAGTCAAAGTGGGAATTTTCAAAGTGTGTGGTTTATATCGAAT
The DNA here is from genome assembly GCA_023935145.1 of Bretschneidera sinensis. Lineage (NCBI taxonomy): Eukaryota > Viridiplantae > Streptophyta > Magnoliopsida > Brassicales > Akaniaceae > Bretschneidera > Bretschneidera sinensis. Next base: position 14,426,757 of record CM043702.1, read on the forward strand.
TGAAGAATAAATTAGAAAATTTATATAAATATAATGTCAGGTGTTGATGATCTACAACTGAGGGAATTTCTGAGAGAAACGGAAAAGGCAAGAAAGTGATGCACGGGTAGTTTTAAGAGCTACGTGGTGAGTTGGATTTACTTTAAGTAGTCTAAATAAAAATCAATTATTTGGTGATAATATTAAATTTAATTATTAAAGTATGATTGGGTGGTAGATAAATCTTTGGGTGGATAGATATGGTATAAATGTTGGAATCGTAGAAAATTATTTTGTGAGAAGAAATATTAGTAGAAAAATGAGTTGATTTAATAATAAAAATGAGAAATAAAATTCTTGATGAGCTATGTTTGAGATTTTGATATGAATTTTTGAGGAGATAAATTTTAGTGAATCTTGACAAGTTTTAATGGAGGAGTTGATATGATTTGGGATAAGAGAGTCTTAGTGAAAATTTTTATATAAATTTGAGAATGATCAGGAATGCCAATTTAATTGTTTTAAAATTTTTATGTTACTGTCCGTATGTTCATTTGATATCATTGTTCATATGCATATGCATTAAATGAGAAAGAAAAGAACAGGGAAGACAATCGGTCTAATAAAAATGAAAAAACCGGGAAGGCAGCCGATCTAATTGAAAAACCGTGACAGCCGGTATATGCTGGATATAATTCTGTGACAGTCGGGATAAGCTGTAAAGAACCGGAAAGACAGCTGGTCTAAATGAGAATGAAAGAACCGAGAAAGCAGCTGATCTAAGATAATAACAACCTGTCGACATGTGGGAAGACGTTCCTATCATAATCATTCATGCATTGCATTTGTTTTAATTATTGTTGCATTAATGAAATGCTGAGGTGTGATGTATTATTGTGAATACAAGTATAGATAATTGAGTCTCACAAAAAGAGACAGTTATGAAGATAATATTATTGAAATGCTGAGGTGCGATGTATTATTGTAAATATTATTATAGATGATTGAGTCTCATAAAAAGAGACAACTATGATGATAAGATTATTAAAATGCTGAGATGTGGAATATTATTGTGAATTTAATTATAGATGATTGAGTTTCACAGAAAGAGACAGTTATGAAGATAATATTATTGAAATGCTGAGGTGTGATGTATTATTGTGAATATCATTATAGATGATTGAGTCTCATAAAAAGAGACAGCTATGATGATAAGATTATTAAAATGCTGAGATGTGGAATATTATTGTGAATTTAATTATAGATGGTTGAGTTTCATAGAAAGAGACAGTTATGGTGATAAGAACCATCTAAATGAAGGACTTTATGATGTGAACCTCATTACGAGGTAATTATGAGATAATTGATGGTCTTAAGGTGGACCAATGATTGAGAAGAATATATTGATAGAGAATGAATCATATGACATGTGTAATGATAGTAGAAAGTTGTCGTCAGGTTATGTGAAAAATAAAAGATTAAATATTAAAGGACTATTTATGGAATTTGGAATACTTTTAAGAAATTTAATTCATTGAGCTTGTGAAGCTCACTCCTCATTGTACAATGATTTTCAGGTAGCAGGCTTGACAAATAATTTGGTGAGTTGAGGTTCAGAAGAAATCATTTCTGTAAGCCACGCGCTTGTCATCATCCTCAGACTAATGAGAAAATAAGAAGAAAAATTTATTTGTAAATATTCAATGCCATGATTCAATCTAGTTGGGGTAAAAAGATGGTGGACCCTCGGTGTCTGTGGTCCTCAATAGTCTTAAAGTGAGTTGTGTTCACAAAAGATTAATGCCTCTCAATTTTATGAGGAAATTGACCCCAGTTCTTAATTTTGTCAATTGCTTTTGCTATAATCTATATATCCTCTAATGAGTTGTATTTTTTGGTGTATTATAGGTACGTGTATTATGTTTTGGTATTCTAAAGAGCACAAACCAAACTTTGTGTTGGGTTTAGGTACAAAGACAAACAAAGCAGCCCCATTTTAGATGTTAGGAAAATTCGAAACTTGGGCTGCCCAATTTTATAGCTGGCTAGTTTTGGAGAACCATTCAGTTAGTGGTGGCAGAATTTTTTTATTAAAAAAAATCTTAAAAGAGTTTCTTCAAACAGTCATATTATTAATTTTTAGCCAATTTTTTAATGTTTGATAAAGTTTATTTTGGATATATATATTTTTATTTGACTTTGTGACAGATTATCTTTTGTGTTTTTTTGGGTGATAAATTATCTTTTATGAATACGATGTTAGAACCAGGGGAATGCTCCGTCAGTTTTTAAACATATTAATCTGTCAAAAGGGACAATCAAAATGGACAACCTATCACAAAAGAAAAACAATCAATGGGTTAAGATACTCGGGTGTTTTGATAGTTTTTTTTGATAAGTTTTGTAGATACTTTAATATATATTACTATTTAATCAGTGAGTTTATGAAATGGTTTTTGTTTTCTATAAATAAAAACTTGACCTATCACTTAAAAGTTAATGAAATAATTTTAATTTTAAAAACTTGAATTGTGTTAAAAAAAAGTTTTGTTTTCAGAGGCGAGGGCGTTGGGCGAGGTGTTTTGCCTCAATGAGGCGAGGCGTAAGCCCCGAGGCGTTGGGGCGTAAGTCTTTTGAAACGTTGGGGCGTTTTGAATAAAATAATATTAATTAAATTATAAAAATATTAAAAAATAAAAATAATAAAAATTAATTAATTATCAATAAAGTTTACTAACTTAAGACTTATAAATGAATATTTATCAAAATATTTCAGAAACACACGTTAACATCACAAACACAATGTTAAGTGGTTGTTATTTACACACTTACAATAATATAACAAATTTACATACATCTCATCTTTTATCAATAAATCATAAATCACACTCCAAAAACCAAATTCTAATTTTCAAATTAACCAATCTATTCATCACAAGATACAAACACGCTCCAAATTCCAACAAGTATAAAAATAACACAATAGTAAATATCAAATGTTTATTGATTAGTGTTTATACATTTATATTGATATAACAAATTCAATATATATAAATCTATTAAAAGTAACAAATTAGATAGCATAGATAATGTAATCCTAATGATGTTATAAAATGATATTAATAAAATATATAATATGAAGTATATTTAATGAATTTACTCGGTGAAAATAAAAGATAAAAAAAATAAAAGAAACAGTGGAAAGTAGAAATAAAGGAGACAAAAAAAAACAAAAAACAAAAAAAAAACAAACAAACAAGAAGAAGAAGAAGGCGGCAACAGCTGAAAGAAGGGAAAAAAAAGAAAAAAAAAACGAAAAAAAAAAAAGAAGAATTCAAAAGGCAGCAGCGGAAAGGAGGGGAGGGAAAAAAAAAGGCAAAACATGAATTTCTCGCATGGCCAGGGCTCGAACCCAGGTAAGAAACATGGCTAAGTATGATTCTACCATTAGACCATTAGTAAGTTTTAGTTGATTTATGACTAACAAATATATATATTATATATAGAAGGTCTGATTTTTTTTGTTGCATTGGGCGCCCGCCCAGACGCCCGGGGCGTAAAAGGCGTACGCCCCGGGTCTGGGCGAACGCCCCGACCCGAAAAACGCACGCCCAACGACACTTTCGCCCCAACTTTCACGCCTCGGGGCTTTTTAGCCCCGTTTCGGCCCTGGGCGCGCCCAGACTTCGTTTTTTAAAACTTTGAAAAAAACTACTAATTTTTATTATTATTTTATCAAAATCTAAATAATTTATAATTTTACTATTATTATATTATCACATGTTTTAAAAGTCATTTTATAAATCATAAACTATTTTTTCTAATAAAACAGAAAGCAACTTAGTAATTTGCCATTGATGATCAGTTGATATGAAGGCCAAAACCATGTTTTGTACGTGGACGAAATTAAAAAACTGTAGCAATTTTTCCCCTCGCCGATCGGTTAGTTATACATCGCCATCTTTCGAATAAGTTACAAATATAAGCATTAATATTTGTGTCAACTAAGATTCAAATTTTGTGAAGCAAATCAGTGCAATTTTGACCATTTTAGTACCTTAAATTATACATCACAACACTTAACTAACAGTCTAACCTGCATTATAATTAAAAAAAAAAAAACAGTCTAACCTAAAGATTTTGCCATAAGTAAAGCTGTCGACTTTTGTGCGTGCTGCTATGGTGAATATCTATATAGTAGTTACCATAAAATCAAAAAATTTATTAATAATTATAAAAAAAATTAAATAATAATTTTGATATTTAATTTTTTAAAACAATCATTATTTAATTTTTTTTTTATAATTATTAATGAACTTTTTCGATTTTGTAGTAAATATTATGAAACTTGGCCTATAAAATCACTACTTTTCTTATGCTTGTTATAGCATTAAACATTTGCCAAACATCTCTAAATGGAATTGGAACAAGATGCATGCATGCAAGATGATATTTAAAAATAAAAAAAAATTAAAGCGATGAATATAATTTGATCATAATATTATCATATTACTCATTTAAAATAAAAAGTTAATAAATAATATAAATAACTCACATATTGATGAGAGTCGAACCTAAAATTTTATAATCTTAAGACCTCAACCTTAATCACGTATACCACTGAAATCAAAACCTCATTGGCACATTCAAGATACAATTTTGCATCTTCTCTATCAACCATACATGAATAGATATATATTTTATTTGTTGTAAAACCAAACTCAAAATTGTTTTTTCTTTAATTTATTTGGGCATAAATAAGATTACTATTTAATGGAGTATTTTTTTTTAATTTACAATGACAGATCTCACTTAAGATCATTTTCTTCACCAAAACAATAACTTATGTTATTCATAAAAAAAGTTGTTTGATTTGAAAAATTAGATTCCTTTGATTTCGGGCATTAAACAATAAGCCAAAGATTCTTGGTTAACTAATGGAGTATTTGATTACCATTGAATTGGTTAATTAGTTCTTTAAATATTTTGAATTAATTAGGGGTCAAACTAACATGGAGCAGTAAGATTCATGCTCAAGTCATTGAACCTAAGTCACGCAGCAGGCAGACTCAAAAAAATAAAATAAAATTGGTAGAATATTAAAAATGGAAATAAAAAGATAAGTAAAAAAGAAGAACATGATGTGAGAGACCATGGCATATGATACTTCACATGTTCATGTACCACCCAAACGCCAATCAATTGAAAAGGGTCCCACTAGTCCCACCCACATGGCTATGCCAGGCCAATGAACGACACCCACGTGAGACCCCCACAGTAACATGGGGCTGTTCCCACCAGTACTCGTGATCCAACGCTCCTTGATTCACTCCTCAAAAGAACCTCCAAGACTTCATCTCAGCCCTTGATTCCTGGTCCTCAGTGTTCAATACCATTGGCTGTGCTTGTCCCCTCCTTTGTCCCCCTCGCTTTAGGCACCAAACCCCACGGTGCTCCTCATATGAGGAGGCAGCAATATCTGTTCCTGTCCCACAAAATGAATGGTCTCTACCCACGCGTTTCATTCCACGTGTCCACTTTGTCCCACGGAGAACACCCCCTCCCTCGTGTGATTGGTCAGTCGGGTGAGTGCGTGTGAGAAATTAAAGCGTGTAGGGTTATCATTGGTCATGTGTGAATTTCATGCACGAAGAGAAAGCAACCTATAGATATTGTCCCCTTACTAAATCTGACCCCTATAAAACTCTCATTCTGCATCACAGCTTTCTCATCAACCCACAGTCTTATTCATTATTGAATTTCAAAGTTCATTTGGCATAACACTACCAAGATTACAAGAATTCAAATCTCAATCACATTTCTTCTTCTACTAAGCAAAGAGAATATTTTATCGATATTTGAAGCGAAATGGAGAGGTGTTTGACATGCGAGAATGATGATTTTAATCTCAAAGCAACTGAGTTAAGATTGGGATTACCCGGATGTGATGAACATGAGAAGCAATCAATTATTCTTAAGAGCAACAAAAGAGCTTTCCCAGAGATTTTCGAAGAATCAAAATCCAATATTAGCATTAATTCTTGTGTTTCAAATGCTAATAGTGATCGTGACGCTGCCCCTCCTGCCAAGTAAGTATTATATATATATTTAAAGTAGGAAATTGATTAAGATTTTGGAATTACGGTGAAATCATAATTATTTTTGACATTCTAATCTCAATTTATACTACCAGACATAATGAAAACAATAAACACTACATGTTTTCATGTGGAGTAATATTAACTAGAGGTGTGTGTGATGATATTGCAGGGCACAAGTAGTGGGGTGGCCGCCGATCAGATCTTATCGGAAAAACTGTTTACAAGAAAGAAAAAATGAGAGTGATGGTGGTGGGATGTATGTGAAAGTAAGTGTGGATGGAGCTCCTTACCTTAGGAAGATTGATCTCAAGGTTTACAACAGCTATCCAGAGCTCCTCAAGGCTTTGGAGAATATGTTCAAGCTGACCATTGGTAAGTATCATTTTGGTAAATCTATGATAATAAAAAAAAAAGAACTTGGGGGTCATGGATTTTATGATTTAATTGGGTTTTGCATTTGTATAGGTGAATACTCAGAGAGGGAAGGCTATAATGGATCTGATTATGCTCCTACTTATGAAGATAAAGATGGTGATTGGATGCTTGTTGGAGATGTTCCTTGGGAGTAAGTTCTCTCTCACAATACTCTTTTCTTTCTTTTTAAATCTTAACATGTATATGTTCTCTCTCTCTCTTTATATATCTCCCTAAACTCACAAATTTCTGTGTCTTTGCCACAGCATGTTTATCTCAAACTGTAAGAGGCTGAGAATCATGAAAGGATCCGAAGCTAGAGGCTTGGGTTGTCTATGAAACCCACAAAGCACAAACACCCATCCAGAATTCAAGATATGCAACAAAAGAGGAGCAAGGTCACTACAAACTAAATTCTTTCGTCTGGATCTCCCAAGAAGTTTGGTCTAGCCAGCAAATGATATAAATTTCACCACACTTTTTTTCTTCCTTATGGCTGGAGCCTTCTAGCCTCCTTGGTTTTTAGTCTTTTGATAGCCCTAGCTTGAGCCTTGATTACCAATATAACAATATATATATATATAGCATAAATGAAAAGAAAAAAAGGATATATGAGGTCGAAGTGTACAAAGGAAAAACAAATGCTTATTTTTCTTCAAATATTTATGCATATGTAGCAATAAGATCATTATACAGAAGGTTACACCATTTTTGTGTGCAGAGCTATATGTACTTTGTGGATCAATGTAATAGAAACAATATACTAGTATAATGTTTTTTTTCTCTATCAAGTGGGCTACTATATAAATTTCTGTTTCTCCTTCAATTCTTCTGCATGCTCTATTATTTTTTTACTTTTCCCTTCATGGGATTTAAACATGTAGAAATGCTCAAGTTCAATCAAGATTAATTTGGACTGTTGAGACTTTGTCCACAAGAACAAGCAGCAGATCTGTTCTCATCTGATGCCAGATATTGCTACTTGAAGTATTAATATGCTTAGGAGAAAATTATATCCCTTATATGAATTTATTAATAATAAATAAATTTACTGAAATTGTTGATTAGTTTCGGAAGATTTCTGCTTTGATAGAAAAGTGAGAAATTCTTGGTTATTGGGTTTAGACTTACCCGAAACTTCATTGATAATTTTAAAATTTTACTGTAACATTATATATCTTACCAGTGAAATTTTTTAATATTATCAATAAAGTTTCGAACAATATTTTAGACCCCATCAAGCCAAAAAATTTTATAAAAAAAGTTCAATGATAACTTTGTGACATACATCACTCAAAGATAATCATTTATGTGCTGTACCATCATGAACTTTATGTATAGGCTCAATAGAGATAGTTGTTGATAATTTTGATTGCAATGAATGACAATTTGAAGCAATTATGTGGGGTAGCATGTATTTATACCAACCTATCTAATTAGGTTAGACAACATGCTTTCTGCCATCTCTCCACCTTCCACCCTTGATCAAAGTAAAACCTACTCAAGGTTACCGATACGATATCAAGACATTACCAAACACCATAATTCCACATGTTATGCATAATCTCAAGTGGACAAATAATTTTCTTAATGTTTTCATTAAATCTTAGGTTATTATTGGTATTGGTAGAGAAGAGTGTGAGAGAAAAAAGGAGATAGGAAAGAAAAAAAAGAGGAAAACAAATTTCTACTCCTAAAAGAAACTGATTGTCCTCAGCTTTTCTTCTTGGAGTTATAATTCTTAATACAATCAAATTGGAAAGATTGAAGAGCGAATCATAAAATGATCTAAATATTTTATCTTTTCTTTTCTTTTTATTTTTCTATGCTGTCTACTATAAATCGGAAAGATTGTTTTTTTTTTTCTTTTTTTCTTTTCCTTTTCCAATATTTTCTATCATATTTCTTTCCTCTCATATACCTCTCCTCCCAATCATAGCTAGTTTGAAAGAGAAGTAGTTACGATACTAATTTCTTTGAGCAAGTATCTAACATGTAATTCATTTCATTCAAGTAGAATTGGAACTTTGTAAAGCTAGAACTAATATTAAGAGATTGTTTCAGTGTTCAAATATCTTTTTCGTCTCTTTTTGGTGGACAGGGTGTTTCAAATTATTCTCTCGGGGAAAGTTTTTAAATAACATTGACATCAACTACGAAATTGGGTTGGACACCTTGGACTTATCAGCGCCCAAAGTGCCAAGTGCCAACAATGGAATCCAAGTCCAGTGACCAGTACCAGCATTTAAGGTCTGGTATTGTAATGACCGCATATAGTTTTAGGAATAACTTTTTATGCTCAACTTTCCAATTTATGTTCTCACATAAAGTTAAATTATTAAAATTGTAATTTTAACAATAACAAGTCATACCCATTCTCCTATCCTCATTCAGGTTGTACAAAGTAACTGTTTTACAGGTTTTTCCAAGAGTAAATACAACACAAATTGGGAGCTAATGTCTAGTCTCACAAAATAGACTATACGTGTGGAGGAAATTAATATTACTGAGAAAATTTTCATATGTAAGAAGTGAGTAACATGCCAAAACGAGAGGGGACACCAAGAACTAGACCACCATGAACTAGCTCTAAAAAGGCATCAAATCATCAGCAGCCATAGAACTTACATGCATCCTACTATCCTGATCACGAAGAGACCCCATCCTTGTATCCAAAATTTCCAGTTGGGACTTCACCCAAGGTGGATTGTACCTGCCTTCGACCCACAAAGCTTCTCCGGTATCTTTGTGCTTGAAATCTGGATATTTTGGGCTCCTCTGTAAGTCAAAGAAAACATAATTGAATTAACATTTGAAGAATAAAAGCATGAAAGAAGAACCAACATCCACCGCAGGGGAAGGGGGGAACAAAAGAACACGACAACCAGCTTGCAAGTGATAGTTTAGCAAAAAATAAAAATGGAAGAGCCTTTCCATGCAACTATTCCAACTTCGTCAGTAATCATGGCTATAATAAAAACATTTAACTCATTTGTATTTTAATTCCTACATAATGATCCATCATATATACACTCAGTAAAGCAAAACCCTAATTTCAGTGCCTTAACTTCCTATGTTGTATACAAAATGGAAAAACCAGACACTAATGCATGCATAACATGGGCAGTTAAGCAAATATGGTTAATCTTGCACCTTGCACGCACTTCATACTCACTCACTAACCAAAAATAAGCTTCCAAACCAAAAACATTTGAAGGGCATGCCAAGAGTTACGAACATTGTGTTCTTAAAAAAAAGAGTTATGAACATTAACATATATCGTGTTTTCCAATTTAAAAGCAACTGAGTGGAGTACCTTGTTCATCCTATTATCCCACCAATCCAAAGGATTAGCGAAAAATGCTTGCCATAGTTCTTCTGTAGAACCCATACTATTTGCAGCATTGTTCCCAAATTTCCTACCTGAAAGGAAATTAACATTTTTCTTGTAAGGAAGGAAATTAACAAATAATAAATCAAATTATATTGTATCACCACCCTGCTGTATTTGAAGCTATGTTTCATAAAAGCTACAGCTTACCGGCCATCATAAAATTAGAGTCGCGACCATTCAAGGCCATCGACGAGGAGTTCCTTTCTACAAAATTCAGTTGCTGGACAAATACCTGCAGGAGATCTGAACAATTACGAGTCCATTTGTGCTAGCTAATTTGAAAATAATATAGTAGCACATAAGACAATGAATCACAAGACCTTGTAGTACGTCTGCTGTTTCCCATCGTCATTTTCAACTGTGTCTGAAACCAGCCGACCAGAAACATATACTTGGTGACCTTTCTCTACATGCTGAGAAGCAACATGTGCCAACTCATCCCAGAATGTCAGGTTGATCCTAGAACAACCATCACCAGATTCAGAGAATGGTTTATGACACTGATTTAGGAGCAACATCAGAATAATAATAAATATACTAATATACCAATAATAACCAATCAATTGGGAATATCATTAAAAATAATAATAAATAAATTAAAAACAAATGGAAAATATACTAAGTATTTATATTTCTACGTAATGATGCAAAGTGAAAATGTCTCTCTCTTCTAACTCAATTAAGACTTAGAAATTCTCTACTATTCAATCACACAATCAGTAGAAGTTCCAACAACTTCCTATAAACCCTAAATTTTTTTTGCAAGATAGCAACAAATTTTTTTTGATAAGTAAATTGTATTAAAACGAAAAGCGCACCAAAGGGGTGAAACCCATGTACAAGGATTACCTATAAGAGAGATATTCTATATGGTCTACTATGTCTATCTCATTTACAAAATAATTACGCTTGACCAAAAAAAATTAGAGCATTGAACCACCTTTCCTTAATTACATCAATACGTTTTTCAATGTCATCAAAAACTCTATGATTCTTTTCGTTCCAAATGATCCAAAGGATAGAAAAGAGGATCATAGAGTAAGCTTTCTTGAGACTCCTAGAAGCCCTAAAACCACACCAAGCTCAAACCTCATCTCTCACGGAGCCAGCAACCACCCAAGAAACCCTCAAAATTTATAAACCATCTCCCATAATGCTCTAGCCAAAGAACCTCCAATAAAAGATGAAACACTGACTCGCCACATTCTTTGCAAATGAAACACCAATTCACCAAAACCATCCTTTTTATTTTTTAAATTATCTTAAGTGAGACTTTTCTCCCAAGCGGCTTCCTAAGCAAAAAAAATCCACCTTTTTCGAGGCCCCAGAGCACCAAATAGCTTTCCACGTGAAGTTGAATGAACCGTCTGAAGGGGTACTGTTTCAAAGAATCTTATAATAAGACTTCACCTCAAACCCCTTACTCGGGTTTTCCTTCCATTTAATTGTATCCTCTTTAGTAATATCCATTCTATAGCTATACAAAGTTTCCAAAAAAAAATTCACCCTCACTACCTTCCAATCATGGACATTTCAGATTAATGGGACATCCCACGACATAAAACCATTAGATTCGAAGATGCATGGAGAAATAAGAATTTCTTTATCTCTCACTAAAGTAAAAATCTCTGAAAAATGATCTTTAAGAGGCGTGTTCCCAAACAAGTCCTCCCAACCATTCCGAATCTATTTCCATACCCCAACACCAAGAGTCCCTCTTCCTCTTTTGGGCATCCACCCCAAAAGCTCCAACCCAAACTTAGCTTCCACCAACTTCCTCCAAAAGTGCTCACTCTCCACAAGAAACCTCCATAACCACTTCCCTAAGAGCGCTTTATTGAGTAAAGTAAGGGACTTTAAACCAAGTCCCCCCCTTCTCCAAAGATTGCTTAACCACTCCGTAACTCACCAAGTGATACTTGTGCTCCTCCCCCAAATGGCTCTAAAGGAACATTTTTTGAATATTCTCCAATCTCTTAGCCACCACACTTAGAATTGGATATAGGGCCACGAAATAGATAGGGAGGCTAGAAAGAGTGCTTTTAACAAGAGTAAGTCTTTCTCCTTTAGAGAGATATTGATTCTTCCACCCGACTAACCGTTTATCAAACGTCTCCACCCCTGGGTTCAACACACTTAAGTCTTTGAATTTGGCACCAAGTGGAAAACCAAGGTAGGTAAAAGGAAGCAAGCCCACATTGCACTCCAACAAGCTAGTGAGAAAATTACCATTTATGTTCTCAACAAGTGGGATTAAATCACTCTTGCTAAGGTTAACCTTGAGCCCAGAGACTGCTTCAAAACATAAAAGCGCACACCGAAGATGTAAGATTTGAGTGGTATCCGCCCCACAAAAGACAATAGTGTCATCGACAAAGAGAATATGAGACACTAACACTCCCTCCTCTCCCGACCTTTAGAGTGTGTTTTGAATAAATGAATTCTATATATTTTATAGAATCTACATTGACCAAAATACTCTATCAAATTACAATGTGCAAAATGTAACTTTTCTAGAAATATATTTGCCGTCTCTTCAACTACCAAGAGTACTGTTTATACCAAAAAAAACTACCAAGATTTCTATTCATCTCCCTTACTTCACACTCTCTTATCTAGATTGGTTTCATGTCTCTTTGATTGTTGAGATTTCATCTCTAACTCCTTCATCAACATTTTACTAAGAGCCTCCACGACCAAAGTTAACAGAAAAAAGATAATGGGTCTTCTTGACTCAAACCTCATGACGCTTTAAAATGGCTGGAGGGTGATCCATTAACAATGACCAAAAATGATTTCGAACAGATACATTTGAAGATCCACTTAAACCATCTGCCTCCAAACCCCATTCTTTTCAAAACATACATCACAAAGGATTGATTAGCCTCAAAAGAGCAAAAGAATTATAAGCTTCACCTCTGCTATTTTACTTTTGGTGTAATTGTTGTTCTTATATAGAATCATAATCACATGGTGAAGCTTTCACCAAGATTTTGACAAACAAGGTGAGAGATAGTTTGCTAGGAGAGGAAATAAAGAAGGCTAAGAGAGATAAAAATGACAAAGGATTGATTATGTCACAACAAATAACATTAGAATCACATTGTCTTTATTGAAGTCATGGATCCATCAAAATGGGCTTCGTCAACCTCACCACCCCAAGGAAACTGTGTCTAGCTAATGAAGTATTTCCTTACGATAGTTTTACATTAATTATCGCATCTTCTCGTTTCTACAATAACCTATAATGCCCCAAAATGCGAATACAGCTAAGCAATGTGAAAAATGGCTATCGTTAAGGAACCTTACCATGAATTCCCTTGAAATCCACTTTCAGGGCAAACATACACACACACAAGTTTAACCGAATTGAAATTCGCAACATTTTGAAATGGAGGAAACCCCACTTAAATCTAGTTGGTGACACTACATCAAGACCTCATGAGGTGATATTGCATCAATGAACAAGTAACCCAAGTGAGGCTCTATGCTATTTATTAATTAACCCCTTTCTCCATATCCCTTTGTCTCTTGCCTTTTGGATTTTCAGAAAGCAGTCAAAAAACTTTTAAACTCTTTCCTTTTTCATTTAAAAGCCTAAAAATCATCTTCCACCTCCCCCTCTTCCTTCTTGTACTCATTTACAAAGTTCATATCCTCCCCTTACCAATTAGGATAGACTCATCCTTGTCTTACAACTCAGTTCGATCCTATCACCATAAAACTCTCTTAAAACCATCAAGCTTTTCCACAGCATTGGGGTTCATAGATCCTCAAAATCATAACAAAGCTATCTCAACCAAAAACATGACAAAGGTAAAACAACTACAACGATATCAATGACACTTCAATCATCACCATTTCTCCTTAAAAATATTTCTCACTTCACTTACACTGACAACAGGAAAAGTCAAATATGTCACTATCCCAATCAGATGTGCTTAATCACGTGATAACAAATTATCTAAAATCTCCTGGTTTTTACCAGTAAAATCATAAACAAAACCACAATTAACCAAACATTCAACATGCTAAAAACTCAATTATAAAGACAAACATTTACCATGTAGTGTCAGTGGCGGATTTTTTGACGGCAAGTCTGGTCCAGGCGACGACCTTACCGGAGGGGAGGTGCTTGGTTTCCACAGGGGTCCCCACGACGCCAATGAGTTGCACCATGTTAGTGAGCTCCTTCCTCCATGGGACCTCTGGCGGTTTCGGGTACGCCACCTGATGGTAGTTGTAGCTCTGCTCTTTGTAATCGACGGAGCATTTCACAAAGCGACCAAAACGTGACCTTTTAGGGTGACAGGAGAAATGCAGGAAAATTTGCGGGTTTAGGGATTGAGATGCAAAGGGGATTTGGGTGTTTGTGAGAGGGCTTTTGGGGAAACAGAGGAAGAGGTTCCTTGTTGATGATATTAGCGTTTGCTCTAAAGCCATATGTTCTCTCTGTCCCTGGTCTCTCCCTCTCTGCGTCTTTTTTTTTTTTTGAGAGGCTCTCTGTGTCTTCTTATCTCTTCTCTCTTATGTGTTAGTGCGAGTTATATAGGGCTGCGCGCGAATCTGTCGGGGTATGTTTTGTCAATTGTTTTCCATTTTGAAAATTGTTTATCGTAAAATCAGTTTTTTTTTTTTTTTTTTTTTTTATATATATGTTTTAAGAAGAAAATATATTTGGATAATAGTAATCTGAAAACTGTTTTCAAAATAAAAAAAATATATTATTTGGATAATCTTATTTTAAAAATTATTTTGATATACTTTGTAATTATTTTTAGTTTTGAGTTTAAATTTAAAATCTATATTAATTTTATTTATCATATTTACTAAATACTTAAAAATAATCAATATTATTTTATTTTTAAATTTTTAATATTTTTTATATATCACGGAGGAAAAATGAAAAAGAGAAGCGAACACTGATTTTAAAGCTACTTTTCGAAAATTATGTTAAAAAACACCAATTTGAGATTTTCAGAAAATAATTTTTGAAAATTGATTTTTTGAAAACTGTTTTAAAAAATTAATTTTGAAAACTTTTTGCCAAATATGGAAATAAGTTTTTGAAAAATAAAAACAATTTTTGAAAATCTCATTTAAACATGTCATAGGATATTCTAATCTTCACTCTTCAAGATGAGAAACATTAGAGCTGATCACTGACGATCCAGTGAGTTGAACCCAGCTCATAAATGGACTTGAATCAAACTTCCTCTGAGGATTTTCCAACCAAGATGGTAGTGGGTTGAGTATTTTAGAATATCCGGATCTATTCAAACTCTTTTAAGTAGGTATAAATAGTAGATCGAGTTTAGGATGATTGCAGATAATAAATTTTGAATCTTTGATACTCGTAAGCTTTAGGTAAGATGTGAGTATTGTTAAACCCGATTATATAGATATTTTATATTTTTTTATAAATATTTCTTATGTATAAAATATATTTCTTATAAAATTTTCAAAGAAATATGTTGTTATGAAAGCTTAAATGTCTTGTTTAAAAGTCATGGATAGCTTTATTATTGATGATTTAAAATATGTTATCGTTATGAATTTATTAAATAGTTACGAGTATAACAAGGGCAAAATTCGCGGGCACCCTCCATTGTCATTCCTAGGCCCAACTACACTACAGTTGAATATCCATTTCAAGCTCGAAAAGCTTTGCAAGCCAAAATTTTCATGGGCCGAATAATTCTTACATACAAAGCGCCCGTGTTCGCCTTGGCATTATTTTTATATCCTTTTTTCTGTTTTTCTCGATTTCATTCATTTCTGGTATCAGCCCCATAACGGCGGTTGCCCTCACTCTCTGCGTTCAGCTAGGACTCCTCGAAAATGCTCGCTCGGCTCGTGGCTAAGCGCCTTCCGGAGATCCATCAAGTTTTCCGTCAATCTTCTCAGGTTTACCTTCCTGATTATACCTTTCATTTTCTCCCATATTCTTCTTATCGAAACACCTTTCTCGATCTCATTTCTGTCGTTTTCTTCTTCTTTTTCTTCTTTCCACCAAATTTTTCTCTGTAGGCATCTCGATCATTCTCCACCGCCTTAAATTACGTAAGTTCCAATAATCGTAGCTTTACTTTATTTATATGTTTTTTTAGTAAATGGAAATGAATTTGGTTATTGGTTGTGCAGCACATTGATTCTCCGGATAACAATCCTGACTTGCCATGGGGGTTCAGTTATACCAACACAGAGAAGGTTAGTGAAAATGTTTTCAATTTGATGATATTTAACAGTTTTGATTCAGTAATTCAGAGTTAATCTATACAAATACATGATCAATTTATGGTTTTTTTATAAACAAGGGGAAAATTTGTGCATTAGCTGAATTCAACGTCTTTTACCTTTCAGATCCTTCCCTGTTGGTTAAACTAAACTAGAGGGAAGGATAGATGTAATTTCGTTAGAAATGACACTAAAGATTAGCCTCTTGCTCAACCCCCACGTTGGGTAGGAAGAAAGAAAGAAGCGTGGAGATATGTTCATACCACAAAGCTAATATAGTTAGCTATCATTTGTACGGAGAAAACCTGTTTGTTTCCACATATGTATATGTTCTGTTTCATAATATACTACATTTATATATATACTAATGGCCTTCAAAGCGGGATTGGCTAGTGCTGGAATCCAGAATCAGAATTGAACCCAATATGTGTCCTCTTCCATGCCCCTGATTACACTTGAATTCTGCATTCCCACCTCACCCCATCACCCGGAACTAATAGCATTCAAACTAAATTCCATCATCCTGGAGAAAAACCAGTAATAGTTTAGAGAAATTAGTGAACATTAGTTTTAATCAGTCACTCTATATACAAACTTTCACAGAATGCTTTATTTTCTTTGATTTGAACATAAAGCAGCCTGAATTGCTTTTATTTGAGTAAGAGAAATCAAAGTTAATGAAAATAATATGTCAAAATCTAAGAGTACATGGATGGACAGAAAGGTCTCGTGGTGGAAAAGATGCGATTGATCAAAGTTAATGAAAATGATATGTCAAAATCCAAGAGTATGTGGATTAGAGGTGGCAAAATGTGACCCGACCCGGAAATACATTAAAATAATATGACCCGAAACCCTAAACGACCTAAAAACCCAAAAAAGACCTGAACCTGAAACGATCCGATTCAAAATGACTTGAAAATATAGTTTTTTTAAAAAAAAAAAACAATTTACTTTCTAAAATTGAGATAACAGTTATTTTACTAGTTGTCAAATAAAATAAATTATAACATAATTAATTAATTATTGATTTACATGGTTCAACATTCTATTAATATGAGTAATTTCATTAAATTTAAATAAAAAATCGAGAAGGCTAGTAAATTTTGTATTGTTCTTCGGTCACAATAAAATTTATTTTTAATTGTCTTGAAAAAATAGAATAGAATGAAGTGATTATATGAAACTTAATCTCCAAAATCTGGTATAAGATGTTTCTAGTGAGAATAAAACTTTGTGGACCAATTATCTGAGATCATTTAAGACTGAATTTTGGGATTAAGAGTCATAACATTGTATATTGCATTCAAAAATTAAATATATTATTTAAAAAATTAAATATTGATTTATTATTAATTAATTTGACAATGTAACTCGTTTAATTCTATTATATGTAAACATTTTTTTTAATTAAGCATAAATATCCATTTTGTTGACTCGACCCGACCAACCCGATCCGAGACCCGATACAACCCGAGATTGAAGTGGCTCGACCCGACCCGAAGTGACCCGCGACTCAATATGACTCGAACCCGACTCGTTTGCCACCTCTAACGTGGACTGACAGCAAGATATCTTAGTGGCAAAGATGTGATTGAGGTGGTTGACCGTAAACTCAATGGTCAACATCACCACTGTTGACCCTCTTGTTCTCCTTCTCTTTACAAGTCCAATAGTCTGTGTAGACGATAGAGGGAAGTGTAGCAGTGCTAGTAGGTGCCAAGAGAGATAGAGAAGATTTAATGGGAAAAAAAAGCATAAGTGGTGTCTGTGTATACACACACCCTTACGTTTTTCAAAAGGTTATTCATGGAGCCCTTAAAGGCATGCCTTGAAAAAAATTAGAACTTTCCCTTTTTGTGTACTTGGGTTGGCACCTGGTGCCTTCTAATGAAATGCTTACTCATGAAAAAACCATCACACTTTTGAAAGATGTTTTATATTCTATTATTTAGTTTTTTTTTTAAATTAAAAAAATAAAATCTCAAAAAGCTTATACCTCAATGCTACAAGGCTTATGCTTCGCCTTAACAAGTTAAATCGACTTGCTTCACACTTTCACCTTTATACATACTTGTGTTCAACAGCATAATTTTAATTTTGAAACAAAATACTATATAATTCTCCCTCCGTTCCACAATGATTATCACGTTCACTGTTTAACCAATTAAATGATTAATTTTTTTCAAATGTTAAATCACTAGTCTTAAAAGAATTCTGATACATTAGTAGAGTTCAGAGATTTTGGGACAGAGAGAGTATATGTTATTTGGTCGGGCTAGGCAAGGACCAATAAACACATCCATGTCCCAAATTCAGTCGTGAATTCAACTTGATACCAATACCTAACCTATCTGTGGGTAAGACCTCCCAAATCCGCTGTAATTGGTGCTGGAATGGTGCCTCAATTGGATTGGGGAAATTTTTGGTACTAGTTCATCATGTAGTGTCCCTTTAAAAAAATTGTTGATGTTTGTCATTGAGGATTTGAACTTAGGATATAGTACTCGTCCATGAAACATGCCAACCACTAAGCAATTAAGTATGTTTCTTGCGAAATTTAAACTTGATATGATGTTTAGTGACTTGTAGCTAATTTGCACGGATATTTTATTTTCATTCACTATGAAATTTTAATGGTGTTTTAGAAATGATAGTATTTGATTTGTTAGTCATGCTCTTCGGTGTCTGCTCTCATTTTATGCTTCAGTTGCAAGTCAAACTCATGCCAATTTGGTAGCCACCTTGAAATCACAGCCCAGGTTTCCGTTTATCTAGTTTCCCCAAGCAAAGACTGCTAAAATTATGGGCCCAACTAATTAAAAATAAGGTAATGTTTGGCCTAGCTGTAGCTTCAAATGTCGGGAGTCAAAATTGATTTAAAACAGTTTTGATAAAACAAATATGGAGCTAAAAGTTGTTTAGTGTTTGGTAAAAATTGTGTTAAAAGAGCTGCCAAACTAAAAATTAGTAAATTTTCAGCTTCTTTCTAATCTATTTTCCAACTTCGGATTCTTCCTAGAAACCATTTTTTTTTTTGTGTTTGGCATAATTTCTGTTTCTTGGAAACTAACACCTTTTGGAAGCTAGGCAAAACGGTACCTTAGAATGCTAGCTCTTTAGGGTTTTTTACGTGGACACAGCTGGTGTTAGGTGCTCTCATGGAGCCAAAACTCTGCCTTAGCTGAGTGTATCTGGCTATTCATCTCAGTTCTGATAAATTCTTTGTATCTCAGAGAAGTCTGCCACATAAGAGCCACAGATTCGGACAGTTTGTAATTTATTTACTAGTCTAGACCGTTTGCTTCTCTCTTTTTAAAGATACTTTTTCCTCCTTGCTTGCATGACCCAGCATGTGAACCAGTTTATCAGTGGTTGATCAGCAATATAGACAAACAACTTATTGTTTATAGCCATATTTATATCATTAATATAAAATAAGCAAGTCGAGTGACCTTATGCTTGTTATAAGCAAACTCAAGATAAATAAATAAAAGAAAAGATCGAAATCTTGTTGATTTACTTGTGATGCTGTGAAGAAAACTTCCTATTTTCTTTGCAGCAACCTAAATGATAAATTATATTTTCATACGAACCTTAAGCTCAACATGGATTACCTCCTATAATGTGCATGATCAAAAGTATTGTTGAGATTGTTTGGCAACATGGAACAATTTTTATTTTCAAAGTTCTTATAGTTCTAACTTATGCATTCATAGGTTAAGGAGATATTATCTCACTATCCAACGAATTACAAGCAATCTGCGGTTATTTCTCTGCTAGATCTCGCACAGCAGCAGCATGGAGGATGGCTCCCTGTTTCTGCAATGAATGCGGTATGTGAAGTACATATATATTAATATGCCTATCAATATTCTTGAGTCTGTCCCTGAAAGTAGCTTGAAATTTGATGATACATATGATTTAGAGAATCAGACAAGTAATTTGAATATGTGATAGGTAACCGTAATTAAGTAGTTGGTTGAATACAGACATATATTCTTTCCTTTTTGTTTGGTCATGTGATGCGATTTGTGGCTGATTGTAGTATTTCCTGTGATGTTTATTTGTATTGGAATGATATATCTAGCATGAACCCAATGTATCTTTCTTGAATTCTAAACTTTTTTTAGGATTACGTTTGGTTCAAATTAGAGAGGAGCTAGCAATCAACAATGCATCTATTTCACTTGGTCATTTTGTACTTTGTATGAAAAGAGTAACACTTGTAATCATGGTATGCATAAACTTCGTAATGAAGCAAACTATACTATTTCATCTGTCCCATATTCTTTATCACCTTTAAAATTTCCGAAAGTTTTAGAAATTTATCTTTCCTGAAATGCCCTCATTTTGCACTTTGGTAAGAGAATGATTTTTTTTCTTCACTTTTGAAAAGTGGACAAACATTTTGGGAGGTACATTTTTGGAAAAGTGTGACAAAAGATATGAGACAGAGGGAGTGTTATACTTGATAAAAGAATTTTTTATGTGATAATGACCTTTTTGAGCTTACAAGAAAGAATAACGATTCTTTTGGCTAGCTTAGAGTTCTAGACGCTAATTAAGCATTTAAGCTGAATGAAATCTCCCCTAAATAAACTTTTGGTGTTTTTTAGCAAAACTAAAATGACCATATTTTATTTAACTTGTAATTCGAAGCATGAAAATATAGCCACTAACAAAATTGAATTCCATCATTCCACGCTAATTACACAAATCCTAACCCTAAACCCTAAAAGACACCACCATAAAACTCAGCATTCGTGACAGCAAGACTTTTCTATCTCCCCTCTCTAAATCACCAAACCCATAAAAAGTCTTGCCCTGCCTCTTGAGTGCGACATCCATGGCAGTCACCGTCTTCATCTGGTGTGCTTTGTGTACATCACAGCATCACGAATCGTGTTCTCCAAGAAGATTTTCAAGACCCCTCTGATCTCCTAGTAGATCAGACCACTCTTATGCTAGCCAGGTGATGAATCGCAGGCTTGGTGATACCCTGTATGTTATCCTTCAGGATCTTCATGTGCCTCTTGGCTCCTCCCTTACCCAACCCCTTACCTCCCTTTCCTCGATCGGACATCTTCAATCAGCTGATAGTTGCAAGGATCTGAAAATGAGAATTTAATGAGATCTGGTGACACGAATGAGTTTGTAGATTTGTGGGTAACTTTTGGTGTTTTAGTCATTATTAATACATCTGTGCCTTTTTTAGTATAAGCCCAAGCCATAGGTTCAGCTTGGACTTAGACCATAAGTTGCTGGTAAAAGTGAATTGTTATCCTTAAAAAAATTGGAAATTACAAAAACACCACTATAGTTTGTTGAAAACTAAGTTTGCACCCTCGTATTTTAGAAGTATACTATTACGTCCCTCAACTCTGAAGGACGTTAAAGGATGTTAACAAAAATCTGTAAAACAGTTAATTGATATGACATGTCAGAAATTAAATTTCAAAGGACAAAATGCCCTCATGTTATTATATGAGCAATTGAACCTTGGATGCCTAGGCTTTCTTGTCTTCTCTCTCTTCTTGGAGCTACATTCCATTTACCCAAAAGGTCTCCTTTCTTTTTGAATAAAGTCAGGGATCAACCAAAATAAACCCGCTCTATTTCTTGATAACCATCGAATCAATATCAGGAATTCAACACCTGAATTCTATTACAAGGCTTTCGATGAACAAAGTGAGAAACTTCTGAGAATTGTAATTCCTTGAGTTGGGTTCATCGTGAGGGAGGTCGGCGAGTTGAATACAATCAGTCATTGAAAAGGCGGATATCAGTGATCGAGTATGGGTGGTGTTTTTGGAGTCATCCTATGGTAGCTTCATGATGAGCACTGTGATGGAGAGGCGATCATTGCGTGCTAACAGGAGGTTTGACATTTCAACTGTTGATGCAAGGTGGCTTGCACCTGGTGATTGGATGAACCATAGCTCTGCTTTACTCATATTGGATAAGCTAGCTAGCATAGAAGTTAATTTTTACATGTATGGTGTAGTAAAGAAAGAAGACGAGGAGGAGGTAGTAAACAAATCATGGGAGTAAATAAAAAGAAAAGTGGTCTTATCTATTTTGGTGGCCACGAATTAGAGTGATTCCGTGGCTTAATTTGCTGGCAGCATTTACAGCCACTAATAAATAAGCTTTGTAAGAACAAGCATTATCTGTTCTTTAAGTTTAACATGACATTTACATTAACAAAAGAATGGATGTTGAGTGGTGCTCCCTAGAGTCATATAATTTGGATGAAATTAGCGCAAAAGTTATCTTCAAAACTCTATTACAAGAAGCCACTTGAATGCATGTTACAAGGTCCCAAAGCCCACTTATATCTGCTTTGAGGCCAGACTTAGTCTCAATTTCCCCAGGAACAACAAAATGCATCCCACCTATGAAGTTATTATCTTTGTTACTTCCTATGCATCATCTACAAAGAAAAAATATAATTTCTCTTAAGAGGGCTCCTGTTCAGCTTTTTTTTATAAGTAAAATTTTTATTAAAAAAGCATCAAGAGTGTGCAACTCAAAGCCAAAGGCTAATTACAATGAGGATGCTCCACAAAATCTAATAAATTATCGATATTTACAAAGAAAATTCCTTTAAACCAAAAATTAAGGGTATTACACCAAGTATCCCTAATATTTGCAAGAGGTCTTTCAACCCCATCAAAAGCCCTCTAGTTCCTCTCTTTCCAAACAATCCACCAAATAGAGACCGTAATTAAATTTAAAGCCTTCTTGACATCCCTTTGAGCCTTCAAACCACTCTAAGCCTAAATTTTGTCTCTTACAAAACTCGCAACCGCCCAAGAAACCCCCACAACTCTATACGCCATCTCCTATAAACTCCTTGCTAGAGAGCATTCCACTAAAAGATGAAACATGTATTCAGCACATCCCTTACAAATGAAGCATCTATTAACAAAAACCTTCCCTCTCCTTTGAAGATTGTCAATAGTAAGAATTCTATCCCAAGAGGCTTCCTAAACAAAAAAAAAAACTTACTTTCTTAGGAGCCCAGGTGCACCAAATTGCTTTCTAAGGGAAGATACAGTGATCATTAACAAGGGTTCTATCAACAAGAATCTTTTAAAAGTTCTTCACTTTGAAACCTTTAACCGGACTAGGCCCCCATCTTAAGACATCCTCTCTCTCCACATCGATTCTAGAATTGTATAAAGAGTCCACGAACATCGCAACCTCCTCAACTTCTCAATCATGAACATTACAAATAAATGGCACAACCTAAGAAATACCTTCATTAGTCAAAGAATAGCAAGAGTGAATTCGTGCTTTCTTATCTCTCACAATGCTAAAAATGTTCGAAAATTTATCCTTCAAAGGAGTGTTCCCACACCAACAATCATACCAAAGACGAGTCCTAGCTCCATTACCCACCGACACTTGAATAAAAAACCAAACATCTTCCCATCCATTCCTAATCCACTTCCATAGTCCCACTCCATAGGCATCCTGAGGCGCCTTAGACACCAAACCATCACTATCCATCCCAAACTTGGCCTCCACAACTTTTCTCCACAAGTTAGCTTTTTCAATGATAAATCTCCAAAGCCATATGCCAAGAATGGCCTTATTGAGCATAGAGATGGACTTAATACTAAGACCCCCTTTATCTAAAGGCTTCTTAACCACATCCCATTTAACCAAATAGTACTTAAAATTTTCATCCGAGTTGCCTCAAATAAATCTCCTTTGAATACTCTTTAACCTTTTAGCCACCGAACTAGGAATAAGGAAAAGAGACATAGTAGATGGGAAGACTAGAAAGAGTACTTTTGATAAGGGTGAGTCTACCTCCTTTCGAAAGATAGTGATTCTTTCATCCGGCAAATCTTTTCTTAAACTTTTCTATAATCTGATTCCAAATACTTTTGTCTTTGAATCTAGCTTCGAGAGGAAGACTAAGATAAGTAGAAGGAAGAGATCCTACTTTGTACCCCAATAATCTAGCAAGAAAGCGACCATTACAATTTTAATCAAGAGGAATTAAATCACTTTTACCAAGATTAACCTTGAGACCCGACACCACTTCAAAGCAAAGAAGAACACACCGTAAGTGTAAAATTTGAGAGGTTTCCGCCTTGCAAAAGATAATCGTATCATCGACAAATAGGAGATGAGAGACATTCACACTTCCACCATTCCTTCCCACTTTGAAATCACTTAATAATCCTCTTTTCAATAACATATTGCTAAAGGTTTCCATAACCAAGGTGAATACGAACGGAGACAAAGGATCCCCTTGTCTAATATCTTTAGAAGCTCGAAAAAATCCCGATGGACACCCATTAACCAAATGGAGAAGGAAGTAGAATACAAGCATTCGAGAATCCATTTGCACCATTTATTCCTGAATCTCATTTGCTTCAACAAATAGATAACAAAGTTCCAACAAACATGATCATACACCTTTTCAATATCAAGTTTACAAATAACTCCTCCCCCTCCATTCTTAAGTTGAGCATCTACTATCTCGTTTGCAATCAGGACGACATCCAGGATTTGTCTCCCCTCTATAAACGCATTCTGGTTGGGACTCACCACTTTACACATCACTTTCTTCAATCTAGTAATAACCACTTTCGATAAAAGCTTGTAAATACAACCCACAAGACTAATAAGCCTGAAATCTTTAATGTTAAACACGCCTACCTTATTAGGAATTAAGGAAATGAATGTGGCATTAAGGCTACATACAAACTCCCATGAAGTATGAAACTCCTCAAAAAGCCTAATAACATCCCCTTTAATAACCTCCCAATTATAATTTAAGAACGCCATTGTAAAACCGTTGGGCCTTGACGCTTTATCACCATCACATTCTCGAGGAGCATAAACAATTTATTCCTCAAAGAAAGACGCTCAAGTCACACAACATCTTCCTCATCTATTCTAGAAAAGTCCAAGCCTTAATGCCACATTTGTTTCCTTAATTCCTGTTCAGCATTAAACTTGCACCAAAAGGTTTTAATTGATTTGTATATGTAAGTATCAATCATCCCATACTGGTTCGCCTTCCCTAATTGGGAAATAAAACTTCTATGACAAGCAGAAGAGAAGAGGATAAGAAGAAGAGAAACAAAAGATGAAGAAAAAGGAAAGAGGGAGGACTGTGCAGTGTAGAGAGAGAGAGAGAGAGAGAGAGAGAGAGAGACAGAGGGAAAAAGAGAGACCAGTGATGGGTAGGTACGTGTATTGGCAGCAATTAGGTTTGCATTAAATGGTCTCGGAGTCTTTTCGCTCTATGCTGACTTTAGCGTTTCCCGTTTAAACTTCTGTTGGGGTTGAGGGACACAGTAGTATACTTCTAAAATCCGAGGTGCAACGGTGCAACTGTGCAAGTGTAGTTTTCAACAAACTATATGGGTGTTTTTGTATTTTCCCTAAAATATTTTAAAGATGAAGCGGTTAGATGACACTTTCTTGATACTATTATCTAGAAAAATTGCCTGGGAGGCGACATGTAGGAGGATCTTAACCATAGATCATCTTTTTTTAGAAGTAAAGATAATATTTGAAGCAGAATAGAAAAAGAAATATTTATTATTTTAGGATTTTTGTATTCGTGGGTTTATTTGTAATTATCATTTTATTGGGAAATTCAGGTTTTGGCAATTAATTATTTATTAGGATTTGATCTACTTTCCTAGTTAAACTATATTTGGTGCCTAGATAGGAGCACATATGTTGAGGTGTTGAGGGTTGCTATCTCCTGTAAGATATGTGGATTATTTATAATTAAGCATTTAATGTATGGTACAGGTGGCTAAGGTTATAGAAGTTGCTCCTATCCGTGTCTATGAGGTAGCAACCTTTTATTCGATGTTCAATCGAACAAAGGTAAGAAGTTATATCTTCACATTTTGATACTGTGGCACATATCATTTCCCAATTATGCTAGTCACAACTTATCTGCATTTATTTTATTGGTTTTTCAGGTGGGAAAGTACCACCTATTAGTTTGCGGAACCACACCTTGTATGATACGTGGTTCACGAGGAATTGAAGCTGCCTTGCTGAAACACTTGGGAGTGAAACGCAATGGTGAGTGTTACACAATATTTCTGTCTTTCATCCCTTACTTTATATCATACCAAACCTTATGTTGAAGCTTGAAGAAAAACTGTCATGTGGGGTTCTGCAGAAGTAACAAAGGACGGTATGTTCTCTGTTGGAGAAATGGAATGCATGGTATGCCTTTCTTTCAATTCTTTTCTGATCTGAAACTGCCTACCTTTACCAGTCTAAGCGTGGGTTTTGCTTTCGAATTCTGGAATTAGAGTAACAATAACTAGAAAGAAAAGTGTTTATGCTGATGGTCCCATAAATATTTTCACAACAGATCTGAAGTGGCAGATTTTGTAATTTTTATTCCAGTAATCTTCAAGTTCATTTTCTAATGGTAGAGATCAAGATATACACGTGTTGCAGTATACATTCCGCACTTTGAACTTATGTCAATTTGGTGATGCATAGTTTGACGTTGGTTGGTTTTCTGCAGGGATGTTGTGTAAATGCTCCTATGATTACAGTGGCTGATTACTCCAATGGATCCGTAGGATATTCATACAATTATTATGTGGGTCCATAATAATTCCTTAATGCCAAGTTCTTGTGAAGTTTGTGATCCAAGTACTTGACATCTTTCATGTTAAATGCAGGAAGATGTTACACCAGAAAGAGTTGTGGAGATAGTTGAAATCTTGAGAAGGGGGGAAAAGCTACCGGTAAGACACATTGGTTAAAAACTGATTTTTCCTCCCTCTGACCTTCCCTAACTATTCTCGTATTGGCTATTAAGCTTTCTTGTTTGGTTAGTGATGTTACAGAAAATTGCTTGACTTTTACTCTATGTTTTCAGCCTGGGACACAAAATCCTAAGCGCATTAAGTGTGGACCAGAAGGAGGGAATACTACTTTGCTGAGCGAGCCAAAGCCTCCTCCATGCCGGGATCTTGAAGCCTGCTAAAATTTCAGGTGATGTTCTCTCCAATAATGCAAGCTTCGATGTCTCAGGCTTCTTTGGTTTGTATGCTCTGTTGAATTTAAGTTCAGGCATTTTTTTTCTTTTTGTATTTTCCTGTCAGTATTGTTTCTGGTAGATGTTAAGTCCCATACGAACTCCTTATTCTCAGCTATAAAATAACTTGGTTATTTTGTACCAGATGATCGAAATGGATGCTTCATTGATTTCCCCATAAAATATGAAGATGATACTATGCTTGCCTCTTAGTATGGTGGGACTAGAACTTTCTGTCTACTACCAATATGTTTGGAAGTTATAAGGGAATGGATGAATGATTTTTAATAGAATGGAAAGTAATGGAAGGTATCTTTCCCCTGTTTAGATGTTATAATTAAAGGAAATGAGTGAAATAGAAAGTAATGTAACTTTCCTTTGGAAATGAGTGGAATATGTTATAATAAAAAATTACACAAATACCTTAAACTATTAATTATAAATAAATCAAATAAGGTTAATTATGATATTTTGAATTAAATGAGTTACGATTCCCAAAAACTTTCAAATTGGGGGAATTTTAAAAATGGGATTTTGGAGGTAATAGGAAGTTTTTAAAGTATCCCACTTAAAAAAAAAATCTCTCAAACATAGGGAGGGAACATAAAACCTCTTGTACGTTTCAAAGGTTGATCAAAACACACTGAATGTTTCAAAGGATCGTGATCTTTAACAGTTAACAAATTTTGTCAATTCTTTTGTTTCGAGGACAGTAATAAATGAATTTGTTTCCAATGTAACGTTGATCCTAAAATTGAAAAAGGTCTGAACCAACTTCAGAAAAGAAGAGAAAAACTGAACCACTTAAAAATTGAAAACGGGACCTAGCTGGATGGTGCCTTGTCAATTCTAAAGGTCGGACTGAGAGTTCATATTTATACAGAGGAAACTTTGGAATAAGACATTGAACCCCTTCAACTAGTTCACATTGCGTGCAAAGTGATTATTAGGTAGGTTTGTTTAACCAAGATTCAGAGTCCAGCCCACCATTACTCTCTCTATCTCTCTCTCTCGATTTACCCACCAATAATGATTCAGAAGAATTTAAAAATAAGTCAAACTACTTTTAGAAACACAAAGCACGCAGCCCTGAAACTAAAGCAGCACTATCGATTTATGTTGGACTACAACACCCAACATTTTCAAATAGCCAACCATTATCCATTCTACTTCTGCATTCCATTTCCTCTGAAATACACTTTTACAATATTTTATATACTTATCCACCCCCTTTTAAAAGGTCCCACAACCCACTACCAAAAATTAGAGCCCCACTATAAAAGTGCTTCCATCATTGTCCACTACTCTCACCATTTGATAAGAAAAAGAAGAGCATATCAAGTGAGCTTTGACAATTCTTCTCCTTTACTTGGACTTGGCAAGAAGTGACGGGCCTGACTGTATTTTTTCAAGGCATTGACATCGAACACTGTTTTGACAAAAGCTAGAAAGGAAGGCAAAAGCAAGAAATATGGTATCTGACTTCGATTGCAATTTGAAGCGAGCGAACAAATTATTTTCCTAGCTTGGAACGGAAAAAAAGTAGTGCGTGGGACCCCAGACCATTCAGTGACACGGATAGGACCATGGGACCATTGGATGCATACCCTTCTATGACCTCCTAAGGAGGAGGATTCGTTTCAGGCTTGACAAGAGAAGATGTATCCGGTGGTTGTGCATGGTAAATTGCCGTGGCCAATGAGATAGGCATGATGCAAAGAGCCTTCGATTGAAGGAACTGCATAGCAGCTCCCACATTTTCTTCCATGAGCTTAGCTACTTGTCGTTCTGTGCCATCGTTTGACCACTTCTCCCAAGCCGGTTGAGTTCTTCCACCATCACCAGTTTCATCCTGATTTACAACGAGGCTAAATTTCGTATAATGCAAATGGGAAAATAAAAAGACGTCACATCCTTTTAATTTATTACCTCAACTGACGATAGTGGGATGTCAGTTACAAGAGGAGCCACCGCACCAGCTCCGCCCAATCTACTCATGCTCAAAACCTGTTAAATTGATCAATGGGATATTAATAAATGAAAGAAATAAAAAGTTTCAACAATCAGGTTGGACATTCCATGTCCCAAGGATAGGGAACACACCCCAATACGAGCCACCAAACAGTCTACCACATCGAATGAGCCATTAAAAAGTCAGTCCATCATCCCATATTTTCCCTTTAAGGGGGTTCATTATGTGTTTTTTACCAATGGGGGTGTCCCAATATCTAAAATTAGGACTGTCAAGTTTCCATGTAAGGAAGTTAAGTAAAATTTCTCTGGTTGCATTAATAAGATAGCATTAATCATAAAAATTTACTGGTTAGGAAATTGCAAGGACCATGGACTAAAGAAATGTTACACCTCAAACATAGAAATTGATCGTATAAGCATGATGGTGACCATGATGCACCCGACATTATCGGGCCCTTGAAACAAAAAAAGAAGAATGAAAAAACTGAAAAGGGAAAAAAATTTAAAGAAAGCTGTGGCATTGAAGGATAAAGGGTAATATTATATGTCCATGATTGATGTGAAACATGACCACTAATTATTTTAAACAAACACCACCATCAATTCTTTAGGCAAATAAGTTGAAATGAAAATCCAATTGGGTGAAGGTAGGACCTGAAGTTATATAACATGTTCGTCCAGCAACTACTAAAACTTTGACAGAAGAAATTCAGTGATGTTTCAACAGAAAAAAGGAAGATATCTAGATAAATGAACTGATGTCCACCATCACACATAAAATGAGGCAAAATCCATTGTTACTTGGAAGTTTATATTATATAGGAGGTAAGCGATATGGGTAGCGATACAGCTCCAGTTCCTCTCACAAACATGAGAACTAGAAGGAGATTTTACAAACCAAGTTGTTCAATGAGAAATATGAAACTAGAAAAGGAATACATGATTAATTATACCTTAACTTGGAGCCTGAGGAACTTCACATAATCCACAATTTCATCAAGCATGGCTGCTCTATCTGTCTGCAAATTCATTTCAATACTGAAGGCATTAAGAAGTACACATTATGCGTATCAAACTCTCATGCTATTGACTTAGCAAAATAAACCATAAATCATCCATCATTCAACCAGATTCGTGAAACAAAACATATATTTTGGGGCTGAGTCGAACATCGATAATCAACTATTAAGTCACTTAAAACTAAAGCATCATACTCCATCCAATATTTGTAACAGATCATGTGTTACTCCAGAGGAATCAATTTTCCTCAAAATCAACTCCTTCACATCCTATCATTTGATATACCTCCTCTAAATTCAAGATAATAACCATTTCTTACTTAACCAAGGCATGCAAATTGACTTTTGAGACCCAGGAGACCTGAAAACCTACAATGTATGTAATAGAATCAAGGTCTAGTAAACTACTTTAGAGCCTGTTTGATTGAGGATTGAATATATATTTGTTTAAATAAAAAATGAGGTGCTGAATGATTTTAGGATATCATTTATTGAAGCTGACCGAAAATTTAGCTTCCTTTTTTTACTTATAAAAAAAGGTTCTTTTTGGAAAGCTGTTAAAACACATATCCAGTGAATTTGGATTTATCTTTCCATATTAAAACCACCAATCTCACTTCCTTAATATATGTTAATTAAAAATAACAAAATTCTGATATTGCCATCAGCGGCATTCTCAAATGTCACGTCTTGAACATACCAACCAAGAGTTCTGATCAAACCAGTTACATAATAGCCAAAAAAAAGGCACAAAAGTATGGGTTGAAAAACATTACATTTTGAAAAATATTCACTTTAACGTCAGGAAATCATGCTAAATACATTTGCAAGAAACATATAGGTTTTTTTTTTCGGAAGTTAAGTTGATCGATGGGAACTACAAACATATAGGTTTAACTCCTTAGTTGAGTGAATCCTGTAAGTCTGTAAACAAGTAAAAATAGTATGATTATACCCATTGTTATTTCTTACATGATAGCACTGATGAGCATGTGATATAATTATTAACAAGAGCAATTAATAAGGGCACATTTTACGAGTACGTTAGGTATTCAGTTGCAAACGGGTTTAACAGTTCTAAACAAAAAGACCGAAAACGATAAGCACAATTCCATAGAGCAGATTGAACGTGAGTAAGAATGTCTCAAACACAATTGAAAACTAACATAGACATTTTTTTTGATAAATAAAAATTTATTAAGAAGCACCAAGAGGGTGCACCAAAAAGCCAAACTTTATGATTTGACATTATGATTGGACACCCAAACTTCTTCCAGTATTTGAATTAAAGTTGGAGATGAACTGGAGGAGATTGAGAGAAGGAGTACAAGAAGAACCAAATTGCAAATCTCAAGGTCATCTGTGGAATTACTCATAAAACTCAATTTTAAGATATCTATCGATCAGACTGGGGATCATAATAGCTGAGGATGGACAGCATGTGTTTATTCTCACTAATAACTTTCTGCGTTGGTGAAAAGGACTAATCTAGGAATTTTTTCTTAACTTTTTTTTATAATTTTTTTATTTAGCATCCTTTTCTTTGTCCCAGCCACATGAGAATAACATCCCTGCCTTTTCAGGAATTAAATATACAAAAGATACTGACCTTATTGACGCTAGGCACAATTTCCTGCAATGCCCTGATTCTTTCTGCTATTCTTTCCCTGCGTAACTGTATAAAAAGGAGAACTATGATGGTGATTACCCAATAATTACAAAATCAGGAAGAAATGAACTTCAAATCCAGGAAAAATAAAAAAAAACATATTACTCCAGGTCTAATCCATACTGTTACTTATAAAAAATCCACACCGTTAAGTATTAATAGTATTACCACCAACATTCACACTTTAATCAGATAAAGTTCAGTCATCAATAAGCAAAATCTTCTCTGCAATCTTCTCAATATGATCAATATAGTTCATGTTACAACCATAGGACGAGCAGGATCATTATGCAGTTTGACTATGACGAAAAGGGTAGGAATATAATAGACTTCTATTCACTCCTAGACAAATCCCTTCAATCAACCAATAAACTTGTCGGTATTTCATATATTGGCAGCCTTGTGACCATATGATCAGTAGGAGCATTTTCACTCAAATCAACCCAAAGACTCGGGCATTGTTTGTTCATTATTATGCATGCATACATGAGTGCACATACAAAACTCAGACATAAGAAAACACTTCGAATATAATTTGCCCCTCATGACAAGGATTCCAATCTACATCATACACTAGACAAAGAACATTTTGATTTATATTATAAAAACCTCTGAGTTGTAATCCATCACTTTCCAACAAAGGGTTTCAAGTAACAGACAACATAATAGATGCATATTTGATTATCCCTTTTATCTTTTGTAAGGCACAAAACGAGTCAAGCTTTTTCATTCAATGTCAGAAACTGACATCTGCATCCTCTTGTAACGTGTATCCCATATATTACATTAAGCTTACCCGCTCAGCAATGCTATGTGGATCTGTGGCCTGTCCTCGTCTAGCCCGCACCCTTGGGCGCATCGCTGGCGGATGTGGTGCTGCAGGAACAGTTGTTGGCATTGGTTGACCATGGAAAACCTGCCAAAAGAAAAAAATGGAATGTTCATCACCAAGAGCAGAAGTTACAAGAGAAGATGGGACTATCTCATCAAAATTGCCCATCCCATAGGAAAATGATATAATGAATAAAAGGCCTGTACGCTGAAATTGTGTGAGATGGTATAATGATAAGAGGTCAACAAACCAAACAGATGTTACTGAAATTTTAGAATACATCATTCAACAACACAACTGCAATATGCCACAGGAAAAAGAATTCAGTGCTAAAATACGGCAAAACTCAACTTTTGAGGTAACATTGCAATATCATCTCGGAAACTAGTTAACAGTGGTCATTAGGTGACTACAAGAACCAATTGAATGCATAATAAATTTTAATTTTCATTCACCCAAAAATAAATTCAAATATATTTTTTCTTCTTTTTTACAAGTCAAATATGTTTTTTCTAATTTTTTTTTCTTTTCTTCTTTTTTTATCATAGCTGTTCTTTTATACATTTAAGTTCATTTCGATCTTTCTAGATCCTAAAGATATGCATAGGAGATGGATTTCATCAGAGATAAACTGAACCCTGAGGGTGATCAAATTGGTAGGCTACACAAAAATAAAACTCTTCACAATCTAGGCCCTACATGAATACAGGTCATTACCCAAGAGCAAGACTTCCATAATTAATGCCTACTTCAAATAAAATTTAGGCAATCAGTTAAAATCATCTCTAAAGGCAAATTACAAAGTCATAGTTGGAAATATTGGAGGAAGAGAACTTGGATGGCATGGATCTATGCCTTTATAGGAAAGCCTATTGACACTTTCAAGTTACATCCATTCCATTGTGCCATCTAACTTCTAGCTTGCTGAGATATAAACAAGAGTTCTACCAACAGCTTGAAACTCAGTAATCAAAACATTTAATTATAAATATTTCAATAATTCTATCCTGTCAGTCAGCTTCTCGTTTTTAAAACATCCTAACAAGGGCGTTCTTGTTGTATTCTCTAACTTGTCTATAAATAGGTCACCAAGAATCTCACAACAGTATCTCCAAAGCCAGAAGTCAACCTACTGCAAGCTCCTCAATGTTGTTTTTTTTCTCAATGTCTTTCTTAGCTATCAGACACAATCACAGAACATAATAAAGCAAACAGACAAATTCCCAAGATTTAACAATGGAAGTTAGAATAATAATGCATTGCATCACCCACCCCCCACCCCCCAACAAGTAAAAATGAAATATTTCTCCACGTTATAATGACTCAGACAAACAGACATGGTTCTTGGGTCTTATATATATATATATATATATATATATATATATACACAGAGAAATAAATAAAATAAACTAAAATCCAAGATCAACCACTACTTAGCGCCCCAAATAAAGCTCCTCCGCTAACTGAACTCCTCCATTAGTAGTTTAAAATCCTCTCATCTTAATTTTAAAAAAAAACTCGGACCTTTGTTTTTGTCTCCTTTTCAGTCCATTTACTCAACAACCAAACAAACACCAAGGCAAAATAACCACAAATTTCCAAAAAAAAAAAAAAAAAAAAAAAAAAACTTGAGCTTACACTTTTCACGGATGAACCTCTACCGTCAAGGACCTCATCGCGAAACCGCTTCCCGCTCCCGGAGGCTTCCTCGGGCTTCATAAACCCTCCCTTTCCTTGCTCCAAGCTCAATCCCAACGGGAACACCGGCCGGTGAAACCCGGCGCCACCGGCGCCACCGGTTCCTCCACCGAGGGCGGCCATGTGGCCAGAGCCGTCGCCAGAGCTGAGCTGCAGCATCATCGGAGAGGCAGCTAACCCGCCATCAGCTCCCGCCAACCCGGTCTCTGCCGAAGCGAAGTTCGGGAGCCTAAGAATTTGCTCGAAGAAATCATCGGTTGGGGCCTCGTTGGGATTATTATTGGCCATGATCGAGACTCAACTGAGTCTAGATGAGTCGAGTTGGCGTGTTAGGGATTTCAAATAGCATCTACATGCAAAAATAAAAGAAGAAAAGAAAAAGAGATTGGTTATTGAAGTACCTCTCTCTCTCTCTCTCTCTCTCTCTCTCTCTCAAAGTCTCAGCTTTGCTTTTGCATGAGCTTTTCTCTTCCCCTTTGTTTCCTTTTTTTTTTCTCTACTGAGTACCGAGAGTGAAGAGAGACAAAGAGGGGACGAAAAGAGAGTGGCTTTATCCTGGTTAAAAATGTGGTACTTTTCGTAAAAGGGTCTGCTTTTACAGAAATTTACACTTGTACCCCATTTCCTGTCCTTTCTGGTTCAGTTGTCTGGAAACGGCGTCGTTTTTAGGTCCTGTATAACTACCAACGACCACACTGGCTGTTTTACTTTTAAGCGTTCCCACTTGTCCGAATTCCCGCACATGCATAATGGGGCCATGGTACATAGATATCCTTTTGTTCTTTTTAGTTTTCTTTTCAATGTTTTCTTGGCTCTTTCTTTTTTTCTTTTCAATGTACCTTTTTTAGCAGATCATTTATATTTTGATGAGAGTCAATTGTTGGAAATCATTATAAATGGGTTTATTTTAATTTCTTTATTTTATTTGTACAGAACATACTTGCGTCATTTTCTAAAGGTAACTTATTTTTCCTTTGGGTCTTATGTGTTAACCTGATAAAAAATTAAATAAAATTTACATAAATATTACATGGTATGAATTTTGCAAAGAATTGGAACTACTCTCATAGATTTCAATATTTGAGAAATTTTGTCTTTCTATCATAGTTATTCCTATGCCTTTGAATGATAAGTGTTCATCTCAATAATTTGTTATTGATTAAGATTTTTATTTTATTATACCCTTCACGTCAATCTTAATCCCAAATGTAAATTGATGACATATGCAAAATAAACTACAAATTAGATTAATATAATGATCACATCATTGATGCTTGAGTATGAGTAAGAAAACATTTAAATTAAACCGCACATTACATTATCTTCTCGATTTCATCTTTATCTGGAAAAAAAAAAAAAAAAAAACCTTTGAACTTACTCTTATCTCATAACAAAAATACTTATGCAAAATTAATTTTAGTCCTATCTTAAATGAGAATGATCTTCATTCAACTTCTATTATTATAAATAAAAATTATGTAGCTTTACTAAACCCTATGACTAACAAATCATTATTGCAATATCGTAGCTATCATTTTTTAACTATATATTTTTTTTATAGAAGATCAGCTTATTGTAACAATTACACTAGTTATACTTCATTATTCTATGGATTATTTATTCTTGAATTGCATTTTAGCTAGCACTATAATGTGTGTAAGTTTATTTGATTATATAAATTTGTGCACTTGACTTGATTTACAATCCATCTTACACACCTTTTATTCTTTTTGTCAAATATTTATAGGTGTTGTTGCCAATTTAAAAGGTAGTCGAGGAGAGACAATTGTTCTCATGATTTGGGTTTACAATTTTGTTGTTATTTTAATGGCTGGATTAATTGCTCAGTGTCTCAACATATTCTTTTAAACTAGCAAGCATCAAGCTCATTTTGGGCTAGAGCTACACTCTTTCCCTTTTAATCAATGTTAAAGGAATGTTTTTTTTTTTTTTTTTTTTTTCTGGGTAGAATGTTAAAGTAAGTTTAGTATGAATTATTTGTCTTTATACATTTTGTCATGTTCTTTGAGATTCAATAGTTTAATCAATAAAACTTAGTAGTAGAATTTCTACTCTATTTCAAAAGCACAAATTATAGTTTTTAAACAAATTTTGTGATTAATCATTGTTGATACTAGCAACTACAACAACTTTTAGTATTAATAAAGTTAATATTATTAGATACTTTGGATATAATAAAACCTTTAAATTTATAATTTTCATTTTTTTTCACCAATCTTTTTCTCTGTATCTACCTTTCCGAAACGTGTACAACATATATCTTGTAGTTGGGTATTGTGAACTTTATCAACTATCTACTCCATTTCTTTGCAAAATTTATACACACACACACACACACATATATATATATATATATATATATAATTTTAATTTAGTTTAATCATTTAAAATTAACATTTGATAATTATAATAATTTTTTACATTATAAACATATGTCTGCAATCATCTCAGTTTTCTAATCATCTCTTTAAAGCCTCTGCAAGCATTTTGATTTTTGTAATAATCTCTTAAAAATCAACTAAATTTTTTCATGGTTTGAATTTTAAATATGAAACCTTACCAAATCAATTTAAAATATTATCTAAAAAATAATATTTCATAGCTTACTTACATTTTAAATATCTTAAATTTAACTAAACTTTATTTTAGATATTAGCAAAAAATAAATAAAAAATATATACATATTATTTTAATCAAAACTAAATAGATTATGAATATTTTTGTCTTTAAAAATATTTACTTTATAAATATATGTCCACAGTGATCTCAATTTTAGTAATTATCTATTAAACTTATCCCATTAACTTCAATTTTTGTAACTATCTTCTAAAATTCTAATGAAATTTCTATTCATATAAATTTTAAACATTAAACTTAATCAAATTAATTTAGAGC
Organism: Bretschneidera sinensis; assembly: GCA_023935145.1. Taxonomy (NCBI): domain Eukaryota; kingdom Viridiplantae; phylum Streptophyta; class Magnoliopsida; order Brassicales; family Akaniaceae; genus Bretschneidera; species Bretschneidera sinensis. Next base: position 14,464,040 of record CM043702.1, read on the forward strand.
ATTGTCTAAAAAATATGTTCCAAATTGACATACTTGCATTTATATATCTTAAAATTAGCTAAATTTTACTTTAGATATTAGCAAAAAAAATAAAATAAATAGGTACTATTTTAATCAATTAAACTAAATATTGTTATCTTAGGAAAAACAGTTAGCATCTTGGATGACAAATACATCATCATTCACAATGTTAGATGCGCATTGTAATAGGTGTCAACAAGAATGACATGATAGAGGATTCTAAGAGAGAAGAGTATATGCAAGTCTCATAAAAATTATTCTCTATTTTTTTACGATCAATATCATGCCACATAAAAGGAATAAATGGGTATTATTTTTGTAGTAAGCATTATTGCATAGATATTTAGACAATAAGAAAAATATAAGGCTTTAGATTATAAATGTATAGATATCGTTCTTTCTCTTTTGAATTTTTTTATATTTAAGTCAAATGTTTATCATGACAAAATAAATTTTTTTCAATTAATATATTTTCCACATTTTATTTTCATGAACAAAATATTCTCCGGTAAACTGTTAGTTTATTTAAAGATTAATCACCACTCTCCCCCTTAAAGATGGTTTCAGTTTATATGAGTCTGTTAACCCCTAAAATATGTAGTTGATTAAAAAGAAATTGAATGGTGCTTTCCTTCAAAGGCTGGGCTTTGTTTTTTAATGGATTAAAAGAAGAGGCCTACCCGGAAAGTATAAAGCTTAGTTTAGTGTTAGTTTTCTCCATTGGCAATAGAGAAAAGAATATGAGTAATTGTGGAGGGAAAAAGGCAGAACATGGCAGTTGAGCATAACCGTTTCAAGCTTGAACAAAAAGCAAAACCGTTTTCTCCAAAGGTAGTTGAGATTAATGTTAGTTTTCTCCACTGGCAGCAGAGAAAAGAATGTGGGTGATTGTGGAGGAAAAAATGCAGAATATGGCAGTTGAGCGTAAACATTTTAAGCTTGTACAAAAGTCAAAATTGAAGTAACAATCAAACTCCCTAGACCTAGAGTCTTTGCAGCATGTTTACACACTTGTTTCTTTAATTTCAGTTTAATCTTTGCTTTTGGTGTTTGTAATCAGTACTTGATTTATGAACCTTTGTATTTCTTGGCAAATTACTTCAACCAAGTCAATTTGCACCAATTTTATGAGTTATTTTTGTTATTGTATGCATCTATGTTTGAAGAATTATTCTAATAAGCCTTCAAGTACTTTTTGATTCTTCGCGGTCTAATTCATAGTCATTTGATTTTAGTTTCTTGTCAATCTATTGGCTTACAATTTAGTTTGTTAAGAAAGTTAAGTTAATTTGGAATTTTGCGTTCCTTGCACACCCGCAATCCAACTGGGGCATAAAGACGGATGACTCAGTGTTTGCTCACACCAGGGTCTCTCAAGAGCACCTTGTATTGGGCATCCCTCCGCGCGACGTGATAGAACTCGAGAGAAAGCCCATCGAGAGTCTATGCTCCGTGGCCAATGTCTTGGCCTCCTAGGTGAGCATTTCTACCTTGCCTTTTTTTTTTTGAATTACTTCTGTTATGTAGTAGCTTAACACATTCCTTTGTTTTTTTTACCTCATCGAGCATGGTGAACGGGATGTTGTCGCGTTGCTGCTTGGACATGAGTGATAGTCTGTCCAGGTGTCAGTGAAAGCTGGAAGATAACTATGGGCTTATCCAGTAGCTGTAGGGCTCCCTGGAATGAGCTCGTCTGAGCAAGGAGGAAGTTGACCGGGCCAGGGCCGAGGCCGTGGAGGAGAGAGAGGCAATGCATAAAGAGTGGGATGCTGCCAAGGCCTCCGAGTAAAGCCTGAGGGGGGAGATGGAGAAGGCCATCAGGAGGGCCATGGAGGAGGCTATGGTAGACTTCAAGAACTCATCTTCCTTCCAAGAGACTATGGAGGAGGAGGCTGGGCTCCAGTACCTTGAGGGGTTCCTGGAAGCCAAGAAGAAGGCTGAGGTGCTTTACCCCTAGGTCGACTTCTCGGCCCTTAAGCTTGCTGATTCAGGGGAGGAAGACGGGGCTGTAGTGAATGGATCCAGAGGTGAGGAGGAGGAGGTACAAGCCCAGCCGAACGGCGCTGTGAGGGAGGCTGCATCCGATGGGGAGGTCGATCCTTGAGGACTCAGAATTTTTTTTATTTTTGGTAGTTTGAGGCCGGTAGTGCCTTTCTTATGCTTATAATTATATTTCTTAATGAAATTTCTTTTTCCCACCTTGTTTCCCCTCGCAAACTTTCATTTTTTCATTAGTGAGAGAGGCCGAGAGGAGGTAACTTAGAAAATAAGGTGTAGTAGGGAAAAGAAAAAAGGTTCTTTCACTGGTAACCGAGGTGTTCACAAGTTACATCGTTGACTCATGTGAAGCTTGGAACTTGAGGGGAGTACACTATTGATAAAATTTGCGGAGGTTCTCCGTGTTCCAAGTGCGAGAGATGGGCTTGCCATTCAACTCTTCAAGCTCGAAAATGCCGACTCGACAAACTCTTTTGATGCGATATGGGCCTTCCCAGTTTGGGATGAGCTTTCCCGTTTTCTAAGGATGAGACAATTCATTTTTTCGTAGAATGAGATCATGTAGCTTAAAGCTTCTCTCTCTCTCTCTAACTCGAGATTTGTAATACCTAGTCATTCTTTACTAATAGGCAGCGAATCGAATCTGAGCTTTATCTCGAGCTTCGTCGATAAGATCAGCATTCATCCGTAAGGTTTCGTCATTGTTAGCTCGCTAGAAGTTCTGTACTCATAACGAGGGCACTTGTTCTCCAATGGGATGACTATTTCAGAGCCGTATGCCATGAAGAAAGGAGTTTTTTCCGTGTGGGTCCGAGTGGTGGTTCGATAAGCTCATAGTACATTCGTAAGATGGTTCATCCACTAATTGTCAGCTTCATCTAGTCTTTTCTTGATGCCCTGCTAGAGTGTCATGTTGGTCACCTTGGCTTGCCCATTAGCCTGTGGATACCTCATGGAAGAGAATCAATGCTCAAGGAGAAGCTCTTCGCAAAATGCCTTGAACCGAGCGCTGTCAAACTATTTGCCATTATCAATGACCAGTATCCGGGGTATACCGAACCAACACACTATGGACTTCTAGACAAAACCTCGAGCTTGATGATCTATTATATTGGCGAGTGGTTCTGCTTCCACCCACTTGGTGAAGTAATTTATTGCTACGATAATATGTTTTCTTTGATCGGGCACCCCGTGAAAGGACCACAGAGATCCATTTCCCACATGGCGAAGGGGAATGGGCTGGTGATCGAGGTAATGCTGACAACTTCTGCATTTCTTGACCAATTCTGTGGCATCTCTATACTCTTTGGGTTAGCAGTATCCTTGATTAAGTACTTTGAAGGCCAATGCTCGGATCCTCGGGTGATTCCCGCATATCCCTTCGTGAAGCTCCAGAAGAGCATAATCGGTCTTAGTAGGCCCGCAACACTTCAAATAAGGTGTTGTGAGACATTTTTTGTACAACTTTTTATCTATGACTGTGTATCGGGAAGCACGAGAGATAAGTTTCCTGGCTTTATTCTTTTGTTCGAAAAGCTGACCATCATGTGAATACCAAAATATCGGGTTTGCCTACGTCTCTCCTTCAGTCATCGGCAGTACAGGTACTTCATCAATGCTCGGGGTGGCTATAGTCTCAAGGTAGATGGCTTGGGTTAGCTCGGTATGCTGAGAAGAGGCGAGTCAGGCTAGAGCATCACCTTTTGAATTCTCTGCCCAAGGAACTTGAGTTATCCGAAATACTCTGAATGTAGTGACAAGTTATTTAACCTTCTTATGATGCCGAGCAATCTTCTTATCTCGGGCTTCAAATTCACCGTTTATCTGATTTACCACCAGTTGCGAGTCACTGTACGTGTCTAGGGCTTCAGTGGCCATCGTTTTTGCCAGCTTCTTTTCGGCGAGTAATGCCTCATACTCTACTTGTTTATTGGAAGCTTTGAACCTAGATCTTAAAGCATATTCAATGATGAATCCATCTGGACTGCAAAGGATGAACCCTGTTGTAATACCAGTATTCATAAAGTAAGGGTAAAAAAGTAATTTAATAAATATAACATGAAATTAAAATAACATATATATGCGAAGGATTTAATATTGAATAAAATAATTCTTTTGAAAAAAAAACTGGACACGTGGGGGCGTAGTTACAAAGGAAATGAAAAAAAAAATATTTTGGACACATCCAGCTTTGAAAAGAAGAAAAGAAAAGAACAGAAAAAGTTTTGTCTTTCTTAAAAAAATAAAAAATTAGACGCATCCAGCTTTGAAAAGGAGAAAAGAAAAGAAAAGAAAAGAAAAAAAAAGGTTTTGTCTTTCTTAAAAAAAAAACCCAAAACACAAAAAACTCACTTGCTGCCAAAAGAAAAGTTGAGTGGTGGATGTAAGACACCTTACATGTTCGTGGCAACAATAAGAGAGGAAGGGTCTATGGCTGAGAGTAAATTTTAGCATGTGTGTATATATATATATATATATATATATATATATATATATATATATATTATGACTTTAGTTTATCACTTTTCAAATTCTGTTTGGTTTTTTCCTTTTACAATTCAAACTACTCTATTTCTCTAAACACTTGGGAACCAAAAAAAAGATTGAAAGAGCAAAATTTTGAAGGGGTTTATGGGAGAATTTTACAAAGAACCACGGGAAGCTCTAAGAAAACATAAGGTAATAACGTGAAGTTATTTTTGAAATTTAGCATACGTGAAATTTCCCAGAATTCAAAGTGGGAATTTTCAAAGGATGTGAATTATAGAAGAATTGAAGAATAAATTAGAAATTTTAATATAACTATTATGTCAGATGTTGACGATCGGCAACCGGGAAAAATTATTGAGAGGAGTAGGAAAGGCAAGGAGGTGATCCACGGGTTGCTCTAAGTGCTATGTGGTGAGTTAGATTTACTTTAAGTAATCAAGATAAATATGAAATATCTAGTGATAATATTAGAATAAATTATTAAACTTTGCTTTAGTGATAGATGAAAATTAGTTGATAGGTGTGATAGGAATAGTGGATGTGTAGAGAATTATTTTATGAGAAATAATATTATTGGAATAATGAGTTGATTTAATAATAAAAGTGATAAGTGAAATTCTTGATGAGCTATGGTTGATGTATTGATACGGTTTATGAGGAGAGGAAATTTAGTGGATCTTGACAAGCTATGATTGATGATTTGATGTAATTTATAAGGAGAGGAATTTAGTAGAATTTTTTTCAAATAATAATTTGAGAATAATCAAGATAGCTAATTTAAATATTTGAATTCATATTTGTTGTTATGTTATTGTTCATATGCATATGCGTGAAATAAAAGAACTGGGAGGGGGCCGATCTAATTGAAAAACCGTGATAGCCGGTATATGCTGAAAATAAAAGAAAACCATGACATCCGGTATATGCTGGAAATAAATGAAAACCGTGACAGTCGGTATATGCTGGAAATAAAAGAACCGAGAGGGGGCCGGTCTAAGATAAAAACATGTCGACATAGAGGGAAGATGTTTCTTAATAATAATTCATGCATTGCATCTATTTTAAATATTGATTGTCTTACTGAAATGTTGAAGTGTTGTTTGTTATTGTAAATTTATTTATAGATGAATGAGTCTCACAGAGAGACAGTTATGGTGAGAAAGAAACATAGAAATATGATATGATAAGTACCATCTAAATGGTAGACTTTAGCTGTGAACCTCATAACGAGGTAATTATGAGATAATTGATAGTTTTAAGGTGAACAAATATATAAGAAGAAGAAATTGATAGAGAATGAGACTTATAACATGTGTAGTGATAGTAGAATGCTATTATCAAGCTATGTAAGATATAATTGATTAAATATTAAAAGACTATTTATACAAATTGAATACTTCTAGTAAATTTAATTCACTGAGCTTGTGAAGCTCACCCCTCATTGTACAATGATTTCAGGTAGCAGGCAGAACAAATAGTTTGGTGAGTTGAGGTTCGGACGAAATCATTATCTATAAGCCACGTACGTGTCCACATCCTCAGACTAATGAGAAAATAAAATAAAATTTTATTTGTAAATATTCATGCATTTTACGTTGTATATAATGTTTAACTTAAGATCAGAATGATGTATCTTCCATGTTGAGGGTTGAGGATTGATGTAAAAATTTCTATTAGTGTTATTTTTATTGTTGTATATATGTGTCGTGCTGGGATTTTCAAAATGTGACAACACCATCTGGGGGGTGTCCAACCGGGGATGGGTCGTTACACCTGCTCCACTTTCGGTGATGTTCAAGGAACCATCTACATGAAGAGTCCATTGTGGAATTTGCCCAACTATCTCTGGTTTTGGTGTTTTGCTCGAACCCGCCTAGAGTGTTGTCTCTACAATGAAGTTTGCGAGGGTCTGAGCCTTGATGGATTTTCGGGGCTTGTACCGAATGTCAAACTTTTTAAGCTCTATGGATCACTTAACCATTCTCCCCGAGATATCCGACTTATGAAGCACTTATCTCAATGGATGATCTGTCAAGAGGACAATGGTGTGTGCTTGGAAATACGACCGAAGTTTTGTTGTGATTAAGAGGGCATATGCCATCTTTTTTTATCAAGAGGTACCATACCTTTGTATCATGGAGAACTCTGCTAACATAGTACACAGGTTTTTGGATACCCATATCTTCCTGAATCAAAACAGAGGCCACTACTTCTTGCCCGGCTGATAAATATAGGAAGAGTTCCTCTCCCATGACAGGTTTGGTCAGAAGCAGGGGAGAACTCAGATATTCTTTGAGCTCCTCAAAGACTTTCTGATAGACTTCAGTCTAGATAAAGTCTTTTACCTTCCTAATGGCTTTGAAGAAAGGGAGACATTTCTTTGAAAATTTTGACATGAAATGACTGATTGTCGTTACACGTCCCGTTAATCTTTGTACTTCCTTTATCGTATAAGGAAGGGTCATATCGAGGATAGCCTCGATCTTCTCTGTGTTAGCTTCTATCCCTTTTTGGGTGACCATGAAACTGAAGAACTTACCTCCAGTGACTCCGAACGTGCACTTCGCAGGGTTCAGTTTCATCTGGTGATGCCAAAACACCTCGAATGCCTCCTCTAGGTCGGAGTTGTGGTTTTTCACTTTGACGCTCTTGATCAATATGTCATCCATATAAACTTCCATATTTTTTCCGATCTGCTCATGAAAGATCTTGTTCACCAACCTCTGATAGGTCGCTTCAGCGTTTTTAAGCCCAAATGGCATGACTTTGTAAAAATACATCCCTTGGTTAGTGACGAGGGCTGTTTTCTCCTGGTCAGGCTCATGAATAAGGATCTAGTTGTAACCATAATAGGCATCCATGAAAGTCAGAAGTTCATGCCTCGAGGTGGTGTCAACCAGCTGATCAATCTGCGGCAAGGGAAAACTGTCTTTCGGACAGGCTTTGTTCAGATCTGTGAAGTCAATGCAGATTTGCCACTTATCGTTAGGTTTCCTAACCATCACCACATTGGACACCCAGTCAGGATAGTCCGTTTCTTGGATAAAGTTAACGACGAGTAGTTTATCAACTTCAATCCTGATGGCTGCTTGTCGCTCGAGGGCAAATGATATTTTCTTTTGAGAAACTGGCTTGCAGCTTGAGTCCACGTTTAGCCAGTGCACAATGATCTCAAGGCTAATCCTGGGCATATCCGAGGCTGACCACGCAAATAAGTCTTGATTCCTTAGAAGAAGAAAGATGAGTGATTCTTTGTGATTTTCAGGGAGATCGGAGCCAAATTGGACTGTTCTGGAGATGACTTCACCAAGGGCGATAACAGTTAGCTCCTCAATGGGTTGGCCACACGAGATTTTGACCTCATCTCTATAGTCTTCCACTTTGAGGGGCAAAGTCTCAGTTCTTTTTCCTCCTCTTATAGCATTTAAATAATAGGACCTGTAGACCTACTGGTCCATTTTGACTTTAACCACTCTATCATTAGTGGAGAACTTCATTTTCAAATGGTATGTGGAAACAACCACCTTAAGTTCATTGAAAGTGGGTCTACTGAGAATCACATTGTAGGACGACAGTCGTTTGACTACCAAAAAAATAGTATGTACAATAGTAGCTCGTGGAGCCATCCTTGCGGTAAACAGGAGAATTATGCTGCCTTCTGCGAACACCAAAGCCCTTGAAAAACCGTATAGTGGGGTGGAGATCGACTTTAACTAACTATCTTTCAACTGTATCTTTTGAAAAACATCATAGAATAAAATTTTTGCCGAACTTCCGTTATCCACCAATCTAATGTCGTGGTTGGCTATAAGGAAGGAAACTACCACAGCATCATCGTGCGGGGTTTGTACTCCATCCTGATCATCATCCGCGAAAGAGATTGTCTAGTTTATCTTTCTTTGCTTATGAGGCCCGCTGACGAAAGTTACAAACTTGGCATATGTTTTCCTATTCTGCCCAGAGTTTCCTTTGGTGGTCGGTCCACCACAAATTGTTTTGATAAATTTAGTGACTGTGACTTCTTAACCTTCTTGGTCAGGTTCTTCTAGGTTCGGCTTCGGACTCGTCCGGGGAGCTCGACGCTCTCGGTTTCGACTAGAGGGACATTTGGGATTGCTCTTGGATCGATCGGGCATTCCTTCTTGCCGCGATCCGGTAAACTCCTTTAAGTACTCTTAGTTTACAAGGGCCTTAGTCTGTTACTTCAGAGCGTGGCACTCCTCAGTAACGTGTCCATGGTTTATGGAATTGACACCACTTGCTCTAATCCCCGTTGGGGTGCTGCGACTTCGAGCCATCGAAGGATTTTCTTGTCCTGAACCTGTATCAGGACATTGGTCTTGGATGCATTAAGAGGAGTGAAGCTTTCAAAATGAATGGTGGCCTTATATCTGCCTTCGTGATGATGTTTTTTGGTTGTCTTAGCTTGAGGATCGCTGGTGTCTTTCTTCTTCTTCTCTGTTTCCCCTTCCATTTCTCTTCGAAAAGTTTGATCGTCTTCAACTAGCATGTAATTCTTTGCTTAGGTTAAAACCTCGTTCATGTATTTAGGCGGCTGCCTGGTGAGCTTAGAGTTGAAGATTCTAGATCTTAGTCATTTTTTGAATGCAAACATCTTAACGTTGGGATCGAAGTCAGGGATCTTCCATACGACAGCATTGAACCTTGAGATGTAGGCTCGAAGCTTTTCCCCTCGATGTTAAATGATGTTGAACAGACCTTCTGAGGTCTTCTTGGGTCTCTTACTGCTGAGAAAGTGGGAAGTAAATGCGTAGCTAAGCTCCTTGAAGGTGCCGATTCTTCCTGGCTTCAGCCGGGAATACCACGTGCCGACAGCCTTTTCAAGCATCAGGGGAAACATTCAGCACATGATAGGATCAGAATGCTAATGGAACATCATGGTGGTCTTGTAATGCTGTAGGTAATCCAAAAGATCTGTCGAGCCGTCGTAAGGCTTGATTTGTGGCATCTGAAAATTTGGCGGGAGCAGAGCTTCAAGAATTTTCTATGTGAATGATGGGTCCTGGACACTGAGTTCATCTAGGACATTATGATTCCAACATTTGAAGGCTTCGTTGATTCTCTCTTCCATCTCGAGGTTACTTCTGAAGGAGGAGCCTCTTCTAGATCTACTGGCGCGAGGTAGTGAAGACTCTATAGTGGAGCGACTATCGATGGGGAGCCCATCATTAGGAGGGCTAGTTCTCCTAGGAGCGCGATGAAGAGATGGGGGTGAGGGCTGTCGACCTATTCTCCAGACCTTAACGGTCAGGTTTATCACCAAACAAGATAGCTCTAGGAACTGTGCTTGAATAATTGCAATAGCAGGATGCACCGAGGTGGATCCTCTAAGATTTTCAGAAGGATCCATCTCCATATGACAAGTGATTAGGGCATGAAAATGCACTTCAGATAAAGTTAATTATATGCATTTGTTGAGCTTAATTTTGATTATTCATTGAATTTCTTGACAAGTGTGGACCTTTGGAGAATTCTGTGTTTTAGTGTGTTTTGCAGATTTAAAAAAAACAAAGAAGCTGATAGGAGCTTAAATATTCATATTTAAGCCCCTTAATTTACATTTATTAAGCTCTTTGTTTACATATTTTATTATGTTTTACTTTATTTTTGTGTTTTATGTGTTTTTTTTATAGGCTTGTGAAGAAAAGAAAGCATTTTGAAGCTTTAAAGGAAGAAAACTGAAGATCTGGAAAGAGCTAGTGCGATCGAGCGTACAAGCAATCGTGCGCACACATAGAAGGCTCAAGCGCACCCATGCACTCGAGTGCAGAAGCATGCGATCGAGTGCACACGCACAGAGAGGCGGCAGAGCCAGTTTTGGAAAGATTTCTTCCGGACCTATTTTGGAAATTAGGGTTTTGAGGCACTTTTAGAACCCTATAAATAGACTTGTAAAACACAGAAACAATATCTCCATTTTGAGGAGCGTATCTCCCTTTTAGTTTGGTTTTAAGTCGAGAGGCCGGAGGCCAGAGGGGATTCTAGAGAAGAATTGACGACTCTTCAATGGAGCTCTCTCGGGTTTCTTCTTTCCTTTATTTTATTATGTGTAACTAAACTTTTAGTAAGGGTTTGATTGAAGCCCTAATTATGTTTGCTCAATAATTCAGTATTGGCGCCTTTGCAGTATTTATGCTGTGATTCTTAATTTGATTAATGCATATTTTTATTTAAATTCCTCATATGTGTGTGTCTGATCAACGTATACATGTTGTATGGATTAGTTAGTTGAATCTATTTGGATGACCGAGTCCTGGGTTCAACAATAGTAACAAAAGATATCCACACCGGATTCTTGGGTTAATCAACATGGGAAACCGGGTGTGGACCAAGCCCTAGGTCGCATGTGGTTGTTGATTTCCACAGATCATATGCTCTCTTAAGGAATAACTCAGTATACATCATGCTGAATCCCTTAAAAGAGAAAAGAGTTAGAGTATACACCATGTCTAACTCGTTGCTTAGGGAAATCCATAGCCTAAAGAGTGGACCAAGCCCTTAGGTTGACAACCAGTAGGTATCATAGCATGAGTAGAGTATTGGCATACTGTTTTGTTGGGGTAGCATGATTAGTGGTGGATATCAAGTCCCTATGCCTTTATCATTATTATCTAAATCCAATAAATGTTTCTATCTATTTTTACTTTGTGAAATTAATTCTAAATCGAAATTCACCAATCCCTGTGGAAATGATCTCGCACTTGCACACTATGCTACTATTGATCTTGTGCACTTGCAAGTAAAACTGTACAGTTATTTGCATATTTATTTAGGTAGATAACCGTCTCAACAAGTTTTTGGCGCCGTTGCCGGGGATTATGCTAAATTTATTTTTAGAATTATTTTCGTTAGTAATTTTTGCTTTTATTTTTTCTGTTTAGTTTATATTTTCTTTATCAAACAACCCTAATTTTTTCATCTTTTCGTTTTCTGTTTCTGTTCAGGTGTGCAGCAGAGGAGTTTCTGTCCTCATTGTGATCAAGCGCACTAGTGTAGTGCTCGAGCGTAGGAAGAACAGCGATCGAGCGCAGTTCAAGGGCTCTCGAGCGCAAAAGGTCCAGAGAGTACCCGAGCAGCGGTACTGAAACTGCTGCACTGAAGCTGTTCAACTGATTCATGCACAGGCTTCGATCCAGAAATCCAACATTCTTTCCACTCAATACAGAGCAAGGAGTAAAGAGTAAGGACATGTATGAAGTGAACTTAAATGGTGGATTTCCAAATTGGTTGGCTGCTATGGAAAGAAAGATAGATATGCTTGTAAAAGCCATGACTGCGCAAAACGTCTCACCTAGTCCACGAGCCAAACAACTCTAGGTATGTGCTATATGTTCTCGTTTTGATCACACTACTGACACTTGCCCTTTGTATTCATCTGTAGATCAAGAGCAAGCAAATTATGAGGGACCGAACAACTACAACATATATGCAAATATCTATAATCCTGGATGGCGGAACCACCCCAACCTCTCATGGAGCAACAACCAAAATGCCTTAAATCTTCAAGGACAGCAAAGAAACTCCCAACAAGTAGCTTAAACAGTTCCGGAATCAAAGGAGAGTGACCTAGAGAGTCTTGTGATGCAATTGGCGACTCAGCAACAACAATTGATGGCTTCACAAGAATAGTTCAGAGCAGAAACAAGACAATTCCGGACTGAGCAAAGGCAAATCACTGCAAAGCATGAGCAAGCCATTCAAAGACTAGAAGTCCAAATTGGGCAATTGGCTAAGGAGCTAAGTGAAAGAAAACAGGGAGATTTCCAGCCCATCACATTGATCCATTAGAAACCACCCTTACCCTTAGTTTCACAAGATCAAATAATTATTTTGAGCTGTTCCCTTTATTTAATATTGAAGTTGATGTTTTTGTGTGGCAGACAATTATATTTTCTTCTCCCATGGATTTTATTTAACTCTGGTGATTATTGTTCTTTTTCTCTATATAAGTTCAATTATGCTTCTCTTATGATGCAATTGATTTCGGTAAATTAATTATATATGTTGGTCATTTACTGCGTTATTGTCTCCAAATATATCATCGATTTAGGATATCATATATGATTAACCATTGCATTACTTGTAAAAACAAGAAGGTGATTTCTCATAATAATTTACAAAAGAATATTTTTGGTGCTTTCACTATTATTTCCGATTACGTATTTGGGATGTGAAATACGTAGTTGAGTTATAATTACTGAATTGATACAAGTTAAAGCTGTGAAGTTTAGGAGGGATTCTTGGACCCTTTTGTTACTCATTTTTTATTTTCTTTCACTGAATTCAATTGTATAATTTAATTCTTAATATTTTCTTAATATTAATTTTTAATTTTGTTTCCATAATTTTTTGCCTGAGACTTTGATTGTAGAACGTTCTCTTCGTGGGATCTACACCTCATTCTATACTGCTGCTACTGTATAGTACCGTTTGGGTATAATTTAAATTTTGGCGCCATTGCTGGGGATACTATCTTTCTAAACTCTTTCTTTTTAATTCTAGCTTTAGTTTATTTTTTAGTTTTCTTTTATTCAAGAAAAAAATATTTACTTAATTAAAAATAAATAAATAAATAAATAAAAGAAAGTGTTAGTGGCATATGCGTTGGGATAGAGACGAACAGGGACGATTGGTTAGAATCCTTCAGTTAGAATACCCATCGAATTATATTAGAAGTGAAACGGCTTCAAACACAAGCTCTAACACTAAGAGCAATCACGGAGATGACCTTGTTAGGACCTTGAATGACTACCTTCATCCCACACGCACATCTACATGATCATGCATCATGTTTCGGCCAAACACACCACATACAGATTTCAAGCCGGGCATGATAGCATTGATACCCACCTTCCACGGTTTCGAAAGCGAAAACCCTTATGTTCACATTAAGGATTTTGAGGAAATGGTGGCCATATTTCATGGCAGACCTGAGGTTCTTTCCTTTTTCTTTGAAGGACAAAGCAAAGAGTTGGCTATACTTTTTGCGGCCGAGATCCATAGGTTCATGGGAAGAAATGGCGCAAGCATTTTTCAATAAATACTTCCCACTTCACAAAACCAATGGTCTGAGAAGACAAAATTCAACCTTTACCTAAAAGGATAGTGATGAGAGTCATAAAATGCATCTAAACAATACTTAATTGTTAACATTTTAGGGTTGATCTCGGTCGTAATTGCACTTTTACATGTTGATAACTCTAAAGTGATATTCATAAATCATTGACTTAATTCGATTCATTTTCAGGTGCTTTGAGTACAAAAGAGATAATAAAGCGATCCATGTTTAAAGCACCAAAAGATATTGGGTGTTGGTGCTCGTTTTTGTCCAAGTTTTAGACGTGTCCAAACATGATTCAAAGATGGTTCAAGTCTAAAGCAAGGCTGAAGTAATAAAGTACAGTAAGTTAAAAGACTGCACACAAGTGTGTGCATCACTTTAGAGCAAGATAAGGGCAGGCACACTAGTGTGTGCACTTCTGCATACAAGCTGAAGGAGTTTCACTGAATTGCCAGAATTTCCTGTACAGATCAATCATCTTTGCAGATTAAACTGCATTGATGTAGGAAGAAACAGGAGATGAGCCATATATTCTTAGAAATATCTGGAAGTCTATTTTCTGTAGAATTTTATGGTTCATAAAAAGGATTTTTCTAGAGAAAGTTATGGCAGTTTTAGTGGAAATAGTTCAGGCCAGCACAGCAGGCCCAGGCGCACAGCACGGCCCACTCGCCTCTTGACCGGATTAGGGCGAGCAAATGACATTCTCAAAGACCAAAATACCCCCTCATGCTCTATAAATATATCTTTATGGAGTGTGCAGCTGGGCATTGAAGAGAGAAAGCAAGAAGAGAGAAAAAAAGAGAGGATTCAAGGGATCCAAATCCAGCATTCTTCCATTTTATTTTTAAGTTTTCTTTGGTTGCAAATCAAGGGGAGAACATCCATATTGTTCATCCACCCTGAACTCCATGGCCAAATCAAGGGGAAAGCATCATTTTTGTTCTTCCACCTTGATTTCCATGGCCAACTAATCATTTTACAAGGGAAAAGGATGAATCTTTAGGGATTTCTTGTTCTTTATTTCCTGTTCTTGATTCAGTTGTACGGATTTATTGTTAAATGTTGTTTATGAATTATTCATTGACTAAGTAAGAAGATTTGAGTTCATGTGATAGATGCACTTTTTCTTCTTCTTCTTTTAGACTCTCTTAATTCGGTGATTGCATCCTTCTCCTCCATTGAGGTTGTTTGGATGTGATTGATTCCGGTAGATTTATCTTATTGATTGTCCATTACTGTAATATTGTCTTTTAAGATATATTGTCGTTTCTTGATAATCTTTAAGATCGGTCATGTGTGCATGAACCAAAATCGATGATTAATTCGTAGCAATTATATAAGAGTTATAAATGTGCCTGATTGAATATATTCCGATTGCTTGTTTGGGAGTTGAAACTTGCAATCGAGATAAAATCGATTGAATCAAGAGTGGAAATAGGGAACAAACCTAAGGAGGATTATCGGAACCTTGTTATTTCTCATTTATATTTCATTTACATTTACGCAATTTTCCTTTACATTATTTCACTATCAAAGCTAAAAAATCTTTAGTTTAACTTTTATCGTTCGTTTTAAGGTTCACACATTTTCCTTTGTACTTAACTTGTTTCCCTGTGGAATCGACACCCCAAAGCCGTACTACAATAACCATGTCCTAGCAATTCAAGCGAAAGACATGAAATGAATTCTTTATTTAGGAATCAAAACAAAATGCAGCAATGCTGGCGCTAACCAAGAGTGATTCAAAAATCTGTCTAAAAAATCATGCATAACATATAGCACATAGAATCATTAAATATCACTCAGGTCCAAGAATAATCCAAATGTCAACCTTAAAATCGTTATCGACTCTTACCATCCATCTTACCATAATACATTAGTCCGAACACCCGAATGATTTTATGCACAACATAGCATGAATACAAGTCTTGGCCTCTAAAAACATATTAATTTGCGTGACATCAATCACAAATCAAGCTCCATATGCTCACTTTTCAAATCACTCTCCACTATGTAGAAAAATCACACTTCATCGGATCAATAGGTCTTTAATAAGCTTGCAACGTTAGGCTAGGGTAAAGGTCAAGAAAGAACGGGAAAGTTTAAACAAATAAAAGAACTAAGTCTCTTAATTTAAACACAACCACTTTAAGCACAAGATAACCTTACTTCAACACCCAACTCTTTCAACCATTTTTCGAGCATTTCTCGCAATAAATCACCATTTTTTTTCTTCTTTCTTTGCCATAATTCATTTTTTCTCTTTTTATTTTTTATTTTTTGTTTTGACATAAGACCATTCACCTCCTCTTTCATTCTTTTCCTTTCTTTTCCACAACCCCCAACTTATCTCTTTTAATGTACATGGGTTATGGTAGTAATATTTTCTCATATTTCCAGCCTTACTCCTTTTAAGTGCTTCTCACAACATGTGTATAACTAAGTTCTTTTAAAAGAGAGGTAAGGATAAAATATTTTTAGGCTCATAAAGGTAAGTAAATGGTTTATCGAAAGAAACAAGGCTCAATTTTTATTTTCAAGAAAAAGGCTCAAATAGGTGACTAGCGATAAATATAACAAGGGTAAGTTTAAAAAGGCTCAAACGGTCCAAAAATGGCCTACATCATATCCTAAGTAGTGTGCATTCTATGATTTTCGCCTCAAGTGATTATCAAATAAGTTCTAGAGCTTGTAGAGACCGTAAAAGTATTCACAAAACAACTGCGCATAAAACTTCTCCAAATGCTTTAGACTAATCATGCAATCTTACCACAAACCAAAGTCTCAAACCAAAGAAAAATTGACACTTAATTTATTCTCAAAGCGAAGTAAGATTTAACTTCTTCTAAATGCTATCTCGATTAAGCTCATATCATTGACATGTGAATTAACTCCAAGGCTAACACAAAGCATGCTAAAAACAAACAAACATTTTTTTTTATCCTAACAACGAAAAGAAAGAAAGTGACACCAAGCAGTTCAATGAAAGAAAGAAAGTGACACCAAGTAGTTCAATGAAAAAAAAAGATAAGAAATGTGTTTCCTCCACCCCCAACCTAAACATTGCATTGACCTCAATGTAAAAGAAAAAGGAAAGAAAACTCCCTGTGTGGCCAAAAATGCACAGAAGCTGAAAATTGCGCACCACCAATTGAACTGCATACCATTCTTTTCGCTGAAATCAACTAGAAACTAAAAATTAAAATAGACTTAACACAACCGAAATTCTAAGTTAATAAAGACTTAACAAAGAAATATTAATATTTTTAGGTGTAAGGTCCTGTAGACTTAGTTGCATGATACATGTTGCATGGGGAGGTTATAGGAGGTTGATTGTATAAAGTTAGAGAGGATGCTGCTTAGGATTTGAAACCATTAGTGGTTCAAGTGAGGGCAATGTGTCTTGAGACCTAAGCTGAATTGGTTTATGTGTGATTGTTGTGTGCAATTAATGTTGTTGTGGTTGAATTTTGTATGGTATGATATTGTTAATGATGCTTTAATGAGAATGTTTGATGAAATGTGTGATTAATATATGTTCCTTATGCAATTGTGAAGGTTTTGGAATGTGGTTGGTGACTTTTGGTAAGGTTAAAAAGTAAAGATTAAAAACGATCTTTTAAGAGACTAAGTACTTAAAGATTTTGTCTTGATTACGCAAGCATTGATAATTGATGGACTATTAGTTAAAAAGAGACTTGGAATAATTATTTGATTGTTGAATTATACTAAGATAGTATATTATATTGAATTATGTATAAATGTTTGATTGATAATTTTTTTCTTCTCTCGATACATTTATAGATTCTAATAATTATAATTGATGATTGTGACATGGTGGTGTAGTGTTAGTTTGAGGAATAATTAGCATAAAATTTACAAATTTAAAGTGGATAAATTTTAGTGTGGTAGGGTTGTACGTATGTATGCCTGAGAGACAAGTAAAGGGATAAAGTAGTCGATGGAGTGTTGGATCATAGTACCTTGAAAGTTTGAGTTGAATTGCCAATTAGAAAATATGGGAAATTCAAGAGTTGGAAGGTAGGACCGATTCATGGATAGTTGTAAGAGTTTCATTAAGAAGTGAGAATTTAAAAGGGGTGATTAGATTTATAGACAAGAGTATAGATGAGGTAGCGAGTATATATATAAAGGAATAGGAATAAAGTTGTTGGACAAGTGGTTAGTGTGGGGATTAAAGTACAGTAAGAGGTGAATGAAGTATAAGAAGAAAGATAAACGAGTAAGGAATGATGATGCACAGTGAATTACAAGTGAATTTTGTGAAGCTTTAGGGCTGTAAGGAAGATAGTAAGTGAAGTATTTTGAAAGGTAGGGATTTTTATGTGAGATTTCGTGAAGGAGAAAAGTGTAGTGAATTTTGATATAATCTTAAGGCTAAGTGAAGTTCTATACAACGAGATGGTAGGTTTATCCAAGGCCTAGGAAGTCTTGAGTTTAGAATAAAGAATTAGAAAGTGAATTATTGGTGCCACTTAAATGAACTTAAGAGTTTTGTTTTATTGGGAGGTGTAAAAATTTGAAGAATGTCTTTGATATCTAGTGAGAAGTAAGTGATGATGAGCTAAGATATATGAAGTGTTTGAAGAGTCAAGCATTTATAGATATCTTGTCCTAGTTATGGTTTAGAGAATTAGAAAGAGTAAGAGACATATGCTTGGCAAAGGAGATTACTTTGTAAATGAAAAAGTTATGAAAGTGGCTATACGAGACCAAGAGTTTAGTAGCGTATAAGGGTATTGGAACAATTATAGAAAAAAGGTGATGAGTATGGAGTGCAAAATCAAGGTTTGATCGGATAGAAATTTAAAGTAATAGTATTAATGAAGAGATAGAAATTTAGACAATTAGTTATGACCCCATCCATAGCTAGTAATAAGGACTTGTAGGTAGTTAGCAAAATTATAAAAGGAAAAGATTTCAATAGGACAGTTTTTGACCTAAGAGTTTATGAAGTTTGGAGTAATAGTAAAAGAAGAGATGTTTAAGGCGGGTGGTAGTTAAAGAGATTTGAGTTTTTTCTTTTACAATACAATTTTAATAGGATTCGACGAAAGTTGAAGGGAATATCCTAGACAAATCAAGAGTTACTAGGAAGTATTAAAGAAAATTGAAAATAGATTTTTATTTAAATGGATAAAGAAGATTTTGAATTCATGATGGAAATAAGAGAAGCTTCAAGAGTTTGTGTAAATTAAAAGTGATCATAAATGACCTTATTCAAGGATTTCCAATGGTAGTGAGTTAAAAGAGGGTTGTTGGAATCCATTATACCTAGTGTGACTAAACATAAGATTTGATAAGGAAAAGAACGGAGATGAAATGTTAAATAGTCTTCTAGAAGTTTAAACCCTAAATAGATCGAAAGAGGAAATGGGTAAAGAAAAGGAGATAAAAGTGTAGTTAGGTCAAGAGAGTAGCTCGAGTGTGTAAAGGTCTAAGAGAAAGGTGGGAATAGAATAAAGAAATGAAGGTACTATAGTTTAGCGAGATGACGAAAAGAATTGAGTAGGAAGTAAGAAATCGGTATTACTACCAAGTTGTTGTAAATAAAAGATATTTGAATTTGAGACAGGGAAATCATTGGATATTTGGTACTGAGCTTTATTACTAGATTTAAGGAGGTAATGGTGTATTTTCATGAGATTAATGATTATATTGGAAAATCAAGAGAATGAAAATATGAGACTTGAATTAAGAACTTACAATCGATGTTTAGTTGATAATTAATTGGAATCTTTTACGGGTTATAAATTTTAGTTTGGAAACTATTGATAATCATGGGATGGATTAGTTTAAAGGGAATAGTGATTAGGGATGCAAAGGGGTGAGTTGATGTTACAGTTCTGAATAAAATTCTAAGTATGATTTGGGAGGCTATGTATGTAACTAATGGAAAGTTGAGATTTAGATGGGATTGTTCATTGGGAAAATTTTGTTTGAAGGATCATAAATGTTAGAGCTTTAACAACTATAAGAAAGTATGTGGTAATGTTTTTGATAATTTTGAAGGTTATGAGTTATTGAGCTTTTGGGTAACGGAATTTGGATCTAATGGGAAGTGTAGAGTAGAGACAGACATCGAGAATAAATAGTAGAGTTGGTTTAAGGAGTTATGCAAAGAAATGAAAGGATCTAGAAAGGGCAATAAATTGGGAAGTTCAAGTAGAGATCAAAAGGCAAATCTTACTAAGTCGATTATGATGACAACTAAGTATTAGATGTTAAAGGAATGAGATATAAAATGAAGAATGTCCAAGTAAATGGAAGAGATTGAATTGTTATTGTACGACGATTTCATGGATCGAATTTCAGTATAATAGTATCATCAAGGGAAGATTAGTCGATTCGGTTTTGTAATGGAGAATAAGGTTCTTATTAGTTACTACGACGATAGGTTATAAACAAATTTTCAATAAGTGTATTCCAATTGGTGATAGATGGATTAAAGTCCAGACAAAATATTTAAGCGAGAAAGTTGGTTTGGACTAGGTAATGTTTTGGATAAAAGGGGTATAAAAAACCCTTTAAAACGATTGAAAGGTCGATTTGCGGGTAAATTGTTGGTATTTGTCTAAGGTTTAAACATGTCTAAACATGGTTCAAAGATGATTAAAGTCTAAACCAAGGTTGGAAGATTAAAATACAGCAAGTTAAAGGACTGCACACAAGTGTGTGCATCACTTTGGAGCAAGGTAAAGGTAAGCACACTAGTGTGTGCGCTTCAGCACACAGTCTGGAAAAGATGTGCGCACTGTTGTGTGAAGGGTAGCATCAGTGTGCGCCACGCCCCTCCCTCACCAGCGTCGTGCCGCCTAGCAAGAGAGGTGCTGGAAGATGGCCAGCGCCGCACCGCTCCTCCACCAGCGCCGCACCGCCCAGAAAGTGTGCAAAGGGACTCTGCCCAGCGCCTCACCAGCCCCTGTTCAGTGCCTAGGCACTAGGCAAACTGAAGCACACTTGGACAGCTTGCTTGAACCTCCTCTTAGGTGCATGGATGCAAGGTTAAAATGCACAACACCACTTAGGATTGATGGAGGGCCATGGTTAAGTGGTCATCAAGATCTAAGAGTGATGATTGACTCTCAAGAATGAACAAGAAGTTGGTGCACTATATAAAGGGTCACCTAGCTTCATTCTCATCATGAATTACATTGTGACATTGTTTGAGATCAATTGTAAAGAGTGACATACAAGAGACAATTGTGTGAGAGTGCAAAGACACAAACACAAGAGGGACTCATTGTAGTGAGGCTGGTTGTAAAGAGAGAGGAGTCTAGATTAGATAGAGAGCATTGTTAGTTCTTATCTTCTTCATTTCTTCTCTTCTTGATTTCTTCAAGAACTTGAGGTTTCTTGGAGAAGGTTGTTGTAATTGTAAAGAACCATTGATTTAGTGCAGAGAGTTCGGAGGAACTCACGGGGACGTAGGCACATTGCCGAACCTCGATAACAAATTGCTTGTCTTCTTTCTTTCTTTGATTTTCTGTTCCTATTTTCGATTCCAAATCTTTACAAGTCATTCTAGACTTGGGTGTTTAGAAGATCACCACCTGGGCATCTTGTCAAGGTGATTTCCAACATAAATTACTTGTTGGGAAGAAATGGGAATCATGGAGTTAGGGAGTCAAAAACTTGAGTAAGAGACTAAGTTAAATTGATAAAGATATGGGTGTAGTGACATTAATAATGACGATTGTCTTTTAGTTCTCCTCAAGGAAGGAATAAATGAGGGACTGAAGAAACCGAGAGGTTGGAAAGTGATTCTGTGAAGAGATCTCTTTGAAGAGAGAGACACAACTTAAAGGTAGTACTATGTTTGAGGCCCTTGAAATATAAGGCTAAGGTAGAAATTTAACAATCCTAGAGTGGAGTATGAAATGGTAAGAATCTTGTCTTTGCAGCACAAGAGTAAGACGAAGATGTAAAAAGGAAATGATTATGAAGTAATACTTGTAGTTGAGGGACTAGTTAGACAAGTCGATTGTCAAAAGTTAATAACTTTAAGGCTGAGGGAATTAATTGAAGGTCACACTACTTAGCAAAGGAAAGAAGTCTATAGTAAGATCAGGTGATACGTTTAGATTATTCTAATGATTCAATAGTTGGTTATCGGCAATACAAAGGAAACTCAAGATGATGGTAAAATAGATTTTATTTTTGTAATCCTAAATTTCATAAAGATTGAAGGTTTGAGGAGGACTTTTGAGAATCTGAAATGGACTTAGGAAAGAGATGTTATTGTCGTATTGTGAACCATGATCAAGGAAATTTCGCAAACGAAGTTTTATAAGTGGGGGAGAATTGTAGAGCCCGACACTTAATTTTAAATATTTTAATCACATAAATCCTTGTTGACGTGCTTTAATGTGTTTGTTCAATTTTTATTTTTTTTAACTAATTAATTCGTGCTTGGGCTTGTGAAACTTAGGAATAAGTAATTAAAGTAGAATTGGTAGCAAAAATCTAATCTTTGGGGGAAATGTCAAGTTTTAAAGAGCTTTGGGGTAGTTAATGGGGGAAAGGAAGAGTTGAGGGATGAGTTGACAATTAAGGGATAGTTCTTAGTATAAATAAGAGGAGAAAGGGATACAATCCAGCATTTTTGCTGGGTTTCTCTAGAAATTTTGGGAGAAATGAGAGAAAAAGGGAGAAAACAGAGGGAAAAAGAAGAGGGGGAGAAGGAGAGGAGAAAAAGGGAGTTTCGTGTGACTTTTCAAGGTAAAAAGCTTATGTTCATTCTTTTTAATTCAAGTATATTAATTAAACTAAAGATTTGTGAGCTTGGAGTTTGGATTCAAAGACTTACTTTAAGAAAAAGTTTGAAGAGAAAGGGTTGTTTTAAAAAAAAATTGGTTTTTAAGCCAAAGTTGTGATTTTGAGTTTTGGATGCAAATTTTGGGTGTGTGTATCATTGATTTTTGTTAATATATGTAGTAGAAACTTGTATATTTGAAGATTTGGAAAGATAGTTGGAAATCAACAAGATTTTTTTGGAGAAAAGATGAATTTTCGGGAAGAAAATTTGCTAGAATCAAGAAGATGTGTCGTTCTTGGCCCAGAAAAGGGCATGATTATGGTTGTGGAAATGTAAAAGTGTTGAGATGAAACCTTCTCTGTTTGCTTTGGCTTGTGTTGTATAGTTTTACTAAGAATTGTTCATAGTTTGTGAATTTATAAAGTTTGTGAACCCTAACATAAATGGATTTATGATAGTATTAGAAATAGAGAAAATTACTTGGAGAAAATTTAAAGGATTTAATTGGAGGATAATTGAGAAAAATATCACTTGCACCTAGAAGCCATAATAAATGTTATGCTATAATTAGTTAAAAAGATAATTCCTCCAATATGATTACTTCTCATAAGGTGTGTCTCACTGAGCTTTTTAACTCATCCTTTTTATTGTTGCTAACCTTTCAGGTATTATTAGAGACTTCCAAGTCAAGTTGAAGAAGCCAACTTAAGGCTTTTGTCGGCAGCATCCTCACCTTTGAGAGTTTTTGTTAGAACTTTAAGTTTGGATTGGGATTAGTCTTTGTAAAAGAAAATTTGTAGCGAGGGAGTTTTTCTTTTATTTGTGTCTAGTTAAAGTTGTTGCGTTGTAAATATTGTTAGTGACGAAATTGAAATTGTATGATTTGAATTGTTTTGATTGAACACTTGTATTCTTGGTGAGTTATGTATGATTGCATTACGTCGGGGAGCTCGGGACTGAAAGGTAATGATACCTTCTCAGGTAGGGCCTACTCGGGGATGGGTAGTTACATTTTGCTCGCGTTAATCAAATTCTCTTATTTTTTTTTTCCTACAATTTGTAATACACTTTTATTCCCTTTTTGATGACTAATGACCTCAAAATTAGAAATTATCATGATCTAAGTGAAATATGCTTTGGTCATGTTATGCAATTCCATTACATGGTTTTTACTCAAACTATTTCTTCACTAAAATCGTTTCTTTAAAAAATCAACACTCATACTTACACTTTTTTCTAAATACGCTTTTTCTTTTGACCAAAATGATAGATATGTACAATGAAACGGTTTCCATCCTTTTTACACTTATCTATTTATGCAATTCCGTAATATAGTTTATTTTCAATAAAACAAAAATCTTATCAAATGATTTTGAAACAAATCAATTTTCAATGTAAAACCTCCTTAAATCTCATAAGGTCCATTTGGTCTACGAACATGATTATAGTGGGATAGTATTAAAATTAATATGTGATAGGATTAAAAGGGTTAAAGAGGTAATATCTTAATCTTATGTTTGATCCATGAGATTCTTGGATTGAGATTAAAGTCGGATAAAAAGTCTAAGTACCAAAACACTCTAGCATTATTCATCATCTTTAACAATTTTTATTTTGTTCACAAACCATAAAATTTAATTATAACAATATAATTATTATTTTTATCATCATAATTATTCCTATAATAATATTTTTATAATTATAAGAATAATAATAATTATAATTAATAATCATAATAAAATAATTATTATTTTAATATAATTATAATCATTTTAATTATTATTATCATTATAATAATATCATTAGTATTATTACAATTATGATAATAATAATTATTATCATTATTATTAATTTATATTGTTATTATAATAATAAATATCATTATTATAATTATCATCATTAAAAAAATTATATTTATTATCATTATCATAATACTTATTATTATTATTATTATATTTTTTATTGTTATAATTTCTATTATAATATTAATAAATAATTTTTATTAATATATTATTATTTGTATCACCATAAGTATATTAATTATTTAAATTAACATAATAATATTTTTATAATGATAATAATTATAATTATCATAACTACAATTAATAATAATAATAATATTATTATTATAATTATAATTATAATTATAAAATTGTTATTATATTATTATAATTATGATAATAATTATTATCATTATTGCTCAATTATTATTATAAATATGATTATAATATTATAATAATAATTATTAACAATATTATTATAAAAATACTATTATTATCAGTATTATTACAAGTATGATAATAATAATCATTATCATTATAGTTATTATAATTATTATAATAATTGAAATTGTTATTTTTTATAATAATAAATATAATTATTTTTTATTAATGATAATATTATTATTATTATAAAAATATTTTAAATAATATTATAATATTTATTATTGTTGATGGGAAAAAAAGGCCAAAAAAAATTTAGTTCCATATAGGTGTGATAGATTCCATCCCATGGGAGGAAGTGCGACAAAAAAAAATGAGATTATAATTAATTTTATCTCATTTTAATCTCACATAAATAGTAAATCCCTTCGACCAATGATGGATAACTATTTAAGTAGGATTAAAATAGTCCAATCCCACTTTAATTTCACCAACCAAACAAGCCCATAAAGCCTCTGTGTTTGTGTAAACTGATCCCAAGTTTCCAACAATAATCACCTGCTTGATACAAAACATTTCGGTTTCACATTTCACATGATTATAGTGCTTTTAGAACCCGTTCGATTTGCCCAAAGAATGAAATAAAAATGGGATATGAAATCTGGATTCTCTATGACCATGTTTGGCTGACGAATTTAAGTTGCGTAGCTTTAAATCTGACCATTATTTGTCATTTAGTGAGGCATTTGAATTTACCAGATTAACCTTCCATAGAAATTCCAAGGCCGCATTGTTGGCGCCTCAATTCCAAGACTGGATTTAAGACAACCCTGCTTTAAGTTGCCATCCAAGCCTGACCTATAATTGGTGATATTAATGATGTCACGTCATTTAAAAATTAAATCTATTATTATTTTTGTGCCACATCATTATTTTTATTAAACTTGTGTATGCCATTTTTTTTCTTCTAACTAATTGAACAAGGAATTTCATAGTATTTTTAGATTATCTAAGTATAGAAAAAAAGGAAAAAAAGACAAATAAATCCCTGAGGTTTCATACATGTATTTATTTCGTCCCTAAGTTTTAATTTGTGTCTATTTGGTCTTGGAAAACCTAATTTCGTCCAATTGGATATTTTTCGTTAAACTATGTTCTTGTTTTTCGTTAATTTGAACAAAATTAGAATTTAAACGGACAGTTGAACGGTTCAAAAAGGGTCACGTGGCTCACGTGAACAAAAGGATTTAACTGAATGAAATCATATTTTGCAAGGTCAAATAGACATAAATTAAAAACTGAGGAACAAAAAGAAGGAAAGAAATATCACTCTTGAGCTATTCTTATAGTTTTATACAATGTCAAACACTTATAAAAGAAAAAAAAAATCTTTTTTCTAACTATTTGAGAGCTATATGTACCTTCTTTAAGTGGGATCAAGGAAGAAGTGGTGCGTTTAGTAAAAACATTTTCATCTTCATTTTTTTTAACTATTTTTTAAAAATAATTAAGACATTTTAACATAATTTAAAAAACAACACTTTTCTTTCTAATGTAATATTGAAAAAGTTAAGTAAACAATTTTTTTTCAATTTTTATAATATTATGTTGAAAAGAAAAATATTGTTTTTCAAATTGTGTTACTGTGTGTTTAACAGTTTTGGAGGAAGAAAAAAAAGAGTTTCGAAAGGAAAGGAAGGGTAGGGAATGGAAAGTAAACGAGGAGTTGAAAACTTTTCCTTGTTTGGGAGTTCTATAAGGAAAAAGAAAGTACATGAAGGTAAAGAGTTACCTTTTTATGAAAAAACTGCAAACCTCCAAAATTAGGGTGTCACGTTAAAAAAAATTGACTGGTTGAGAGTTTGGAGGGTTATCCAAAACCTTTAAAACTCTCAAACATAATTTTTAATTAACCTTTCACTTCCTTTACTTTCCCTTCCCTTAACTAACCCTCAAACTTCCCTCCCAAACACACTGTAAAAAATGTTCTAATAGTTGAATAGATTGAAGTGTTAAAAAAAAAATGACAGGTCTAAGGAAACCTCAAAACTTTTCTTTTCTTATAAAAACTCTCAAACATAATTAATTAACCCTACTTTTCCTTTCCTTTCTTTTCCCTTAATTAACCCTCAAACTTCTCTCGTAAACACACTTTTAAAAATGTCCAAATGTTGAATAAAGTGCTAACAAAAAGGAGGTAGAAAATGAACATTTTCCAATACTAAACCCTTTCTTATAAGTTCCCTTTCTCTTTCTCTTACTTCTTAAAATTTCATTATCACCTTTCAATCGGTATCATATAATCTCTAGCAAAGCCCTCTTTGATCGGTTCCCGATAGACTCAGGAAAGGAACAGAATGCCTAAGGAGCTTTCAAATTGGTTAGTATTCTGGCAATTGATGCCATATACAACTGCTTAAGGAAACGACATCGTTTCTAGGCACCCACCAAACTTTATTCAAATCCTGTAACGGCTGGTTTTCTCAATTCTCTTGCCCTTCATGCCTTCCTAGCCATGAAACCTACACGGCTACATACCAAAGAAACCAAAATCTCACTCTCACTCACTTTATCTTTTTTTTTGGCAGGTAAATCTCATCACCCTTAACTCAGTTTTGTCTCTTTCTGCATGAAAATCAAGAACCAACCCAGCAAAAACAAAACCATCATTAAAAGGAATCAAAACCCCTCTTCAATTTTTGGTTATACCACGTTGTTTCAACTCACAGAGAATGCCAGCACGTGGTTTACAAGGCATCTTTTCTCCCTCAGAGAAACCCCTTTTTATACCTTGTTCTTATCGTGAGTCCAACATTGGTAGACACAGTTTGAGTTTCAGAGAGAAGCAGCGTGAAAAGAAATTGGTCTCTGCTGAGAATGGCTAATCCTGTGAATTCTTCTCAGTCGTTGCCAGACATATGGATTATGGACGTTGGGGCCAATCTACGGGGTGATATAGTGAAGGTGATCTTACATTGTCCTCAGTTCTATATAGAAATCTTAATATGCTTCTGTTTGTAAGTGATATCTTTCAATTTTAATATTTTCACTGTTAAGGTGTAGTCATTAATTAACTCCTTGATAATTAGAATTATTGAAAAACTAATATCGTGTTGATAATGTGAAATGAGTTTTAATTTTGAAATTTGGTTTTGCTTTGTGTTTGTTTGCATGTGCTCTTTGCTTCAAGTCTGTGATCTTTCTGATTGTGGATTCTTGTTTAGGTTGTAAATGTTTTGAGCTTTGTTCTTGTGTCGTTAAATAACAGAGGCCAAATTTCGCTTCTAATTGTTTCTGCATGTGGGTAGTGGGTACTATCTATGATTTGGTTTGTAATCCCCCTCCCTCTTTCAGATTGGTTTATACTTTCATTTTGATTCTCCTAAGATAATCTACTGCTGAATTCAATCACTTCTGTTACTGACAGATTAGTTTCAGCTCTTTTATCATTAGCTTATATTTTGTAGATGAGTTTATTCGATCATACATATTTTGATTAATAAAAGCATGATGTGTTTTCTTGTCAGATTTTAATGAAATTAAATTATGCAAACCTTTTATTTCTGGTATGTTGGAACAGAAATAACTGCATATTAGCAGATTTTGGCAAGCTTAACCTAAGAAAAGGAAAGCATATACCTAATGTTGAGTTGCATATGCTATTTAGATAGTTTAAAATACATGGAGTGTTTAATTGTTGCTTAAATCCATTAAACATTTACTGCATGTTGGCGGTATATAATGTCAGGATCTCCTTTTAATGAAACCATGATGTTTACGTGAGCAGTTCTATTAGTAGTTATGTTGTTCAAATGTTAACACCTGGTTGTGCTTGTTTGGATAATTGCTTTCTGCAAGATTAGCATTTTTAGATACTTAAATTTGGTGGTAAACGACACGAGATTCTTGGGCATTATATTTAATGTCAAGATTATGTATAGTTAAGACAGACTGGATTTTAATGACGTGTTGAATTGCCATAAAATTACCATTTCTAATTATTTTGTTGGATAACCATTAACAGTTTAAAAGAAGAATGTTGAACTTGAAGATAAATAATTAAAGACGAAATACTAAGGATTACACTGGTTAGATATTAACACGTGTTGAGTTTGTTCAAATAGTAAGTTCCTGAGTTGAGTGATCACCACATGGGCTGTCACCTTTTAGACGTTTTTGAAAATTATTTATTGACATAAATTGTAGTTGGAATTAAGATTCCCCTAAATTGAGTTTTTTCTTTCTTTTCTCCATCTTAGTAGAATCGCATCCTTAAATTATCAAATGGATACAATGGTTTTCAATTATCTTTTAGAAGTTAGTAGCGTTACTATAAAGCACTATTACCCCTCCTTTGTGAACAGCAACATGCATGACATATATACTTCATGGTTTCTCTAAAGCATGCCCCTTCATCATCAACTCAACTGACAGATCTAAGATACAAAAGTGATTGATCCTAATGGTCGAAACTGAGTTTGTCCTAGGATGAAAGCTTAAGGTTCTTTGCACGAGCTGAATGCAGAATGCTTGTTGAAGATAGGTCGATGGAAAGTTATTTTTATCAAACGATATCATTAGATGCTCATTATGCCAACTAGGAAAGTTTTTTTTATCAAACAATATCATTAGATGCTCATTATGCCAACTAGGTGCCCTTTATATGGTAATAATAATGTTCAGCAGAGATGCTGCTTAATAGAGAGGTGACGTGATCCTTTTTTTTTTATCTATTGAATTTCAAGTAATCTTACAAAAGGCTAATGCTTGAGCAACCAAAAATTCTTGATTTATAACAGGAAAAAATCTTTCTTATTAGATATTGTCAAAGCATCCCGCTTAAACATCATGTTTAAGAAATTTCCTGATGATGTCAATAAAAAATTCGCTGCCAAACCATGTTAAAGAATTTATTTTTTAAAATTTCCTATGAACTTTCACTCTATTTCCAAACGTGTGTTGTAGCAGTATGTGCTACCACAAAGAAGAAATTTGATTTTATCAATGCGTGTTGCCACGCTGAAAAGCGAGGCAACATGTATTAGTTTATTATAAGCGTTGTCAAAACTATTGGTGTAATTTACTAAAAACTATGGAATTGTTACTAATGGATGTGTGGTGTCTTATGTTTGTCCTTCGCTTTTGTGGTTTATTCACCTGCTTCTGTTGCATACTAAAAACTCTGGAATTGTTACTATTGAGTGTATTTTGAAGTTCTTTTTTATTAATTACATCAATTCTTTTAGTTGGATAATACATTTAAAATGAGAGACGTTATAGTATCCATTCCTCTGCAACTGCGAATTATTACTCAGCCTAAAAATCTATTAGTATTTATTCTCCTTCTGGAATACCTATAATGTTTGATGTGAGTTGATTTTCTATGAGAGAATTTCTTACTTACTGTACTAGTAGTGCCACCCTATATATGCTACTATTTCAATAAAAAAAAAATCAATTTAGGACAAAATTAATGAAACTAGAAAAGTTTGTGAAAAAATAGGAGCCTTATTTTAATGACATTGTACCTGTGGCTTTTGTAGTTCTACATTAATTTGAAAACAAAACAGAAGTTTTACTCTAAGGAGGATTTGTACAATCATCTTCGAGCAGAGGTCAGTTCAAAATTCTTATACTCATGTTTTGTCCTTATACAAATTAGTTGATTTATTAGAGATGATCATCTCAGAGTGGATATCTCTCTCCAAAGCAGTTACCTAATGGTTGAAATATATATACACATACATATATATATATATACACACACACACATATATATATATATATATACACATATATATACACACACACACACATATATATATATATATATACATATATACACACACATACATATATATACACACACACACACAGACACACATATATATGTATACACACACATATACACACACAAACAACATGTGTATATTAATTGAACTTCATGGTGAATCTAGTATCACTGTTTGTTTTAACATGCATTGCTGTTCCAGTTTTTGGATTGTATCTCTCTCCAAAGCAGTTACCTAATATTGTTGGCCTCCTTTGTTGATAACTATAGTTGATCAATGGAAACGGGTTTTGTTTAATTTTTCAATTTGGTTTTGCTTTGCGTTTGTTTGTATGTGCTCTTTTGCTGCAAGTCTGTGATCTTTCTGATCGTGGATTCCTTTTTTAGGTTGTAAATATTTTGAGCTCTGATATCTTCATGAGTTGTTAAATAAAAGTGGAAAAAGTCCAGTTCTTTTTCCTTTTTACATGTGTGTAGTGGGTACCTTTTATGATTTGGTTTGTAAACTACGAAAAGGAAATCATAAACTTACTGTTGAGTTATATATGCAATTTAGATAGTTTAAGATACATGGAGTGTTTTGTGCTTAAATCCATTAAATACTTATTGGATATTGTCGGTACATAAGGTCAGGATCCTCTTGTTTTTTTTATTGGCACCATGATGTTTATATTAGTAGTTCTGTTTGTAGTCATGTTGTTCAAATATTAGCACACCTTGTGTTTGTTTGGTTAACTGCTTTTCGCGAGATTCAGAATTTTTGGAAACTTAAATTTGATAGTAAACGACATGGTATTCTTGGTCATTATATTGAATGTCAGGATTATGTCTAGTAAAGGCAGATCGAAAATTAATGACATGTGTTGAATTGCCATTAGATTTCCACTTCAAACTATCACATTAAATCATTTTCCTTCTGCTGTGAGTGTTAATTTCAATAAGTGGAAGAGATATATGTAAAAATCCCATCAAGTAGCCTTCCTTTAATTCAAAAATCATTATGTGAAGAATTTTGGAGGCCATTATTGAGATAGGAATTGAAATTTTAAGCTTATAAAAGAACTTATAGCTATCTTCATTTACTTATAACAATACATCAACTAGTACCTGCATGCTTCTCTTACTATTTATGTTTTCTGAAAGTAAATCCCTTCCCCTTTCCATTCACCTTTCATTTACAATTTCTCATGTTTTTCTTCTCATTTTCAATTTTACAGCTCCATGAACGACATCCTAGGCGCAGGTTGTGGCGCGAAAGAAGAATGACAGAAGAGGAACGCAGAGAAAAATGTACTCGCTGCGAAGAAAGTGGATATAATTGTTTAACATGTCCCTATCCTATGATCTATAAAAAGGAACACATTCATTAGCCATTCCTCCATTCATTTCTCGTTAATACAATCTTATAAATTTTGTTTCTTTCATTCTTTTTTAAAATTTTTTTTTTATCAATTAACTTTATATTCTTGCTCATAATTTTCTCTTTCTTGAATTTTTAGACCCTGTTCAAGATTGGTTTTTCTGCAACTGTACCGAAGGTAAAGCGACCTTACTGATGTAGTCGCTGTAAGGTCGCTATTGTGGATTGGGACACAATATTCGGACCTGTCATGGACCCATTTGAGGAGGGTCCTTCTGTTTCCTTGTATAAGTTTAAACATTTTCTTACCTAAGATTTTCTCCATTTGTGTTTCTGGCACTTAGGTTTACATTTCTTTTCATTTGGATCCACCATTTACATATTTTGATGTTATGATTGGATCAAAAGGTTATAATTTGCGCTTTAAAATTGAATTTATATTTATATAGTCGTTCTTATTTTAAGTTCCTTACTTTTTGTATGCATGTAAACTACTAAGTTTTTCTCAAATATGTCATTAACTTTGGGATAATTTTTTTTTGGGTATATGAAAGAACCAGAATATGGAAAAAAATTTCATTTTTTAACTTATTTTTAATATTTATTTTAACAATTTACATGTTCTTAACAAAATTTGAAAAACAAAGTTTTTTTTTTATTTATCTTTTCAACATCATTGTAGTAGCTTCCTCCAATGCACTCAAGTATTTTCCTCATTCATAACCAAAACAATTTTTTTCCCTCTTTCACAAACAACTGCTGCGATTCATAAATCTTCGCAGTATTTTACCCAGTATTTTACCCTTTCTCAACCATTAGAGTCATAAATCTTCTTCTCTCTTCGTCTTTCTCTTCAACCTCTATCACTTTCTCGCGCTTGGATAAGCCCAATTTGCACATAAGTATGTTTCCTCTCTCTATTTTTTCTCTTTTTTACTTACTCCCTTTTGTGATTCCTCTTCTATCCTATATTGGCGTCTGCAAAAACTTATCTCCTCTCTTTCTCTTGCTTAGAGTTTTTCATTGTTATGAATTTGTAGATTTTTGCCTCTAATTTATTTATTTTTGAGTTGTCATATTTCTGTAGTTGCTGCAGAAAGCCCTATACAGAAAAAGGAATATAATGACATTGAAGTTGATACTGTGGTTGTAGAACAACTGGAGTTAAAGTTCAAAATTTAAATTCTTCTAACTTATATATTTTCCTGTTGTATCTGACTTTGTGGTATATTGTTATCTAACACAAAAATGTTTTTGCAACATTGTTTTTTGCAGATCAAATAGATTAAGATCTTTTTTTGGAAATGACTACATGCAACAATATAACAAACACAAGGCTTTCTCTCAATCATATATCAACATCGGAATTTTTTCTTCAACGATGGTGAAGGGCTTCATGAGAAAGTATTCTATGTTATCAATGATGACACCTTTACAAGATAACCATCTGTGTGTTATACTAAACCAAAGTAATTATTGAAGCAATTGAAATCAATAGGCATGTTTGATATCAAACTCGAGCTGAGTCGAGCTTGAACCATCAGAAAATTGATCGAACTCGAGTTCTAGTTCAATTTTTGAGGTCGATTCGAACTTAAGTTCGAACTTGTTCATTTTAAGTCAAGCCGAGCTTGAACGCCTTAGTATTCGGATTGGGATCGACTCAGCTCGAGTCCAACCATAACAAGAAGTTATATTACAATAATTCCCCCAATTTGTACATAACAATATATTGATATTTCGAATCATACTAATAAATTATTTCGTTCTTATTTTAAGTTCCTTACTTTTTGTATGCATGCAAACTATTGAGTTTTTCTCAAATATGTCATAACTTTGGGATAATTTTTTGGCTATATGGAAGAACCAGATTGTGGAAATTTTTTTTTCTTCATTTTTTAACTTATTTTTAATGTTTATTTTAATAATTTACACGTTCTTAACCAAAATTTGAAAAACAAA
The DNA here is from genome assembly GCA_023935145.1 of Bretschneidera sinensis. Taxonomy (NCBI): domain Eukaryota; kingdom Viridiplantae; phylum Streptophyta; class Magnoliopsida; order Brassicales; family Akaniaceae; genus Bretschneidera; species Bretschneidera sinensis. The sequence goes on from CM043702.1 coordinate 14,497,688, forward strand.
GTTTTTTGTATTTATCTTTTCAACATCCTTGTAGTAGCTTCCTCCAATGCACTCAAGTATTTTCCTCATTCATAACCAAAACAATTTTTTTTCCTCTTCACAAACAACTGCTGCGATTCATAAATCTTCGCAGTATTTTACTCTTTCCTCTTCTCAACCATTAGAGTCATAAATCTTCTTCTCTCTTCGTCTTTCTCTTCAACCTGTTACCACTTTCTCGCTCTTGGATAAGCCCAATTTGCACATAAGTATGTTTCCTCTCTCCATTTTTTCTCTTTGTTAATTACTCCCTTTTGTGATTCCTCTTCTATCCTATACAGAAAAAGGAATATAATGACACTGAAGTTGATACTGTGGTTGTAGAACAACGGGAGTTAAAGTTCAAAATTTAAATTCTTCTAACTTATATATTTTCCTATTGTATCTGACTTTTTTTTAAAAATTGTGTTATATTGTTATCTAACACAACAATGTTTTTGGAACATTGTGTTTTGCAGATCAAATAGATTAACTATACATTGAGCTCCTACTCGGAAAGACAACATTACTTTTAAGCATTAAGCACCTTAATCTGTAATGCAAGCATACAAATCTTACACTTTAAGCTATACAATACATCTCTGTACTACTTCCCTTCTACATGTGATTGCATGCAAAATTCTCCCAATGAACAATCCCACCTAAATCTCAACTTTCCATTAGTTACATACATAGCCTCCCAAATCATACTTAGAATTTTATTCAGAACTGTAACATCAACTCACGCCTTTGCATCCCTAATCACTCTTCCCTTTAAACTAATCCATCCCATGATTATCAATAGTTTCTAAACTAAAATCTATACCCCATAAAAGATTCCAATTAATTATCAACTAAACATCGATTGTAAGTTCTTAATTCAAGTCTAATAGTTTCATTCTCTTGATTTGTCAATACAATCATTAATCTCATGGAAGTACTCCATTACCTCCTGATTATGCCCAAAACATAACGCGGTAGTTGTAGCACAGCTTTGAGGTGTCGATTCCACAGGGAGACAAACTAACTACAAGAGAAAGTGCAAACCTTAAAACGAACGATAAAAGTTAAACGAGAAAATCTGAGTTTGAAGTAGTGTGAAATAATTGTGTAAATATAATAGAGAACAACAAGGGTCTGGGAATCCTCCCTAGGTTCGTTGCCTTATTCTATTATTGATTCAGTTGTTTTTATCTCGATTGCAAGTTTCATATCCCAAACAAGCAATCGGCAAATATTCAATTAAAGCACATATATAAACCCTAATGTAATTGATATGAATTGCTCTTTCGAATTAAGCACACATGACCTATCCTATAAGTTTATCAAGAAACGACAATATATCTTTAATGACAATATTGCAGTAATGAACAAACCTAAAAGAGAAGTCTACCAGACTCAATCACATCCAAACAGATTGACATAAGAAGAGCATGACTAGACTTATATCTAAGAGAAGCATGCAATCACCGGATTAAGAGGAAATCTTCTAATTAGATTAAAGAATAAATCATAGCAATGTTTAATGATAATAAATCCAAACTACAATGAATCAAGACTAGAAAATAAGAACAACTACACCTAAGGATTCATCTCTTCGCCTTGCTTGGAGATTAGTTGGCCATGGGGGAGAGTGTGGCAGCCTTCATGATGTTTTCCCCAGCCTCTGGCCTCTAATCGATGTTTTGAATAATAATAATATCAAACCCTAAGTGGTCTATTTATAATACACAAGGTCCAAGGGTGTTTTAGGGTTTAAAAAGTCATTAAAATCCTAATTAGGTCAAAGTTCGGAGAAGAAAAACATGTGCGCGCTGCGGTGCTGGCTGGTGGTTCAAGATGTGGAGGTTCTGGGCACCGCGGTGCTGGCTGGTGCTGTTCTGGAGGCCTGACCTTAGTCTACTAAAACTGCCATAACTTTCTCTAGGAAAATCGTTTTGACGAGCTATAAAATTCTCCAGAAAATAGACTTCCGGATCTTTCTAGGCATATATGGCTCATCTCCTGGTTCTTCTTGCATCAATACAGTTTAATTTGCAAAAATGATTGATCTGTACGGGCAATTCTGGCAATTTAGTGAAACTCCTTTCCAAGTGCTTGTGAACCTTCACTCCGGTGTTCATCGAGTCATTGTACTTCAAGTAATGATAGCTTTCCCATCTCTTTTGAACTTAAAGTACCTAAAAATGCATCAAAATAGATCAATGATCTAAGAATGACACTTTAGAGTTGTTAAGGTATAAAAGTGCAATTCAAACCTAGATCAACCCTAAAATGCTAACAATTAAGTACCGTAAAGATGCATTTTATGACTCTCATCACCTCCTTAAATCTAGTAATAAAGCTCAATACAAAATATCCAATGATTTCCCTGTCTCAAATTCAAATATCTTTTATTTACAACAACTTGGTAGTAATACCGATTTCTTACTTCTTACTCAATTCTTTTCGTCATCTCGCTAAACTATAGTATCTTCATTTCTTTATTCTATTCCCACCTTTCTCTTAGACCTTTACACACACGAACTACTCTCTTGACCTAATTACACTTTTATCTCCTTTTCTTTACCCATTTCCTCTTCCGATCCATTTAGGGTTTAAACTTCTAGAAGACCATTTAACATTTCATCTCCGTTCTTTTCCTTATCAAATCTTATGTTTAGTCACACTAGGTACAGTAAATTCCAACAACCCTCTTTTAACTCACTACCACTGGAAATCCTTGAATAAGGTAATTCATGATCACTTTTAATTTACACAAACTCTTGAAGCGTCTCTTAATTCCATCATGAATTCAAAATCTTCTTTATTCATTTAAATAAAAATCAATTTTCAATTTTCTTTAATACTTCCTAGTAGCTCTTGATTTGTCTAGGATATTCCCTTCAACTTTTGTCGAATCCTATTAAAATTGTATCGTAAAAGAAAAAACTCCAATCTCTTTAACTACCACCCGCCTTAAACATCTCTTCTATTACTATTACTCCAAACTTCATAAACCAGGTAAAAAATTGTCCTATTGAAATCTTTTCCTTTTATAATTTTGCTAACTACCTACAAGTCCTTATTACTAACTATGGATGGGGTCATAACTAATAGTCTAAATTTCTAACTCTTCATTAATACTATTACTTTAAATTTCTATCTGATCAAACCTTGATTTTGCACTCTATACTCATTACCCTTTTTCTATAATTATTCCAATACCCTTATACACTACTAAACTCTTGGTCTCCTATAGCCACTTTCTTAACTTTTTCATTTACAAAGTAATCTCCTTTGCCAAGCATATGTCTCTTACTCTTTCTAATTCCCCAACCATATGTCTCTTACTTTTTCATTTACAAAGAGAATCACCCAAAGAAAAGAAACACAGAGAAACACCTCTGATGTTCAATTCAAAATTATGCAATCCAAAATATCATATCCTCTCTTTTCCGTACGTGGCCTCCTTATTTATAAGGTTTGCTAAAAAAGGCAAAAATCCCAAAAAACATGAATTTGGGGAAAAACTATGGAAAATACTAAAATTAAGCGTTAGAATTAAGGCAGAATTAACGGTAGTCAATTCTGACTTGAATACAAAAGAAATTGCAAATAGAAGTTTCTTAAAAACTGAAAACTGCAAAATTGAAGGCCTAAACCCGTTTTTTGGTCGGGGGCCCGTTTCCAATCAGACTAGGGTCTCCGGGGCCTGATCCGAGCCCGTGGCACGTAAAATGATGTAAACCACGCCCTTAGATTTGCAGCGATCCAACCGTTTTAGGTAGTCCACCTGCCATCTTTGCGCTGATCTGCCAAATCAAGGTATCTCAGTGCCAACAACGTGCTATCTGACAACTCAGCATCATCTGACTTGGATCCTCCTGCATCACATAACTAGGACAAGTTGTCTATAAATGCTTGACTCTTCAAACACTTCAGATATTTTAGTTCATCATCACTTACTTCTCACTAGATATCAAAGGCATTCAAATTTGTACACCTCCCAATAAAACAAAACTCTTAAGTTCATTTAAGTGGCACCAATAATTCACTTACTCATTCTTTATTCTAAACTCAAGACTTCCTAGGCCTTGGATAAACCTACCATCTCGTTGTATCGAACTTCACTTAGCCTTAAGATTATATCAAAATTCACTACACTTTTCTCCTTCACGAAATCTCACATAACAATCCCTACCTTTCAAAATATTTCACTTACTATCTTCCTTACAGCCCTAAAGCTTCACAAAATTCGCTTGTATTTCACTGTTCATCATCATTCCTTAGTCATTTATCTTTCTTCTTATACTTCATTCACCTCTTACTGTGCTTTAATCCTCACACTAACCACTTTTCCAACAACTTTATTCCTATTCCTTTATATATATACTCGCTACCCCATCTATACTCTTGTCTATAAATCTAATCACCCATTTTAAATTCTCACTTCTTAACGAAACTCTTACAACTATCCATGAATCGGTCCTACCTTCTAACTCTTGAATTTCCTATATTTCTTAATTGGCAATTCAACTCAAACTTTCAAGGTAATATGTAATGACCCATCCCGGGTTGGCCACACCCCGAGACGGTGTTATCACATTTTGAAAATCACAGCATGACACATATATGCAACAATAAAAATAATAAATACCAATAGAAAATTTTACATCAATCCTTAACCCTCAATAGGGGAGTTACATCAATATGATCTTTAAACATTAGATACAAAATAAAATGCATGAATATTTACAATTAGATTTTTATTTTCTTTTCTCATTAGTCTGAGGATGTTGACACGTACGTGACTTATAGAAAATGATTTCGTCTGAACCTCAACTCACCAAACTTTTGTCATGCCTACTACCTGAAATCCTTGTACAATGAGGAGTGAGCTTCACAAGCTTAGTGAATTAAATTTACTAAAAGTATTTAGTTTATATAAATAGTCTTATTTATTGGTTCACCTTAAGCCCATCAATTATCTCAAAATTACCTCGTAATGAGGTTCACATCATAAAGTCTACCATTTAGATGGTTCTTATCACCATAACTGTCTATCTCTATGGGACTTATCCATCTATAAATAAATTCACAATAACACACCACACATCAGCATTTCAATAATGCAAGCAATAATTAAAACAGATGCAATGCATGAATTATTATTATGGGAACGTATTTCCACATGTCGATATGTTTTTATCTTCGACCGGCTGCCTTCCTGGTTCTTTTCTTTCTCATTTAGACTGGCTGCCTTTCTGGTTCTTTTATTCTCATTTAGGTCGGCTGCCTTCTCGGTTCTTTTATTTTCATTTAGACTGGCTGCCTTCCCAGTTCTTTCATTTTAATTAGACCAGCTGCCTTCCCGGCTATTTTCTTTTCATTAGACCAGCCGCCTTCCCTATTGTTTTCTTTTATTTAATGCATACGCAAATGAACAATGATATAAAAACAACATAAATTCAAAACATTTAAATTGTCTATCTTGATTATTCTCAAAATTTATTATTGAAATAAATTCCACTAAATTCCTCTCCTCATAAATCACATCAAATCATCCATCATAGCTTGTCAAGATCCACTAAATTTCACCTCCTCTAAATTCGTATCCAAACATCAACCATAGCTTTATCTATCACCAAAATATAAGCTAATAATTTATTTTAATATTATCACTAGATTTTTCATTTTTATTTTGATTACTTAAAGTAAATCCAACTCACCACGTAGCACTTAAAGTTGCCCGTGGATCACCTTCTTGCTTTTCTCGTTTCTCTAAGAAATTTCCCCGAGTTGTAGATCGTCAACACCTAACATAATATTTGTATTAAATTTCAAATTATTTCTTTAATTCTTCATAAACCACACCCTTTGAAAATTCCCACTTTGACTTTCAAGAAATTTCAAATGCTAAAAAAATTCAAAAATAAACATCACGTTATTACCTTATGTTTTTCTAATAGCTTCTTGTGACCTTCTATAAAATTCCCCCGTAAACCCCTTCAAAATTTTTCTCTTTTAGCCTTTCTTTGGGTCCTTAAGTGTTTAAAGAAAAACGAAAAACTGAAAGAAACTTAATGAAATCGTTTCGTATACATATGTTTGCATATATATTTTTTTTCTTTGCTTTAACAGCCCCCCTTTACATTTCTCGAGCTACCACGCACAAAGCATGTGGCATTCATGCAGAATGCCTTCCTTTGCATTCCTTTATTTGGCAGTAGGTGGCGACACTTGCTGCCACGTTTTTTCAGCCCTCTTATTTTTTGTTTGACTTTTAACTTTTTGTTTCCTTTTCTTTCTTCTGGCCTCTTCTGGACGTTCATGTCAATTTTTGTTTTTCTTTTCTGGACGTCCACGTCTCAGAAATTTATTTATTTATTTATTTTTTAAAATTGTTTTATAAAAATTTGACTTTTCGCATTTCAAAATATCTATATTATTTTAACTCTTTTTCATATTTATTAAAGTACTTATTTACCCTTACTTTACAAATACGGGCATTATAAATCTACCCACCTTACAAAAATTTCGTCCTCGAAATTTCCTTATCTAATTCCAGAAACAAAAGTGAATAATACTTCTTCATAATTGTCTCTTCAACATCCTTATTCCGCCCTAGAACTTGAACTAATGCAATTATTTTATTATACAAGATTTGTTCTTTCGTCTAAGAATCTCACTGGTACTTGTATATACACCCAATCTTTATGAATTTCTATAGCTTAGCTCGAAATATCATGGAAACACTTTCTTAAAAGTGAAACATGAAATTCATTATATAAATGTTTCAATTCTGAAGGCAAACCCAGGCTACTCACAACTAGTCCAACTTTCTCAACAACCTCATAAGGTCCCACTTACCCCAGACTCAACTTTCATTTCCTATTTAAATCTCAATATACCTTTTCATTGAGATATTTTTCAATACACTCAATCACCTACTTGAAACTCGAGAGGTCTTCTTCTATTATTAGCATAGCTATTCGGTCTACTCAGTACTACTTTACGGTTCTCTCTAACCAATTTGGTCCTCTCAGTTGTTAACTCAATAATTGATGAACCAAATATATTTCTTTCTATTATTTCTTTCCAACATATAGAAGTTCTACACCTCCTACCATACAATGTCTCAATCGGTACCATCCCAATACTACTTTAATACTGATTATTATCAGCAATTTCAATCGATGACATGTAAGCATTCCAAAATTACTGAGAACTCATCACATTTGCCTTTAACATATCTTCTAATACTCTAAAAATCTTTCCTGTTTGAGCATGCAAATTTTTATTAAATTGCAACTGTGTACCCGTGGCTTTCTGACAGCCTCTCCAAAACCAGGGTGTAAATCTAGCACCTCTAAATGATACTATTCTCAATAGTACTCCATACCACCTCACAATGTCAGCTACATCCTTTTTCAATCTTGACCACTAAAAATTTTGTCTCCATCCTCTACACATTTTATTGTTACTCGGGTGCATCGAATATACATCATCATATACCTCTCTCAATATCTCTTTTTTCAACTTCGCATTATTGGGAACACAATCCATGTTACAACACCAAACTACCCTCATTTCAAATTTTTGAACTCATTTTGTTTTCTAGTAAGCACTCAATGCTTAATCTTTTCTATATCTTCATCTCTACCTTGCATCTCTAAAGCATTTTAGTATGAATGACTGTACAACCATATTTGTTAACCATGATTTTCTATCACTGATATTTAACTTTATTCTTATCTTTCTTAAATCTATCATCAATTTCACCTCAGAAATCCCAATAGCAATTAAACTTCTTGTAGACTTTCTACTCAATGCATCAGCTATCATCTTTTCATTTTCTAGATGATAGTAAATTGTACAATCATTGTTACTAATCAAATCCATCTACCATCTTTGCGTCAAATTCAACTCTCTCTGGGTAGGTAAGTATGTTAAACTCTTATGATTAATGAATATCTCACAAGTGGCTTCATACAGATGACGTCTCCAATCTTTAAAGTAAACACTATAACAGCTAACTCTAAGTCATGAGTAAGGTAATTTCTCTCATAAATCTTCAATTACTTAGAAGTATGGGCCACAACTTTTCTATGTTACACATATCCCCATCATTGATGTGACACAACACTATACACTACAAATCCTTCATCACCAGAAGGAAACACCAATACTGGAGCTATAGTCAGTTTCTCCCTTAGAAATTAGAAAATTTTTCTCACTTCCCTCACCATACAATTCTTACCTCTTTCCTAGTCAGTCTATTCAACAGTATTACAATAATAGAAAAAATCTAAAAGAATCTTCTATAATAACCAACTAACCCCAAAAAGATTCTAATCTCAGTCACATTAGTTGGTTTCTCCCAACTTAACATTGCCTCTACTTTTTGTAGATCATCTGTTATGCCATTTCTCGATGTTATATGTTCCAAGAATTTTATTTCCTTCAGCCAACACTCACACTTAGAAAACTTTGCATATAATTTCTCTTTCCTCAGAATTTCCAACACACTATCTACTGTTTCATATATTGTTCTTCCTTCTCAGAATATATCAAAATGTCATTACTGAACACAACCACAAGATTATCAAGAAATGGTTTAGACATTTTATTCATCAAGTCCATGAATGTTTCTAGAACATTAGTCAGTCCAAATGTCATCATAACAAACTTATGACCATAACGTGTCCTAAAAGTAGTCTTAGGTTCATCTTCCTTCTCTATCCTTAATTGGTGATAACCTGATCTCAGGTTTATCTTAGAAAACACTCTCACTCCTTGCACTGCTCAAACAATTTATTTGTCTATACACACTCTTATTGTTCCATCTTCCTTCTTCAAAAATAACACAGGGCTCCCCAAATACATTAGGTTCGATAAATTGTTTATCCAAAAATTCTTAAAATGGTACGTTCAACTCTCTCAATTAAGCTAATGTCATTTTGTAGGGTGCTATTAAATATATGTTATGATCCTGGTGTCACATCAATAGAGAATTTAATCTCCTTACTTAGGGGCAACCTAGATAACTCATCAAGAATTACATTAGAATAATCTTTCACCACTAAGATTTATTCTAACTTCCTATCTTCCTTTTTAGAATCCATTATGTATGCCAAATATTCCTCACAACCCTTCTTCAACCATCTCCTAGTGGTCATAGCAAAATGAGATAATTCGAGAGTATCTTATGTTCTCCCTGAAAGTTAAATTTCTCATGTCCATATCTTGAACACTACCTTCTTTCTGGAAAAATCAACCCAAGCGTAATATGTCAACAACCAATTCATTCTCAAAATTATATGAAATTATATTCTATTCAAAGATAATAAATCAGCTTCAGATTTTCTATCACTGATATGAATCACACAACCCTTGTTTGCATTTATGATTATCACCCCAACAAAAATATTTTGCATCAAAGGACTAATACATACTTCAATAGACTTCATATGAATATTGGATGCAAAAGAATGGGTTGTACCAAGATCAACCCGCATTGATATGTCCACCTTCTCTATATATAAAGCACTTCAAATTATGACAATTCTGGGATAAAATATATCTATGACAAACTTCTGTCTCTCAATCATACATCAGATTACCATTTCCCCTTGGTGGCATACTTACTCCTCTGCCATGACTCCCAGTTCCCATAACCTGTCTCCCAAATCTAAGGGTCCCATCGATAGTATTCTAAGTTACAGAAGTAACAGATTTTGTTTGTCTCTGACTCTATACTTCAGTTCTCTATGACAAGGAATGCCTCCTCTGGGTGGTCTCCCACCCTGCACACTCATACTAGTACCACCTCTAGGTTTCTCAAATCTAGACTTCTTCCGCCAATTCCTCCTTCCTCTAAATTCTATCACATCCTTCTCAATCTGAAGTGCTATATCCACCAATCTGACATAATTCATATGCCTTATGTAAGATAGTTTTGATCAAATCTTAAAATATAGTTCATTTATGAACCTCTTACACTTCTTCTCCTCTAGGTCTACCATTTTCGGTACAAACTTTGACAAAGCCACAAATCTCTTATCATACTGAGTCATAGTCAATACATTTGTTTCCAATAAAAATCTCTATCTTGTTAGGCCCTATAGGTATAAGGAAAGTATCTATCAAGAAAAAGCTCCTTAAACCTATTCCAGGTTAAGGGTCTATCAATATACGTACTTACCCTGGGAAGAATATCCTCCCATCATTCCAAAACTTCTCCTTCTAATTCAAACGAAGCAAAGGCAACCATATGTCTGTCAGTTACTGGTAGAATACTAATTTATCTCTCTACATGTTCCTCCCATAACTCAGGTATAAAAGGATTCATAGATCCTTTAAACAACATGGCATTCAACTTAACAATCTCCCTGCATCTCATGTATAAACACACTTTTCCCCTTTTTTAAATGTCTATCCTTACTGGATTGACAACCTTAGGCACTGCTCTACCCTGTTCATCAAGTCTATGCTATAGGCTACCAACTCTATCATCTGTTACATTTCTTTTCTTAAGATCATGTGTAAGAGCTCATATTGGCTCATCTCTTTCAACTTCAAATTCTCTCACACCTTTACCAATATCAATTATGTTGTCAACACGTTCTTTTCTAGGAACTATAGATTCAAAGTCAACCTCAACTTGTAAAAGAAATATTCAGGGCCTACCATACCCTCTCAAATCAACAACTGTAACTCTAGCTCTAGTGTGTCCATGTGTCATCCTAAAACTATTTAAAATATAATTTATTTTAATCTCCCACTTTCTCACTTTTCATGCAGTCTACAGAATCATAAAACCTAATGCTTTGATTACAAAATTGTAACGACCCATCCCAGGTTGGCCACACACCGAGACGGTGTTATCATATTTTGAAAATCCTAACATGACACATATATGCAAAAATAAAAATAATAAATACCAATAGAAAATTTTGATCAATCCTCAACCCTCAACATGGGAGTTACATCAATGTGATCTTTAAACATTAGATACAAAATAAAATGCATGAATATTTACAAATATATTTTTATTTTCTTTTCTCATTAGTCTGAGGATGTTGACATGTACGTGACTTACAGAAAATGATTTCGTTTGTCCCTCAACTCACCAAAATAATTGTCATGCCTGCTACCTGAAATCATTGTACAATGAGGAGTGAGCTTCACAAGCTCAGTGAATTAAATTTACTAAAAGTATTCAGTTTGTCTAAATAGTCTTTTAATATTTACTAATTTATATCTCATACCACTTGATACTAGCATTTCACTATCACCACACATATCATAATTCAAATTCTCTATCAATCTCTTCTTCTTATTTATTGGTTCACCTCAAGCCCATCAATTATCTCAAAATTATCTCGTAATGAGGTTCACATCATAAAGTCTACCATTTAGATGGTTCTTATTACCATAACTGTCTCTCTCTGTGAGACTCATCCATTTATAAATAAATTCACAATAACACACCACGTATCAGCATTTCAATAATGTAAGCAATAATTAAAACAGATGCAATGCATGAATTATTATTATGGGAACGTCTTCCCACATGTCGACATGTTTTTATCTTAAACCGACTACCTTCCCAGTTTATTTCTTTCTCATTTAGACCGGTCGCCTTCTCGGTTCTTTTTTTTTTTCATTAGACCGACTGCCTTCCCGGTTCTTTTATTTTATTTAATGCATATGCAAATGAACAATGATATGAAAACAACATAAATTCAAAACATTTAAATTGGCTATCTTGATTATTCTGAAAATTTATTATTGAAATAAATTTTACTAAATTTCTCTCCTCATAAATCACATCAAATCATCCATCACAGCTTGTCAAGATCCACTAAATTTCACCTCCTCTAAATTCATATCCAAACATCAACCATAGCTTTATCTATCACCAAAATATAAGCTAATAATTTATTTTAATATTATCACTAGATTTTTCATTTTTATTTTGATTACTTAAAGTAAATCCAACTCACCACGTAGCACTTAAAGCTACTCGTGGATCACCTCCTTGCCTTTCCCGTTTCTCTAAGAAATTTCTCCTGGTTGTAGATCGTCAACACCTGACATAATATTTGCATTAAATTTCTAATTATTTCTCCAATTCTTTATAAACCATACCCTTTGAAAATTCCCACTTTGACTTTCGGGAAATTTAATAAATGCTAAAAAAATTGAAATATAAACATCACATTATTGCCTTATGTTTTTCTGATAGCTTCTCGTGACCTTCTATAAAATTCCCTCGTAAATCTCTTCAAAATTTTGCTCTTTCAGCCTTTCTTTGGGTCCCCAAGTGTTTAGAGAAAAATGAAATATTGAAAGAAACTGAACGAAATGGTTCAGTATACATATGTGTGCAGCCTTCCTTTACATTTCTCGAGCTGCCATGCACAAAGCATGTGGCATTCATGCAGAATGCCTTCCTTTATTTGGCAGCAGGTGGCAACAGGTTTCAGCCTCCCCTTTTTTTGTTTGACTTTTTTAAAACTTTTTTTCCTTTTCTTTCTTCTGGCCTCTTCTAGACGTTCATGTCAAATTTTTTTTTTCTTTTCTGGACGTCCATGTCTCAGAAATTTATTTATTTTAAATTGTTTTATAAAAATTTGACTTTTCGCATTTCAAAATATCTATATTATTTTAACTCTTTGTCATATTTATTAAAGTGCTTCTTTACCCTTACTTTACAAATATGGGTATTACATACTATGATCCAACACTCCATCGACTACTTTCTCCCTATACTTGTCTCTCAGGCATACACATGTACAAGCCTACCACACTAAAATTTATCCACTTTAAATTTACAATTTCTATGCTAATTATTCCTCAAACTAACACTACACCACCATGTCACAATCATCAATTATAATTATTAGAATCTATAAATATATCAAGAGAAGAAAAAAAAATTATCAATCAAACATTTATACATAATTCAACATAATATACTATCTTAGTATATCTCAACAATCAAATAATTTTTCCAAGTCCCTTTTTAACTAATAGTCCATCAATTATCAATGCTTGCGCAATCAAGACAAAATCTTTAAGTACTTAGTCTCTTAAAAGATTGTTTTTTAATCTTTACTTTTTAACCTTACCAAAAGTCACCAACCACATTCCAAAACCTTCACAATTGCATAAGGAACATATATTAATCACACATTTCATCAAAAATTCTCATCAAAGCATCATTAACAATATCATACTATACAAAATTCAATCAAACAACATTAATTGCACACAACAATCACACACAAACCAATTCAGTTTAGGTCTCAAGACACATTACCCTCACTTGAACCACTACTGGTTTCAAATCCTAAGCGGCATCCTCTCTAACTTTATACAATCAACCTCCTATAACCTCCCCATGAAACATGTATCATGCAACTAAGTCTACAGGACCTTACGTCTAAAGCTTTGATACTAAAATTGTAACGACTCATCCCTGAGTGGGCCCTACCCGAGAAGGTATCATTACCTTTCAGTCCTGAGCACCTCGACCTACATGCAATCATACATAACTCACCAAGAATACAAGTGTTCGGTCAAAACAATTCAAGTCATACAATTTCAATTTCAATTTCATCACTAACAATCTTTACAACGCAACAAATTTAACTAGACACAAATAATAAAAAACCTCTCCCACTACAAATGTCCTTTTGCAAAGACTAATCCCAATCGAAACTTAAAGTCCTAACAAAAACTTTCAAAGGTGAGGATGCCGCCGACAAAAGCCTTAAGCTGGCTTCTTCAATTTAACTTGCAAGTGTCCAATAATACCTGAAAGGTTAGCAACAATAAAAGGATGAGCTAAAAAGCTCAGTGAGATACACCTTATGAGAAGTAATCGTATTGGAGGAATCATCTTTTTATCTAATTATAGCATAACATTTATTATGGCTTCTAGGTGCAAGCGATATTTTTCTTATTTATCCTCGAATTAATTCCTTTAAATTTTCTCCAAGTAATATTCTCCATTTCTTATACCATCATAAATCCATTTATGCTAGGGTTCACAAACTTTCTAAATTCACAAATTATGAACAACTCTTAGTATAATTATACAACAGAAGCCAAAGAATCATTGTTTGTCAAGATGATTTCATCTTTCCCTCTTTTTTGTGTTTAAATAAATTTTCAAGCATAGTGAATCTGTCATGATTGGTTTGTGAAATATTTGCTCCTAAGAAAATTATGAACTGTTCAATCCATTTTACTTTGGTTGCTGTATTCTAGAGAATTTATCTACCTGTTGGTTCATTTCTTTTCAAAGCCTTGCAACTCATCTGATCTCACATCCTCGGAGTGCATGACAACATGAGTAGTTAGCATTTAGCAATAGGTTTCCTGAAGACAAATTAATTTTCAAGTGCTTAATAGAAGGTTTTTGAAGTTTTTTAACAGTTCTCTAATTCTATATTTAGGTATATTTATTTATTCTCCTTTTAGTACCAAAGGTCACCTTTTTTTCAAAGTTATGCTTATGTTGAATAGAAAAGAACTAGTGCGTCTGAGCATTCTATAACATTGTTCATCGTTAGGGATTGGCACCATTGCTGATCACTAAGGACTCCGCAGACGTTGCATTCTGCACCATTTGATAAATAATAACTTCATTGAACTAACTGGGTTTAAGTGAGGGAAAATGCACAAATCAATTTTCAATGTAAAACTTCCTTAAATCTTGTAGGGTCCATTTGGTCTACGGACATGATTATAGTGGGATAGTATTAGAATTAATATGTGATAGGATAAAAATGGATTAAAGAGGTAATATCTTAATCTTATGTTTGATTCATGAGATTCTTGGATTAAGATTAAGGTCAGATAAAAAGTCTAAGTACCAAAACACCCTAGTACTATTTATCATCCTTAACAATTTCTAATTTCTTCACAAACCATAAAATTTAATTATAATAATAATAATTATTTTTATCATTATAATTATTACTATAAAATATTGTTATAATTATAAGAATAATAATAATTATTTTTAATATAATTATAATTATTGGAATTATTATTATCATTATAATAATATCATTAGTATTATTATAATTATGATAATAATAATAATAATAATAATAATTATTAATTTATTATATTATTTATATTGTTATTATAATAATAAATATCATTATTATAATTATCATCATTAAAAAATATATTTATTATCATTATCATAATACTTATATTATAATTATTATAATTTTTATTGTTATAGTTTATATTATAATATTAAAAAATAATATTTATTAATATATTATTATTTTTATCATCATAAGTATATTAATTATTATAATTAACATAATAATATTTTTATAATGATAATAAATATAATTATCATAACTACAATTAATAATAATATTATAATTATAATTATAAAAAAATATTATTATATTATTATAATTATGATTATAATTATTATCATTATTGCTCAATTATTATTATAAATTTGATTATAATATTATTATAAGTATTATTATAAGTATGATAAAAATAATCATTATCATTATAGTTATTATAATTATTATAATAATAGAAATTGTTATTTTTGATAATAATAAAAATAATTATTTTCATTAATGATATTATTATTATTATAAAAATATTTTTAATAATATTATAATATTTATTATTGTTGATGGGCAAAAAAGGCAAAAAAAAAATTTAGTTCCATCTAGGTGATAGATTCCATCCCATGGGGGGAAGTGGGATAAAAAAAGTGATATTATAACTAATTTTATCTCACTTTAATCTCACATGAATAGTAAATCTCTCTAATCAAACGATGGATAACTATTCAAGTGGGACTAAAATAGTCCAATCCCACCTTAATTTCACCAACCAAACAAGCCCATAAAGCCTCCTTGCGTTTGTGTAAACTGATCCAAAGTTTCCAACAATAGTCACCTGCATGATACAAAACATTTTGGTTTCGCATGATTATGGTGCTTTTAGAACCCGTTCGATTTGCACAAAGAATGAAATAAAAGTGGGATATGAAATCTGGATTCTCTATGACCATGTTTGGCTGACGAATTTAAGTTGTGTAGCATTAAATCTGACCATTATTTGTCATTTTGTGAGGCATTTGAATTTACCATATTAACCCGTGGGTAGCAATTAAGTAGTGGCCACTTAGTGAGGCAAGGTCAGGAAACTAATTTCTTCCATAGAAATTCCAAGGCTGCATTGTTGGCGCCTCAATTCCAAGACTGGATTTAAGACAACCCTGCTTTAAGTTGCCATCCAAACTTGACCTATAATTGGTGATGTTCATAGTGTCACATCATTTAAAAATTAAATCTACTATTGTGCTTGTGCCACATCATTATTTTTATTAAACTTGTGTATGCCATTTTTTTTCTTCTAACTAATTGAACAAGGAATTTCTTAGTACTTTTAGATTATCTAAGTATAGAAAAAAAAAAAGAAAAAAAAAGACAAATAAATCCCTAAGGTTTCATACATGTATCTATTTTGTCTCTCAATTTTAATTTGTGTCTATTTGGTCTTGCAAAACCTAATTTCGTCCAACTGGATACTTTTCATTAAACTGTGTTCTTGTTCTTCTTTAATTTGAACAAAATTAGATTTTAAACGAATAGTTGAATGGTTCAAGAAGGGCCACGTGGCTCACGTGAACAAAAGGATTTAATTGAATGAAATCATATTTTGCAAGGTCAAATAGACATAAATAAAAAACTGAGAAACAAAAAGAAGGAAAGAAATATCCCTCTTGAGCTATTCCTTCTAGTTTTATACAATGTCAACCACTTATCAAAGAAACAAATAAAAAAAAAAAATCTTTTTTCTAACTATTTGAGAGCCATATGTACCTTCTTTAAGTGGGATCAAGGAAGAAGTGGTGCGTTTAGTAAAAAACATTTTCATCTTCATTTTTTCTAACTATTTTTAAAAAAATAATTAAGACAGTTTAACATAATTTGAAAAAAAATACTTTTCTCTCTAATATAATATTGAAAAAGTTAAGTAAACAATTTTTTTTTTCAACTTTTATGATATTATGTTGAAAAGAAAAATATTGTTTTCCAAATTATGTTACAGTGTGTTTAACAGTTTTGGAGGAAGGAAAAAAAGAGTTTTGAAAGGAAAGGAAGGGTAGGGAATGGAAAGTAAATGAGGAGTTGAAAACTTTTCTTTGTTTGGGAGTTCTATAAGGTAAAAGAAATTACATGAAGGTAAAGGGGTTAGCTTTTTATGAAAAAATTGCAAACCTCCCAAATTAGGGTGTCATGTTAAAATAATTGACTGGTTGAGAGTTTGGAGGGTTATCCAAAACCTTTCCATTCATAAAAACTCTCAAACATAATTTTTAATTAACCCTTCATTTCCTTTACTTTCCCTTCCCTTAACTAACCTCAAACTTCCCTCTCAAACACACTGATAAAAATGTTCTAATAGTTGAATAGATTGGAGTGTTAAAAACAAATGACAGGTCTAAGGAAACCTCAAAACTTTTCCTTTCTTATAAAAACTCTCAGACATAATTTTTAATTAACCCTACTTTTCCTTTCCTTTCTTTTCCCTTAATTAACCCTCAAACTTCTCTCGTAGACACACTTTTAAAAATGTCCAAATGTTGAATAAAGTGCTAACAAAAAGGAGGTAGAAAATGAACATTTTCCAATACTAAACCCTTACTTATAAGTTCCCTTTCTCTTTCTCTCTCTACTTCTTAAAATTTCATTATCACCTTTCAATCGGTATCATATAATCTCTAGCAAAGCCCTCTTTGATCGGTTCCCGATTGACTCAGGAAAGGAACAGAATGCCTAAGGAGCTTTCAAATTGGTTAGCATTCTGCCAATTGATGCCATATACAACTGCTTAAGGAAACGACATCGTTCTAGGCATCCACCAAACTTTATTCAAATCCTGTAACGGCTGGTTTTCTCAATTCTCTTGCCCTTCATTCCTTCCTAGCCATGAAACCTACACGGCTACATACCAAAGAAACCAAAATCTCACTCTCACTCACTTTAACATTTTTTGGCAGGTAAATCTCATCACCCTTAACTCAATTTTGTCTCTTTCTGCATGAAAATCAAGAACCAACCCAGCAAAAACAAAACCATCATTAAAAGGAATCAAAACCCCTCTTCAATTTTTGGTTATACCACGTTGTTTCAACTCACAGAGAATGCCAGCACGTGGTTTACAAGGCATCTTTTCTCCCTCAGAGAAACCCCTATTTATACTTTGTTCTT
This sequence comes from Bretschneidera sinensis, assembly GCA_023935145.1. NCBI lineage: Eukaryota > Viridiplantae > Streptophyta > Magnoliopsida > Brassicales > Akaniaceae > Bretschneidera > Bretschneidera sinensis. Next base: position 14,515,966 of record CM043702.1, read on the forward strand.
ATCGTGAGTCCAACATTGGTAGACAGAGTTTGAGTTTCAGAGAGAAGCAGTGTGAAAAGAAATTGGTCTCTGCTGAGAATGGCTAATCCTGTGAATTCTTCTCAGTCGTTGCCAGACATATGGATTATGGACATTGGGACCAATCTACGGGGTGATATAGTGAAGGTGATCTTACATTGTCCTCAGTTCTATTTAGAAATCTTAATATGCTTCTGTTTGTATGTGATATCTTTCAATTTTAATATTTTCACTGTTAAGGTATAGTGATTAATTAACTCCTTGATACTTAGAATTATTGAAAAACTAATATTGTGTTGATAACTCTAGTTGATCATGTGAAATAAGTTTTGTTTAATTTTGAAATTTGGTTTTGCTCTGTGTTTGTTTGTATGTACTCTTTGCTTCAAGTCTGTGATCTTTCTGATTGTGGATTCTTGTTTAGGTTGTAAATTTTTTGAGCTTTGTTCGTGTCGTTAAATAAAAGAGGGGAAATTTCGCTTCTAATTCTTTTTGCATGTGGGTAGTAGGTACTATCTATGATTTGGTTTGTAATCCCCCACCCTCTTTCAGATTGGTTTATACTTTCATTTTGATTCTCCTAAGATAATCTACTGCTGAATTCAATCACTTCTGTTACTGACAGATTAGTTTTAGCTCTTTTATCATTAGCTTATATTTTGTATGAGTTTGTTGGATCATACATATTTTGATTAATAAAAGCATGATGTGTTTTCTTGTCAGAGTTTAATGAAATTAAATTATGCAAACCTTTTATTTCTGGTATGTTGGAACAGAAACAACTGCATATTAGAAGATTTTGGCAAGCCTGACCTAAGAAAAGGAAAGCATATACCTAATGTTGAGTTGCATATGCTATTTAGATAGTTTAAAATACATGGAGTGTTTAATTGTTGCTTAAATCCATTAAACATATGTTGGCGGTATATAACGTCAGGATCTCCTTTTAATGAAACCATGATGTTTACGTGAGCAGTTCTATTAGTAGTTGTGTTGTTCAAATATTAACACCTGGTTGTATTTGTTTGGATAATTGCTTTATGCGAGATTTAGCATTTTTAGATACTTAAATTTGGTAGTAAACGACATGAGATTCTTGGGCATTATATTTAATGTCAAGATTATGTCTAGTTAAGACAGACTGGATTGTAATGACGTGTTGAATTGCCATAAAATTACCATTTCTAACTATTTTGTTGGATAACTGTTAACAGTTTAAAAGAAGAATGTTGAACTTGATGATACATAATTAAAGACGAAATACTAAGGATTACACTGGTTAGATATTAACACATGTTGAGTTTGTTCAAATAGTAAGTTTTTGAGTTGAGTGATCGCCACATGGGTTGTCACATTTTAGATGTTTTTGAAAATTATTTATCGACATAAATTGAAGTTAGAATTAAGATTCCCCTAAATTGAGTTTTTTCTTTCTTTTCTCCTCCTTACTTAGTAGAATTGCATCCTTAAATTATCAAATAGATACAATGGTTTTCAATTGTAACGATCCATCTCAGATTGGCCACCCCCGAGACAGTATCATCACATTTTGAGAGTCCCAGCACGACACATATATGCAACCATAAAAATAAAATAAACCAAATAGATATTTTACATCAATCAAATTTTTAAACATTCTATACAACGTGAAATGCATGAATATTACAAATAAATTTTTCATTTTACTTTTTCCCATTAGTCTGAGGATGATGACACGTACATGGCTTACAGAAAATGATTTCTTCTGAACCTCAACTCACCCAACTATTTGTCAAGCCTGCTACCTGAAAATCATTGTACAATGAGGAGTGAGCTTCACAAGCTCAGTGAATTAAATTTACTAAAAGTATTCATTTGCATAAATCATCTATAAATATTTAATCAATTTATATCCTATACCCTCGATACTAGCACTCTCCTATCATTTCACAAGTCATGAGATTCATTTTCTATCAATCTCTTCTTCTCAATCATTGGTCCACCTTAAGACCATCAATTTTCTCATAATTACCTTGTAATGAGGTTCACAACATAAAATCCATAATTTAGATGCCATAATTGTCTCTCTCTGTGAGACCAAATCATCTATAAACAATTTTAAAATAACATATTACACATCAGTATCTCAACCTCTATTATTAAATCAACTCATTTTTCTAATAATATTTCTTCTCACATAAAATACAATATTTATACCATATCTATTCACCCAAAGATTTATCTACCACCCAAACATACTGTAATAATTAAATTTAATATTATCATCAAATAATTTGATTTTTATTTAGACTACTTAAAGTAAATTCAACTCACCTGGTAACACTTAAAACTACTCGTGGATCACCTCATTGCCTTTCCTGATTCTCTCAGAAATTCTTCTGATTGTAGATTGTCAACACCTGAGATCATATTTATGTAAATTTCTAATTTTATTATTCAATATGATATAAACCACATACTTGGAAAATTCCCACTTTGACTTCATTTTAATGTCATAAAAATCATAAATTCAAAATAAACACTATGCTATTACCTTATGATATTAATAGCTTTTCATGATCCTCTATGAAATTCCACAGAAAATTCCTTCAAAATTTTACTCTTTCAACATTTCCTTAAATTCCCAATTACTTTGAGAAAACACATAAGAAGTTGAAAGAAACTGAACGAAATCGTTCAGTCTCTCATGCTTGTGCTTATATATACACTTTGTTTTACTATTCATTGTTACTGTTCACTGCCGATATTGCTGTCCACTGCCGCCATCCACTGTACACTATTCAATGCAGATATTCACTGTTCACTTCACTGTTCACACTGCTATTCACTGTTCACTTCTAATCCTTCACATATATTATTTAATTTTATGACATATTATCATATTACTTCTTTACCCTTAATTCACGAATACGGGTATTACATCAATTATCTTTTAGAAGTTAGTAGCATTATCATAAAGCAATATTACCCCTCCTTTGTGAACAGAAACATGCATGACATATATACTTCATGGTTTCTCTAAAGCATGCCCCTTCATCATCAACTCAACTTACTGATCTAAGATACAAAAGTGGTTGATCCTAATGGTCGAAACTGAATTCCTCCTATGATGAAAGCTTAAGGTTTTTTGCACGAGCTGAATGCAGAATGCTTGTTGAAGATAGGTCAATGAAAAGTTATTTTTATCAAACGATATCATTAGATGCTCATTATGCCAACTAGATGCCCTTTATATGGTAATAATGTTCAGCAGAGATGCTGCTTAATAGAGAGGTGATATGATCCTTTTTTTTTTTTTTTTTTTTTTTTTTTTTATCTATTGAATTTCAAGTAATCTTGCAAAAGGCTAATGCTTGAGCAACCAAAAATTCTTGATTTATAACAGGAAAAAATCTTTCTTATTAGATATTGTCAAAGCATCCAGCTTAAGCACCACGTATAAGAAATTTCCTGATGATGCCAATAAAAAAATTCACTGCCAAACTATGTTAAAGAATTTATTTTTTTAATTTTCCTATGAACTTACAATCTATTTCCAAACGTGTGTTGTAGCAGCATGTACTACCACACAGAAGAAATTCGATTTTATCAATGCGTGTTGCCACGCTGAAAAGCGAGGCAACATGTATTAGTTTATTATAAGCGTTATCAAAACTATTGAGTGTAATTTACTAAAAACTCTGGAATTGTTACTAATGGATTTGTGGTGTCTTATGTTTGTCCTTCGTTTTTGTGGTTTATTCACCTGCTCCTGTTGCATACTAGTCAAGGGAAATCTCTAGTTGGTATTTTGAAGTTTTTTTTTATTAATTACATCAATTCTTTTAGTTGGATAATACATTTAAAATGAGAGACATTATAGTATCCATTCCTCTGCAACTGCGAAATATTGCTCAGTCTAAAAATCTGTTAGTATTTATTATCTTTTTGGAATACCTATAATGTTTGATGTGAGTTGATTTTCTATGAGAGAATTTCTTATTTACTGTACCAGTAGTGCCAACCTATATATGCTACTATTTCAATAGAAAAGAATTCAATTTTGGACAAAATTTATGAAACTAAAAAAGTTTGTGAAAAAATAGGAGCTTTATTTTAATGACATTGTACCTGTGGCTTTTGTACTTCTACATTAATTTGAAAACGAAGAAGAAGTTTTACTCTAAGGAGGATTTGTACAATCATCTTCGAGCAGAGGTCAGTTCAAAATTCTTATACTCATGTTTTGTCCTTAAACAAATTAATTGGTTTATTAGTGATGATCATCTCATAGTGGATATCTCTCTCCAAAGCAGTTACCTAATGGTTGAAATATATATACACATACATATATATATACACACACACACACACACACACACACACATATATATATATATATATATATATATATATGTATACACACACACAAACAACATGTGTATATTAATTGATCTTCATGGTGAATCTACTATCACTGTTTGTTTTAACATGCATTGCTGTTCCAGTTTTTGGATTGTATCTCTCTCCAAAGCAGTTACCTAATATTGTTGGCCTCCTTTGTTGATAACTATAGTTGATCAAAGGAATCTGGTTTTGTTTAATTTTTCAATTTGGTTTTGCTTTGTGTTTGTTTGTATGTGCTCTTTTGCTGCAAGTCTGTGATCTTTCTGATCATGGATTCCTTTTTTAGGTTGTAAATGTTTTGAGCTCTGATCTTCTTGAGTTGTTAAAAAAAAAAGTGGGAAAAAGTCCAGTTCTTTTATTTTTTTATTTTTTTTACATGTGTGTAATGGGTACTTTTTATGATTTGGTTTGTAATCCCCTCCCTCTTTCAGATTAGTTTATACCTCCATTTTAATTCTTGTTTGCTTCTCCTAATATAATCTACTGCTGAATTCAACCACTTTTGTTGCTGATAGATTAGTTTTAGCTCTTTAATAACTAGCATAGATTTTGTAGATGAGTTTATTAGTTCATACATATTTTGATTGATAAAGCATTCTGTGTTTTCTTGTCAGATCGATTTTAATGAAATTAGATTATGCAAACCTTTTATTTCTGGTATTTTGGAATAGAAATAACTGCAAATTAGCTGATTTTGGCAAGCTTAACCTACGAAAAGGAAATCATAAACTTAATGTTTAGTTATATATGCAATTTAGATAGTTTAAAATTCATGTAGTGTTTTGTGCTTAAATCCATTAAATACTTGCTGGATGTTGTCGGTACATAAGGTCAGGATCCTCTTGTTTTTTTTATTGGCACCATGATGTTTATGTTAGTAGTTCTGTTTGTAGTCATGTTGTTCAAATATTAGCACACCTTGTGTTTGTTTGGTTAACTGCGTTTTGCGAGATTCCAAATTTTTGGAAACTTAAATTTGATAGTAAATGACATGGTATTCTTGGTCATTAAATTGAATGTCAGGATTACGTCTAGTGAAGGCAGATAGAAAATTAATGACATGTGTTGAATTGCCATTAAATTTCGACTTCTAACTATCACATTAAATCATTTTCCTTCTGCTGTGAGTGTTAATTTCAGTAAGTGGAAGAGATATATGTAAAAATCCCATCAAGTAGCCTTCCTTTAATTCAAAAATCATTATGTGAAGAATTTTGGAGGCCATTATTGAGATAGGAATTGAAATTTTAAGCTTATAAAAGAAACTTATAGCTATCTTCATTTACTTATAACAATACATCAACTAGTACCTGCATGCTTCTCTTACCATTTATGTTTTCTGAAAGTAAATCCCTTCCCCTTTCCATTCGCCTTTCATTTACAATTTCTCATGTTTCTCTTCTCATTTTCAATTTTACAGCTCCATGAACGACATCCTAGGCACAGGTTGTGGCGCGGAAGAAGAATGACGGAAGAGGAACGCAGAGAAAAATGTACTCGCTGTGAAGAAAGTGGACATAATTGTTTAACATATCCCTATCCTATGATCTATAAAAAGGCACACATTCATTGCCATTCCTCCATTCATTTTTCGTTAATACAATCTTATAAATTTTGTTACTTTCATTCTTTTTTTTTTTTTTTTATCAATTAACTTTTATTCTTGCTCATAATTTTCTCTTTCTTGAATTTTTAGACCCTGTTCATGATTGGTTTTTCTGCAACTGTACCGAAGGTAAAGCGACCTTACCAATGTAGTCGCTGTCGTGGATTGGGACACAATATTCGGACCTGTCATGGACCCATTTGAGGAGGGTCCTTCTGTTTCCCTGTATAAGTTTAAACATTTTCTTACCTAAGATTTTCTCTATTTGTGTTTCTGGCACTTAGGTTTACATTTCTTTTCATTTGGATCCACCATTTACATATTTTGATGTTATAATTGGATCAAAAGGTTATATTTTGCGCTTTAAAATTGAATTTATATTTATATAGTCGTTCTTATTTTAAGTTCCTTACTTTTTGTATGCATGTAAACTATTGAGTTTTCCCCAAATATGTCATTAACTTGGGGATACTTTTTTTGGGTATATGAAAGAACCAGATTGTGGAAAAAAATATCATTTTTTTACTTATTTTTAATATTTATTTTAACAATTTACACATTCTTAACAAAATTTGAAAAACAAAGTTTTTTGTATTTATCTTTTCAACATCATTGTAGTAGCTTCCTCCAATGCACTCAAGTATTTTCCTCATTCATAACCAAAACAATTTTGTTCCCTCTTTCACAAACAACTACTGCCATTCATAAATCTTCGCAGTATTTTACTCTTTTCTCTTCTCAACCATTAGTCATAAATCTTCTTCTCTCTTCGTCTCTCTCTTCAACCTGTTACCACTTTCTCGCTCTTGGATAAGCCCAATTTGCACTTAAGTATGTTTCCTCTCTCCATTTTTTCTCTTTGTTAATTACTCCCTTTTGTGATTCCTCTTCTATCCTATATTGGCGTCTGCAAAAACTTATCTCCTCTCTTTCTCTTGCTTAGAGTTATTCATTGTTATGAATTTGTAGATTTTTGCCTCTAATTTATTTATTTTTGTGTTGTCATATTTCTGTAGTTGCCGCAAAAAGCCCTACACAGAAAAAGGAATATAATGACATTGAAGTTGATACTGTGGTTGTAGAACAACGGGAGTTAAAGTTCAAAATTTAACTTCTTCTAACTTATATATTTTCCTGTTGTATCTGAGTCTTTTTTTTTTTTTTTTTTAAATTGTGGTATATTGTTATCTAACACAACAATGTTTTTTGCAGATCAAATAGATTAAGATCTTTTTTTGGAAATGACTACATGCAACAATATAACAAACACAAGGCTTTCTCTCAATCCTATATCAACATAGGAATTTTTTCTTCAACGATGGTGAAGGGCTTCATGAGAAAGTATTCTATGTTATCAATGATGACACCTTTACAAGATAACCATCTGTGTGTTATACTAAACCGAAGTAATTATCGAAGCAATTGAAATCAGTAGGCTCGTTTGATATCGAACTCGAGCTGAGTCGAGCTTGAACCATCAGAAAATTGATCGAACTTGAGCTCAAGTTCAATTTTTGAGCTTGATTCAAACATAAGTTCGAACTTGTTTATTTTAATTCAAACCGAGCTCGAACACCTTAGTATTCGGACTGGGATTGGCTTAACTCGAGTCCAACCATAACAAGAAGTTATATTACAATAATTCCCCCAATTTGTACATAACAATATATTGATATTTCAAATCATACTAATAAATTATTTCATTTTATCAACAAACAAGATCCGCTCATCGCACGAACTAGGACTCTATTTAATTTTGAATCTGTTGGATATCTTTGATTGTAGATAAGACATGTGGCAATCTAAGGCGATTTTGTTGTTGTTTGCATTTTATTCCCAATCTTTGAAATGTTTTATATTATACTTCCATTTTTTTTTGAAAAAAATATCACTGATTACATATTTGGAATTTTAAATAGATATTTAGTTTATAAAAATGACTCGAAATCAATTATTTTATTTATAAAATAACCCTAACAAGCTTCATTTTTATATATTCAAGTCCTTAATAAATTATTTGAGGACCTAATTTAAAAGATGTTTCTAATTATCTATTGATTATTTTTAATCACAATTTTTTGAAATAAAAGTATGCTAATGACATGGATATAATCACCTTGCATCTCATAAGTTATAATAATTTTTTTTTTGTTATTTTGAATTGTGAAAATTTGATTGAATATCGTATTTATGTAATTATATATTTTAAAAATTTATTATAGCCCCTGCTTCAATTTCTATTAAACAAAAAAATTGCATCAATTTTTGGTAATATATTTTTGGACAATGAAAGATTTGAAACAAATCAATTATTACCACGTGGCTATCAATTATAACCATCATATCTTTCTCTAATTTAAATTTTATTAATTTGATTTAATCACCCACTGACATTATTAATATGTTTTATTAATAAAAAATGACAATTTCAACAATACATTGAGCACCTACTCGGAAAGACAACATTACTTTTAAGCATTAAGCACCTTAATCTGTAATGCAAGCATACAAATCTTACACTTTTAAGTCATACAATACATCTCTATACTACTTCCCTTCTACATGCATACTTAATTACACATTTTTGTACGTAGTTTGTTTACATTACATCTTGGTTAATACCAAGAGTTAACATAAGACATAAGTTTTAAGAAAAGTTACATTTATGACATTTACAATATACATTTTGAAAATGAGATCATACACATCTATCTAGACTCCAAAAGCAAAAAGATGAGGATGTCGTGGACGAGGACATTGCTAAAGACTCATTTCTTTGTTGATTTACCGCATCGACCTAATCTAAAGTCTTTCAGCACTTTTCCTGAAATGTTAACAAAATAGGGGGGGGGGGGGGGGGGGGGGGGGGTGAGCTAAAAAGCTTAAAGACTTTTTACATTACTTGAAGTAATCGATTTAAAACTCATTCCCTTATTTTCAAACCTTGTTACATAGCCAATTCTTGTTCAAATGTATATATAAATATGTACATATACATTCTAACATCTCCAGAAACTTTCCCCACTACTTCTTATGGAGAAGAACAATAATAAATCACAGAAATACTAATGCTTTTAAATAATCACATAATACGTGATCAAACCACACCATACACATCACAATGGTAATTCATTAATAAGTAACACACCTCTACTTTTTCATCATCACAAACAATAGACAAAACATGCCCCTCAATGAGCCAATCACATCAATTCATATCAATCATCAATGAAATGCAATGCAAATCAAATGTAAAAAATAATTAACTCTTCCTTGAGTTAATTATAACACAACAGGGACGTTTCCCTATGTACCAGTACATTTCTCAATTCATATCCTCGATCCCTTTTACCTAGGTCTCAAACTACTCTAAGTGGGGTTCTACCATTTCAGTATCCTCTTCAGATCCCCTTCACCTAGGTCACAACCTACTATAGGTGGGGTCTTACCATTTCAATATCATTCTTGGATCCTCTTCACCTAGGTCATAACCTACTCTGAGTAGTTCCTCCCATTTCAATATCATTCACAGAACCCCTTCACCTAGACCACAACCTACTCTAGGTGGGGTCCTACCATTTCAATATCATTCTTGGATCCCCTTCACCTAGGTCACAACCTACTTTAGGTGGGGTCCTTCCATTTTAATATCATTCTCGGATCCTCTTCACCTAAGTCATAACCTAATTTAGGTAGAGTCCTTCCATTTCAATATCTTTATCGGATCCCCTTCACCTAGGTCACAACCTACTCTAGGCGGAGTCCATCCATTTTATTTTTAATTCAGACATTTCCATAATGTCATTTTAATTCATGTCCATGCAATGCATTTACAATATCACTACTTTCAAATATAGAATCCACCACAATTTATATCACAACCATCTCATTCACAATAATTATAAAACATCAAGACATTTAAATCAATATTTCATTATACATCCATAGATTAACAAAATTTATTATTATTATTATCGCAATTCCATAATCATTTATTACCCTACACTTACTAAGAGTAAGGTTAAACTCACCTAATGATGCCACCCACAATTATCCTTGCACAACATCCTTCCCCTTTGTGTTATCTTCAATAGTACCAAAATATATGTATACCATTTAGCCTTTCTTTAAAACCCAAACATGCACAAAAACCAACTTCTTACTATGATACAATTTGCCAAGAACTCATAATTGTTCATTATCCTTAATTTCCGTTCCATTTCTTACTTAATAATTAGTTGACAAATTATCAAAAAATAAATTAAGGATAACACTTTTCAAAATCATAAATATACTCACTTTCCTTTTCCTTCCTTACTTTTCTGTCAAATTTTCAAGTTTATACCTAAAGACAAAGGCTTTATTTATTTATTTAGCTAAAACCCTTCTAGAATCACATCATGAAGGAAAAATGGGATTTCAAAGTCAAGAGAACTAAATTTGAATTCACATAATAAATTTATCCAAAATTAATTTGAGAAAACAAATTTCTAATTCACAAAATGTGCCCAAATCTCTTACTTTCTTTCCAATCTTCCCAAATTTCAAGTTGATGCCAAAATGTTAATGCTCTAATTTTAATAGGATATTAATAGAATTAGATCATTGAAAAATAAAGGTTTTCAAAACAGAAAGTGTTTAGGATAAATTTGCTCAAAAACTTTCACTCGAATTTTCTTGTCCTAACTTATGAAATTTTCCATGAAAATTATAACATTCTCAAGGAAACTCTCCAATTTATGAAATTAAATCAAATCCAATCATACCCATACTGTCTTAGGTCTCAAATTTCATATTTTACAATACCCATAACTCAATTCATGCTCATGCATCCTAAATCTTAAGTTCGTTCAAGAAATTACCAAAAGCTCAACCCTAACTTCAATTAACTCAAACTTCATCAATTTAAATTCAAGTCAAACCAAAATCCAACTCATTAACCTAAACTATATACATAAGAAAGTAAAAGAAATAATGAAAAGCATCAACTTAACAAGACTTATTAGGAAATTGCTTGATTTGTTATTCTTGCAACAAAAAAATCTTCTTCCATCTATCTCTTTTTTTTTTCTCCTTCTCATTTTCTTTTCTCTCTCTATTTCTCCCGAAAGTTCGACTGCTCCAGATATTTATCTGCACACAGTTCAGTTCTTTTTTTTAATTTATATAATATACCATTTTCTACCTTAAATATAAATTGTGTAGAATAAATATTAAGAAATCTAATTGGCCTATTGGTTAAGGCGCTCCATTATGGAATAGCATGAGTTCAAAACCAAAGTCATGCCTTCCTTCTATTTTATTTTAGATTTTAATAATTTTACTACTTTAAATATAAACCAAGTAGGAGATAAAATGAAAATCTTGTTGAAACAGTGGTTAAGTTACAAACATTTAGGGTAAATTACATTAACCTACCTTATGCCAACTCATCAAAACTTATTGGAAACCTGATTTTACTTTCAATAATTTCAAAATCCAGTCAAATCTTTTACCAAAGTAGCATCCAAACTATTTCACAAACTAAAACTCAATTTTTTGGTCTCTTGGTCTCCCATCGTGACACATGACAACCGAAAAAAATACAAAAGACAGCATGAGCCAAGAACCATAAAAAAAAGAAAGAAAAACGATTAGTGTCTTCTTAAGAGAGCTCAAGTGGTGCGTTTAGTATTGTAAAATGAAAATCATTTTCCATTTCAATTTTTCTTAGCACTTTCTTCAATAATTTAGACATTTTAAACATAATTTGGAAAACAACACTTTTCTTTCCAACATAATATTGAAAAAGTTTGGAAACAACTTTTTTTTTTAAACTTTTCTAATTTTATGTTGGAAAGAAAATTGTAGTTTTTCAAATTATGTTACAGTGTGTTTAAGAGTTTTTGAGGAAGAGAAAAGAAGAGACTATAAAGGGAAGGAAGGGTAGAAAAAGGAGAATAAATAAGGGAACTGAAAACGTTTCCTTAATTTGGCCACGTCATTTTTTATGAAAAAAATTGCAAATCCCCCAATTTTGGGTATTAAAAAAAAGTGAAGGTTGGGGTTTTGGAGGGTCGTAAGGAAACTCCAAAACATTTCCCCTCATTTTATAAAACTCTCAAACATAATTTTAAATTAACCATTCTATTCCTTTCCTTCCCTTTAATTAACCCTCAAAACCTCCCTCCCAAACACAATGTTAAGAATGTCCAAATTTTTAATTAACCAGTCCATTCCATTCCTCTCCTTCTTGAAATTTCATCATCATCTTTCAATCAGTATCGTATAATCTCTAGCAAAACCCTCTCTGAACGGTTTCCGACAAATCCATGAAAGGAAAATAAAACATCTTAATCCTTTGTAATTATCAAGGGAACAAAATGCCTAGGGAGCGTTCAAATTGGTTAGTATTCTACCAATTGTTGCCCATATACAAAGGCTTGAAGAAACGAAATCGTTTCTCAGCATCCACCAAACTTTATTCAAATTCTCTAACGGCTGGTTTTCTCACTTCTCTTGCCTTTCATGCCTTCAAAAATGGCTAGTTTCTTCCAGAATTTGATTATTCTTGAACATCCCATTTTTCACTTGGACCAAAATGTATTTCACTTATATCATTAAAAATTCCACTTTTGAGTTCACTAACCATCATAAAATAGGATTAAAACGCATTAAAAATGGTAGGAAAGAGGAAGAGAATTCGATTAACAACAGCAAAACTTCTTGAGGGTATAATTTGGCCTTCAGGGTTCCATTTTGGAAAATTATTCGTTTGATTTTGACGTAACTTTTTGAAACCTAGTTCTTAGAAAAGTTTCAAAGGAAATGACCGGCGTAACTATTTTAGGGAAAATGCACAAAAAAAGTGATCGGCGTAACCATTTTAGGGAAAATGCACAAAAAACGTGATCGGCGTAACCATTTTGATGTAACCTTCGAAAATGGCCAGCTTTTTTTCTTTCCAAATTTTGATTTTTCTAGACTATCTCACTATTCACTTGGACCAAAGCATATTTCACTTAGATCATGTTTAATTTAACTATGGAGGCAACTAGCTCTAAAAAATAGGATACAAGTGCATTATAAATAAAGGGAGAGATTTCAATTAACATGAGCAAGACTTCTTGAGGACATAATTTGGCCTCCAGGGCTCTGTTTTGGGAAATAATCCATTTGGTTTTTACATAAGTTTTTGAAACCCGCTTCATGAGAAAATTTCAAAGGAAATGATCATTGTAACTATTTTAGCGAAAATGCACAAAGAACGTGAGCTATAAGCTTAAAGAATGGTCAATTTCTTTCAAAATTTGATTTTTCTAGACAATCCCATTTTTCACTTGGACCAAAGCATATTTCACTTAGATCATGGTAATTTTCAATTTTGAGGTCACCAACCATAAAAAAAAGGATAAAAGTGCATTACAAGTTGTAGGAAAAAGGTATAAGAGAATTCGACTAACACGAGCAAAACTTCTTAAGGATATAATTTGGTCTTCATGGCTCCATTTTGGGAAATTATCCTTTTGGTTTTTACATAACGTTTTGAAATCTAGTTCGTGGCAAATTTTCGAAAGAAAAGACCATTGTAAGTATTTTAGCAAAAATTTAAAATATTGATTTTCTTGACCATCCCATTTTTCACTTGGAGCAAAATGTATTTCACTTACATCATTAAAAATTCCATTATAAATTCTAGAAAAGAGGAAGAGAATTCGATTAACATGAGCCAAAGTTCTTGAGGGTTTAATTTGGCCTTCAGTGCTTCGTTTTGGAAAATTATCCGTTTGATTTTGATGAAAGTTTTTGGAACCTAGTTCGTGGAAAATTTTCAAAGGAAATGACAAGCGCAATTATTTTAGCAAAAATAAAAAAAAATGTGAGTTATATAACCTTCTAAAATGGCTAATTTCTTCCAAATTTTGATTTTTCTAGACTATCTCACTTTTCACTTGGACCAAAATGTATTTTATTTAGATAATGTTGAATTCCACTTTGGAGGCAACCAGCTCAAAAAATAGGATAAAACTACATTATAAATTGTAGGAAAGAGGGATAGAATTTGATTAACATTTGGAATACTTCTTAAGGGTATAACTTGGCCTTCAAGCTATGTTTTATGAAATGATCCGATTGGTTTTTACATAAGTTTTTGAAAACAACTTCGTGAAAAAATTTCAAAGGAAATGATCATTGTAAATAATTTAGCGAAAATACACAAAAAACGTGAGCTACCTTAAAACAATGGTCAGTTTCCTTCAATATTTGATTTTTCTAGATAATCCTATTTTTCACTAGGACCAAAGCATATTTCACTTAGATCATGATGATTTCCAATTTTGAGGTCACTAGCCATAAAAAAAGTAGGATAAAAGTGCATTACAAATTGTAGGAAAAAGTTAAAAGAGAATTCGATTAACCTGAGCAAAACTTCTTGAGGATTTTATTCAGCCTTCACGGATCCGATTTGGGAAATGATCCTTTTGGTATTTATGCTACATTTTGAAACCTAGTTCGTGGCAAATTTTTGAAGGAAATAACCATCATAAGTACTTTACCTAAAATGCATGAAAAAGGTGAGCAATAACCTTCGAAAATGTCCAGTTTATTTCCAAAATTTATTTTTCTTGACTATCCCATTTTTCACTTGGACCAAAATGAATTTCATATATATCATTAAAAATACCACTTTCGAGGTCACTAGCCGCCATAAAATAGGTTTAAAGTGCATTATAAACCATAGGAAAGAGGAAGAGATTTCGATTAACACGAGCCAAACTTCTTGAGGGTATAATTTGGCCTTAAGTGCTTTGCTTTGGAAAATTATCCATTTGATTTTGATGTAACTTTTTGAAACCTAGTTCATGAAATTTTTTCAAAGGAAATGAAAAGATTAACTATTTTACCGAAAATGCACAAAAAACGTGAGTTATACAACCTTCAAAAATAGCCGATTTATTCCAAATTTTGATTTTTCTAGATTATCTCACTTTTCACTTGGACCAAAGTATATTTCACTTAGATCATGTTTAATTCAACTTTGGAGACAACCAGTTCTAAAAAAAAAATAGATAAAAGTGCATCATAAATTGTAGGAAAGAGGGAGAATTCGATTAACATGAGCAAGACTTCTTGAGTGTATAATTTGGCCTTCAAGGCTCCATTTTGGGGAATGATCCATCTAGTTTTTACGTAAGTTTTTGAAACCTACTTCATGAAAAAAAATTCAAAGGAAATTATTATCGTTCTTATTTTAGTGAAAATGCACAAAAAACGTGAGCTATAACCTCAAAAAATGGTTAGCTTCTTTCACAATTTGATTTTTCTAGACAATCCTATTTTTAACTCGGACCAAAGCATATTTCACTTAGATCATGATAATTTTCAATTTCGAGGTCACCAGCCATAAAAAAAGGATAAAATTGCATTAAAAATTGTAGGAAAAAGGAATAAAAGAATCGATTAACACGAGCAAAATTTCTTGAGGATATAATTTGGCCTTTATGGATTTGTTTTGGTAAATGATCTTTTTGATTTTTATGTAACTTTTTGAAACCTAGTTCATGGAAATTTTTTGAAGAAAATGGCTATCGCAAGAATTTTACCGAAATGCACGAAAAATGTGAGCTACATACGAATATGGTCAGTTTCTTCTAAAATCTGATATTTCTTGACCATATCATTTTTCACTTGGAGCAAAACATATTTCACTTACATCATTAAAAATTACACTTGTGAGGTCACTAGGCATCATAAAAGAGGATTAAAGTGCAGTACAAACTTTAGGAAAGAGGAAGAGAATTCGATTGACACAAGTCAAATTTCTTGAGGGTTTAATTTGGCCTTCAGGGCACTGCTTTGGAAAATTTTCTGTTAGATTTTGATGTAACTTTTTGAAACCTAGTTCATGGAAAATTTTCAAAGGAAATGACAAGCGTAACTATTTTAGCGAAAATACACAAAAAACGTGAGTTTCGCAAATGGCTAGTTTCTTCCAAATTTTGATTTTTCTAGACTATCTCATTTTTCACTTGGACCAAAGCGTATTTCACTTAGATAATGTTTAATTCCACATTGGAGGCAACCAGCTCTAAAAAATAGATAAAAGTGCATTATAAATTGTAGGAAAGAGGGAAGAATTCGATTAACATAAGCAAGACTTCTTGAGGGTATAATTTGGTCTTTAGGGCTCCGTTTTGGGAAATGACTGGTTTTATTTCTATGTAAGTTTTTGAAACCTACTTTGTGATAAAATTTCATAAGAAATGCTCATTGTTACTATTTTAGCGAAAATGCACAAAAAAGTGGGCTAAAACCTCAAAAAATGGTAAGTTTCTTTCAAAATTTGATCTTTCTAGACAATCCCATTTTTCACTTGGACCAAAGCATATTTCACTTAGAACATGATAATTTCCAATTTCGAGGTCACTAGCCATCAAAAAATAGGCTAAAAGTGCATTACAAATTGCAGGAAAAAGGAATAAGAGAATTCCATTAACATGGGCAAAACTTCTTGAGGATATTATTTGGTCATCATGGCTCCATTTTGTGAAATTATCCTTTTGGTTTTTGCGTAACTTTTTGAAACCTAATTCATGACAAATTTTTGAAGGAAATGACCATCATAGTATTTTATTGAAAATGCACGAAAAATGTGAGCTATAGCCTTAAAAAATGGCCATTTTTTTCTAAAATTTGATTTTTCTTGACCATCCTATTTTTCATTGGGACCAAAACGTATTTCACTTATATCATTAAAAATTCCACTTTTGAAGTCACTAGCCATCATAAAATAGGATTAAAGTGCATTAGAAACCATTCGAAAGAGGAAAAGAATTCGATTAACACGAACAAAACTTCTTGAGGGTATAATTTGGACTTCAGGGCTCCGCTTTGGAAAATTATCCATTTGATTTTGATATAACTTTTTGAAACCTAGTTCATGGAAATTTTTGAAAGGAAATGACCAACATAAGTATTTTAGCAAAAATGCATAAAAAACATGAGTTATATTAACCTTTAAAAAATGGTAGTTTCTTCCAAATTTTTATTTTTCTAGATTATCTCATTTTTTACTTGGTCCAAGGAGTATTTCCCCAGGATCATGTCTAATTCCACTTCGAAGGCAACCAACTCTAAAAATATAGGATAAAAATGCATTATAAATGGTAGGAAAGAGGGAGAAAATTCAATTAACATGAGCAAGAATTCTTGAGGGTATAATTTGGCCTTCAGGGCTCTGTTCTGGGAAATGATCTATTTGGTTTTTACACAAGTTTTTGAAACCTACTTCATGAAAAAAAATTCAAAGGAAATGATCATCATAACTATTTTAGCTAAAATGCACAAAAAACATGAGCTATAACCTCAAAAAATAGTAAGTTTCTTTCAAAATTTGATTTTTTTAGACAATCACATTTTTCACTTAGACCAAATTATATTTCACTTAGATCATGATAATTTCCCATTTCGAGGTCACTAGCCATAAAAAATAGTATAAAAATGCATTATAAATTATAGGATAAAGGAAAAAAGATAATTTGATTAACACGAGCAAAACTTCTTGAGGATATAATTTGGTCTTCATGGCTTTGTTTTGGGAAATGATCATTTTGGTTTTTATTTAACTTTTTGAAACCTAGTTCATGGGATTTTTTTTGAAAGAAATGTAAGTATTTTACCGAAAATGCACAAAAAATGTGAGCTATCTTCGAAAATGGTCAGTTTCTTCACTTGTATTATTAAACATATCACTTTTGAGGTCACCAGCAATCATAAAATATGTTTGAAGTGCATTACAAACTGTAGGAAAGAGAAAGAGAATTCAATTAACACGAGCAAAAATTCTTGAGGGTAAAACTAACCCATTTTTCACATGGACCAAAATGTATTTCACTTACATCTTTAGAAATTCCACTTTCAAGTTCACTAGCAATTATAAAATAAGATTAAAGTGCATTACAGACGGTAGAAAAGAGGAAGAGAATTCGATTAACATGAGCCCAAGTTCTTAAGGTTGTAATTTGGCCTTCAGTGCTACGCTTTTGAAAATTATCCATTTGATTTTGATGGAACTTTTTGAAACCTAGTCTGTAAAAAATTTTCAAAAGAAATGACCAGCATAACTATTTTAGCAAAAATGGACAAAAAACATGAGTTATAACCTTAAAAAATGGACAGTTTCTTCCAAATTATTATTTTTCTAGACTATCTCATTTTTCACTTGGACCAAAGTGTATTTCACTTAGATCATGTTTAATTATACTTTAGAGGAAACCAGCTCTAAAAAAAAGGATAAAAGTGCATTATAAATTATATGAAAGAGAGAGAGAATTCGATTAACATGAGCGAGACTTCTTGAGGGTATAACTTGGCCTTTAAGTCTCCATTTTGAGAAATGATCGGCTTAGGTTTTACATAAGTTTTTGGAACCTACTTGGTGAAAAAAAAATCAAAGGAAATTATCATCGTAACTATTTTAGCAAAAATGCACAAAAATCTCAAGTTATAACCTCAAAAAAAGGTAAGTTTCTTTCAAAATTTGATTTTTCTAGACAATCCCAGTTTTCGCTCGAACCAAAACATATTTCACTTAGATCATGATAATTTTCAATTTCGAGGTGACCAGCCATAAAAAATAAGGATAAAAAGGCATCACAAATTGTAGGCAAAAGGAATAAGATAATTCGATTAACACGAGCAAAACTTCTTGATGATATAATTTGGCCTTCACGACTTCGTTTTGGGAAACGATCCTTTTGATTTTTCCGTAAATTTTTGAAACCAAGTTCGTGGAAACTTTTCAAAGGAAATGACTATCGAAGTATTTTACCAAAAATGCACAAAAAAAGCGAGTTATAACCTTTGAAAATGGCCAGTTTCTTCCAAAATTAGATTTTTCTTGACCATCCCATTTTTCATTTGGTCCAAAGTGTATTTCACTTAGATCATTTTTAATTCCACTTCAGAGGCAACCTCTAAAAAAATAGGATAAAAGTGCATTATAATTGTAGGGAAGAGGTAGAAAATTTGATTAACATGAGTAAGACTTCTTTACGGTATAATTTGGCCTTGAGGGCTCCATTTTGGGAAATGATCCATTGGGTTTTGACATAAGTTTTTGAAATCTACTTCATGAAAAAAATTGAAAAGAAATGATTATGGTAACTTTTTAAACAAAAATGCACAAAAAACGTGAGCTATAGCCTCAAAAAATGGTAAGTTTCTTTAAAAATTAGATTTTTCTAGACAATCACATTTTTCACTTGGACTAGAGCACATTTCACTTAGATCATGATAATTTCCAATTTTGAGGTCACCAACCATAAAAAAATAGGATTAAAGTGCATTACAAATTGTAGGAAAAAAGAATAAGAGAATTCGAATAACACAAGAAAAAAATTATTGAGGATATAATTTGGCCTTCATGGCTCCGTTTTGGGAAATAATCCTTTTGGTTTTTGCGTAAATTTTTGAAACCTTGTTCATGCTAAAAATTTGAAGGAAATGACCATCGTAAGTATTTTACAGAAAATGCACAAAAAATTGAGCTATAACCTTCGAAAATGGCAAGTTTCTTCCAAAATTTAATTTTTCTTGACCATCCCATTTTTCACCAGGACCAAAATATATTTTACTTATATCATTAAAATTCCACTATCAAGGTCACTAGCCATCATAAAATAGGATTTAAAGTGCATTACAAACTATAGGAAAAAGGAAGAGAATTCAATTAACACGAGCAAAACTTCCTGAAGGTATACTTTTGCCTTCAGGGCTCCGCTTTGGAAAATTATCCATTTGATTTTAATGTAACTTCTTGAAACCTAGTTTGTGAAAAATTTTCAAATGAAATGACTAGCTTTTACCAAAAATGAACAAAAACCACGATCATATTTAATTCAACTTTAGAGGCAACCAGCTCTAAAAACTAGGATACCCGTGCATTATAAATAGAGGGAGAGAATTCGATAAACATGAGCAAGACTTTTTGAGGGTATAATTTGGCCTCTAGGGCTCCGTTTTGGGAAATAATCCATTTGATTTTTACACAAGTTTTTGAAATCCAAATCTTGAAAATTTTTTAAAGGAAATTATCATCGTAACAATTTTAGCAAAAATGCACAAAAAAGTGAGCTACAAGCTTAAAAAATGGTCAGTTCCTTTCAAAATTTTGATGAACCTTCAAAAATGGCCAGTTGTTTTTTCTTCCAAATTTAGATTTTTCTAGACTATCTCACTATGCACTTAGACCAAAGCGTATTTAACTTAGATCATGTTTTGGTCCTAGTGAAAAATGCAGTACAAACTATAGGAAAGAGGAAGAAAATTCGATTAACACAAGCAAAACTTCTTGTGGGTATAATTTGACCTTGATGGCTCCGCTTTGAAAAATTATCCGTTTGATTTTGATGTAACTTTTTCAAACCTAGTTCATGGAAAATTTGCAAATGACGTTTGAAAATGGTCATTTTCTTCCAAATTTTGAAATTTCTAAACTTTCTATTTTTCACTTGGACCAAAGCATATTTCACTTAAATCATGTTTAATTCCACTTTGGAGGCAACCAGCTCTAAAAAAAAGGATAAAAAGTGCATTATATATTGTAGGAAAGAGGGTGACAATTCAATCAAAATGAGCAAAACTTCTTGAGGGTATAATTCGGCCTCCAGGGTTCCGTTTTGGGAAATGATTCATTTGGTTTTTGTATAATTTTTTGAAACCTAGTTCAAGAAAAAATTTCAAAGGAAATGATCATCGTAACTATTTTATCGAAAATGCACAAAAATATGTGCTTTAACCTAAAAAATGATAAGTTTTTTTTTCAAAATTCGATTTTTCTAGACAATCTCATTTTTCACTTGAGCCAAAATGTATTTCACTTATATCATTAGAAATTCCACTTTCAAGGTCACTAGCCATTATAAAATAGGATTAAAGTGTATTACAAACTATATGAATGAGGAAGAGAATTCGATTAACATGAGCAAAACTTCTTGAGGGTATAATTTGACTTTCAGGGCTTCGCTTTAGAAAATTATCTGTTTTATTTTGATTTAACTTTTCGAAACCTAGTTCGTGGAAAATTTGCAAAGGAAATGACTAGTTTTTAGCGAAAATGCACAAAAAACATGAGTCAAAAAGGCCAATTTCTTCCAAATTTTGAATTTTCTAGACTTTCCCAATTTTCGCTTGGACCAAAGTACATTTCAGTTAGATCATATTTAATTCCACTTTGGAGGCAACCAACTCAAAAAAAGGGGATAAAAGTGCATTATAAATTGTAGTAAAAGGTGAGAGAATTTGAATAATATAAGCAAGACTTCTTGAGGGTATAATTTGGCCTTCAAGGCTCCGTTTAGGGAAATGATCCATTTGGTTTTTACATAAGTTTTTGAAACCTACTTTGTGAAAAAGTTTCAAAGGAAATGATCATCATAACTATTTTATCGAAAATAGACGAAAACATGAGCTGTAACCTTTGAAAATGGCTCGTTTCTTCCGAAATTTCGTTTTTCTTTACCATGACATTTTTCTCTTGGATCAAAATGTATTTCACTTATATCATTAAAACTTCCACTTTTGAGGTCAGTAGCCATCATAAAATAGGATTAAAGTGCATTACAAACTGTTGGAAAAAAGAAGAGAATTCGATTAACACAATGAAAACTTCTGGAGCGTATAATTTGACCTTCAGGGCTCCGCTTTGGAAATTATACGTTTGATTTTGATGTAATTTTTTGAAACCTAGTCCGTGGAAAATTTTTAAAGGAAATGACCAGCTTTTAGAGAAAATGCACAAAAAACGTGAGTTAAATAACCTTCAAAAATGGCCAATTTCTTCCAAATTTTGAAATTTCTACACTTTCACATTTTTCATTTGGACCAAAGCGCATTTCATTTAAATCATGTTTAATTCCACTTTGGAGGCAACCAGCTCTAAAAAAGAGAGGATAAAAGTGCATTATAAAATGTAGGAAAGAGTGAGAGAATTCAATTAACATGAGCAAGACTTCTAGAGGGAATAATTTGGCCGCCAAGGGTCCGTTTTAGAAAATGATCCATTTAGTTTTTACATAAGTTTTTGAAACGTAATTCATGAAAAATTTCAAAGGAAATTGTAGACTGAGGTTTCAACCCAAGAAGGGGGTGAATTGGGTTTATAAAAACTTTCGCTAATTAATCGCAAGTTTATAAAAACAGGTAAGACCACAAGCATGTAAACAAGTAATGTGCTGTAATCAACAAGAGTTTAAGGAATAGAAGATGCAAACTCAGTTTATAGTGGTTCGGCAATATCATATTCATTCCAACCCTACGTCCATTCTCTTCAAGGAACCTCCTTGAAGTAATCCACTAAGAAACTTAGTCGTGCAACTTCAAGGGTGTTGCACAAACCTTACAATCAGTCTGTAACAACCCATCCCAGGTTGGCCACCCCCGAAACGGTGTCATCACATTTTGAGAATCCCAGTACGACACCTATATGCAACTATAAAAATAAAATAACACCAAAAGAAATTTACATCAATTCGATCTTTAAACATTCTATACAACGTAAAATGCATGAAAATTTACAAATAAATTTTTCATTTTATTTTCTCATTAGTCTGAGGATGTTGACACGTACGTGGCTTACAGAAACTGATTTCTTCAGAACTTCAACTCACCAAACTATTTGTCAAGCCTGCTACCAGAAAATCATTGTACAATGAGGAGTGAGCTTCACAAGCTAGTGATTTAAATTTATTAAAAGTACTCATTTGTATAAACAATCTTTTAATATTTAAATCAATTTATATCTCCTACACTTGATACTAGCACTCTACTATCACTACCCATGTCATAATATCCATTATCTATCAATCTCTTTCTCTTATTTATTGGATCATCTTAATACCACCAACAATCTCAAAATTTCCTCGTAATGAGGTTCACATCATAAAGTCTACCATCTAGATTGTTATTATCACCATAACTGTCTCTCTGTGAGACTCATCCATCTATAATTATATTCACAATAATACACCACACCTCAACATTTCAATAATCTTATCACCATAACTCTCTCTTTCAGTGGGACTCAACCATCAATAATTATATGTACAATAATACACCACACCTCAGCATTTCAAAAATCTTATCACCATAACTGTCTCTTTCTGTGAGACTCAACCATCTCTAATTAAATTCACAATTTAGACATCACACATCAGTATTTCAATAATGAAAGCAATAATTAAAACAGATGCAATGCAATGAATGCATATGATGGGAACGTCTTCCCACCTGTCGACAGGTTGTTATTATCTTAGTTTATACCTCCATTTTAATTCTTGTTTGCTTCTCCTAATATAATCTACTGCTGAATTCAACCACTTTTGTTGCTGATAGATTAGTTTTAGCTCTTTAATAGCTAGCATAGATTTTGTAGATGAGTTTATTAGTTCATATATATTTTGATTGATAAAAGCGTTCTGTGTTTTCTTGTCAGATCGATTTTAATGAAATTAGATTATGCAAACCTTTTATTTCTGGTATTTTGGAACAGAAATAACTGCAAATTAGCTGATTTTGGCAAGCTTAACCTACGAAAAGGAAATCATAAACTTAATGTCGAGTTATATATGCAATTTAGATAGTTTAAAATACATGTAGTGTTTTGTGCTTAAATCCATTAAATACTTCTGGATGTTGTGGGTACATAAGGTCAGGATCCTCTTGTTTTTTTTTACTGGCACCATGATGTTTATGTTAGTAGTTCTGTTTGTCGTCATGTTGTTCAAATATTAGCACACCTTGTGTTTGTTTGGTTAACTGCTTTTCGCGAGAATCAAAATTTTTGGAAACTTAAATTTGATAGTAAACGACATGGTATTCTTGGTCATTAAATTGAATGTCAGGATTACGTCTAGTGAAGGCAGATAAAAAATTAATGACACGTGTTGAATTGCCATTAAATTTCCACTTATAACTATCACATTAAATCATTTTCCTTCCGCTGTGAATGTTAATTTCAGTAAGTTGAAGAGATATATGTAAAAATCCCATCAAGTAGCCTTCCGTTAATTCAAAAATCATTATGTGAAGAATTTTGGAGGCCATTATTGAGATAAGAATTGAAATTTTAAGCTTATAAAAGAAATTTATAGCTATCTTCATTTACTTTTAACAATACATCAACTAGTACCTGCATGCTTCTCTTACCATTTATGTTTTCTGAAAGTAAATCCCTTCCTCTTTCCTTTCGCTTTTCATTTACAATTTCTCATGTTTCTCTTCTCATTTTCGTTTTACAGCTCCATGAACGACATCCTAGGCGCAGGTTGTGGCGCTGAAGAAGAATGACGGAAGACAAACGCAGAGAAAAAAGTACTCACTGCGAAGAAAGTGGACATAATTGTTTAACATGGTCCTATCCTATGATCTATAAAAAGGCACACATTCATTAGCCATTCCTCCATTCATTTTTAGTTAATACAATCTTATAAATTTTGTTACTTTCATTCCTTTTTTTTTTATCAATTAACTTTCTATTCTTGCTCATAATTTTCTCTTTCTTGAATTTGTAGACCCTGTTCATGATTAGTTTTCTGCACCTGTACTGAAAGTGAAGTGATGCAGGAGGATCCGAGTCAGATGATGCTGAGTTGTCAGATAGCACATTGTTGGCACTGAGATACCTTGAGTTGGTAGATCAGCGCAAAGATAGCAAGTGGGCCACCTAGACCGGTTTACATCGTTTAGCAGGCCACTGGCTTAGATCAGGTCCCGGAGATCCTAGTCTGATTGGAAACGGGCTTCCGGGCAAAACTTAGGCCCTAAGCGTCGTCATTTTTAAGCCAAAAAAAACATTTAGGCCCTTAATTTGGCAGTTTTTAGGAAACTTTTTATTTTATTTGCAATTACTTTAAATTCGGCCTTAATTTAATTTTCCTATTTTAGCTTGACCTTATAAATAAGGTTTTAGGGTTTAGTAAACATCATTATTGATTTGCATAATTTTGAATAAAATTCAGAGTTGTTCCTATGTGTTTTCTAGGGTTTTTCTCTTGAGTTATTTTCTTCCCTGTGAATTATCTGTTGAAAACTAGCCTGCAGAATAATCGCTATTCTGCCCGGCATCATAAAGCGACCTTACCGATATAGTTGCTGTCTTGGATTGAGACACAATATTCGGACTTGTCATGGATCCATTTGAGGAGGGTCCTTCTGTTTCCCTGTATAAGTTTAAACATTTTCTTACCTAAGATTTTCTCCATTTGTGTTTCTGGCACTTAGGTTTACATTTCTTTTCATTTGGATCCACCATTTACATATTTTGATGTTATGATTGGATCGAAAGGTTATATTTTGCGCTTTAAAATTGAATTTATATTTATATAGTCGTTCTTATTTTAAGCTCCTTACTTTTTGTATGCATGTAAACTATTGAGTTTTTCTCAAATATGTCATTAACTTGGGGATACTTTTTTTGGGTATATGAAAGAACCAGATTGTAGAAAAAATTTCATTTTTTAACTTATTTTTAATATTTATTTTAACAATTTACATGTTCTTAACAAAATTTGAAAAACAAAGTTTTTTGTATTTATCTTTTCAACATCATTGCAGTAGCTTCCTCCAATGCACTCAAGTATTTTCCTCATTCATAACCAAAACAATTTTTTTCCCTCTTTCACAAACAACTGCTGCGATTCATAAATCTTTGCAGTATTTTACTCTTTCCTCTTCTCAACCATTAGAGTCATAAATCTTCTTCTCTCTTCGTCTTTCTCTTCAACCTGTTACCACTTTCTCGCTTTAGGATAAGCCCAATTTGCACATAAGTATGTTTCCTCTCTCCATTTTTTCTCTTTGTTAATTACTCCCTTTTGTGATTCCTCTTCTATCCTATATTGGCGTCTGCTTAGAGTTATTCATTGTTATGAATTTGTAGATTTTTGAGTCTAATTTATTTATTTTTGAGTTGTCATATTTCTGTAGTTGCCGCAAAAAGCCCTATACAGAAAAAGGAATATAATGACATTGAAGTTGATGCTGTGGTTGTAGAACAACGGGAATTAAAGTTCAAAATTTAAAATCTTCTAACTTATATATTTTCCTGTTGTATCTGACTTTTTATTTTTTATTTTTTATAAATTGTGGTATATTGTTATCTAACACAACAATGTTTTTTGCAGATCAAATAGAATAAGATCTTTTTTTGGAAATGACTACATGCAACAATATAACAAACACAAGGCTTTCTCTCAATCCTTGTAACGACCCATCCCGGGTTGGCCACCCCGAAACGGTGTCATCACATTTTGAGAATCCCAGCACGACACATATATGCAGCAGTAAAAATAAAAATTACCAAAAGAACTTTACATCAATCCGTAAAATGCATGAAGAGTTACAAATAAATTTTTCATTTTATTTTGTCATTAGTCTGAGGATGATGACACGTATGTAGCTTACAGAAAATGATTTCTTCTGAACCTCAACTCATCAAATTATTTGCCAAGCCTGCTACCTGAAAATCATTGTACAGTGAGGACTGAGCTTCACAAGCTCAGTGAATTAAATTTACTGAAAGTATTCCAAACTCCATCAATAATCCTTTAATATTAAAATTTATTTTTCGCATAACCTGATGACAACTTTCTATTATCAATCTCTTCTTCTCAATCATTGGTTCACCTTAAGACTATCAATTATCTCCTAATTACCTCGTAATGAGATTCATATAAAAAAAATCCATCATTTAGATAAGTCTTATCACCTTACTGTCTCTTTCTATGAAACTCAACCTTCTATAATTAAATTCACAAAAAGTATCACATCTCAGCATTTCAAAAATCTCATCATTATAGTTGTCTCTTTTTTTGAGACCCAGCCATCTATAATTTAATTCACAATTAATATACAACATCTCATCATCTAAAAAATCTCATCATTATAGCTGTCTCTTTTTATGAGACCCAGACATCTATAATTTAATTCACAATTAATATACTACATCTCATCATTATAGCTGTCTCTTTTTATGAGACCTAGCCATCTATAATTTAATTCACAATTAATATACTACATCTCATCATCTCAAAAATCTCATCATTATAGCTGTCTCTTTTTATGAGACCCAGCCATCTATAATTCAATTCACAATTAATATACCACAACTCAAAAAAATGCAACGATAATTAAAACAGATGCAGATGCATGAATGATTATGATAGGAACGTCTTCCCACCTGTCGACAGGTTATTATTATCTTAGACCGGCTGCCCTCCTGGTTCTTTTATTCTCATCAAACCGGCTGCCTTCCCGGTTAATTCCAGCATATACCGGCTGTCACGGTTTTCACTTTTTATCCCAGCATATACCAGCTGTCACGGTTTTCACTTTTCATCTCAGCATATACCGGCTGTCACGGTTTTTATTTTTCATCCCAGCATGTACCGGCTATCACGGTTATTTCATTAGACCGGCTGCCTTCCCGGTTCTTTCGGTTATATTATTTAATGCATATGTGCATGAACAATGATATAAAATAGTAATATAAACAGTAATATAAAAACAATATAAAGATTCATACCACTTAATTTGGCTATCCTAATTATCCACAAATTTTATATAAAAAGATTTCTTTAAAATTTCTTACATCCAATCATCCAGATTTTTATCAAATTATATAAAAATTCAACTAAATTCTTCTCTTCCCAAATCACATCAATTAATCAATTAAAGTCTGTCAAAATCCGCTAAATTTCATATCAAATCATCCACCAAAATTTGTCAATATCTACTAAAATTCACCTCAAATCATTCACTAAAATTTGTCAAGATCTATTAAAATTCATCTCATCATAACTCGTATTAAAACATCAATATATCTCATCAATAATTTATTTATTGTTTTTATTCTCAAATAAACTTATGATTTTCAAAAATATCATTTCTCATCGAAAAATATTTCTACCTGACCAAATTTCCTATCATACCCATAAATCAATTTTTCATCTATCACCCAAGCATACTTTAATAATTAATTATAATAATATCACCAAAATAATCGATTTTTATTTAGACTACTAAAAGTAAATTCAACTCACCCCGTAGCACTTAAAGCTACCCGTTGGTCGCTTTCTTGCCTTTCCTGGTTCTTCTCAGAAATTTCTCTCATTGTAAATAGTCAACACCTGACATAATATTTGTATTAAATTTCTAATTATTTCTTAAATTCATCGTAAACCACTCCCTACGAAAATTCTCGCTTTGAGCTCCGGGAATTTCATATATGCTAAAAATTCAAAAATAAATATTTTGCTATTACCTCATAATACTGATAGCTTCTCATGATCCTTTATAAAATTCCGCAGAAAATCCCTTCAAAATTTTGCTCTCTTGACTTTTCTTTGGGTTTCCAAGTATTTTGAGAAAAACAAGAGAAATTGAAAGAAAACTGAACGAAATCGTTCAGTTCGTTCAGTTATACATACATATATATATGAGAACTTGCTTGCACCTCCCACCTAACTTTCAACCTTTATTTATTTTTTTAAAAATAAGGCTCCACGTTTTTAGTCTTCAAAAGCCTCCCACCTAACTATCTCATTTTGTTTTTTAAAAAGCCTCCACTAAATGGATAATGGTGGAAGCATGATTTCCACCACCTTTTTTTTTTTTCTTCTTTTCTTTCTTTTGATCTCATTCTTACGTGAGATCAAATTTTTTTTTTTTATAACATCTATGTCCCAAAAAGTTTTTAAAGACATCCACGTCCCAAAAATATTTTAATGACATCCACATCCCAAAAATCCTTTAATGACATCCACGTCCCAAAAATCTTTTTTTTAAAGAATTATTTTGTTCCATTCTATATCCTTTGCGTAAAATATATAATTTTAATTTCATACTATATTTATTAATTTACTTCTTTACCCTTACTTTACAAATACGGGTATTACAAGTCTACCCACCTTACAAAAATTTTGTCCTCGAAATTTCTTTACTTTGCTCCAGAAACAATTGTGAATAATACTTCTTCATAATTGTCTCACACTTTTGCGTAATCTCTTCAACATCCTTATTCCGCTACAGTATTTGAACTAATGCAATTTCCTTTATTATACAAGACTTGTTCCTTTCTTTAAAATCCTTATTGATACTTGTATGTATACCCAATCTTTCTGAATTTCTATAACTTAGCTCGAAATATCATGTAAACACTTTCTTAAAAGTAAACATGTTTTAATTCTGGAGGCAAATTCAGGTTACTCACAACTAATCCAACTTTCTCAACAATCTCATAGGGTCCCACATGCCTCGGATTCAACTTTCATTTTCTGTTTAAATCTCAATACACCTTTTTATTGAGATATTTTTTTCAATACACCCTATCACCTACTTGAGACTCAAGAGATCTACTCTAAGCTACTTTACAGTGCTCTCTAACAAATTTGATCATCTCTATCGTTAGCTCAATAATAGATAGATCAGATATATTTTTCTCTTCCATTTCTTCCCAATATATAGGAGTTCTACACCTCTTATCATACAATGTCTCAATGGGTGCCATCCCAATACAAATTTGATACTAATTATTATTAACAACTTCAATCAATGGCATGTAAGCATCTCAACTTACTGAGAAATTCATCACATTTGTCCTTAGGATATCTTCTAGTATTTTTAAAAAAAATCCAATATGAGCATGAAAATTATATTAAATTACCACTATGTACCCGTAGTTTTCTGAAATCATTTCCCAATATAGCATCTTTATTTGACACTATGACCAATGATACTTCATACAACCTCACAATCTCAGCTACATCCTTCTTCCATCCTGATCGTCAGAATTTTGGTCTCAATCCTGTGTACATCTTATTGTTACTTAGTTGCATCGAATCTACATCATCATTTACCTTTCTCATTATCCCCTCTCTTAACTTCGTATTATTTGAAACATAATTTCCAAGTTCCAATACTCAAATACTCTCACTTCAATTTTTAAACTCATATTACTTTCTAATAAGCACTCAATGCTTAATCTTTTTCTATCTCTTTATCTCTACCTTGCAACATTTCATTATGGATGACTGTACAATCATATTTATTAACCATGATCCTCTATCACTGATATTCAAATTCATTCTTATTTATCTTAAATTTATCATTAATTTCATATAAGGACTCCCAATAGCAATTAACTTTCTTGTAGACTTTCTACTCAATGTATCAATTATCATCTTCGCATTTTCTAGATGATAATGAATTGTACAATCATCGTTACTAATAAACTTCATCTACCATCTTTGCCTCCAATTCAACTCCCTCTGGTTAGGTAAGTATGTCCAACTTTTATAACCCATGACTATCTCACAAGTGGCTCTATACAGATGATATCTCCAATATTTTAAGTAATCACTATAACAGCCAACTCTAAGTCATAAGTAAGGTAATTTCTATCATATATTTTCAATTGCCTAGAAGTATGGTTCACAACTTTCCTATGATGCACATATCCCAATCATTGATGTGACATGGCACTATACATCACAAGTCCTTCATCACCAGAAGGAAACACTAATACTAGAGCTGTAGTTAATTTCTCCTTTAGAAATTGGAATATTTTTCTCATACTTTCGTTACCATACAAATCTCACATTTTTCTCTGGTCAGTCTATTTAACCGTATTACAAAAACAAAAATTCTAAAAGGATCTTCTATAATAACCAGCTATCCCAAGAAGATTCTAATATCAGTCATATTAGTTGGTCTCTCCCAACTTAACATTGCCTCTACTTTTTATAGATCATTTGTTATGCTATCTTCGACATTACATGTTCCAAGAAAGTTATTTCCTTCCGTCAACCCTCACGCTTAGAGAACTTATATCATACCATCTCTTTCTCCTCAAAGTCTCCCCACAAATTTCTAAATGTTTTTCCTGCTCTTCCGTAGTCTTAAATATACCAAGATGTTATCGATGAACACAACCATAAGATTATCAAGAAATGGTTCAAACATTTTATTTATCCAGTCCATGAATGTTTCTGGAATATTATTCAATCCAAATGTCATCACAAGAAATTTATGACCATAACATGTCATAAAAATAATCTTAGATACGCCTCCCTTCTCTATCTTCAATTGGTGATAATCTGACATCAGATTTATCTTAGAAAATACTCTCACTTCTTGCACTGTTCACATAATATATTTATCAAAAAATATTTGTCTTTATTCGACTATCTGCGGTCTATACACACTCTTATCGTTCCATCTTCCTTCTACACAAACAACACATGGGACTCCCCAAATGTATTAGGTCCGATAAATGGTTTATGCAAAAAAAATTCGTAAAATGGTATGTTCAACTCTCTCGATTCAACTGATATCATTCAGTAGGGTGCTATTAAATATATGTGATGATCCTGGTATCACATCAATAAAGAATTTAATCTCTTTTATGGGATGTAATCTAGGCAACTCATCAAGAATTACAATAGAATATTCTTTCATCACTAAGATTTCTTCCTATTTTCCTTTTTGGAATTCATTATGTATGCCAAGTACTTCTCACAACTCTTCTTCAATCATCTCCTAGTGGTCAGAACAAAATGAGATAGTTCAAGAGTGTTTTATGTTCTCTCTGAATGTTACGCTCCTCATGTCCACATTTTAAACACTACCTTCTTTTTGGAACAATCAATCATATTCAAAGAATATAAATCAACTTCAGATTTTTTTGTCGATAATACGAATCACACAACCCTTGTGAACATTTATGATTATCACTTCATCTTTAGTGAAAACTTCAACAAAATATTTTTGCATCAAAGACTAACACATACTTCAATAGACTTTTTATGAATACTGGATGCAAAAGAAAGAGGTTGCATCAAGATCAACCAATATTGACATGTCCATTTTCTCTACACATAAAGCACTTCAATTTTGAAAATTCTGGATAAATATTTTATCTGAATATAATTATAATAAATTTTTATATTCCAATCATACATCAGATTGCCACTTCCACTTGATGGCATACTTACTTCCTCTACCATGACTTTCAGTTTCATAATCTATCTCCTAAATCTAAGGGTCCCACCAATAGTATTTTTAAGATACATAAACATCAGATTTTGTTTGCCTCTGATTCTGTACTTCAGTTTCCAGTAACAAGGAATGCCTCATTTGGGGTGGTCTCTCACCCTGTACACTCATACTACTATTACCTCTATAACCTTTATGTCTAAGTCTCTTTAACCACTTTTTCTCTTTCCTTTAAACTCCATCACATCTCTCTCGATCCGAAATAATATATCCACCAATCTAACATAATTCATATGCCTCATTTAAGATAGTTTCGATCAAACCATAAAACATAGTTCATCTTTGAACCTCTTACATTTCTTCTCCTCTTGATCTACTATTTTTGGTACAACCATTGACAAAACCATAAATTTGCTATCATATCAAGCCACAATTAACACATTTACCCCAAATAAATAATATCTCTATCTTTTGGGCTCTAAAGGTCTAAGAAAAGTAATTATCAAAAAAAAAAAAATTTAAACCTATTTCAGGTTAAGGGTCGATCAATATTTGTACTTACCTGGAAAGAATATCCTTCAATCATTCTAAAATTTATCCTTCTAACTTAAACGAAGTAAAGGCAATCGTCTATCTATCAATTACTAGTAAAATACTAAATAATGTCTCTTGCATGTTTCTCCCGAAACTCAGGTGTAAAGGGTTAATAGATCCTTTAAACAACAAAGCATTTAACTTAATTATATCTCTCTACATCTCATGCATAAACTCACTTTTTCCCCTTTTTAAATGTCTACCATTACTGGATTAACAACATCAGGCACTGCTCTAGTCTGCTTATCTATGCTATAAGTTATCCACTCGATCATCTGATACATTCATTTTATCAAAAACATGAGTAAGAGCTTATCTTAGCTCATTTCTTTCAACTTCAGATTCTCTCATACCTCGATTATATTACTAATATTATATTATCAACACATTCCCTTCTAGAAACCACAGATTCAGATTTAACCTCGACTTATCAAAAATATTGTGGGCCTACCACGCCCTCTCAAATCAATAATTCTAACTCAAGCTCGATTGTGTCCACGTGTCATTCTCAGACTGTTCATTATAATTTACTTTAATCTTCCACTCTCTTACTTTTTATGTAGTCTACAAAATCATACAACCTAATGCTCTGATACCAAAATTGTAACGACCCATCCCGGGTTGGCCACCCCGAAATGGTGTCATCACATTTTGAGAATCCCAGCACGACACATATATGCAGCAGTAAAAGTAAAAATTACCAAAAGAACTTTACATCAATCCGTAAAATGCATGAAGAGTTACAAATAAATTTTTCATTTTATTTTGTCATTAGTCTGAGGATGATGACACGTACGTAGCTTACAGAAAATAATTTCTTCTGAACCTCAACTCATCAAACTATTTGCCAAGCCTGCTACTTGAAAATCATTGTACAGTGAGGAGTGAGCTTCACAAGCTTAGTGAATTAAATTTATTGAAAGTATTCCAAACTCCATCAATAATCCTTTAATATTAAAATTTATTTTTCGCATAACTTGAAGACAACTTTCTGTTATCAATCTCTTCTTCTCAATCATTGGTTCACCTTAAGACTATCAATTATCTCCTAATTACCTCGTAATGAGATTCATATAAAAAAAATCCATCATTTAGATAAGTCTTATCACCTTACTATCTCTTTCTATGAAACTCAACCTTCTATAATTAAATTCACAAAAAGTATCACATCTCAGCATCTCAAAAATCTCATCATTATAGCTGTCTCTTTTTTTGAGACCCAGCCATCTATAATTTAATTCACAATTAATATACAACATCTCATCATCTCAAAAATCTCATCATTATAGCTGTCTCTTTTTATGAGACCCAGACATCTATAATTTAATTCACAATTAATATACTATATCTCATCATTATAGCTGTCTCTTTTTATGAGACCTAGTCATCTATAATTTAATTCACAATTAATATACTACATCTCATCATCTCAAAAATCTCATCATTATAGCTGTCTCTTTTTATGAGACCCAGTCATCTATAATTTAATTCACAATTAATATACCACATCTCAAAAAAATGCAACGATAATTAAAACAGATGTAGATGCATGAATGATTATGATGGGAACGTCTTCCCACCTGTCGACAGGTTATTATTATCTTAGACCAGCTGCCCTCCCGGTTCTTTTATTCTCATCAAACCGGCTGCCTTCCCGGTTAATTCCAACATATACCGGCTGTCACGGTTTTCACTTTTTATCCCAGCATATACCGGCTGTCACGGTTTTCACTTTTCATCTCAGCATATACCGGCTGTCACGGTTTTTATTTTTCATCCCAGCATATACCGGCTGTCACGGTTATTTCATTAGACCGGCTGCCTTCCCGGTTCTTTCGGTTATATTATTTAATGCATATGTGCATGAACAATGATATAAAACAGTAATATAAACAGTAATATAAAAACAATATAAAGATTCAAACCTCTTAATTTAGCTATCCTAATTATCCACAAATTTTATATAACAAGGTTTCTTTAAAATTTCTTACATCCAATCATCTAGATTTTTATCAAATTATATAAAAATTCAACTAAATTCTTCTCTTCCCAAATCACATCAATTAATCAATTAAAGTCTGTCAAGATCCGCTAAATTTCATATCAAATCATCCACCAAAATTTGTCAAGATCTACTAAAATTCACCTCAAATCATTCACTAAAATTTGTCAAGATCTACTAAAATTCATCTCATCATAACTCGTATTAAAACATCAATATATCTCATCAATAATTTATTTATTGTTTTTATTCTCAAATAAACTTATGATTTTCAAAAATATCATTTCTCATCGAAAAATATTTTTACCTGACCAAATTTCCTATCATACCCATAAATCAATTTTTCATCTATCACCCAAGCATACTTTAATAATTAATTATAATAATATCACCAAAATAATTGATTTTTACTTAGACTACTAAAAGTAAATTCAACTCACCCCGTAGCACTTAAAGCTACCCGTTGGTCACTTTCTTGCCTTTCCCGGTTCTTCTCAGAAATTTCTCTCCTTGTAAATAGTCAACACATGACATAATATTTGTATTGAATTTCTAATTATTTCTTAAATTCATCATAAACCACTCCCTACGAAAATTCTCGCTTTGAGCTCCGGGAATTTCATATATGCTAAAAATTCAAAAATAAATATTTTGCTATTACCTCATAATACTGATAGCTTCTTATGATCCTTTATAAAATTCCGCAGAAAATCCCTTCAAAATTTTGCTCTCTTGACTTTTCTTTGGGTTTCCAAATATTTTGAGAAAAACAAGAGAAATTGAAAGAAAACTGAACGAAATCGTTCAGTTCGTTGAGTTATACATACATATATATGAGAACTTGCTTGCACCTCCCACCTAACTTTCAACCTTTATTTATTTTTTTAAAAATAAGCCTCCACGTTTTTAGTCTTCAAAAGCCTCCCACCTAACTATCTCATTTTGTTTTTTAAAAAACCTCCACTAAATGGATAATGGTGGAAGCATGATTTCCACCACCTTTTTTTTTTTCTTTTCTTTCTTTTGATCTCATTCTTACGTGAGATCAAATTTTTTTTTTTTATAACATCTATGTCCCATAAAGTTTTTAAAGACATCCATGTCCCAAAAATATTTTAATGACATCCACATCCCAAAAATCCTTTAATGACATCCACGTCCCAAAAATCTTTTTTTTAAAGAATTATTTTGTTCCATTCTATATCCTTTGCGTAAAATATATAATTTTAATTTCATACTATATTTATTAATTTACTTCTTTACCCTTACTTTACAAATACGGGTATTACAATCCTCTATCAACATAAGAATTTTTTCTTCAACGATGGTGAAGGGCTTCATGAGAAAGTATTCTATGTTATCAGTGATGACACCTTTACAAGATAACCATCTGTGTGTTATACTAAACCAAAGTAATTATCGAAGCAATTGAAATCAATAGGCTCGTTTGATATCGAACTCGAGCTGAGTGGAGCTTGAACCATCAGAAAATTGATCGAACTCGGGCTCTTGTTCAATTTTTGAGCTTCATTCGAACTTAAGTTCGAACTTGTTCATTTTAAGTCAAGCCGAGCTTGAACGCCTTAGTATTCGGACTGAGATCGACTCAGCTCGAGTCCAACCATAACAAGAAGTTATATTACAATAATTCCCCCAATTTGTACATAACAATATATTGATATTTCGAATCATACTAATAAATTATTTCATTTTACCAACAAACAAGATCTGCTCATCGCACGAACTAGTACTTCATTTAATTTTGAATCTGTTGGACATCTTTGATTGTAGATAAGACATGTGGCAATCTAAGGCGATTTTTTTGTTGTTTGCATTTTACTCCCAATCTTTGAAATGTTTTGTATTATAGTCCCATTTTTTGAAAAAAATATCACTGATTATATATTTGGAATTTTAGATAGATATTTAGTTTATAAAAATGATGAAAATGATTCAAAATCGATTATTTTATTTATAAAATAACCCTAACAAGCTTCATTTTTATATATTCAAGTCCTTAATAAATTATTTGAGGACCTAATTTAAATGATGTTTCTAATTATCAATTGATTATTTTTAATCACAATTTTTTGAAATAAAAGTATGCTAATGACATGGATATAATCACCTTGTATCTCATAAGTTATACTATTTTTTTTTGTTATTTTGAATTGTGAAAATTTGATTGAATATCGTATTTATGTAATTATATATTTTAAAATTTTATTATAACCCCTGTTTCAATTTCTATTAAACAAAAAAATTGCATCAATTTTTGGTAATATATTTTTGGACAATGAAAGATTTGAAACAAATCAATTATTACCACGTGGCTATCAATTATAACCGTCATATTTTTCTCTAATTTAAATTTTATTAATTCGATTTAATCACCCACTGACATTATTAATATGTTTTATTGATAAAAAATGACAATTTCAACAATCCATTGAGCACCTTAACTATACATTGAGCACCTACTCGGAAAGACAACATTACTTTTAAGCATTGAGCACCTTAACCTGTAATGCAAGCATACAAATCTTACACTTTAAGTCATACAATACATCTCTATACTACTTCCCTTCTGCATGCATACTTAGTTACGCATTTTCATACGTAGTTTGTTTACATTACATCTTGGTTAATACCAAGAGTTAACATAAGATATAAGTTTTATGAAAAGTTACATTTATGACATTTACAATATAAATTTTGAAAATGAGATCATACACATCTATCTAGACTCCAAAAACAAAAAGATGAGGATGTCGTGGACGAGGACATTGCTAAAGACTCCTTTCTTTGTTGATTTACCTCACCAACCTGGTCTAAAGTCTTTCAACACTTTTCCTGAAATGTTAGCAAAATAGGGAGGGGTTGAGCTAAAAAGCTCAATGACTTTTTACATTACTTGAAGTAATCGATTTAAAACTCATTCCCTTATTTTCAAACCTTGTTACATAGCCAATTCTTGTTCAAATGTATATATAAATATGTATTTATACATTATAACATCTTCAAAAATTTTCCCCACTACTTCTTATGGAGAAGAACAATTATAAATAAGAGAAATACTAATGCTTTTAACTAATCACATAGTACGTGATCAAACCACGCCATACACATCACAATGGTAATTCATTAATGAGTAACACACCTCTACTCTTTCCTCATCACAAACAATCGACAAAACATGCCTCTTATTGGGCTAAGCACGTCATGTGCCCCTCAATGAGCCAATCACATCAATTCATATCAATCATCAATGAAATGCAATGCAACTCAAATGTAAACAATAATTAACTTTTCTTTGAGTTAATTATAACACAACGGGGACGTCTCCTTATGTACCAGTACATTTCTCATTTCATATCCTCAGATCCCTTTTACCTAGGTCTCAAACTACTCTAAGTGGGGTTCTACCATTTCAATATCCTCCTCAGATCCCCTTCACCTAGGTCACAACCTACTCTAGGTGGGGTCTTACCATTTCAATATCATTCTTGGATCCTCTTCACCTAGGTCACAACCTACTCTAAGTAGGGTCCTCCCAATTCAATATCATTCTTGGAACCGCTTCACCTAGGCCACAACCTACTCTAGGTGGGGTCCTACCATTTCAATGTCATTCTCGGATCCCCTTCACCTAAGTCATAACCTAATTTAGGTAGAGTCCTTCCATTTCAATATTATTATCGGATCCCCTTCACTTAGGTCACAACCTACTCTAGGCGGAGTCCTTCCATTTCATTTTTAATTCATTCATTTCCATAATGTCATTTTAATTCATGTCCATGCAATGCATTTACAATATCACTACTTTCAAACATAGAATCCACCACAATATATATCACAACCATCTCATTCACGATAATTATGAAACATCGAGACATTTAAATCAATATTTCCTTATACATCCATAGATTAACAAAATTTATTAATATTATTATTATTATTATCGCAATTCCATAATCATTTATTACACTACACTTACTAAGAGTAAGGTTAAACTCACCTAATGATGCCACCCACAATTAACCTTGCACAACATCCTTCCCCTTTATGTTATCTTTAATAGTACCTTAATATATGTATAACATTTTGCCTTTCTTTGAAACCCAAACATGCACAAAAACCAACTTCTTACTATGATGCAATTTGCCAAGAACTCATAATTGTTCATTATCCTTAATTTCCGTTCCATTTCTTACTTAATAATTAGTTGACAAATTATCAAAAAATCAATTAAGGATAACACTTTTCAAAATCATAAATATACTCACTTTCCTTTTCCTTCTTTACTTGTTTTTTTCTTCCAAATTTTCAAGTTTATACCTAAAGACAAAGGCTTTCTGTATTTATTTAGCTAAAATCCTTTAAGAATCACATCATGAAGGAAAAATGGGATTTCAAAGTCAATAGAACTAAATTTGAATTCACATAATAAATTTATCCAAAATTAATTTGAGAAAACAAATTTCTAATTCACAAAATGTTCCCAAACTTACTTTATTTCAAATCTTCCCAAATTTCAAGTTGATGCCAAAATGTTAATGCTCTAATTTTAATAGGATATTAATAGAATTAAATCATTGAAAAATCAAGGTTTTCAAAACAAAAAGTGTTTAGGATAAATTTGCTCAAAAACTTTCACCCAAATTT
Organism: Bretschneidera sinensis; assembly: GCA_023935145.1. Classification (NCBI taxonomy): domain Eukaryota; kingdom Viridiplantae; phylum Streptophyta; class Magnoliopsida; order Brassicales; family Akaniaceae; genus Bretschneidera; species Bretschneidera sinensis. Next base: position 14,555,268 of record CM043702.1, read on the forward strand.
TCTTGTCCTAACTTATGAAATTTTCCATGAAAAAGATAACATTCTCAAGGAAACTCTCCAATTTATGAAATTAAATCAAATCCAATCATACCCATACTGTCTTAGGTCTCAAATTTCATATTTTACAATACCCATAACTCAATTCATGCTCATGCATCCTAAATCTTAAGTTCGTTCAAGAAATTACCAAAAGCTCAACCCTAACTTCAATTAACTCAAACTTCATCAATTTAAATTCAAGTCAAACCAAAATCCAACTCATTAACCTAAACTATATACATAAGAAAGTAAAAGAAATAATGAAAAACATCAACTTAACAAGACTTATAATAAGGAAATTCCTTGATTTGTTATTCTTGCAACAAAAAAATCTTCTTCAATCTATCTCTCTTCCTTTCTCTTTTTTTTTTTCTCCTTCTCATTTTCTTTTCTCTCTCTATTTCTCCCGAAAGTTCGACTGCTCCAGATATTTATCTGCACACAGTTCAGTTCACTTTATTATTTTTATTATTTTTATATATAATATACCTTTTTCTACCTTAAATATAAATTTTGTAGAATAGATATTAAGAAATCTAATTGGCCTACTGGTTAAGGTGCTCCATTATGGAATAGCATGAGTTCAAAACCAAAGTCATGCCTTTCTTCTATTTTATTTTAGACTTTTAATAATTGTACTACTTTAAATATAAACCAAGTAGGAGATAACATGAAAATCTTGTTGATGTAGTGGTTAAGTTACAAACATTTAGGGTAAATTACATTAACCTACCTTATGCCAACCCATCAAAACTTTTTGGAAACCTGATTTTACTTTCAATAATTTCAAAATACAGTCAAATCTTTTACCAAAGTAGCATCCAAACTATTTCACAAACTAAAACTCAATTTTTGGTCTCTTGGTCTCCCATCGTGACACATGACAACCTAAAAAAAATACAAAAGATAGCATTAGCCAAGAACCATAAAAAAAAAAAAAAAAAAAACGATTAGTGTTTTCTTAAGAGAGCTAAAGGAAGAAGATGGTGCGCTTAGTATTGTAAAATGAAAATAATTTTCCATCTCAATTTTTCTTAACATTTTCTTCAATAATTTAGACATTTTAAACATAATTTGGAAAACAACACTTCTCTTTCCAACATAATATTGAAAAAGTTAGGAAACAACTTTTTTTTTTTGTTTTAAACTTTTCTAATATTATGTTGGAAAGAAAAATGTAGTTTTTCAAATTATGTTACAGTGTGTTTAAAAGTTTTGGAGGAAGAGAAAATAAGAGATTGTAAAGGGAAGGAAGGGTAGGAGAAGGAGAGTAAATGAGGGAATTGAAAACGTTTCCTTATTTTGGACATGTCATTTTTTATGAAAACAAATTGCAAATCCCCCGATTTTGGGTATTAAAAAAAATTGAAGGTTAGAGTTTTGGAGGGTCATAAGGAAACTCCAAAACATTTACCCTCATTTTATAAAATTCTCAAACATAATTTTCAATTAACCGTTCTATTCCTTTCCTTCTGTTTAATTAACTCTCAAAACCTCCCTCCCAAACACAATGTTAAGAATGTCCAAATTTTTAACTAACCAATCCATTCCATTCCTCTCCTTCTTGAAATTTCATCATCATCTTTCAATCAGTATCGTATAATCTCTAGCAAAACCCTCTCTGAACGGTTTCCAACAAACCCATGAAAGGAAAATAAAACATCTTAATCCTTTGTAATTATCAAAGGAACACAATGCCTAGGGAGCGTCCAAATTGGTTAGTATTATACCAATTGTTGCCCATATACAAAGGGTTGAAGAAACAAAGTCGTTTCTCGGCATCCACCAAACTTTATTCAAATTCTATAACGGCTGGTTTTCTCACTTCTCTTGCCTTTCATGCCTTAAAAAATGGCTAGTTTTTTCCAAAATTTGATTATTCTTGTCAATCCCATTTTTCACTTGGACCAAAATATATTTCACTTATATCATTAAAAATTCCACTTTCGAGTTCACTAGCTATCATAAAATAGGATTAAAACGCATTACAAACGGTAAGAAAGAGGAAGAGAATTCGATTAACAACAACAAAACTTCTTGAGGGTATAATTTAGCCTTCAGGTTTCCATGTTGGAAAATTATTATTTGATTTTGATGTAACTCTTTGAAACCTAGTTCTTAGAAAAGTTTCAAAGGAAATGACCGGCGTAACTATTTTAGGGAAAATGCTCAAAAAACATGATCGGTGTAACCATTTTGATGTAACCTTCGAAAATGGCAAGTTTTTTTTTTCTCCTAAATTTTGAATTTTCTAGACTATCTCACTATTCACTTGGACCAAAGCATATTTCACTTAGATCTTGTTTAATTCAACTTTGGAGGCAACCAGCTCTAAAAAATAAGATACAAGTGCATTATAAATAGAGGGAGAGAATTCGATTAACATGAACAAGACTTCTTGTGGGTATAATTTGGCCTCCAAGGCTCCATTTTGGGAAATAATCCATTTGGTTTTTACATAAGTTTTTGAAACCCATTTCATGAAAAAATTTCAAAGGAAATGATCATCGTAACTATTTTAGCAAAAATGCACAAAAAACATGAGCTATAAGCTTACAAAATGGTTAGTTTCTTTCAAAATTTGATTTTTCTAGATAATCCCGTTTTTCACTTGGATCAAAGCATGTTTCACTTAGAGGTCACCAGCCATCAAAAAATAGGATAAAAGTGCATTACAAATTGTAGGAAAAATGCATAAGAGAAATCGATTAACACAAGCAAAACTTCTTTAGGATATAATTTGGTCTTCATGGCTTTGTTTTGGGAAATTATCCTTTCGATTTTTACATAACCTTTTGAAATCTAGTTTGTGGCAAATTTTCGAAAGAAAAGACCATCGTAAGTATTTTAGCAAAAATGCACGATAAACGTGACCATCGAAAATGGCCGGTTTGTTTAAAAAATGATTTTCTTGACCATCCCATTTTTCACTTGGACCAAAATGTATTTCACTTACATCATTAAAAATTCCACTTTTGAGTTCTCCAGCCATTACAAAATAGGATTAAAGTGCATTATAAATTGTAGAAAAGAAGAAAAGAATTCGATTAACACGAGCCAAAGTTCTTGAGGGTGTAATTTGGCCTTCAGTGCTTCGTTTTGAAAAATTATCCGTTTGATTTTGATGAAAGTTTTTGGAACCTAGTTCGTGGAAAATTTTCAAAGGAAATGACAAGTGCAATTATTTTAGCAAAAAAAAAAAATGTGAGTTATATAACCTTCTAAAATGGCCAATTTCTTCCAAATTTTGATTTTTCTAGACTATCTCACTTTTCACTTGGACCAAAGCGTATTTTATTTAGATCATGTTTAATTCCACTTTGGAGGCAACCATCTCAAAAAATAGGATAAAACTGCATTATAAATTGTAGGAAAGATGGATAGAATTTGATTAACATCTGGAATAGTTCTTAAGGGTATAATTTGGTCTTCAAGGCTATATTTTATGAAATGATCCGATTGGCTTTTACATAAGTTTTTGAAAACTACTTCATGAAAAAATTTCAAAGGAAATGATCATTGTAAATATTTTAGCGAAAATGCCCAAAAACGTGAGCTACCTTAAAACAATAGTCAGTTTCTTTCAATATTTGATTTTTCTAGACAATCTTATTTTTCACTAGGACCAAAGCATATTTCCCTTAGATAATGATAATTTCCAATTTCGAGGTCACCAACCATCAAAAAGTAGGATAAAAGTGCATTACAAATTGTAGGAAAAAGTTATAAGAGAATTCGATTAACCTGAGCAAAACTTCTTGAGGATATTATTCGGCCTTCATGGATCTGATTTGGGAAATGATCCTTTTGATATTTATGTTACATTTTGAAACCTAGTTCATGAAATTTTTTTGAAGGAAATGACCACCATAAGTATTTTACCTAAAATGCATGAAAAATGTGTGCAATAGCCTTCGAAAATGTCCAGTTTATTTCCAAAATTTTATTTTTCTTGACTATCCCATTTTTCACTTGGACCAAAATGAATTTCACTTATGACATTAAAAATACCACTTTCGAGGTCGCTAGCCACCATAAAATAGGTTTAAAGTGCATTATAAACCGTAGGAAAGAGGAAGATATTTCGATTAACACGAGCCAAACTTCTTGAGGGTATAATTTGGCCTTAAGTGCTCTGCTTTGGAAAATTATCCATTTGATTTTGATATAACTTTTTGAAACCTAGTTCATGAAAAATTTTCAAAGGAAATGAAAAGCTTAACTATTTTACCAAAAATGCACAAAAAATGTGAGTTATACAACCTCCAAAAATAGCCAATTTCTTCCAAATTTTGATTTTTCTAAATTATCTCACTTTTCACTTGGACCAAAGCATATTTCACTTAGATCATGTTTAATTCCACTTTGGAGGCAACCAGTTCTAAAAAAAATAGGATAAAAGTACATCATAAATTGTAGGAAAGAGGGAGAGAATTCGATTAACATGAGCAAGACTTCTTGAGTGTATAATTTGGCCTTCAAGGCTTCGTTTTGGGGATGATCCATCTGGTTTTTACACAAGTTTTTGAAACCTACTTCTTGAAAAAAATTCAATGGAAATGATCATCGTACTTATTTTAGCGAAAATATACAAAAAATGTGAGCTATAACCTCAAAAAATGGTTAGTTTCTTTCAAAATTTGATTTTTCTAGACAATCCCATTTTTAACTCAGACCAAAGCATATTTCACTTAGATCATGATAATTTCCAATTTCGAGGTCACTAGCAATAAAAAAGGATAAAATTGCATTAAAAATTGTAAGAAAAAGGAACAAGAGAATCGATTAACATGACCAAAATTTCTTGAGGATATAATTTGGCCTTCACGGCTTTGTTTTGGGAAATGATCTTTTTGGTTTTTATGTAACTTTTTGAAACCTAGTTCGTGGAAATTTTTTGAAGGAAATGACCATCGTAAGTATTTTACCGAAAATGCACGAAAAATGTAAGCTACCTACGAATATGGTCAGTTTCTTCCAAAATTTGATTTTTCTTGACCATCCCATTTTTCACTTGGACCAAAACATATTTCACTTACATCATTAAAAATTACACTTGTTAGGTCACTAGGCATCATAAAAGAGGATTAAAGTGCATTACAAACTTTAGGAAAGAGGAAAGGAATTCGATTAGCACGAGCCAAAATTCTTATGGGTTTAATTTGGCCTTTAGGGCTCTGCTTTGGAAAATTTTTTGTTTGATTTTGATGTAACTTTTTGAAACCTAGTTCATAGAAAAGTTTCAAAGGAAATGACAAGCGTAACTATTTTAGCGAAAATACATAAAAAAACGTGAGTTTCGCAAATGGCTAGTTTCTTCCAAATTTTGATTTTTTAAGACTATTCCATTTTTCACTTGGACCAAAGCGTATTTCACTTAGATAATGTTTAATTCCACATTGGAGGCAACCAGCTCTAAAAAATAGGATAAAAGTGCATTATAAATTGTAGGAAAGAGGGAAGAATTCGATTAACATGAGCAAGACTTCTTGAGGGTATAATTTGGTCTTTTGGGCTCCGTTTTGTGAAATGATCGATTTCATTTCTACATAAGTTTTTGAAACCTACTTTGTGATAAAATTTCATAGGAAATGCTCATTGTTACTATTTTAGCGAAAATGCACAAAAAATGTGAGCTAAAACCTTAAAAAATGGTAAGTTTCTTTCAAAATTTGATCTTTCTAGACAATCCCATTTTTCACTTGGACCAAAGCATATTTCATTTAGATCATGATAATTTCCAATTTCGAGGTCACCAGCCATCAAAAAATAGGATAAAAGTGCATTACAAATTGCAGGAAAAAGGAATAAGAGAATTTCATTAACATGGGCAAAACTTCTTGAGAATATAATTTGGTCATCATGGCTCCATTTTGTGAAATTATCCTTCTGGTTTTTACATAACTTTTTGAAACCTAATTCGTGACAAATTTTTGAAGGAAATGACAATCATAGTATTTTATTGAAAATGCACGAAAAATGTGAGCTATAACCTTAAAAAATGGCCATTTATTTTTCTTCCAAAATTTGAATTTTCTTGACCATCCCATTTTTCACTGGAACCAAAATATATTTCACTTATATCTTTAAAAATTCCACTTTTGAAGTCACTAGCCATCATAAAATAGGAATAAAGTGCATTAGAAACCATTCGAAAGAGGAAGAGAATTCGATTAACATGAGCAAAATTTCTTGAGGGTATAATTTGGTTTTCAAGGCTCCACTTTGTTATCTATTTGATTTTGATATAACTTTTTGAAGCCTAGTTCATGGAAAATTTTCAAAGGAAATGACCAACATAAGTATTTTAGCAAAAATGCATAAAAAAAGTGAGTTATCTAACCTTTAAAAATTGCTAGTTTCCTCCAAATTTTTATTTTTCTAGACTATCTCATTTTTTACTTGGTCCAAAGAGTATTTCACCTAGATCATGTTTAATTCCACTTTGGAGGCAACCAACTCTAAAAAAATAGGATAAAAGTGCATCATAAATGGTAGGAAAGAGGGAGAGAATTCAATTAACATGAGCAAGACTTCTTGAGGGTATAATTTGGCCTTCAGGGCTCCTTTCTAGGAAATGATCCATTCGGTTTTTACATAAGTTTTTGAAACCTACTTCCTGAAAAAAAATTCAAAGGAAATGATCATCATAACTATTTTAGCTAAAATGCACAAAAAACATGAGCTATAACCTCAAAAAATGGTAAGTTTCTTTCAAAATTTGATTTTTTTAGAAATCACATTTTTTCACTTATACCAAACTATATTTCACTTAGATCATGATAATTTCTAATTTTGAGGTCACCAGCCATAAAACAAAAAGGATAAAATGCATTACAAATTGTAGGATAAAGGAAAAAAGATAATTCGATTAACATGAGCAAAATTTCTTGAGGATATAATATGACCTTCATGGCTTTGTTTTGGGAAATGATCCCTTTGGTTTTTACTTAACTTTTTGAAACTTAGTTCATGGAAAAGTTTCGAAAGAAATGGCTATCGAAAGTATTTTATCGAAGATGCACGGAAAACGTGAGCTATCTTCCAAAATAGTCAGTTTCTTCCAAAATTTGATTTTTCTTAACAATCCCATTTTTCACTTAGAACAAAATGTATTTCACTTGTATTATTAAACATATCACTTTTGCGGTCACCAGAAATCATAAAATATGTTTTAAGTGCATTACAAACTGTAGGAAAGAGAAAGATAATTCGATTAACACGAGCAAAACTTCTTGAGGGTATAATTTGGCCTTTAATGCTATGCATTGGAAAATTATTAGTTTGATTTTGATTTAACTTTTTGAAATCTAGTTCTTAGAAAACTTTCAAAGGAAATGATCGGCGTAACTATTTTAGGGAAAACGTGAGTTATAACCTTCGAAAATAGCTAGTTTTTTCCAAATTTTGATTTTTCTAGACTATCTCATTTTTCGCTTGGACCAAAGCATATTTCACTTAGATCATGTTTAATTCCACTTTGGAGGCAACCACCTCTTAAAAAAATAGGATAAAAGTGCATTATAAATTTTAGGACAGGGGGAGAGAATTCGATTAACATGAGCAAGATTTCTTGAGGGTATAATTTGGCATTCAGGGCTCTGTTTCGGGAAATGATCCATTTGGTTTTTAGATAATTTTTTGAAACATACTTCGTGAAAAGATTTAAAAGGAAATGATCATCGTAACTATTTCAACGAAAATCCACAAAAAAACGTGAGCTAGCTTAAAAAATGGTCAGTTTCTTTCAAAATTTGATTTTTCTTGACAATCCCATTTTCAGTCGGACCAAAGCATATTTCACTTAGATCATGATAATTTCCAATTTCGAGGTCACCAGCCATCAAAAAATAGGATAAAAGTGAATTACAAATTGTAGGAAAAAGGGATAATAGAATTTGATTAACACGAGCAAAACTTCTTGAGGATATAATTTGGTCTTCATAGCTCCATTTCGAGAAATAATCCGTTTGACTTTTATATAACTTTTTGAAATCTAGTTCATGGAAAATTTTTGAAAGAAATAACCATCGGAAGTATTTTAGCGAAAATACACGATAAACATGAGCTATAACTTGGAAAATGGTTAGCTTGTTAAGAAATGATTTTCGTGACTATCCTATTTTTCACATGGACCAAAATGTATTTCACTTATATCTTTAGAAATTCCACTTTCAAGTTCACTAGCAATTATAAAATAAGATTAAAGTCCATTATAAACGGTAGAAAAGAGGAAGAGAATTCGATTAACACGAGCCCAACTTCTTAAGGTTGTAATTTGGCCTTCAGTGCTATGCTTTGGAAAATTATCCATTTGATTTTGATGGAACTTTTTGAAACCTAGTTCGTGAAAAAATTTCAAAAGAAATGACAAGCATAACTATTTTAGTAAAAATGCACAAAAAACGTGAGTTATAACCTTAAAAAATTGACAGTTTCTTCCAAATTATTATTTTTCTAGACTATCTCATTTTTCACTTGGACCAAAGCATATTTCAATTAGATCATGTTTAATTATATTTTAGAGGAAACTAGCTCTAAAAAAAAAGGATAGAAGTGCATTATAAATTATAGGAAGGAGGGAAAGAATTCGATTAACATGAGTGAGACTTCTTGAGGGTATAATTTGGCCTTCAAGTCTCCGTATTGAGAAATGATCTACTTCGGTTTTACATAAGTTTTTGGAACCCACTTCATGAAAAAAAATCAAAGGAAATGATCATCGTAACTATTTTAGCAAAAATACACAAAAACAAGTTATAACCTAAAAAAAAAGGTAAGTTTCTTTCAAAATTTGATTTTTCTAGACAATCCCAGTTTTCACTCGGACCAAAGCATATTTCACTTAGATCATGATAATTTCCAATTTCAAGGTGACCAGCCATAAAAAATAAGGATAAAAAGGCATCACAAATTGTAGGCAAAAGGAATAAGATAATTCAATTAACACGAGCAAAACTTCTTGAAGATATAATTTGGCCTTCACGGCTTTGTTTTGGGAAATGATCCTTTTGATTTTTACGTAAATTTTTGAAACCAAGTTCGTGGAAACTTTTTGAAGGAAGTGACTATAGTAAATATTTTACCAAAAATGCACGAAAAAAGTGAGCTATAACCTTAAAAAATGGCCAGTTTCTTCCAAAATTAGATTTATCTTGATCATCCCTTTTTTCACTTGGACCAAAGCGTATTTCACTTAGATCATGTTTAATTCCACTTTAGAGGCAACCAGCTCTAAAAAAATAGGATAAAAGTGCATTATAATTGTAGGGAAGAGGTAGAAAATTTGATTAACATGAGTAAGACTTCTTTACGGTATAATTTGGCCTTCAGGGCTCCGTTTTGGGAAATGATCCACTGGGTTTTGATATAAGTTTTTGAAATCTACTTCATGAAAAAAAAATCAAAGGAAATGATTATGGTAACTATTTTAGCGAAAGTACACAAAAAACGTGAGCTATAACCTCAAAAAATGGTAAGTTTCTTTAAAAATTAAATTTTTCTAGACAATCACATTTTTCACTTGGACTAGAGCACATTTCACTTAGATCATGATAATTTCCAATTTTGAGGTCACCAACCATCAAAAAATAGGACAAAAGTCATTACAAATTGTAGGAAAAAAGAATAAGAGAATTTGAATAACATAAGAAAAAAATTATTGAGGATATAATTTGGCCTTCATGGCTCCGTTTTGGGAAATAATCCTTTTGGCTTTTGATTTTTTGAAACTTTGTTCATGCTAAAATTTTGAAGGAAATGACGATCGTAAGTATTTTACCAAAAATGCACAAAAAAAATGAGCTATAACCTTCGAAAATGGCCAATTTCTTCCAAGATTTGATTTTTCTTGACTATCCCATTTTTCACTAGGACCAAAATGTATTTCACTTATATCATTAAAATTCCACTATCAAGGTCACTAGCCATCATAAAATAAGAATTAAAGTGCATTACAAACTATAGGAAAAAGGAAGAGAATTCGATTAACATGAACAAAACTTCCTGAATGTATAATTTTGCCTTCAGGGCTCCGCTTTGGAAAATTATCTGTTTGATTTTGATGTAACTTCTTGAAACCTAGTTTGTGAAAAAATTTCAAATGAAATGACCAGCTTTTACTGAAAATGAACAAAAAAGGCAATCATATTTAATTCAACTTTAGAGGCAACCAGCGTTAAAAAATATGTACAAGTGCATTATAAATAGAGGGAAAGAATTCGATTAACATGAGCAAGACTTCTTGAGGGTATAATTTGGCCTTTAGGGCTCTGTTTTGGGAAATAATCTGTTTGGTTTTTATATAAATTTTTTAAATCCACATCATGAAAAAATTTCAAACGAAATGATTATCGTAACAATTTTAGCGAAAATGCAAAAAAAACGTGAGCTACAAGCTTAAAAAATGGTTAGTTTCTTTCAAAATTTTGCTGAACCTTAAAAAATGGCCAGTTTTTTTTCTTTTCAAAATTTGATTTTTCTAGACTATCTCACTATGTACTTGGACCAAAGTGTATTTCACTTAGATCATGTTTTGGTCCCAGTGAAAAATGCAGTACAAACTATAGGAAAGAGGGTACATCAGAGGCAATCATATTTAATTCAAATTTAGAGGCAACCAGCTTTAAAAAATAGGTATAAGTGCATTATAAATAGAAGGAGAGAATTCGATTAACATGAGCAAAACTTCTTGAGGGTATAATTTGACCTTGAGGTGAGCCGCTGTGAAAAAAATATCTGTTTGATTATGATGTAATTTTTTCAAACCTAGTTCATGGAAAATTTGCAAATGACCTTTGAAAATGGTCAATTTCTTCCCAATTTTGAAATTTCTAAACTTTCTCATTTTTCACTTGGACCAAAGCATATTTCACTTAAATCATGTTTAATTCCACTTTAGAGGCAACCAGCTCTAAAAAAAAGGATAAAAAGTGCATTATAAATTGTAGGAAAGAGGGTGACAATTCAATTAACATGAGCAAAACTTCTTGAGGGTATAATTTGGCCTCTAGGGTTCCGTTTTGGGAAATTATTCGTTTGGTTTTTGCTTAATTTTTTGAAACCTAGTTCGAGAAAAAATTTCAAAGGAAATGATCATCGTAACTATTTTATCAAAAATGCCCAAAAATGTGTGCTATAACCTAAAAGGTGGTAAGTTTGTTTCAAAATTCAATTTTTCTAGACAATCCTATTTTTAACTTGAGCCAAAAAGTATTTCGCTTATCTCATTAAAAATTCTACTTTCAAGGTCACTAGCCATTATAAAATAGGATTAAAGTGCATTACAAGCTATAAGAATGACGAAGAGAATTCGATTAACATAAGCAAAACTTCTTGAGGGTATAATTTGACTTTTAGGGCTTCACTTTAGAAAATTATACGTTTTATTTTGATTTAACATTTTGAAACCTAGTTCGTGGAAAATTTGCAGAGGAAATGACCAGTTTTTAGCGAAAATGCACAAAAAAAACATGAGTCAAAAAGGCCAATTTCTTCAAAATTTTGAAGTTTCTAAACTTTCCTAATTTTCACTTTGACCAAAGCGTATTTCAGTTAGATCATGTTTAATTCCACTTTGGAGGCAAGCAGCTCAAAAAAAGGGATAAAAGTGCATTATAAATTGTATTAAAAAGTGAGAGAATTCGAATAACATAAGCAAGACTTCTTGAGGGTATAATTTGGCCTTCAAGGCTCTGTTAGGGAAATGATCTGTTTGGTTTTTACATAAGTTTTTGAAACCTACTTCATGAAAAAGTTTCAAAGGAAATGATCATCATAACTATTTTATCGAAAATAGACGAAAAAGTGAGCTGTAACCTTCGAAAATGGCTTGTTTCTTCCAAAATTTCATTTTTCTTTACCATGCCATTTTTCTCTTGGACCAAAATTTATTTCACTTATATCGTTAAAACTTCCACTTTCAAGGTCACTAGCCATCATAAAATAGGATTAAATTGCATTACAAACTATAAGAAAGAAGAAGAGAATTCGATTAACACAAGGAAAACTTCTTGGGGGCATAATTTGACCTTCAGGGCTCCGCTTTGGAAAATGAGCAAAACTTTTTGAGGATATAATTTGGCCTTCACGGCTCCATTTTGGGAAATGATCCTTTTGGTATTTATGTAACATTTTGAAACACGGTTCATGGCAATTTTTTGAACGAAATGACCATCGTAAGTATTTTATCAAAAATGCACGAAAAATGTGACCTTCGAAAATGGCCAGTTTCTTCCAAAATTTGATTTTCTTGACTATTTAATTTTCCCTTGGACCAAAATGTATTTTTCTTATATCATTAAAAATTCCACTTACAAGTTCATTAGCCATCATAAAATAGGATTAAAACTCATTACAAACTATAGTAAAGAAGAAGAGAATTCGATTAACACAACCAAAACTTCTTGAGGGTATAATTTGGCCTTCAGAGCTCCAGTTTGGAAAATTATCTGTTTGATTTTGAAGTAACTTTTTGGAACCTAGTTCGAGGAAAATTTTCAAAAGAAATTACTAGAGTAACTATTTTAGCAAAAATGCACAAAAACGTGAGTTATAACCTTTGAAAATGGCAAGTTTCCTCCAAATTATGATTTTCCTAGACAATCACATTTTTCACTTAGACGAAAGCGTATTTCACTTAGATCATGTTTAATTCCACTTTGGAGTCAACCAACTCTAAGGATATAATTTGGCCTCCACTGCTCCATTTTGGGAAATGATCCTTTTGGTATTTACATAACATTTTGAAACATAGTTTGTGGTATGTTTTCGAAGGAAATGACCATCGTAAGTATTTTGACCGAAAATGCACAAAACAAACGCGAGCTATAACCTCAAAAAATGGTTTCTTTCAAAATTTAATCTTTCTAGACAATACCATTTTTCACTCGGACCAAAGATATTTCACATAGATCATGATAATTTTTAATTTCGAGGTCACCAGCCATCAAAAAATGGGATAAAAATGCATTACAAATGGTAGGAAAAAGGAATAAGAGAATTTGATTAACTTGGGAAAAACTTCTTGAGGATATAATTTGGCCTTCCTTGCTCTGATTTGGGCAATTATTCTTTATGTTTTTACGTAACTTTTTGAATATTAGTTCGTGGAAAATTTTCGAATGAAATGACCACTGTAAGTGTTTTACCGAAAATGCACGAAAAACGTGAGCTATCTTAAAAAATGGTCAGTTTCTTCCAAAATTTTATTTTCTTGATCATCCCATTTTTCAAATGGACCAAATTGTATTTCACTTATATCATTAACGATTCCACTTTCGAGGTCACTAGCCATCATAAAATAGGATTAAAGTGCATTACAAACTGTAGTCAAGAGGAAAAGAATTCAATTAACACGAGCAAAACTTCTTGAGTGCATAATTTGGCCTTTAGGGCCCCACTTTGGAAAATTATTGGTTTGATTTTGATGTAACTTTTTGAAACCTAATTTGTAAAAAAATTTCAAAGGAAATGACCAACGTAACTATTTAGTAAAAGCGCACAAAAAAGTGAGTTATATAACCATCGAAAATGGTAAGTTTCTTCCGGATTTTGACTTTTCTAGACTATCTCATTTTTCACTTGGACCAAAGCATATTCGACTTAGATCAATTTTGATTCCACTTTGGAGGCAACCAGCTTTAAAAAAAAGAAAGAATAAAAGTGCATTATAAATTGTAGGAATGAGGGAGAGAATTCGATTAACATAAGCAAGACTTCTTGAGGGTATAATTTGGCCTTCAGGGCTCTGTTTTGGGAAATGATCCGTTTAGTTTTTATATAAGTTTTTGAAACCTACTTCGTGAAAAAATTTCAAAGGAAATGATAATCATAATTATTTTAGCAAAAATGCACAAAAACAAGATAACCATAAGTAATGGTCAATTTCTTTCAAAATTTGATTTTTTTAGACAATCCCATTTTTCACTCTTACCAAAGCATATTTCAATTATATAATGATAATTGCCAATTTAGAGGTCACCAGCCATCAAAAAATAGGATAAAAGTGCATTAAAAATAGCAGGAAATAGAAATAAGAGAATTCGATTAACTCGAGCAAAACTTCTTGAGGATATAATATTGCCTTCATGGCTCTGTTTTGGAAAATTATCTATTTGGTTTTCACGTAACTTTTTGTGTCCTAGTTCGTGGAAAATTTTCAAAGGAAATGACCACCGTAAGCATTTTACCGAAATTGCATGAAAAACGTGAGCTATATAACCTTCGAAAATGGCCTATTTCTTCCAAAATTTGATTTTCCTTAACCATCGCATTTTTCAAATGGTCCAAATGGTATTTCACCTATATCATTAAAAATTCCACTTTAAAGGTCACTAGCCATCATAAAATAGGATAAAAGTGCATTAACAACTAGAGTCAAGAGGAAAAGAATTCGATTAACATGAGCAAAACTTCTTGAGTGTATAATTTGGCCTTCAAGGCTCTGCTTTAAAAAATTATCTATTTGATTTTGATGTAACTTTTTGAAACCTAGTTCGTGGAAAATTTTCAAAGAAAATGACAAACGTAACTATTTTAACTAAAACACACAAAAAAGTAAGTTATAACCTTCAAAGGCAACCAAGCTTAAAACAAAAGGGACAAGAAGGCATTACAAAGTAGGAAATAGGGAGATAATTCAATTAACATGAGCAAGACTCCTTGAGGGTATAATTTGGACTTCAAGGCTCTGTT